>NC_061156.1:19115108-19485108 GCF_022113875.1 Hydra vulgaris | reverse complement strand
TTTCTTCTGGAGTTCTTTTTTCCAATGCTTTGACTTTGCCTGCTTTTAGATCACTTTGACTTCTATAAGCTCAATATCCAATTTTGCAGTCTAGAATATATCACAAAAGCTCAATATAATTAAAGTTGGAGTACTAGGCAGGCCATTCCATTACGTTAACATCATTATTCTTCAATAACATTTATTTGTTGCAATGGCAGTATGCTTCAAATTTAAATTTAAAACAACTATATACAAATTGGCTTTCATAGTTGATTCAATCAAATACAACTTGCCAACTCCTCGCCAAGCCATTAATCCCCACACCATGATATTTTCACCATCATGTTTTACTGTTCCTCTAATGCATCTCAACTTGTATGCCTTGCCTTGCTTTTGGCAAATTTTTTGTAGACCATCCAATCATATTTAAATTTAAATTCATCACTCCAAATTACTTTATCCCAATACTCAATGAGCATGTCCATATTTTTTCTTTGCAAACAATAATTGAACTTTGATTCATGTCTTAGAGTCTAGGGTTTTTTACAAGATACTCCACCATGAAATCTATGCTCTTGGATTCTATTTCAGATAGCTTGAGCTGAAATCATGAATTTGTGGTGGTTTTGAACTTTGTCAGCAATCTTCTAAGCAGCTTTTGAGCTTGATTTATAAAATGTTGTGATCAATGACGGCATTTTTTTTTTTTACTGCCTCTTCCAACAGTATCAGTTGAAGTTCCATTCAAATTATTATGCTTTTTCATGTTGCTAAATGTTCAAAAAGAAATTGAAGACTGCTTATTAACCTCGCTGTAGGTTTTACCTACAGATGTTCAGTTGGTTTGTTTTTTCTTTGTTTGGAAAACTATCTAGATTAGTCAGCATTTTAAAAATTAAAGTGTAAGTGTATGTATAAATATTTATTTATTGATAAACATAAACTACATCATATCAACACATTTTATAAATTTATAAACACACGTATTGCATTTTAATACGTATTATTACAACAATATAGTGAATAATAGTTTCATATTCATAAATTCAATTTTCTTATATATGTACAAAGAATCACATACACACAACACATATAATCATAACTAAATTTAAGTGTTTTAACAACACTGACAACACTGCTGTATTTATTGTATTTAGCAAAAAAAATACTTTTTTTTTAATTAAATATACAATTCGTATTATGCATACAATATCAACTGCAATGCAAATTATTTACTTTTTTAAGTTATTTTTTTTTTATTAGCCTTTAAAGGTTTATATCTATATCGAACTATATCAAACTTTGTGTATGTTTTAAATTTAACCAACGCTTTAAAAATAAATATAAATTTTTACTTTAAAAATAAAAATTTATTGGAAATATTATACTTTAAAATATCAGAAAAACTGAGACAGTTTAATTTTTTGGAAGCCTCACAACGCGCCATTTTTAGCATTACCATTAAATGTAAATACTTTCCTGGATAATTTTATCCATTTGCACGGGAGTTGCCTCAGCTAATATTAAAAACGGCATAGTTTTTATAAGTATAAATAATTAATAAATAAAAATAACTCATTGAAAAAACTAGGAAATTGTTGTTTTTAACAACATGTTTTAGCTAATTTTTAAATTTATAAAATATCTGCTATTTCTCACAGTTGGGCTCACACAGAATCAAACTAACAAGTTTTTGCTTCATAAAAAAGGGTATCAGACCAGTGATGAATCCCTCATCCACCAGAATGTGAAAGTTTTAAAATATCTAAGAAATTTAAAAATGTTTCGACATCCCCCTCACCACCATTACCACCACCACTACCCACCAAAAATTCCTGGATCCGTCACTGCATCAGACTTCAAAAACAAACACATTTCGCCGGTCATCCCGTTGTTAAGTTTTATGTTGCACGATAATTATTATACACATTCTCTCAACATTTTTAAATTTTATCTATTGTAATTTATCAATATAATATGAATTATAACTTGAGTGCTATATTAGTTTGTTGGTTTTTTTTTTTTGTTCCTTCTGGTAGCAAATTCTTTTTCTTCTTTCTGATAGTAGTTTCTTTTGGTAATATTTCCTTTTCGAAATAATTTCTTTATTTTTATTCCTATTTCCAATCTTTATTTATTAACATTATTATTAATTTTTCATTAGCTAAAAACTTGTATCCGATATGTATACTGCTGTTATATCCTGTTGGTCTAATTTGAGGAAATATTGATGTTAGCGTGAAAATAAAAAGAGATTGGTCATAACGGAAAATAACTTTTCTTGATATTTTAGCATGTTAAAATGCGATACTATTACAAGACAAAAACGAAGTACAAACTTGTAATCATATACAAAATTGGTAAATTTCAACTTTATTGTTTTTTTTCAGTAAGATTGCCTCATAAAACAGGTTATTTTAATTCTTTTTTCTTAATTAATCACTAAATAAAATAAAAATAAATATTTTTCAATCAAATATTATTTGAAATAAATATCTTTATTTTCAAATATAGTTTGAAATAAATATTATTTGAAATAAATATCTTTTTAAAAAAATAAAATTAAACATAATTATATTTAACAATTGCTACAAAAGGAAACATTTAATTTACTTTTAAAAGTTGCACGATCAAAATCTGATTCAGAATCTTTCGGTTCAAGCACTAATAAGGTAATACTAGGTTGGTTGAAAAGTTCGCGGAGCGGAAATGAAAAAACAATTTTATGATTCAAAAAATGACTTTATTCTTCAGTATATTCTCCCTTAAGAGCAATACACTTTTTCCAACGATTCTCCAATTCATGTATCCCATCTCTGAAGTGCAATTCCGGAAGGCCTTCAAAATACCCATTTACGGCTGCAATGACTTCTTCATGTGATGAGAAACGCTTTCCACGTAGAAATTTTTTGAGATGTGGAAAGAGGTGGAAGTCGGACGGAGCCAGATCTGGTGAATAGGGTGGATGTTCCAAGCGTTCGTACTTTAATTCGACCAATTTCGCCTTTGCAACATCGCTGATATGAGCAGGTGCGTTGTCCTGGTGATAAATGATTTTTTTATGCAGCAAACCAGGTCTTTTCTCACGAATTTTTTTATCCAACTGCTCCAAAAGATTTTTATAATATTCACCTGTTATCGTTTTACCGGTTTGAAGGTAATCTATTAATAAAATTCCTTTCGCATCCCAAAAAACTGATGCCATAACCTTCTTTGACGATTTTGACGCCTTCACTTGCTTCGGAGCTGAACAACCGGGTTCTGTCCACTCTGCAGTTTGTTGTCGCAGCTTCGGATCATAGTGGTAAACCCAAGTCTCATCCATGGTTACGAATCGACGCACAAAATCTGTTTTATTCTTTTGAAAACGGGCCAAATGTTCTTGAGAAAGTTTTACTCGAGTGCGTTTCTGATCCAGAGTTAGCGAATGCGGCACCCATCTTGCCAACAGCTTTCTCAGACGTAATTCATCGTGCAAGATGTGTAATACCCGTTCATCTGAGATGCCCACAGCCTCAGCAATTTCACGTTTGGTCAATCGTCTATCATCCATAACCATGTCATGCACAGCATTAATCGTTTCTTCAGTAGTAGCACTTTTTGGACGTCCAGAGCGAGGGTCATCTTCAAGGCTTGAACGCCCACGTTGAAACTCCGCAGCCCATTTGCATACTGTTGTTTTTGAAGGAGCATCATCACCCAACACATTTACCATTTCATTATGAATTTCCATGGGCTTTAAACCTTTTTTCACAAAGAATTTTATTACAGCACGATGTTCAATATTTTCCATTTTAAAAAATACTATGACACGTCTAATTTCAATAGCTTGTAAACAAAGACTGAAATGACATATCGACTTGAAATTTTTTATGCGTTCATACGAAGAATGAATACGTTTAATACAGTTATAAATTTGTTTCTACTACTGCAACATAGGTGCCGCTCCGCGAACTTTTCAACCAACCTAGTACACAAGTTGAAACTTGGTTCATTATTGTATTTCTTTTCTTTTCTATTATTATTTCTTTTCTATTATTTAATTCAGAAGAAGAATAATAATGAAATTTTCATGAAATAAAACTGAACTTTTAATGATTAAAAATAAACGAATTAAATTTTTTTCTGGATTAACTTTATAACTTTTTTTTAAATATACAAACCTAAAATTTGTAAGAGAAATAATAATATCAAAAAAATTATCATAACAACATAAGACCAAGTCAAAAAAATCTTCATAACAACATAACAGAGTTAAAAAAATCATTATAACAACATAACACAGAGTTATTTATAAAACATCATTTAATTATGACTAAAAAACCTGATTTTTATTAAGATTGTGGAAGTGAAATATTTTATTTACAAAGTTTTAAGTTTCACATCCTGTTGAAGAAACCGATAAAAAATTAAGCTCGGTGCATGAATAAAATTATTGAAAGTTATGAATCTTAAAGCACTCTAAAACAGCCCACTTAATTGTTTTCGCTAGTTCACTTGGCAATATGGCTGATGCAGGACCGTCCCGAAGAGGTCTTCCATGGGATGGGGGGTATGTATTTTTTTGACAACTAATGATTAACTAGAGAAACACCAAAAAAAAAAATAAAAAAAAAAAAAATAAGGTCCTCAATATTTGCAATTTGTAAACTATAGTTGGAAAATTGGCAGTTCCTTATGATTCACAACAACATATTTTCTCCATTAAGGGATCGAACACAAATTACACAACGCAAAATATATTTAAAAAACAGAAGTAGGATATATAAAGCTCTTTTACGCGGCGATTTTTTATGACTTTTATAACTTAATGTGCAAATTTAATTTTTTATTTAAGTTAAGACTCTTGGAAGAAAAACCTTTGATTTTTTTTGTTTTATTTATTATGAAAGTTTGCTTTATGTAATTTATGGAGATCCCTAAGAGAGCAATAAGTTGCATGAAGCTCCATCAATCATTTATTTTATGATGAACCAAATCAAACTTCAAGAAAAAAAACGCTTAAACAACCACCGACGCCTCAATTAATCATGTGGAAAGTAAAAAAAATTACTATCCAAAGACGCGCTACTAAGATAGCCCACAATATAAAGCATCTACCTTATGAAAATAGATTAGGCATTTTAGACTTGACCACCCTTGAAGAAAGACGTCACCGTGGTGACTTAATTCAACTTTTTAAAATCGAATCTGGAAAAGAAATAGTAAACTGGCACCACACCCCGATCCGTTCTGCGCCACGCCATGGACATAGAAGTCGACTGATCAAGGAGATAGTTGGAAATAATAACAATAGAAGCAACTTTTTTACAAACCGAGTTGTTAACAGCTGAAATAGCCTACCGGACGAGGTGGTTAATGCTGGAAGCCTAAAAGAATTCAAAAACTAGTTGGACAGGTTCCAACAAAACCGCTACAGTGCCATAAAGGCGCTCTATGGAACACGATAAAGTTGCATTGCGGTTATCATACTAACTAACTATCTTAAACAAAAAAAATCCATCTTAGAGCTCTTCGTTCTCATTCATTGAGTGTCTAGAGATTAGATTGTGACGAGAGATACAGCTTGTTTTTAGGGCTTTTTATATATTTTTGGAATGAAAGTACGTAATAAAAATATCGCAACTAAAATTCTAAGTAGAAAACATAAAAAAAGCTTAATGTCGAAAAGTTGTTACAGTGAAACGTATGACGCAATTTTTAATTAATTTTAAAACTAATTCCGAGCTACTTGCCTATTTAATATTTAAATTATACATAAGTTTTTGATAGGAATGGATACAATAGGAATATATACAATCTTTGCATTTTTTGGAATAACCTTCAAAATAAATTTTTATTTAGTTTTTTTTTTAAAGTTTTTATTTAATATTTTTGAATTCTGCTTCTAAATAATTAGAGAGAAGGAAGGAGGAAGGAAGGGAGGGGGTAAGGAGGAGACGGGATTTAATTAAAAGTATTGATGTTATATTAAAATTGCAGACATATATATATATATATATATATATATATATATATATATATATATATATATATATATATATATATATATATATATATATATATATATATATATATATATATATTTTATATATATATATATATATATATATATATATATATATATATATATATATATATATATATATATATATTGTGTTACTTTATTTTAATATAACTTGTCACAATGACATCAATACTTTTATACGTGTTTTTTAAAATAAAATTAAATTCAAAAGTATAACATTATTATGCTGTAGTATATTTGTTTATAGAAAGTTCATTTGTTTTAAATTAACGAAAATCTAACAAAAAACTTAATTATTTAGTTTCAATGAAAATCGACGTAAAATATAGAAACACTATAGATACGTTTTATATATATTTTTATTTATTTATTTCAGTGATCAAATACAAATACAATAATCCATTTATAACTTGATGAAGAGGTGCTACACCAGGCCCCTCTATGCTGACAAACATGGAGATACAGACGCTACAGACAAAGCAGCAGTTGTATCTATAAAGTTACTTTCTTATGTTATTTTTGAATGCGTTGATGGATTGAGCATTCACTGCTTCTTGCGAAACCGCATTCCATGGGGCAACAATTCTGTTTGAAAAAAAGTTATATCGCTCGTCACAGTTTTTTTACCATCTGACGTTCTAGTTTATGGTTATGGCCTCTTAGAATATACTTATCTTTACTTTTTGAAAATTTTTGCGGGACGACAAAACTGACAAGCTTGAGTTTACGAATGATTTTGAATTGCTCGATAAGATCTGCTCTTTTGCGGCGTTCTTCAAAAGTTGTTAAACCAAGCCGTTGGAGTCGATCTTCATAGGAAAGGTGTTTAATAGTCGATATTGTTTTTGTTGCTTGTTGTTGGACCTGCTCGAGAATGGTAATGTCTGATTTTAAATGCGGTGACCAGGCTTGTACAGCAAATTCAAGATGGGGGCGAATGTAAGTGAGATAGAGAGTGCGCCATAAATAAAAACTGCAACTGCAAAATGTTTTTTTGAGTCGCCCTAACATTCTATTTGCTACTGATGCGGCTGACTCTATTTGCGGTCTGACTTTAAGATCATTTGAGACCATCACACCAAGGTCTCTTTCGACTGCGGTTTTTTCGAAAGAACGGCGGGTGCCGTCGACATTAGACATTGAGTATTTGTACGTCAACTTGTTACATCCACGCCCAACATGCATTACTTTACATTTCTCAACGTTGAAACGCAAGAGCCAAATGTGTGACCCTTCCACTGCTCTGTCAACGTCATCTTGGAGAGTGATGCTGTCCGACTCCTTTTCAATTATCCCTATTATTTTGCTGTCGTCGGAATACAGTTTTACATGATGAGTATTTTTATCCGGCAGGTCGTTTACAAAGATTACGAATAGCAATAGGCCCAAGACCGAGCCTTGAGGCACTCCACTTGTGGATATATAAGCAAGTTATTACAAATTTAATGGATTTATTAAAACAAGACTTGTAAACAAGTGTTTAGAGCTTTAAAAAATGTTTAAGAAAATTATTTTGTTAACTATTTTTTGTACTGTTTTTGTACGAAAAGTGGCAGATGTTTTGAAAACAGAGGCCAAATATAAAGTAATCAAAAAAAGGATTTTTTTTAAACAAAGGCACAGCTTATTTAAATGTATGAGAGAAAAGAACGTACTAAAAAAGCAGTAATCAGTTCCTCCCACTATGATAACTTTTGAAAAACTAGACGGAAATAAAAAACATTTGAAAGAAACAGATTCAATTACTTCCATTAAATAAAACTTTTATTTTTTAACGATTAAGTAATTACAGTTGAAAAAATATTTGTACAACCCAAAGGAGGATACAGTAGAGCTTGGTTCCTGGCCCCTTTAGATATGAGTTTTTTAAAAACTGGTATTAATGTCTTAATAACCTTATAATGCAAAAGTACTTTAATATATCAAAAACACATCTATTTAAACGTAATGTGTTTATAAAAATAAAAGGGAAAAAGACTGGGCAAGATGGCGAACGTTATGAAAATCCTGAGATTTTGCAAAACTTTCACTCACGAAGCAATAATTCTTCACTCACGAAGCAATAATTCTTCACTCACGAAGCAATAATTCTTCACTCACGAAGCAATAATTCTTCACTCACGAAGCAATAATTCTTCACTCACGAAGCAATAATTCTTCACTCACGAAGCAATAATTCTCAGTCAGTATGTTTGTTTTACGATTATGATTGATTGCTTGGATGAGATTTCAGTTTACAAGTAGAAAACTTTGGAATAAAAATTAAAATGTAAAAATCAAAAATGTGTCATCTGGTCAAGTGACCGGGGCAAGATGGTTTATTATGTATCTCCAATTTTATAAAATTTTAAAACTTTAAACTACTCTAACTAGAGAAACACAAAATACTAAAGAAAAAAAACACGTGTCACAAAAAAATACTCTTAAAAAAGTTGTACCCAAAATACACCATCCATTAGCAATAACCGAAACCGGAGGCAGATTAATTTTTCAAGAGCCATTTTCTGAGAAAACCAGGCAAAAGTGCTGTTGGCTCAATAGTGATTTCTTTCAATCACGCTCAATTTTTTATAAATAATGCTAATAAGGTAAGTACGAAGCCTTTGTTTTTCTAAATAATTAAAGCTCCTGAGTTAAACCTTTTATTTTTTAACACTTGGAAAGTCATTTTTGGGATTTTTTGATTTTCAAACTATATTTTAAGATAATGAGACAACTGCAAGTTTGTTTTTATATTAGGGAAGTATAGAGAGAACTTTCAAAAAAAAAAAAAAAAATTTAAATCTGAGGGAAATCTTTTCTTATTCTAAAAATCATAAGCTGAAATAGCACATTTTAGAATTTGGGGCCTACCTTAAATTATTTTAATTTTTTTTTATTTTGCTGTTTATATAAACTATAACTCCCTTTCACAAAAAATAAACTTTAATTACAAATACATAAATAATTAACAGAAAGGGACTCAAAAAAATATGGATGGTAAAATGCTACGTTAACTATTTTATAGAGCCCCTACAGATCATAACAATGATAGTAAAATATAGTCAAAAAATCATGTAAAAAATTTAGCAAAAAATAGAAATAGTAAAAAAATCTTTATATAAATATATATGTATATATATATATATATATATATATATATATATATATATATATATATATATATATATATATATATATATATATATTTATATATATATATTTATATATATATATTTATATATATATATATATATATATATATATATATATATATATATATATATATATATATATATATAATCTTTAAAAATACATAAAAACATAAAATGTTCCTGCAAGATGTTTCATTTTCCTAAAAAAAAAAGGTATTTCGTTGCAACTTCATGGTTTAAAAAAATTGAGGGGTATTTTTCACAAAAAAAACTTCATCAAACTGTCAAAAAAGGTTTAACTAGCGTTTAAAATTTATCCATTATGAGAAATGGAAAAGGTCCTAAGATTAAATGGATAAATTTTCTATAACTCCACAATACCATTGTTTTAATTCATAAAAAAAACTTTAGGGTAATACTGTATTGTTGAAATAAATCCATACCAATGTTATAATGAAATAAATCCATACCAAATTATACTTTGCAAAAAGATGCGGAAATTAGTTTAGTTTATTTTACCATTTAAAAATGTTTTCAATGTATAAAAATAAGCTTATAAATGGCTTGGGCAACAAGAAGATATAAATTAACTTTACAATTGATTCCATTTAGAAACACTTCTTGGAGTCTGGGAACAAAAATAACCCAACAAGAACACCCTAGCTACCCCAAACGCAAGGGCAACGAGTTAAATTTTTTCTTTGTATTTTACACTAAATTTAAATTCATTGACAGGTTTTAAATTTCATCTAGTAATCTTTAAGTATTCGAAAGTTATAATCATGTAACGTTTCCGTCCTCCTCATAACTTTCGAACACTGAATAAAATTAAATTAAAAGTCTGTCGATGAACTTAAGTTTAGTATAAACTAGTAAAATAATATTTTACTAGTTTATAATAAAAGACATAAGGCCTTATGTCTTTTATTATAAACTAGTATAAAATATCAATAAAAATCTAGATCATTTAAAAAAATTAATAAATTCAATTAATGTTAAGAATTTCAATGTCTTTTCAGACTTTCATTGAAAATATTTCTCTTGAAGTTACAAACAAAATTTTTGTTTTATAGTCATTTAATTTAAATTAAATTTTAATTTTAATAAATTATCTCATATTTACGGGTAAATTTTCTTATATTTACTTCAATATAAATAAAAACTTCAATATAAATAAAATTTTTTTACTTATTTTGATTTCCAATTACGTTCTGAAGTAAAATTTAAACCCAAAAAGGAAAACTTTATCATTCTTATTCCTTATTATTTTAAATGTTTCTTTTTCTTTTATTTTTTATTACTTTTTTTTGTTTCTTAACATCTGAAAACTGTCTTATTTTTTAAATCTTGTTGCTTATATGATATGGATATTCAGAAGAGTTACTATCGGGGCTTGGTGATAAGGCTAATTTTTGCCTTCTTCTTTGCTCCGGCTAATTATATACTTTTTTATATTTTTGTAACTTAAAATCATTCAAAGATCAAATTTTACTGCAGGAATGGAATCACCTTAACTTTAATGATAACTTAAACATTATCCAAATTATTATAATACATTTTTTTAAACTTTCTTTAAAATCTATGACGCTAATTTTCCAATAAGTGAAATAATTGTTAAGACCAAAGACGTGTTATATCCTTAGATAACTAAAAGAATAAAAAAGTCTTTAAAATTAAAACAAAAGTTGCAGAATAAGTAATAATAATAACTTAAAAACGAAAGCCAAAAAAGATAAACAAAACTAAAAAAACTACAAAAAATTAGTTTGAAAAACTCAGAAAAAATTGCTTACGAAGAACTAACATAATTTTAAACGCGTCTGGGAATTAATAAAAGAAGTTACAAGAAAGCAAAAAGTAATAAACCTCTCTGCCACTTGCAATAAAAAGTGGAAATAAAATAGTTAATCATATTAATAAAATAGCGACTGAAGTCAACCGAATTTTTTTCCACAATAGAGGCAAGTTTATCAAACAAAATTCCTTTGACAAATTATAAATTAACAGATAAACTTTAAACATCAAAATTTTACAAACCAAACGTTTGAGGAATTTGATATAGCTTTAAGATCATCAAAAAAATTAAATAAATAGGACCTGATGATATAAATGGAAATATTGTAATGGACTCATATGACGTCATGAAAAATGTTTTTTACAAAATCTTTAAAGCGTCCGTTAAATAAGGTTCTTATCGCAAACTCTCTGAAAATAGCAAAAGTAATTCCTTTCTTTAAGACTGGTGATCAGACTAGTCTAACAAATTACAGAAGTATTTCTTTTCTTCCGGTTTTTTCTAAAATAATAGAAAGAATAATAATAAATGTACAACAAAGTGTACATTTTCCTTTTCACCGATAAACCGCTTTATGAAAATCAGTTCGAGTTGTCTGACCATAATCTTGACCTTAATCAAACCTTCAGTTGATGGAGTAGCCTCCTGGCGGCAGCAGGTTATAAGATAGTTGATGTATGTACTTTTCACTTTGTATAAAAGTTGCTAATGTTTACATTTTTTTACAAAAAAGTGATGCATACAAGGACAAAAAATTTACGGGGGTACAAAAATGTCCCCGATGTATATATATATATATATATATATATATATATATATATATATATATATATATATATATATATATATATATATATATATATATATATATATATATATATATATATATATATATATATATATATATATAATTATAGAAAAACTTTTGTTAAGATGTTTCAATTGCATAAAGTATTTGCCACAAACTGCAACCCATTAATAGAGAGTAATTCTTGCATCATTATCATCATAACTTCATTATAAAATGCAATTGTATTTCCGCAATCAAAACTGAAAGAGATATTTTCACCATTAAACCCTTTGAAAAATAGAACGAGATATTTTTACCATATGTTATTTGAGTCAAATTTAATTTTTGTGACTTATTATGCAACATCTTGGAGAAGGCTGCAGTTAAATGTAAAATCAAGGATGCATTGTGCTTTATTCTGATCGAGTCTATTTCGAAAAATTTCTTTTTTAACAGGAATAGTTACACCTATGTAAATGTTCTTTATTATTCGCACCCGGTTTTTGGAGCATCCAAAATCTTTCATAATCATGTTCAACCAAACACTAAACAAAATGTTTACCGGTCGAGTCATTTTTTTCATAAATTTTAACAAATTTTTTTAGATCATCAGGTACTATATATTTGTCTGAAGTTTTCAAAAATTTATGCAAAACACGTGAGAAAAATTTTTACTCTAATCTTGGAAAAACGGCTCTATGGAGATTTTTTTTAAGCCATACCTTGGCTCTTATAAATTTTTTGGCTCTTTTTTCAATTTTTAAGATTAGATATCTTTTTATTCTTAAAAAAGCTAAATAGAATGTTTCTGTTACCAGGATGTTGAAGCAAAGTAAAGTTATTACTTGTAGATGTTGCTACTGCAGGAAGTTAATAAAGTAGATGTTGCTACTTCAATCTTTTCTTCAGAAATAATTTCAGTTGTATCTTTAACTAAGTCTTTGGTGGTGGCAGCACTTGTTTTAGTTTGAACACACCCAAGCTCGATCAGAGGTCGGCATTAAGATAGGGTGCATTAAGATACGGTGCTAAGATAGGGTGTTGTTTTGAACAACTCAGAAGTGATTAACTAAACTCTCAATTAATCAAACTGAAAAACTCCAAATAAAGTAACAATTCCTAAAAATCATCATAAATTTTCAATAAACCTGAGGTTAAAAGTGTCTATATGTCTACATTCGTGTAAATTAAAAAAGCAATGAAATAAAAAGAGGTTTAGCATCATTTTGACGTAACGTTATTTCAATAATGATATATTACCCACAAGTTTTTTTTTTTGCATTAAAAGAATAGTATTATAGAGTAAAAGAAAGTTTATAAATAAAATCTTGGGACCTCTCCCATTTCTCATAATGGCTGATTTTTGAATGCTATATAAAACATTTTTTAATAGTTTGGTGACTCGTATGTTTTTTCGTTAGGATTTCTCCCTAAATTTTTTGAAACCATTAAAATTGCAACGAAATAACATTTTTAAAAACATTAAAACACTTTGCGGGAACCTTTTATGTTTTGAGATTTAATAACTTTAAGATAGGCCCCAATATTCTGAAATGCGTGATCTCAGCTTATGATTTTTAGACTAAAGAAGGGTTTTCTTCAATTTTTTAAACTATTTTTATGAAAGTTCTACCTATACTTCTCTAATATAAAAACAAACTTTAATTGAATTTTAAGTTTAAAAATCATAAAATCCCGAAAATGACTTTCCAAGGGATAAAAGATCAAAAGTGTGTACAAAAATAACTCAGCAACTACAAATATTTAATTACAGGTTTCTTTCATTCTAACCATAAAAGCAATGCTATATAAAAAATTGAGCGTGATTGAAGGATATCACATTTAGGCATTGCCTGATTTTTTCAGAAAATGATTCTTAAGCGCAAAATAGAAACCTATGCGTATAAAATTATGTTAACAATATTTAAAACTTCTAAGTGGTGTTTTAAAGTACAAGATATAAATATAACTTTTTCCCACCCATTTTTAAACTATATCTATATATATATATATATATATATATATATATATATATATATATATATATATATATATATATATATATATATATATATATATATATATATATATATATATATATATATATATATATATATATACATATATACATATATATATATATATATATATATATATATATATATATATATATATATATATATATATATATATATATATATATATATATATATATATATATATATGTATATATATATATATATATATATATATGTATATATATATATATATATATATATAGTATATATATATATATATATATATATATATATATATATATATATATATATATATATATATATATATATATATATATATATATATATATATATATACAAATATATATATATATATATTGCAAATTGAAATCAAAATCCAAGGATCTTTTTTGTAAAAATAGTGTTTGTACAGATCCTGATAACTCTTGCTTAGTAAATAGGATTAAAAAAATTTGGGATAATGCTGAGTTTGGCAAGAAATTTGTGATTTCTGGGTACAATATAAAGACCAAAATCATTAAACTTAATTTAAAATACAAGAAATTAATTAAATTGTCTTCTCTGAACTGGAACAGCAGCCTTAATAATCAATCAAAGTTAGAGAAAGATTTTTTCACAGAATCTTTTCAGCTTTTTGACATCTCCACTAAGAATTTAAAAAAAAAAATTCTTCCTGATAGATTGAGAACAGATGATGCCAAGCTGGAAGATATAAAGTAAGTTCTTTAAATAACACTTTTTTAGTAGTGAGATTTTTTTTCCGATTTAAATTTAAGTAACTTTAGTAATACCATATTATTTCCTTTAAAATATTTACGTTTAGCTCCTTCCATGGTTTGGCCATCTTCCAGAAAAAACTAGAACAATTATTAATTTATTTATAAATGTCTTAATAGAAATAACTATTTCTTAGTTTTTATGAAGACAAAAAGTTGGATAAGAAAGGATATATGGGAACAAACATTGACGACAACTACAGTAGGAGAGTACTGGATGCTAACAGGAGAAAAAACAAGCTAGATATGCTGAGAGAGAAAGAATTAGAGAGATAGAAAAACGTAAAAGATATCAATGATGTTTTGTTGTCACATGACTCCATGACAGAAGAGATTCAATTCAGCAGTGAAGAAGAAAAGCCAAACGAGGACTCTGAAATCAGCAAGGAAGAAGATTTCCTGGGTAACGGTCGGAAACGCAGGTATAGTATTATTTTAATAACATAGTTGTAATTTTCACAAGCTAAAACTGTTTTATTGAAAAGTATATAATTATAATTAGGTAGAAAAGTATTATAAAATGATATCTAGGTACAATTCTGGAGAGAGGATAAATCTAGCAGTGAATGTTGAAAAGCTCATTGAATGTACTGCTATTCCTGCAACAAGGTTCAATGTTGGTGTACGACCTCATCTGGCAATTTTAAGTAAAGTATTTAAAGCTGGAGGTGTAGAAATTAATGATACACCGCTTTCACAAAGTACACTTCATAAAAAAAAGTTCAAATATGTAGAACTTGAAGGAGACTTGGAGTGGATTTTAATAACTAATTATCTTAAAGGCCGACAGCTTATTCTTCATTTTGATACCAAACTGTTGGAACAAATTACCACTGGGCTTAATATTATTCAAAAAATTGAGCAACTTGCAGTCTCAGTGAGTTCCCCAGATGACGATACCATGGAAGACCATCTTTTAGTTGTTGTTCAATGTCCCTCTTCAAAGGAAGTTGACCAACCAGAACAAGTGCACAATCTTTTAGAATATTACGGATGTAAAGAGCAGATCATCGGTATATGCTGTGATACAACTGCAAGCAATACAGGTGGAGTCAATGGAGCAGTCCAAATTCTTACAGATATTTTGAAAATACCAATTTTGTGGATAATGTGTAGGAGACATATATGAAGTACATGTATCTCACTATATAATTGCTCTTACTGGTGAGAAAAATAAAGGTCCAAGAAGAGCTTTTTATATCAAGTTAAAGAACAAGTGACCTGAAATCTGTGAGAAAGTTAATAAAGCAAAATATTTATGTAAATTGGACTGGCAAAAAGATGATTTAAAGATTGGTTCTGTTCTTTGCACTGTTGCAGAGGAAGCTCAGAAATTTTTGACTAATGCAACTACTGATATGGTGTTTGCAAGGAATGATTATGGAAAAGTTTTTAAGCTTGCTTCCTTCAAACAAGATTTTAAGTTCCATCAACCTGGCGCCTGCTATGAGGCACGGTTTTTAGCAGATGCAATCTACATACTGACTCTTTTTATGACCAAAGATATCAGTAACATCTTGACAGATAAAGAAGTGCTGCAGTTGAAGGATGCAAGTTTGTTCATTGCAACTTGCTATATTCCATCGTTTTAAGAATACTGGAAATGCTTTGCTTTTCAGCATGGGACGCCATACGTGGTACTTAACTCCGCAACTCTGTATTTTGTCTTTTGGGGATAAAGAAGTTCCTTCTGAAACAAAGCTAAGAATGCTGTTAGCTCCGATTGAGTTTAAAGAGCCAAATGAATTTCAGCGTTGTAAACCATCAAATGTACATTTTGGATATACCACAGAGCTACCTTAGTTGATTTCCGAGCAAAGCTACCTTCTCTTTAAACATTTTAAAATATCAAGAGCAAGTATAAAAGAATGGCTCAATAATAGTCTTAATACTATAGATGCTTTTAATCATCCTCAGTTACTAGATTTTATTGCATGGATCAAAAACATATCTGTTGTAAACGATCGTACAAAAAAAACATTAAGCTCATTAAAGATTTTATTTCAGTTACTAGAGATGAAGATCATCTTCAAAATGTACTTTTTGTAGTTAAAAAGTCTAGAAAAAACTTGACTAAAAGTATGACTAAAAAGGAGCTTGTAACTGTTCAAAAAGTTGTATTTTTTGAGAAATGTTTCACCACAATAAAATCTTAAATTTGCTAATAAATATTAGTTTTCATGTATTTTTTTTTTTTTTTTTTTTGTATTTTCATATTTAAAAATATAATCTATCAAGTTAAATAGTAGAAAACAATTGGAAATGATTTATACGGATTTAATTGTTTTGTTTTAATTTTCTAAAATGTAAAAAAATTGTGTTTTCTATTAATGTTGAGCCAGTTTAACATTGAAACAGTAAAACTCAGATTTTACATTTATCATTTTTTTTAAATAAAACCGTCAAATTTTATTTAGTACTTATTTTGGTCACATAGAATGGGAATCAGTAGAGTGATTTTTTTTTTTTATGGGACACCCTAATATATATATATATATATATATATATATATATATATATATATATATATATATATATATATATATATATATATATATATATATATATATACATATATATATATATTTATATATATATATATATATATATATATATATATATATATATATATATATATATATACATATATATATATATATATATATATATATATATATATATATATATATACATATATGTATATATATATATATATATATATATATATATATATATATATATATATATATATATATATATATACATATATATATATATATATATATATATACATATATATATACTTATCTAAAGTTGAAATTTTTTAAATATTCACTAAAGGTTATCAAAAGTTTCTGAAACGGTTCTTAAAAGTTAAATTGCTGAAAAATCAAAGAATACCATAAAAAAATAACAAGAATGATGTATATATTTCTTTAAATGATTTTCTATTTTTATGGACTTCCAAACATAACAACGACGCTAGAATCATGCCCTCCTACAGTAAAGTTTTGGAAACTTGTAACGCCACTAAATTTCGAACGCAGACCACAGCCAAATCGTACTACATGTGTCATAACAAGCGGGAATTTGAACGAGTTAGCCACACCCCATGCTTTCTCTGCGCTAGCTTTAGCCTCTTTATTCTAAAGTAAAATAAAATGATTAATAATAGATTTAATCTTTTATTATTATATTATTCTATTTAGATATTATTATCTATTAGTATTTATATAGGTTTATAATGTGAAATAATGTAAAAAATTCATTAAAAATAATTTATATGCTGATAGATAATGGAAAAACTTACGAATCCATTAACGGAACGATGAACGGCAGCTGATATTTCATTTAATTTGGCTGTGGGTGGGAAAACAGAGTTTTTTTTAGCCCAACCAACCACAAGGTTTCTTTTGTGGGTTTTAATAAACTGGACATAAGTGCCAATAACTGAATGTGCTTCTGAACCAATCACTTCGTCATAAGCGTTAACTGTAAAGAAATAATTTGAATACAACCCTGTCAAGTAGCGGTGTAAAATATCTCGAAACTCGTCATTTGTTTTTGCGCTATTTAACATCATTTGACGTTCTACTTCAGCACGTAAAATATCGTCAAAGACAACTTTTTCTTCGCATGTTGTTCCTTGCCAGCCTCGAGGGCAAGAACACTGGTACGTGCAAGTAATATCAGTAATGTCTTTGCAGGTTCCTCCGTTTTTGCAAGGTAGTAACTGACATTTTGGAGTGCAACAAGTAAAACCAATTTTATTTGGGTTATTATTACAAACTTGCTGTCTTGGTATGCAGTTGTCATTCCAACCACAGCTATTTTGAGTTTGGGGATCACAACTTTTAATGCCAAGTTCTACTTTATTTTTCTCGCAGTAGTTGTAATATAAGGGTCCAAACCATTTTAATATGGCTTTGTAGTTAATACTAGGATGCTTATTCATGTGATCTGCGGTGAACAAATTTAGCAATGAGCTCAGTTCCATTTTAATTGGTGACGGTGATTCAAAATTTTGCTGTGACCATGAAACAAGGTCAGCAGCAGGTTTTGAACCGTAAGAAGTTACAGATTCTCTCTCAAAGCCATCAACAGTGTTACTACTTGCAGCGTTGTCTATGTCTTTGCAACTTTGCGAAGTGCGACCGTTTCCTATACCTGCTATTGTCAGTTTAAGACGATCTTCGTTGCATTTTTGGATTTGATCATCCGTACTTTTTTTAAACTCATCTTGGGAATAACGCCGAGAAACTGCTGTACGGGCACCCATAGTTGTCTAAAATAAAAATTTCTTATAGACTATGTTTTTAATTAAATATTTATATAATTTGCATCTGCAACATTTGACACAAGATTTAAAAAAAAATTTTTTACCTGGAGAAGGTAATGTGTACCAAATTCTCTAATAAAATCGTTTGCCACTAACTCTCTCTTTGACTCAATACTGTTGTTTAATTTAATCAAGCCATTTACAAAACCATCAGCAAAAGGCGGTGGATCAAAAGGGCTTATTCGAACAGTGTAAGTTGCACAGGTGGCATCGTGTACAGTTAAAACTCCTTAAAAAATATCAGATTAACTTTAAGTTTTGTTTTCATAGCTTTTATATTTATTTATTTTATTTTTTTAGAGTTACCTAAATAGATTTAAATAAAATAATTTTTTAATATAAAGTCTCTTTTTTTTTTCAGATTTTTTTACCTGAAATTTTTATTCACTATACTTTCCAGTTTTTTTTTGCTTTCTTTGTTTGTAACCGTCAAATATTTTATTTAAAACCTTAAAATATCTTATCTATATCCGTAAACGTAAAAATTTCATAAAACGAAATAATTCTAACTTTATATGGTTGGGTTTTATAAGCGCCAAAGTTTATTCAAATGAAATTTAAATACTTTTTATAAGTTTTTAACTTTTAAAAAAAAAAACTTTTTTTTTCCAAAAATCATTTCTCTCAATTTTTGAGGCGAGGAAAAAAGATAGAAGTTGAAAAAAAAAAAAAGAAAAATTAAACATCTTTTTTCTTTAAAAGCAATAAAAGAGGATGGGTAGGAGTGAGCCAAGGGTAGGAGTGAATCGTTGATCCTACAGCTAAAACGGAAAATGAAAAAGACTCAAGATTTTCACCAAGTAGTTACATACAAATTGTTGTTAACACAATCCAATTTTTTTACCGCTTTTTGGTGCGGGTGTCTGCGTTTACGTTGTCATCCACTCTTTTCTGTCCAATAGTAAATTTTTTGTATTTTTTGAAACTTCTTCAACGAGCATACCGGTTGTTTCCAGACACAAATTAGTGGTTCAAAATTTAATAATAAACAGTGTCGTTTTTAGAATGAACCATTTCTTCACGGGAAGGAGTGAACCGCGGCTCACTAATACTTCTTGTTAAAAAAGTTTTGACATCAGCGTAAAAATATATTTACGTTTGACTTTTATATCTTAGTATGTCATTAAAAAACTCGTGTACAACATTAGATTTATTTTTACAATTTGTTATAATGCCTCGAGTCTATAAAAGAACAACTTTGAAAGCAAAAACTTCTAGAAAAGATATGAAAGATGCATTACATTTAATCTAAAAAGGAAAAAGTAGTAAAGAAACTGTAATAACTTCCAAAGTATTGTTACCTCGACCAACTTTTTCTAGAACAGGTAAAAGGCAGCATTGCAATTACAAATTTGATTTTGTTGCTTACTTAATTTTCAATAAATTAGTTAAAGAAAATATCTAATTTTAGTTTTTTGGTAATCAAAGATAATGGCTCATTCCTACCATTTGCTTGGTTCACTCCTACCCATGCATGGGTAGGAATGAATCAGTAGCAACACATGCGTTATTGTTTAAGTTATTATAAATCTTAATTTATTTTGATATTTCATGTATTACTATTAGAAACCTAATACTTAAGGCTACCTTAGGCTCCTTATCCTATACTTTTTCCATTTTTGGTTTCCTTGATATAATAAATTTAAAAAAAAGTGGCTCTTTCCTACCCATCCTCCCTTAATATTTATTTTTTTAAATTCATACTTTTAATAAAAACATATAATTCTGTTATATTTTTTTTTTTTCTTTATTTAAAGTATATTAAGTAAACAGTAACGGTACTAAAAGGAGTTTGTATTTTACGATTTTTATAAGCTATGTAACAAAACGGGGAGAAACATTTTACGAGGCTTGATAATAACTCAAAGTTATAGACCTCTTTTTGCCCCCGTTATGTAAATTTTTTATTTATGTATTTTGTTAATCCAATTTTCTTGCAACTCCTTTTTTATCAATATATATATATATATATATAAATATATATATATATATTACTCTTATAAAGTTTACATTGCATGTCAACTTAAGATAAGGAAATACTTATAGATAATAGGAAGATGGCGTTGATGAGTTTGAGAGATGAACTTCAACTGTTTGAGTTCAAATAGTGCTTTTAGATTTTGACGAATCTTTTTGTTATTGTTGAACTCGGTATACTTTTATTTCGTTGTTAAAAAATCAAAAGGTCAACCATGTTTATAACAATCTTTAGAGATCTCAGTTCTTCATAAATAAGAATTGCCAGAGTATCAATAATCTAATTTCATGAAGGAACATGCTTTGTTTAACAGCATCGACAGGTCAGTACAAAAAACAACATCTTTATTGACATATTTTGACTTCGTAAAACCTAGCCAAGTAGTTTGACCTGCTTATAAGATCAGGATTGTTGATGTCCTTTATTACGAATCTCTTAAATTTTTTTCATATCATTTGTTTTATCTTTAAGATTGCGCAAAAATTTTAAGCTGTTGTTTTTATGTTGCTAGGGTGACAAAGATTAACTATTAGCTAACTAAGACAGTATTCTTAGTATAATGAATATCTTTTTTTTTTTTTTTAATGTTGATTTTAGGTGCCCTAAAAAGTCCTTACGGTCTTATCACAGAGCACCGCGGAAGAGCATTTAACAGTAAGTTCACGCCTCCTTCCCAACCGATGTCGCAAAATTTGCCCAGAGGTGGGGTTTGAACCACGGATCTTACGTTTCTGAGGCAAGTGCGCTACCACTACGCCACAGCTGCTTAAATATCTATTTTTAATGGAATCTTGTCTGATTCTTTATAAGTGAATTCATAAGTAAAAGATAGAGTTTATAAATATTGCATCTTAGATAGAGTTTATAATTAGCATCCTGCCCTTGGCAGCAAACAGCACAAAAACATTTGTATTTTTTTTATTTTTTCTAACATTTAAACTTTACGACAACTTTATATTTCAATTTAAAGAGAAATATTTAATCAAGAGTTTTTACTGAAAATCTTTCTTCTTAAATATAGGTTTGTCTTTTCAGTTTCTAAAAATTTCGTTCAGATCATAACTTATGTCTAAAAGTGAATTTATTTATTTAAAAGTAAATTCAGGGTCTACAATTATCTTTACAAATTAAGTCAATGAACTATCTTTTATCAAATAATACAACAGAAACAGATATGCATCCTAACTTATAAATGATGCCTTAGTTTTTACAAACTCATTTTAAAACAAAACTTTTTCTATATTAGATTAGAATAAATTTTTTTATTAGATTACATTTTAAATTCTATAAATCACTGAAAAATTTATTTAATATAAAAGACAATTCATACAGTTTGCTTAAACTGATTTATGAAAAAAAAAACGTATTTACGCAATGAGTCTCTGAATAAAAAAAAAATTTAGTTTAAGCATGGAAGTTCCATGAACTTTCATGGTTTAAGCTACACTTAAAAATATAGTTTATATGCAGTGGCTAGGCTCATTTAGGGGGACCATTTACAAAATTAGGGGTCCTTTTGAAAATGTAGGGAGCTTTTTTTTTACTTTAGATGAAACCTTATGGAAAAATGTTGAGGAGATTGGGGCTCAGATTTTGTGGAAAGCCTTGGACCCAGTAGCCACGGCTTTGTTTATATGCTACGCTTTTGTAAAATACGTTCTAGATATGGCTTGGTGATTGTTTCCAGAGATAAATTATAAAATATATGAAACATAAACAGGAGCAGCCGTGGCGTAGTGGTTAGAGTTCTGGCTCAAAACTCAGAGGTTCGAGGTTCGACGCCAGCTCTAGCCCAACAAGCGACATTGGTACGGAAGAAGGCGTGAACTTCTTATTAAATGCTCTACCGCGGTGCTCTATGATAAGACCGTAAGGACTTCTGGGAGCACCTAAATACATACAAAAAAAATAAATAAAATGCTCTACATATTTAAGAAAATCAAATCAAAGCAATCTAAACTAAACTAATGCAAATAATAAGTAAAAAAGAATGCAAAAAAAAATTTTTATAAAAAATTTCAAAAAGAGCATAAAACTGTAAAATGGGGGAATAAAGAGTTAAAAATCCAAATTTTTTTGCTACATTATTATAAATAAACATAAATGGCAGCTGTATCACAAATATTTTTTTGATATTTTATGTTTTTATTCGAGCTTTTACAACGCTTTCGTTTTGTGTTATCCTATTGGCAATACAAATTTATTCTACAACATTAAAAGTACATTTTTAGTCACTAAGGCGCAACTTTTAATTGCAAATAAGCTAAGTATAAAAAAGTTACCTCTTTTTTGGATAAAAAAAATTTCATTGTTCTTATATTCTTTACTTGAAGAAAATGCAGATTCAATTAGAGGTGGAATTGTTGTTTTAACACCAACGCCTTTAAGTTCAGCGCTAACTTCAAATTGGAGGTTCGAAGTAAAACTAGATCCTTGGGATGATTTTGCACCAATTTTTTTAGCATAATCCTCAACTGTGGTAATAATGTCTGAGCTTGAGGAAAGACTACATTGAACTCCCTATGAAAATGATATTAAAGCAACATTATTAAAACAAATTAAATAAAGAAAAAGACATTTTTATCTGTTTTAACATTTATGCATTTTAAAGTGCACTTTAAAATGAGGAGCCACATTATTCGACAAATGTTTAAATATTTAGTAGTATTTAAAGAAATTCGAATTCTAAAAGTGTTTGCAATATTAAAAAAAATAAATTATGTTTACTATATATATTATAGACGTAATTCACTCTTAGAACGTCGAACAAACGTCTGTGCTCTTCTAGTCGACAAGAAAAATATTGTTAAGTAATATTCGAAAAATAGTGCTTAATTCTCTAAGCCCAACAAATACATGGAGTTTTTTCGACGTATTTTTGACGTGTTTCAACGTAAAAAGTACGACAAAAAAATGTTAATTGTTTGTTAAGTAAAAAGTAATTAAAGTTTTTTCAACAAATTTTATTTAAAATTAAACTTTTTTTATAAAAAAAACATATGTTTACTCTATCCCCGCACAACGGTCTGCGCATTTTCGAAACGCTATATTTTTATTATTTACTAATAAGTTATAATTTAAATAATACTAATAAGTCATAAATTAAAAAAAAAAAATAAATAAATAAAAAATTTAATTTTACTTGTCGCACTGTAACTCCACCATGAAGTGCATATGCTCCTGATGAGGTTTTGTATGTGGGGACAAAAATATAGCCTGTTGAAAAACCAGGATCATGTAGTGCACTAGATGTAAATGGGTTTCCTTGTAAAATATTATAACCAGTCATAATGGAACCTATATTAGGATATGGCTCATGATTAGGATTGCACCACTCAGCTTTGCAATATGGAGCGGCTATAGTGCTACTAGGACGTTCCACCAGCATAAACATCAATGAAAGCATCAATGGAAACATTTTTATTTTTCACCAAAAATATCAGTTCTGTGATTTGTATTTTGGATATATACAATTTATTATGGATTTACTAAATATCATCACATTTTATAGTAGATATAAAAAATTTGGTTTTACAAAAAAGACTCATAATCATATAGATACATTAATATATTGGTATAGAAAAAATTCATTTTCGATAATAAAATATTTTTTATAGTTGTGTTACATAACGTTATAGAGGTAGGTATAAATAAAATGCATGAATGTTTGTTTAGCTAGATATATATTAAAGCGTAGGTGTATTTAATTAGCTGAGTAAGCAAATTTTTTTAAAAAAAACTAGTTCGTTCTTTATTATAAAAGCATATTTTATAAAAGATATTTAATTTTTAGCCTACTTTAGTTGTTTAATTAAATACAGCTGCGTATCTTCTAAAACCTAAAATATTGGCAGCACTCTAGAAGCGTCTAAAAGTGCGCAGTAAAAAAAAAAAATTAATTAATTTAATTAAAACAAAAAAGTGACTTATCACTTTTTTGTTTTAATTAATGACATTTTTACATGTTTTACAAGTAAAAATGTCATTAGGTTTAAAAAAGTAGCAATTGTGTGGCAACCAATAAAAAAAATAAAAGTGGTAAAAAGAACAAAAAAAAAAAATGGTAGTCTACAAACTTTAATCAAACTTACAATTAAATTGTTACTCGTCATTCAATTAAGTCTCATCCTTTTTCTGTTACTATTCCTAAGTGCTCTAAAAACTCTTATTCGTCTAGTTTTTTTTTCTCGAACATTAGTTCTTTAGAATTCGCTTTCTTCATCTTGCTTTCCTGGTTCATATAATTTGAAATCTTTTAAGTAGTCTGTCAATCGTTATCTTGTTCTATAATCTTCATCTTTTCTCTTCCAGTAGCTTCCACATTAATTAGTGGTTGCTTGCAGCCTTGTAGGAGTTTTCATTGTTGTTATTTTTGGAAAGAATAAGGTTATTTTCTTAAAAAAATAAAATAAAAAATGACATAAAACAAGCTTAAAAGTTATACATCAAAGAAGATAAAGTGGGATGCCTTGGTTTGTCTTGGTCTGCAATATGTAAATTATAAATATTAGTGAACAGTAAGCCAAGTATAGGATCTATACAATAGATCCTTGTAAAACACCGCCTTTTATATTCTTTTTTATAGATAAGAACTTTAACTGTACACAAACTGTTTACGATTATTTTTATGATTATTAATCATAAAAATATTATTAATGTTTTATGATATTTCAAATATTGATAAAATTAATTTTACCAATATTTGAAATTTTATTAAACATTCAGATTGTATTCAGCGATGAATCTACCTTTGAGATTTTAGATGACAACCCCGAATTCGACCATGGCAGACCAAGAGAAAAACAAAAGCCGCATTTATAATGGTTTGGTCATGCATATCGAGCAGGGATACCGGTCAACTTTACATTTTACAAGAGACTATGAAACAAAATCAGTACAAGACTCTCCTAGAGACTACCCTGATTCGACAGATTCGAGAGTGGTTTCTTAATGGTGTAAAAATAGTTTTTATGAAAGATGATGCTCCACGCCATACTGGAAAATCCATAAAAACATTTCTCTCTAATATGAGTATCAAGCTTCTTGATTGGGATGGAATTTCTCCAAAAATTAACACTAAAAAAATTCTGTGGGAGCTTGTCAAACGCAGTTTTATGTCAGTACTGACATAAAAACAAGTAAACAAAAGCTCACATGACGACTCATTGAAGTATGGCTTCAGGTGTAAAGCATGGACTTCAGAGTGCATAAATAGTATGCCAAGGCGTATAAAAGCTCTTTTAGAGTCAAAAGGAATCACTATTTAGTATTAAGTTTCATAATATGCTTGATATGTATCAATATATAGATTGTATAACAAATATCTACTGTGCAAAAAAAGTAGGTGAATTAAAATTAATTACATATTTTATTAAAAGTACAAACAATAATAATCAAAAATTTACATATGATTTATTGATCTTTGTATATCTTTTATTTGCTGCTATTGCTGCACATTTTGACATGATATCAATTAATTTTTGGCATCTACTCATTGGAATGTTTTTTCAAATGTATTGAATGTTTTTTCAAAGTTAATCTTTATTTTTGGTCTTAGAAAGTTTTCCTAACTCATTTTTTACGTGTGCCCATAGATTTTTTTTTGGATTTATGTCCGGTGATTGGGTTGGCCATTAGGGTACATCATACTTCCATAATGTACGAAATTTTTGATTTTTAATTTGTAGGATAGTTTTTATGGTGCCACTATACGTGAATAATGGCTATGAGAAAAATTTTTTTTTTACCTATGTGGGATTGCAGTTTTCGGAAAGGAAAAACTGATCTTTTTCGCATAAATGCAAGAGGGTTAAATTTTTTAAATTATTGAAATCTGAAACTATTTAGATTTTTATTTATATAATGCCATATGCTATGAAACGTGAATAATTTTTTTTGGAAAAAGATATATATTAGTGGGGTAAGAGGTAAATAAGGCATACAAATTTAAAACAATCAGACTTTCATTATTTGAATGACGTCGTTTTAAGGTCAGACATTATAACTATAATAATTACTTAAAATTAGATGATTTAAAGGGCAACCCATGAGTCCTTAGGATTTTTGAAGGGGGATTGTACAAACAACATTGCAAATTCAGGAAAAGATGTAGGTTTTCTATCAAATCTGATACAATTAACCAGGAGGCAATTGTTCTGGTCTGTTTACATCCTGCATTGTAATAAATTACCATTGAGGCATATAACCAGGACCGTTGAGAGAGAGGGTAAAAGAGGGCATACGTGCTAAGGTAAAAGGGTCGCCAGAATTCAAAAGACAAAATATATTTTTTGAGAAAGTTTTAACTTTTTTTGCTTTTTGTGTTGTCTAAACAGTGTCTTTACAGAATCTTAAATCGTTAATTATTAGTTTTTGTAAAAAATTTCAGTTTATGAAGCAACTTATATTATTGTTCAAGATGTTTAAAAAAAAATCATATATACTTTTCTATTAATAAAATTTCATAAATTAATTAGTTTCATTAACCTAATGTTTATAAACTACGTAACTTTATTTCATAAATACTAAAAATGAAAAAAAAAACTATTTCATGAATGATTATTCTAAAAATCTTAATGAAAGATTATTATTTATTGTTGAAATTTTTACACTCCGTGGAGAGTAGTTAAACTTTAGCAAATAAAGTTAACCCGACAAAAAATTTGAAGTGGGTAACATTACACACACTCATAAATTGAGTGTGGCTTTTATATGATAGCCACACTCGATTTATGGGACGGCGTATATGTGAGTTATTTTATCTTATGGTATTTATACACATAGGTTATAATTTGTTCGCTACTTATATTTTATAAATACCATAATCATACACGGTACACATCTACGCCATGCCATAAATATCGAGTGTGGCTACCACATGTGATGCGTATCAAATTTTCTTGTCGGCAACTCTATAAAAAAAGGTTTTTTAAAAAAAATTTCAGTGTAAATGATACATCAAACCTATAGGTTTTAGATATCTTGATGTATACATCAAGCTAGTCTAGTCAGTACAAATTACCTTTTAGGCTGATGCGGTTAAAATAAAACACACAGCGGGCGCTCGGAAACGTCCATATGACGTCGAAAGGACGTCTTTTTAGGACGTCCGGAACTGGTTCTAAATGGCAACGCCAGATGACGTCTTTTTAAGACGTAATTAGAACGTCTTTTTAGGACGGAATAAAGACGTGTTTTGAGACGTCTAAAAGACGTGAATTTAGGACGTTCAGAACTAGTGCTAAATGGAAACGCCGAATGACGTCTTTAAATAACCTAATTTAGACGTTCTTATTTCGACGTCTAAAATACGTGTTCTAAAATGGCTTTACTTAAACGTAAGGTTCAAATTTATGTTTTTACAGAACTTCTTGAGAATAAGAAAAAAATAATAAATCATTTAAATTTTTTAATAATATAATTGTGCTGAGTTTTATAAATTACAACTTTGTAAACTTCTTCTTCCACTTGTTAATTTCCAAGAATCGAATTTTCGAACAGTTGACGTCATTCACTTTCTTTTCGATCAGATGCACTCTTTAAAATATTGCCACAAGCATTTTAAAGTTTTTTTTTTGCTGTAGGAATCAGGAAAGCAGTCTTAACCTTAAAAAAATATTGTTAAGATAAGTATGTAAAAATAAAGGGTATGTAAAGATAAGTATGTAAAAATAATTTTATAAACATAACATGAAACATCAAAAAATAAGAATTTCTCACACTAAATGTATTTTTTTAAAGAAATTTTTGACTGGATTGTTGTGACCAGCGTATATATTTATGTATATCAAGTATGCAATATAATTGCGGTATTAAAAATGCTCTATTTATAGTAAAATTATACTTACTTTGAAAGCATGCCCTTCTCAAATGCACTGCATGATGAGCCACCAACATTTAATAACTTCTATTTCTAAATTCAAAAGATAACACTAGTGTAATTGATATGGGACAATTTAGTGTAAGTTATATTGGGCATAGGAGCAATTCATAAGTGTTTTATTCAATTCAAAAATTTTGTGTAAATTATGTTTACTTGTAAAGTGAGCATTATGTATATAATTACAGATCAAAATTTTTTATGTAATTTATCCTTATAAAAAAAAACTAAACATTTAACCATAATAAAAAATATACTACTTTTTGCAACATTAGTATCGAGAAATGATTGATCACATTCAAGAAACTTGGCGATAGAATCATATTAGTAAAGATCAAAACTATTCTTAACTTTAAACGTTTTTTATATTTCATTATTCTTAAGATAATTAAGTAAATGAATTAAAGACTATATATTATAATTTATATATATATAAATTATAATAGAAAAAATATATATTACAACTTCGCTTCCAACAAGGCTGCGAACAACCACTATAAGAGTTTGGAAGTTATTGGAAGAGAAAAGATTAAGTTCGTAGAGCAAGATAACGATTGACAGATGACTTAAAAGATTGCAAATTATATGAATCAGGAAAGCAAGATGAAGGAAGAAAATTCCTAAGAACTGATGTTCGAAGAAAAAAACTAGCTTTAGAGCAGTGCCAATTATAGTATTTGTAGAAAAGAGAAAAAGAAGCAACATCACGACGATGTGACAATGGTTGGAGATTGGCTGCACAAGCAGGTCCAACTATGTTTACAATGCGTTTTTGCACCTTGTCTAAAAGAGAAAGGGCATCAATAGAAGATCTGCCCCAGATGTGGCAACAGTATTCCATACAGGGACGGATTTGAGATTTATAGAGATAGAGAATAGAATCTAGAGTAAGGAAGTATCGAGCTCGATAAAGAGATGCAACCTTAGCAGATGCTTATATTGCAATGGATTTGATATACGGTTTAAAAGAAAGATCAGAAGTAAAAGTTAATCATAGAAGATGAAGGGTATATGACTCATCTAGTACATTACCATTCATAAATATAGAAAGATCAAAATTATTGCGATAACGATTGGCCAAAAAAAATTAAGTTTTATCTGAAATAAAGTTCACCAGCCATTGTGAGCCACATGCTGTAGCAGAGGTGAGATCCTTTTCAAGCTCAGATACCCCCTCCAAGCAATCAAAGAGTGTAGACTTCTTATCATGACAAGAATAAATAGTAGTGTCATCAGCGAACAATGCCACCTTAGATGGGATAATATCTGGAAGATCGTTAAGTGTCATACAAAGCCTTCTTCATAAGAATCATGTCTATGACATTTCTAGCCTAAAATATTATTAAACTGGATTACTGGTTGGCTAGCTGGTGAACAGCAACAATTAGTAATTGGAAAATACGTCTGACTGAAAAAAGTTAACTAATTGCTTCCTTCAAGGATCAGTTCTTGCATCACTGTTTTTGTGTTCTTCGTTAATGACTAATTAGACTCTATTTATAACCAAATTAAAAATACGCCTATCGTTGCAAGATCATAAAAGTTATTGATGTCAATTAATTTTTCTCATGTTATCAAAAACTGCAAGTGGGTATCAATAGCACTGTATTTTAACATTTAGAAGTAAAAAGTACGGTCGCACGAATTTTAACATTTAGAAGTAAAAAGTAATCCAAGTTGGTTGTCAGAAAAACTATTAAAAATATCAAAACCATGGCTGTTACTGATGGTTATTGTCGCCATATTGTTTTAACATGTTTTGAAGCAACCTTGTAATATTAATATCCTAAAACATCAAAGTAAAATTATAAGTAAAAGCAGCAGCTTGGATTTGCAATCAAATGCTTGGTTTTCTCATTATGGTATCGGGCTATTCAGTATCGGGCTATTTAGTATCGGGCTATGGAAAAACTCCACTAGCTGTACACTAAATCTCAAGTTTTGTGTACAAGTCTTGTCATCCCATTTCAAACTGCTATACAAGATCGCACATTATTTACGCTAGGTAAATATTGTGCGATCACATTTCAAACTGCTATCCAAGATCGCACATTATTTACGCTAGGTATAATTTTATATTTTACAAGCTCAGCCTTTCTTATCAAACTTAGCATATAGTTTAAGCAAAACGACCTGTTTAAAACCCGAAACAATTGAAGGTTATTCAGAACGCCAGTGTTTATTTACGAGCCGTGTTGTAAACCGTGGAATAAATTGGCGGTCAGCTCAGATTCCTGCTATAAAACTAGTTGCAAAAAGATCACGGTAAATCACAGTTTAGAGTTTATTTTACAATTTATATGCATACTAAATCTCTATGCCTACTAATTTTTAACGCAGTGCCAGTATCTGTCACAGAAGGTGAACCTTTTGTTTTAAATAAATTAAAATTGATCAAATAAAAGATTACAAGGTCACTATAGAACAAGATCAGGCACTTTAGTCGAAAATAAATTGGATACATCATATTGTAGTAATTGTTGACATAATAATAATTTTTGCTTTTAAAAAAGCAAGAAAAGAGTATTTTCAACACTAATTTTAAAGAATCTGTCTATTAAACCTAATCAGTGAATATTAAATGTGTTGCATAAATGTTTTTTATCCAGATGCGGTTCACGAAAACATATAGATATAAAATAGTTAGATATAAAAATACGATTATTAACTTGTATCATTGAACATGCTTTTGATTTAAATTTCTTTTAGAAGTATGCAACCGTGTAGGGGCGTCTATTTGCTGCTATGCCCCTTGGCGTCATAAAAGCTTTCGGCAGCCCTGCATATAACTAATACTTGCTCTAACTAATTCAAAGGATTGTTTTACTTGTCCAATTGCAAAGGTTCTATCTAAAGTTAATGGCATAAAAATAACTGAAACATTTAAAAATTTATAACAGCTGTAACCTTTAATTGAAAATCATGAAAAATTTCCAAAACAATGTTGACAGATGTAATGTTTTGTTATAAGTTGGTATAAAGTTTATCAACAGGATAAATTGACACAAATTTTTTTAAAGCAAGATGTAAAAATATTTGCCATAGCATATAGTCTGCCACCACAAATAGATTTTTCATTTTTTTCTATATGAGTGAGCACACGTTAACTCGTGGCGTATATATGAGTGAGATCACGTTAACTCGTGGCATATATATGAGTGAGCACACGTTAACTCGTGGCATATATATGAGTGAGCACACGTTAACTCGTGGCATATATATGAGTGAGCACACGTTAACTCGTGGCATATAATAAAAGTTTCATTATGTCAGCTCTAAAAAAATATTTTCAAGTATTGATTGAATAGTATTGGATATTAATCCATCCAAACAACGTTTGTAATAAACTCTATTTTTGTAATAATCTAATTTTTCTTTTAGCTTATTCCAGTAATTAAAGAGTTTGTTAGCAAAAGAACCCTTACCACCTCTTTCTTTTAATCTTTAAATGGGTGAAGCACAGTATTTTTGATGGCCATATTACAAAATAACAATGTTGTGACTGCTGAAAAAACAAGATAAGGAAATTCTAAACAATACCACACTTTACATTCAGGGCCGCCCAGAACTGGGACAGTAATCCTGATTGGCGCTCCTATTTATCCAATTTTTTTCCTTATATTATATATGAAGGACTTTTTTTTTTTTAGTAACCTACATTATATTAGGTCGGCCCGCAACCTTTTTTTCAGGCACGCAAGACTTTTTTTAAGGAGGGTAACAAATTCTTTTCTGCGGCTCAATGTTTTTTTTTAAACAAAATTTAAAAAACATTTTTAAAAAATATTATCAAGGAGGTATAATAGCTTAGCTGGAGGGAGAACGAAACCGAAAATTGATTTAAATCGCGTTACAGTCTCTGTAGAATAATTATTCCAAGAGCAAGCCGAAATGGCGCTTATGCAAAAAAAAATTGAAAAATTTTGAAATGTAATCAGTAAGCTATTAGAGTTATAATTGAAATGGATTAATTAAATTAAAGTTTGTTGGATATGTTTTTAACAACTATTAAGGTTAAGTAATTGTTTCTTGTGTACCTCAATTAAAGGTATAATTATCAAAGTTTTAGACAATCTCTACTTCCTATTTGAACCTTATTTTTTGCTTGCCTGTTCAGCTATAAGTTAGTTCAGCTATAAGTTATTTCAGCTATATGTTAGTTACGTTCTTTAAGACTGTTCTTTTGGCCAAGAACTTAGTAATTTCCTCCAGAATTTTATTTTGTGTTAGATGATTTTTGCTGGGTTTAAAAGCAAATTGCTTTATTTTAAATATAGAGATGTAAAATACATGGCGAAAATACTACCAATTTTTATCTAGACATTTATTAATTCAATTTTAATCTAGAAATTTACTATTCCAAGAGCAAGCCGAAATGGCGCTTATGTCAGCTCTAAAAAAATATTTTCAAGTATTGATTGAATAGTATAATATCCATCCAAACAACGTTTGTAATAAACTCTATTTTTGTAATAATCTAATTTTTCTTTTAGCTTATTCCAGTAATTAAAGAGTTTGTTAGCAAAAGAACCCTTACCACCTCTTTCTTTTAAAAACAAAGGTACATGGGCCGCAAAATAAAACTTGCTGTTCAACAGAATATAATGCCCAATAAAGATTCACCCATCAATTTGATTGAAATTTTTTTGAAAAGTATGTTAATATAATATGCTTTGTGACGTATTGGGTTTTGATTTCAGGCAACATCTTTATTAAATTTTGCTCAATAGTCCTTATGTTCATAGTAGACGTAATGACATTTCGAATATCAAAAAAATGAGCATTCTCAACACCTAACATCATTTTCGAGCGTTCTTCAGCTACATGAATGTCGTTATGTTATGATTACAGGTCGCATTAGGAGATGCAGACTTTAATTCGTCCGACTACTTTTTCCGTGATGTGCGTAAAAACTTGAATTTTCCGCAAATAAGTCAGAGGAAATATCTTCTTCAAAAGATGTTGATACATAATCATAAAAATTTACTTGTGATTGTTCTTGTACGAGTTCTATTAAAAACCTGCTCATGTTTTAATTTTGCGTCTGACAGTCTTTTTTTATAAAAATAAGATGTTGATTTCACACTTTCTTTTGCAAAAGATTTAAACTATTTTAGTTTTTTTTATAAGTTCTTTCTTGGCCTCATCTTTTTTTTTTTGATTCATGTTAAACAAAGTAGTTTATAGGTATAAAAAAATAAATATAAGTAAATACCAATGCTAATAAATACAGTAATGACAAAACGTTTGAAAAAAGTTAATTTTTAAGCATTTAAACAAAAGTAAAACATAGTAAACTTATTATTTTTCTTTTATAACTGCGCTATATTGACTTTTTAAACCAGCTCTATTGGATAACGTAAAAAAAACAAAAACTTAAAAGCATTCACGCATTAATGTTGCTATGAAATAAAATTGACGTTTTTGCAAATTATTGTGTTTTTATAGTTCGTGGAACTAAGAACTTTAAAAATGCCTAAAGCAACACTACTCTTAATGATAAAAAAAGGAATGCCTTAAATTTAGTAAAGTTTTGAAACTGAAATATTTTTTTAAAAAGAGGGTGACGGCCACCCTAATCACCTCTTCCCCTAGTTACGGGCCTGAGTTAGAGATTCCAAGTGAGCAAAATATTTTTTCAGTACATCTGACCAAAGAATATTTTTCCATTTTGAAGATGGTCAACCCACCTGCTCCCAAGCAAGATCATTCCTATTTTTATTATTATTTGGTGATGAAAACGGACACTTCTTTGGTACCTTGACATTGACACTGTTGAGTAAGCCTTGTTCTAACTGTCGAAGCATCAATTTGCAGATTAAGAGTAGTTTTATTTCCTTTGACATTGCAAAAGAATTACTAATGGAATAAAGAACAACATTTTTGTCATCTATACGTTTTCTTCTTTCGACCACGTGTTTCAGGTGTATTTTATTTTTTAATTCACTATGTTCCTTGTGTTTTCTCATTTTTGAATCTGATTTTCATTTTTGATTTTTCGGATAATTTATATGGTGCCACTATATGTAGATATTAAGATTAAAAAAAGAAAATTTTTTTTTACCTAGGCGGGATTGCAGTTTTCAAGTATGAATAAATGCAAAGACGGTCAAAATTTTTAAATTATTGAATATGAAACTGTTTATATTTTTTTATATGTATTACCATATGCTGTGAAACGTAAATAACTTTTTTTTCTAAAAAAAAATTAATTTTCGCGGGAAAAAGGGCCTTTAAGATTGAAAAAAAAGCTAACACTTGATAAATAATAAATTTTTTAAATAATTAGGACTTTCATTTGAATTTTTTCATTAGAAATTTTCAGACTTTATATTTTTGAATGACATCTTTATAGTTCAGACAATCTGAAGTGTATCGTAATAATGATGTTATTTGGGGACTGAAGAGTAAGTTGTATCAGACTATAACGACTTTGTAATTATGTCTTTAAGAGTTTCTCGTGGTTTAAAAACAATATAAAAAGTGTTTTTTTATTTTATTTGCAATCATGTAAATGAAAATTTAAATGATTGTAAAACATGTAAGTTTCATGTAAAATGGAATAAAGATATTAAATTAACTATGACGACTTCAAAAAACACAAGACAAGACAACAAGAGATATTTTGAGAAAAGGTCTGCTTATCCAAGAAGCTTTACTCTTAATGCCCAAAGGAAAAAAAAAGTAACTATTTCAAAATACCAGATGGGTTTCAATGACATTAAAGAGACCGCCAGACAGATTTCGCAAGGGGAGCAAAAAAATGAAGAGGAAGTCTGGAGTTGAGAAAAAATTAGAAATGGAAAAAAAAAAAGGTAGAAAATGATGACGTTGTTGAATGTTTAATTGAGGATAATTCAGATTTAAAAAAAGAAAATATCTCAGAAGATCCGCTTGAAAACAAAATTTGAAAAAAAAACTATATGTCAATTAGTCATATTGCACAAGTTTCAATAAAATTTCACCAGCAGCAACATCAGCTATTGTTACATCCTTTCTTCTATACATTATTGAAGTGAAGTATTTGAGGCCTGATATGTCTTATTTAGGTGTTGATCCTATGAAAGTAAGAAGAGCAAGGGAAGCAATAATGGAGAAAGTTATAATGTCTGAAGAAAAGTAAACTAAGGAAGAACCTGGGAGATTTGTTTATTGATGAAAGGAAGGAATTAACTCTAGTTTTGGAACATAATCCTTTGCTCTTTATAATTGGATGATTTCAAGGGCAATCCACGAGTCCTTAGAGATCGTAGGTGGAAACCTCCATCTTTTCCTGAACCATGACAAGTTCAGGAAAAGATGGAGGTTTGCTGTCAAATCTGGAACAATTAGTAGGGAGAAAGTTATTCTGGTATATTTGTATGTTTCATGGTAATGAATTAGCATTGAGGCACATAATTATTGAACTGGATGGCCCAACTAATTCAAAGGATGTTTTTACTAGCCCTGTTGGAAAAGCTTGATCTAAAGTCAATAGCATAAAAAGACTTGAAACGTTTGAACCTATAGAACAGCTGGAACCTTTAATTGAAATTCCTGAAAAAGTTCTCAAACAATGTCAACAGATTCAGCTCTCTGTTATAAGTTGGTATAATGTTTGTCCACTGGCAAGATGGACATAAATCTTTCTAAAGCAAAGTGTGGAAATATTTGCCACAGCAGATGCCAAATCTCAACATACGATCTTGACAAATATCTGGTCACTCGTTTTAAAGCTCCGTACTTTCCTCTTCGCACGCAATCTTGTAAAAGGGCAATAAAAAGAAGTTTCAGAAGCAGCACTTTCCGTTTGTGGTTTTGAAAAAAGAGACGGGTTTGTGAGAGCACGAATGAATAACAGAAAAACTGTCATCCCGCCTAGGTAAAAACAATTTTTTTTCAATTTATTTTTGGAAGTTTGGAATATTTACATTTAGTTGCACCATAAAAGTTATTCACCAAATTAAAAATCAAAAATTTTAAAAGTATGATGTACGCTAATGCACATGCATGATCAGTGCCGCCGAGAGCTTTCATGACACTCGTAACATAGCAGCAATTAGGCGTGGCCTGTAAGCATTCATATTTTTAAAATAAAAGCATTTAGAATTATATAAGTTAATGACTGTGTTTTTATTTCAAATACTGTTAACTTACATGTATATTTTCAGGAAAAAACTGGATCTAATCTAGATTAAATAACACAGATTCTTTGAAATTAATATTAAAAATATTTTTTGTTATTGCTTTTTTACAAACAAAAATTGTTATAATTATGCTATTATACGACAAAGTTGTACTCAATTTGTTTTCAACATGTATGTTCGGTAAGCGTTCTTAAATCTTTTGCTTAATAGTGGCCCAATAATCATTTTTTTTTAAATCAATTTTAGTTTATTTATAGGTTGTTGCGTTGATGAAGCTTAACGTTAAAGATATTTTCTAAAAGCATATGTTCGGAGATCTCATGGAAAAAAACTGCTTATCCAGGTTCATTGCGATCTTGCTATCATCGTTCACTTTGCAAACAATTCAGTTTCAAGACAATTCATCTGATCATAATAGGTCAACTTTTGGTCTATGTTAAAGTAACAGTTCAAGAGCAAAATTAATTTTTATGAATATTACCAAGTATTATTTTATGCCTCGTCAATATAAACAAATTTTTTACTTTTTTGTAATTATAATATCATAATAAGTTTTTTTTAACTTTTACCTTCTTGCACCCCTAATAAATTGGCGTCCAGAGTAAGTATGTTTCTTTTTCCCCAATCTTTCGGGTGCCATGCGCATGATTTTTTTTTATTAAAACATTTTTAAAATTTAAAAAAAGTAATTTTTGAGTTATCATAGTTTTTATTATAAATTAATATCTACTTATTCTTACATAAAATAAGTATACAAATTTTTATATAATTATTCTTATCAATTTATATATTTTTATGTTCTTAAGAAAAATAATAAATATTCAATGTCAATTTGGCGCCTTTGAAGCCTGGGTGAAACTTACCCATTGTAACCAACTTTCCGCTGAGCCGATATATATTTATATATATATTTTTCTTGCATAATATTGTTGTTTTGTTGTTGATGTGAGAGAGTATGTAAATATCTGCACATATATATATATATATATATATATATATATATATATATATATATATATATATATATATATATATATATATATATATATATATATATATATATACATATATATATATATATATATATATATATATATATATATATATATATATATATATATATATATATATATATATATATATATATATATATATATATATAAATATTTATATTTTTATAGTTTAATAGAAATAATATAAAGTAATAATAATAAAATTATATATTTTTATATAATATAAAATATATAAAAATATATAAAAGTAACCTTTTCTATCTTGTGTCTCATATATTAGTAATACTTAGGTATCCATTTTTTGACTTCAACAACTTTGCATCACACAAAAACATTTTTATACTATTTATAGTATAAAAATGTTTTTGTGTGATGCAAAGTTGTTGAAGTCAAAAAATGGATACCTAAGTATTACTAATATATGAGATACAAGATAGGAAAGGTTACCAAGTCTATATATTTAGATTTGGACATATTTGAAAAGTTCTATTCTAAGTCTCTATAAAATTGTAAAAGTCTATATAAAAATTTTATTCCAAGCCTATATATAGATTTGGACTTACTTGAAAAATATTTGTTGAATTTATTTTTTAATTTTTGTAGCAGTTTGATCATTATTTAGTACTTTTTTCTAAATATTTTTGCTAATTTGTTTACTTTTAAACACAATAAATAAATATAAATTAACCAACAAAGTTTTGGCACATTATTATTGTATAGTCTAATAAAAGTAGATGCCAGACCTTAACAGCTTTTCACAGTTTTGTATATATTTATTGAAAAGTAGTTAAAATATAGTTAAGTTTTTTTGCTTTTACAACTTGATATAAATGGTTCCATTTGACGACCGTTTGATTTTTTGGATTTTTTGGATTTTGATTAAAGGTGATGTGTTACAACTAAAGGTGATGTGTTATATTCCACATTAGAAATTAGAAGATCAAGAGCTTGATCTTTTATTTTCTAATGCGGAGAAAAAGGTTTATGAGTAAGATTATATGACCAGTAAAGTTTTATACTTTTTAAAGTATAAATACGAATCGCTCTATTTTGATCCTGTTTAATAATAATAACATGTTTCTGTATATGTTAATTCCGAATTGGCGTTCAATATTCAGGTGAGGTCTAAATAATAATGTAAGTAAAAGTGATACATTTCTTTTATCAAATATTTAAAGAAGTACTTGATTCGTCCTATTATCAATCTTTCAAAGTCATTTTATACTATAATTTTATTTTTAAAACACTTTCATTAAAAATTATAAATAATTGGCAATAATGATGCTATTGAGCTGATTTTTGTTTTAGTATGTAGCTTGTTCTTAACTCTCTGCGACTGTGATTATGAAACTCCATTTCATAGATTTGGTACCTTTCCTTATTTTGTTATTTTATATGAAAAAAACTTTACAGAAAATGATTTTAATTATTACCCAGTGGGCACAGGACGTAAAAAAGACGTCCTTAGGACGTTCAAATCGCGTCTGTCCGTCCCATTAAAATTCTAAACGTCTTTTGAACGTCTTATTCGCGTCCAATAATTTTTTCGTCCAAAAAATATCCAGAATGCTTGTTATCAATTGAAAATTGTGGTAATATTGATACAGTTAATGAAATTTTTACAAATAATGAAAGAAGCGGTTTAAAACTGAATATATGCTATACTATGTATATATATACTTGATATACTATTAGTATAGTATTGCTGTATCAAGAACCAAGTTCTAACAATAAGATTTAGACATCTCATGCAGAATCGAATTTTTCAATAGGGAAACCTGTTAATGATCATGGAACAATTATACTAATAATTCTTTGAATTCAATGTCTTTACTCGACAACATTATGCTATTTTATAATGGAACCAGTACATTAGTTAATGATCTTCTTGAAATATTGCCAAATCAAGGTTTGGAACTTCCCAAAGATTCAAGGAGAATTTTAAAAACACCTTATGAAAAGTGACTTAAAGACAGGTTCTTGCTAATTTATATATATTTTTAAACATTTAATTACTTGAGAATCGTATTAAAATTGATACATATATTGAAATTGATACAGATATTGAAATAAATAGTTAAAAACTGGGTATATGATATACAGGAGGGTAGAAAATTTCCTTTACTCTAAAGGAAATTTTCTACACACCTGTCTCTTATATAACTGTATTAACATATGAATAACCACTATATCACATGTTGGAATTTTATTGGCAATTTACTAAGTAACCGATGAGAAACACTCCTTAATTTCTCGTTTTTTTTTATCATCTAGGAAATTTTATTAAAGTAAATGGATTATACTTATTATTAAAGAAATTATATAGTCCTTTGATTGATTGCAAACCTATATTTCTATTGTATATATATATATATATATATATATATATATATATATATATATATATATATATATATATATATATATATATATATATATATATATATACACATATATATATGTATACACACAACCCTTGGAATAAAGAAAAAAAAGGTTGACAATAATTTGTCGACATCAATCAAAAAAGTGATTCAAAAGTCTTACCATTAAACATAGAAACAAGGTCAGCATTATTTGTTGACCTCAAACACTTTTAGGTTGGCATTGCTGCATGCCGACCCAAATTCCAAAGGTTATGTATATGTATAAATATATATATATATATATATATATATATATATATATATATATATATATATATATATATATATATATATATATATATATATATATATATATGTATATATATATATATATATATATATATATATATACATATATATATATATATATATATATATATATATATATATATATATATATATATATATATATATATATATATATATATATATATATATATATATATATATATATATATGTGTGTGTGTGTGTGTGTGTGTGAATAAAAGTAATATGATAATTTATAATAATTTATCTGTTTTTATTTTAAATTTATTGAAAAAAATAAGATTCTGTTTTCAATGTAGTTATTTTCTCCTTAATCCTGCTATTTTTTCTTTCAAAAAATTGACTTTCGTGACCAAATCTTTTTAAATAATAGAAAAATGTCTCCTTAAAATCCTGACTTATAGCGTCAGTTTTATTAGTAAAAATACAAAATATATGTCAAATAAAATAAAAATGAGTTTTGCTAAAATTTAGTTATTATTAGTTAAAATTAGTAGAATTTGTAGTATTAGTTAAAGTTTAGAAATAGATAGTGTGAAACATCAATTAGATACAATATAAAGTTGAACAGAAAAATAAAAAAAAAAAAAATAAAAAAAAAATGCTAATGCTAAAAAAAAAACACTTGTAAGAATATTTTTTACTTTATCCATAAGTTTTATTTACTTGTTAATTAAGATTTTATTTTTAGGAGCGTCAACTACATCAAGTGTCAGTTGATATATATGTTTCGGTCAAATACATGTTTGTATTTGGTAATAATATGTTACATTTTTGTTTTGTATTTCAAAAACTCATATTGCATTTATTTAAATATGCATTTAGGAATCTAGAATTGATGTGTTTGTAGTTTTTGTATCTAATTTTGTTAGAAATTTTATTTGATTAAATGTATTTAACTCTAAAGTTCATTTTTATTTTTGCCTTCGGTTTTAAAAAAATAGAACAAGGTTTTGGCTATAGTTCATTTTATGTAATGGTTAATGTAATATAATTTATTTTATGTAATATGCCTAATGAATTTTTATTAGTAAAAACTTCTTTAATTCATTCAGCTCCTCCAAAATTTGAAAGTCTGTGATTCAAAATTTCGCTTTTCCCAAAACAAAGTTAAAGAAAATATATGAAGTCAATGATAAATCTTAAAGTTTTACAAAGAGTAATGTAAGTAATATTTTTTCTTCTAATAACTATCTTGGAAGTTATTTTAACTATTTAGGCCTTTTATCTTTATAAATTAATTTTTTTAATACTTCTCAATACTCAAAATAGGTACCTAGTCAATTCAGCAAGAAAAAAAGAACATTTAAGAATTTCCTTTCAAAAGATGTAGCTAGTTAAATTTTAAGTTAGTTATATATATATATATATATATATATATATATATATATATATATATATATATATATATATATATATATATATATATATATATATATATATATATATATATCTTCTTCATATCCTGTAACCTCAGGGGTTCTTCAATGTTCAATCCTTGGCCCTATACTCTTTTTAATTTACATTAACTCTCTTGCAGATATTATCACATCTAAGGTGGCATTGTTCGCTGACGACACTACTATTTATTCTTGTCATGATAAGAAGCCTACACTCTCTGATTGCTTGGAGGGGGTATCTGAGCTTGAAAAGGATCTCACCTCTGCTACAGCATGTGGCTCACAATGGCTGGTGAACTTTATTTCAGATAAAACTCATTTTTTTTCGGCCAATCGTTATCGCAATAATTTTGATCTTCCTATATTTATGAATGGTAATGTACTAGATGAGTCATATACCCTTCACCTTCTATGATTACCTTTTACTTCTGATCTTTCTTTTAAACCGTATATTAAATCCATTGCAAAATTAGCATCTGCTAAGGTTGCATCTCTTTATTGAGCTCAACACTTCCTTACTCTAGATTCTATTCTCTATCTCTATAAATCTCAAATCCGTCCCTGTATGGAATACTGTTGCCATATCTGGGGCAGATCTTCTATTGATGCCCTTTCTCTTTTAAACAAGGTGCAAAAGCGCATTGTAAACATAGTTGGACCTGCTTATGCAGCCAATCTCCAACCATTGTCACATCGTCGTGATGTTGCTTCTTTTTCTCTTTTCTACAAATGCTATAATTGGCACTGCTCTAAAGCTAGTTTTTTTTCTTCGAACATCAGTTCTTTGGAATTTGCTTCCTTCATCTTGCTTCCCTGATTTATATAATTTGCAATCTTTTGAGTCATCTGTCAATCGTTATCTTGCCCTACAAACTTAATCTTTTCTCTTCCAATAACTTCCAAACTCTTATAGTGGTTGTTCGCAGCCTTGTTGGAAGCGAAGATGTAATATGATGATATATTTTTTCTATTAAAATTTATATATATATATAAATTATAATATATAGGCTTTCATTCATTTACTTACTTATCTTAAGATAATGAAATATAAAAAACGTTTAAAGTTGAGAATAGCTTTGATCTTTACTAGTATGATTCTATCGCCAAGTCTCTTGAATGTGATCAATCATTTCTCGATACTAATGTTGCAAAATGTAGTACATTTTTTATTATGGTTAAATGTTTAGTTTTTTTTTATAAGGGTAAATTACATAAAAAATTTTGATCTGTAATTATATACATAATGCTGACTTTACAAGTAAACATAATTTACACAAAATTTTTGAATTGAATAAAACACTAAGGAATTGCTCCTATGCCCAATATAACTTACACTAAATTGTCCCATATCAATTACACTAGTGTTATCTTTTGAATTTAGAAATAGAAGTTATTAAATGTTGGTGGCTCATCATGCAATGCATTTGAGAAGGGCATGCTTTCAAAGTAAGTATAATTTTACTATAAAAAGAGCATTTTTAATACCGCAATTATATTGCATACTTGACATACTTAAATATATACGCTAGTCACAACAATCCAGTTAAAAATTTCTTTAAAAAAATAAATTTAGTGTTGAGAAATTCGTATTTTTTGATGTTTGATGTTATGTTTATAAAATAATAAATATATATGTGTGTGTGTGTGTGTGTGTGTTATTTGTTTCTTTCCCCTTTATTTTTACATTCTTATCTTAACAATATTTTTTTAAGGTTAAGATTGCTTTCCTGATTCCTACAGCAAAAAAAAAAACTTTAAAATGCTGGTAGCAATATTTTAAAGAGTGCATCTGATCGAAAAGAAAGTGAATGGCGTCAACTGTTCGAAAATTCGATTTTTGGAAATTAACAAGTGGAAGAAGAAGTTTACAAAGTTGTAATTTATAAAACTCAGCACAATTATATTATTAAAAAATTTAAATGATTTATTATTTTTTTCTTGTTCTCAAGAAGTTCTGTAAAAACATAAATTTGAACCTTACGTTTAAGTAAAGCCATGTTAGAACACGTATTTTAGGCGTCGAAATAAGAACGTCTAAATTAGGTTATTTAAAGACGTCATTCGGCGTTTCCATTTAGCACTAGTTCTGAACGTCCTAGATTCACGTCTTTTAGACGTCTCAAAACACGTCTTTAGTCCGTCCTAAAAAGACGTCCTAATTACGTCTTAAAAAGACGTCATCTGGCGTTGCCATTTAGAACCAGTTCTGGACGTCCTAAAAAGACGTCCTTTCGACGTCATATGGACGTTTCCGTGCCCGCTGGGTAGATAGTATTGAAGTATGGCTTTTAGAGTTTGTTAAACTTTAAATATTTTAAATATATGTTAATGATGTTAATAATGTTAATATGTTATTGATGTTAATATGTTAATGATGATAATGAGGTATGCAATAAGTTATATCATTGGATAAAAAGTTATCTATCAAATAGAAAACAATATGTTCAAAACAAGAAATCCGGAATACTGAATATTTTGTGCGGTCGTAAGATCCTGTCACTGAGAACCGTTTAACAATGCAGTAAAAATAAAACCAGTTAAATAATTACCATAAATGACGTTTAGAAATAAAATTTAAATCTAACCAGATATTTCAAAACATAAAATTCATTAATATTATATCTTCCTTTTAACTATTTGTATCAAAGTATATGTATATATTGTAAGTATCCTATACTTGGTTGTAATTGTAAATTTTCATTGTGATATTAATTACAATTAAGTTCACAAAGTTATAGAAAGATCCTTACCTCAAGTCTATGTAACTATGATTTATGTTAAACCTTTTCGTCAATAATGAAATAATTGTTAATGTAGCATCGTAACCATGTTAGAACAAAATAATACTAAAGGAACGATTTTTCTCACAGTTAATTTAGATTTTACATTTTTCCAATTGCATCACTTAAACCTTTTGCAAAGTACTTTGCTACTTTAAAAAAGCTTATAATGTAATTTTATCAAGTACTTGTTACTATTTCAATGAAAAAATGTCTTAAATTAAATTTTTTAATTGTATAACTAATTATTAGGTAAAATAAAGTAGGCATTGCTAATCATATCTATACCGTTGCTAGAGTATTTGTTACTTAAAAAATTGGCGAAATAAGGTTACTTCCAGAACTACTGTAGGCTTTTTCCGAGCACATGGATTTTTTTTCAGATATTTAAAGATGCATGTTTTAGGAAAATAAATAACTTATACTGTTCAAGGCAGATCTAAGGCCGCGGTAGTTATGGGTAATCTATCAAAGCGCGTTGAACGCAAAAAAGTAATTTTTGGCAGGTTAATCCTTTCCACGTACTTGCAATGCGCATATTTTGTTCCAAATAATCATTGTATGCCTTAGTGTCTTTCAAAAACACCTAAGAAAAACTACGTGCTAATGAGCTTAGAAGATATTAAAGCTCAAAGTTAGGGTAAAATTTCAAATTTAGTGGTTTCGGACCATGATTTCTAGACAACCAAAAATGTAACCATGTTAAATTTTTACTTTTACTGTAGAAATCTACCCGGATTAGCAGAAAAATTAAAAAGAAATGTTTTTGTCTTATTTATGTTGCTAAAAATGCCCCTCAAAGTAGTAAATACATTCCATGCGCAAATATTTTCTCAAAATGGGCCAAATTTTGGGACCCAAGGTCCCAAAATTAGGTCAGGTCAGCATTGTTATGCTCAGGCATTTGAGTACTTGGCATAAAGAGTCTACGCTTTGCGTTAAGTGTAGCAACTTTCAAGGCTTCCTTTGTTGCTTTTTCTTCATCATTTTGTTTGAGGAACTCGATTACATTTTCTTCAGTAATACATTTTCCGCCAAGTTTTGACACGTTGCACTGCTTTGATTTCTTAACATGCGATTCATTTTTCGCGTGAAAAAACTGCTTCAACTCTATCTCGATACTGTTTTTGCAACGCTCAATACATCCTCGATATCTATCAAAACTTGAAGCTGGTGTAATTGAGAAAGATGGTAAACAGTGCGTTGTTAGAGTAGGTGCGGCAGCGGCTGTTGAAGATGATGCTATTACTAAGTAACGTGATGTATGGGCTGCGGAGGCTGATAAATTTGATGAAGATGGATTAAACGTTTGTGTGATTGCTAATGCCTTATGATTTATATTGTTTTTATTAAGTATAAATAAGCCATTGTACTGGAAACCAGCAATTTGTATGCAATTGCATGCAAACGTCTAAAATATTTAACACTCTCTTGTACAGCAGTTTGAGCAACGGTGGAAAATTTTGTTCATCTAAATTCTTACGTTTTGAGTCTTTGTAATAAATTGTAAGAAAAACCAGTTTTATCACAAATCCAAATTTGCGACCCAGAAGTTATACCAGTCCGTTGATATTGCGACGCATTCAAAATAACAATCAATTATTTTTGGCGTACAAGAAGCGGCTCTTTTGGATGCTAAGTTATCCGCTTTTCTTGTTAAAATTTTTTTTGACCATCTTTTCATAAAAGCATAAAACCAGTCTTTATCCAGGCTCGCCATTTTTGAATAAGTGCAATTGATCTTTGCTTTTAAGATGGCCACATAAAAATTTTAGGATTTCATATCGGGTTAAACCATAACCCTAGTCACCAAGTAAATGGAATGCATGCACCATGAATCTTTCTGTTTCATTTGAGAGTACCTTTGTTGTATCTGAGCTTTTGTTGTTATTTTCGTGATCTTTGAACTTTAAGTCTGGAACGCCATGTTTGAATGCAGCTTTTCTCAGTGATGCTTTGTTTTCTTTCATATCAGTTAACGAGGCTAGTATATTGTCTTCCTTGTATACTTTTGTTTTTTTAGTTGGCATGTTAAAGTGAGTGAGTTAAATTGAATTAAGTGAGGGATAATTATTTTGAGAAACAATATTATAATTGGTTTTTAATGAGTAAGAGATTATATTATAATAAATAGATTATATTATATAAAATGACATTATAGTTCATCTTTAATTAAACTGAAATTAACACTAAGTTATTTAGATAAAGATGGGCGCGTAGTCAATTTGCAAAATTACAACAAAGGTACAACATGACCAAGATATCTTTAAATAAAGCTGTGTTAAACATGTGCAAGGCTGAACTTAGTAATACCACATCACCCAACATCCCTCATTGATAAAACGGAAGACACAATAACACAGATTCTCACACAGTCTCAAGAAAAAACAACAGTTTACGTAAAATGGTCTTGCAAACGTTTAAAGATCCAAACTTTAGGAAAAGTGGTTAATAACCCGGAAGGAAGAACCTCTTTGAAAGAGGAGATTAAGACAGAGTTAGAGAGCTATTCGATAACGACACAAAATAATGAGGAAAAACATTGTTACTGGAAGGACAAATCTTTTAAGTATCCAAAACTTTCCCGCTTTGTTAGGAGAACATCCGCAATTCCAGCAGCTTCCTCCAGCTCTGAACGAGTGTTTTCCTTAATATTTCCTGGAAATATCTGTGGTGACAGGAGAACAAATCTGTCTGCGTCTTAAGTTGAAAGACTTGTATATATAAAGGAAAACTTAAGACAATTTTATAGTTTGACTAATTTCCCGAAAAAATTTCCTTTTTAATTTTTGTAAAATTTCGTTGCCATATTTGTAGATGATTAATAGCAAATCACAATAACTAAATACAAATTTATTTTTAAATCTAGCTGTTTTATATTTTATTTTTAATCTTTCGATGCATTTTTTAACGATCTAGTCTTTCGATGCATCGTTTAACGATGAAATATTCGATGCATTATTTTCGACACATCAAACACAATGCGTCGTTTGATGCATTGAACACGATGTATCGATTTAACATAAGTTTTGAGGTAGCGTATTCAAATTAATTGCCGGTTTTTATTTTATGAAATTAACTTCAGGTAATACTCTGAAGTATGTGGGAAGTGTTTACGGTGGGGCATCGGGAAAAAAATTTTTTCTTACGTATATCATAAAGGTTATTTCTATTATAATTAGGGACAAATATAGTTAACATGCGGGTATACCAGTAGTGTAGAGACGGGCTCCCTGACGCATGAGTGCCAATAGGGGCTGCTAAATAATCATTGACTTTTTTTGTTGTTGTTGTTGTTGAGCAGAAATAGGTTAGTGGCCATAATGAAAGTTTGGCGGTGGGAGGGGGAAAGGGGGCATAGTTTCTAAGCTATGGGTAATTCATACATGTGTTAACCTTGACTAAGTCACTGTTCGGTAGAACGCTTTTTTTCTTTGTATTTGCCTTTTCAATCAAGTATTTTGTTATGGTAATATGAAGCAATATAAAATTTTTGGTATCCGCAAGGACATCGACTGCAATAACAGTTTTCAAAAAATTATAAGTCATTTAAATTTTCTGATATAATTTATATGATTAAGGAGTGTGATGTTATTTTATCATATAGATGAAATAATTTCAAGTTCTTTTTTTTCTGTAAATTTTTGTTACTTTTTTTATTTTATATTTTCAAAAATTTTAAAGGAAGATATTAGCGAAAGTGTAAATCACAATATTTAAACAACCAGATTCCAATCACATATATTGAAAAATCAGGCCCGTAGCAACCATTTTGTTTTTGATTAAGAATTTAACTTTAAGTTACGATATGTAGCAAACTCCAAACATTTATATATTCATGTTTATGTAAAGCTTAAAAAAGAAATGTTAAAAAAAATGTATATATACATTATTTTTTAAAATTTTAAACTATATTTAAGTTCATTAACAAGTCTCTAATGTCGCAATAGTCTCTTAGTGTTCAAAAAATATGATAATATAAGTTTTGAGCAACCTCCCCATTATTTAGGGGATTTATAATATTATCTTTAATTAAGTAATAAGTTTGTCTGACAATTAAATTCTGTTTCTTATTCAAAAGTTTGGAGCGAAAGTTAACTCAACTCTTTTTTCGTGAATAAGTACTCAAATGACGCGGACTACATCGTTAAAATTTGTCTAAAAGAATAACGAAGAAAATTAAGTTTTTATTGGTCATTGATTATTGTTTTTTTTTTATTACATAAAGATATTTTTAATGCAGTGACAAATTTTTAATATTTACATTTTTTATTTTTTCAAAATTTGCCGTTACAAATAATTACTTTTCTTTTGTAAAAAAAAGTGACAAGAAGAAGACAAAAAGTAGTCTTATTGCCAAGCCCCTAAATACCCGTACATAATAAAGTCATTAAAAAACTTGTCATTAAAATTTGATGATCATGTGTTTCTGAAATTTGAATTTAACAAGTTTATTTTAGTTGCCAATTATAGTTTTATATTTTTTTGGGAATTAATATATAAGTAGCTTAAATACCGACTTCTCCTGTTTTAGTATGTTATTTTAGAAAAAGAAAAATCTTATTCTAAAATAACATAATAAAACAGTAGAAATATTGCATATAATATTGCGAACCATCGTAGTTAATTTAGCGATATTTTTTAAGGACTTTTAAGCGATAAAATTATATTAAAAAACATAAAAGTGAAGCTAGACGAATACGATATGAAACGATAAAGACCATTGTTTTTATGATAAAAATAATAATTAAAAAAAACTCTTCAATTCTTAATTATCTATTTTTATTTTTTTTTTAATTAAAAAAAACTCTTATTTTATTTTTATTTTATTCTTATTTTATTCTTATTTTATTCTTATTTTATTTTTATCTTATTTATTCTTATTTTATTTTTAATTAAAAAAAACTCTTCAATTCTTAATTATCTATTTTAAAGCTTTATTTAAAATAAAATTTTTATTTTTTAACTGTAAACCATGCGCGGAGTATTGCTACATCTACTTTCTTAGAGCCTGACTCGCAACGGAGTAATGCTACATCGACTGAAGGTTTGGTTTGGGCAGGCAGTCTATTTAGTAATTAATATATATATATATATATATATATATATATATATATATATATATATATATATATATATATATATATATATATATATATATATATATATATATATATATTTTAATTACTAAATAGACTGCCTGCCCAAACCAAACCTTCAGTCGATGTAGCATTACTCCGTTGCGAGTCAGGCTATAAGAAAGTAGATGTAGCAATACTCCGCGCATGGTTTACAGTTAAAAAATAAAAATTTATTTTAAATAAAGCTTTAAAATAGATAATCAAGAATTGAAGAGTTTTTTTTAATTATTATTTTTATCATAAAAACAATGGTCTTTAAAATATGTTTTGTTTCGCAAAAAAGTTCGCATTTTACCGCTTAGCGTAATTAAGGAGAGATCCGAAAAAATTGCATTTTTTAAAAACTAAAATTTGCGTTTTTAAACTTCAACTTTTTGTGTGTTTTGCTTATTTTTAATTATTACTTTTATATATTTTTAAAAAGTAGAATTTAATCTTTTCTTATATGATTTATAATTTTTTAATAAATCTTTTTTCAATCAAAGTATAAAACAAAATAAAACAACCATTAAAATACCTAAAAAGCGACGGGGCAGCGTCATAAAAACAGGTGAGACAAACGTGTTAATTTTTTACATTCCAAAAGTATCTCTTCTATTTAAAAATAAAAAGCTACCATGTTTACAGCATCAAAATATTCAATATTCCCCTTCTTTTTCAAAAACGGCGTTTTTTGAAAACGAAGGGGCCTGGACGCTATATTTTTCTTCGGATCTCTCCTTAACTACGTTGAGTGGTTCGTAGCTCGCGGTGCGCAGTTCGCATTTTACCGACAACCGAGGAATAGCGCATAACTTGATATTTTGATGAAAAATGAAGTATTTTATAAAACAATTTTAAATAAATAAATATAACTATTTTAATGATAATTTTTAAATAAATTTTTCTTTTTTAATCGGGGGATATATTTCGGGGGAATTTTTTCTTGGGGGGATTTTTTCAGTGTTTTTTATTTCCAACTACCAATGAAAATTAAATTAGGAAAAATAAAAGATTTAATTTTAAATTAATTTAAATACAAGTATTGCGTGGTATTATACCACGTCAAAAGCAATGTAAAAAGGTTTCATAATTTGAAAATGCGGCGATTCCTTTTATCACCAAACAGATTAGAATTGCACCGTTCAACTGCACCTTTAACTAATAATATTATTAATAATTACGTACAAATGAGGTCTTTTAATGTGTTGTAAAAAACCATATTAAACTCATTTAAAGGCTTTATTTATTTATTTTTTTAATAAATTTACATATCGTTACGTTATAACTGACATAATATAATCTCACGTAAAAATATAAGATAATAATACCAAGTATAACATAGCATAATAAAAATTGGTTTAATAAGTTTATCTAAGTATAGCGTAAATTAATAGTGTTTCTTATCATAAATGTTACCAGTATTTAAAAAAAATAAAAGAATAAAAATAAGAAAAGAAAAAAAAAAGACAAGAAATTTTTTGGTACTTCAGGTATATACATGTTGTTGTAAAGGAAAACTCATAGAAGTCTATTAAGACTTATCATCGAGTACCTCTTTAAAAGGTTAAATAAAGTCTATTTTATTTTTATATACAGTCAAAAGTGGTTAAACAATATACAATCAGTTGTACACATAAATATTTTAATATAAATTTTAATGTTAAGTTTAATTGTTGTTATTAAGTATGAGGTGTTTTAATTTATTTTTCAAGTTGGCAGCATTATTTAATACTTTAAGTTCTATATTTTTGGATATGATTTTGTTATATAGGTACGGACCCCGGTAGGAAATAGAAAACCGTGAGAACTTTGTTGTTCTTTTGGGCAGTGTAAAGTTGCCTGTTGCTCTTGTCATATACCTACTAGAGTTTACTTGAAAGAAGTTATCTAAGAAATGCGATGGGACTAGTCCAAGTTTGTATTTAAGCATAAATAGAACATTTTGGTAGATGTTGATTTGGTAAACATTTAGTGCATTCAAGGTTTTTAGTAAGGGTTCAGCATGGGTCAGTTTATCTTTATTATAATCTAATCTTGATGCATGTTTTTGACTTATGTAAATAGTACTCAATTTGGATTTGTGTGTACTTGCCCATGTAATATTAGCGTATGTAAGATAACTTTGGATGTAAGAAAAATAAAGCGATTTAAGATTATGTTGGGATAACATAGGTTTAACTTTATAGAGTATGCCAATATTTGGATTAAATACTCATACAATCAGTTATAGATTACCCAGCCGGCATTATTACGTTGTTTCAACGTTGAAATTCGGTTGAAGCGTTGTTTCAACGTTGTTCAACTATTTCACAACGTTAAATCAACGTTACCGTTTAAACGTTGATTATTTAACGTTATTTCAACGTTAAATCAACGTTACAGTTTAAACGTTGATTATTTAACGTTATTTCAACGTCATTGTTTCAATCATTGTTGACAAAAAATACGATATAAAATTTATGCGCGCGCAGAAATGGAATTAAAAACGTAAACATTATTTCAACGGTTAAAGTTATAGAGATTTATAATGGAAAAAAATTGTAATTACTGAACTTATACCATATAGAATTTTCAAGAGATCGAAAACATGTTCAGACGATTTTCCTGAAAGAACATTATCGTTTAAAAATCGATATTTTTTGTTTAACTTGGGCTACAATGCTCAAAGACTGATATTATTAAATGTAAGTATAATACAACTTTTTCAAAAAATGATCCATGTTGAATTTAATGCTAAGCGTTGTTTTTTAATAGAGCATCAAGAATTAAAAAAGGAAATTGATAACTTTAAAAAAGAACTTCAGCACGAAATAAAAAAATAAAGATTTATATGAAAAATTAACTTCAGCCACATCAGTTATTACTATGAAAACAGACAAATTTGTATATAAACATAATCCAAACAAATCGTGTTATTGCAATTTACTTGTATACAAACATTTATTTTAAAAATAATAGATCTTGCGACTTTTATACTGGCCTTACATCTGTCAATGTGTTTCATCAGTTAGTGCATTATCACCATTAATCAAAAGAGATAAAGTGATATTAAAATAAAACATTTACTTCTGTTTTTTGAAATTTGAAAAAATCCTTAACTACTTGGACCAAAATAAATGTAATGCAGCAAAGATGAATTTTTAATGATGCTAATACTTAGATTATTGACAGCTGATTTTGCTGACAGGTTTAATATACTTTTAGGATTAGCGAATGCAATATTTTCTTCATTGTTGAAAGCTTCTAGCTCACTTTTAAACCACGTGGTTTTTGTTCCAAGTAAAGATGTTATAAGACAGGCAATGTAAAACAGATTTTAGAAAGTAAATTATTCAGACTAACACTAAATTTTAGATATAACAGAATTTATTATGGAATCACCTTAAAATTTTGACTTACAGAAACCAACAGGGAATGAATACAAACATTACAGCAATATAAAAACATTAGTACCCGTAGCTCCAAATTCATCAAGAATTTCTTTAAAAAATTTCTAAAGCTTACAGAAGCTAAATTTCGGATAAAAAAATTTATAAGATATGAAAAACTTTTTTATTCTCATTTTTTATATATTCAAAAATTTCTCCTTGTGTTTTTTTTTTTTTTTTTTTCTAATTCTTTTTTATTAACAGCTTCTTCTATTAAATACGATGGAACGACTGAAACTTTAATTGATGGCATTTTGTCTAACTTCTAAAAATGTGCTTCATTTCGAAAAGGTGGCGGAAAAGAAAAAAATTTAGATTGATTGATATAAATTTATATTTATGAAAATCAATCTAAAATTTCTTTATTGAAATATTTACATATATTTCAATAAAGAAATATTTTCTTTTTGTCTGCTAATATTTTTTTTTTTCAGTGTTAATTCAACATTACAAATTAAAACTCAATTATGAAAAAAGCCTAGAATTGAGTTGATGTTTTAAGTAAAATAAGAAAAGCCCAAAAAGTAACTGATGTAATATGTTTATTTTTTGATAAAAAAAAAGTTCTAATAATGTTTAAAATTGGTATTAATATTAATAGATGAAGATGAGTAAAAAATAAGTAATGTTTATTAGATGAAGATAAGTAAAAAAATAATTTACAAGTTATTTTTTGGTCTTGAAAATTGTTTGAATAATAATTTATTATTTATCAAAATATTTTCTTTTTTAATTTTTGTTGTTTTTATATTTTAATTAAAAGTAGATATTATTGTGTCATATATTATAATATACCTTATATTATACTATTATATTTTATATTAATATTGAGTATTTTTGTTTTTTTGTATTTCTATTTTTTTTCAATATTCCATAATTATCTTATGTAGATGTTTATGTTTTAGCAACCTAGTATTTTTTCATTATTTGTCTTTGTTATTGAGCCTTAAGTTATTTGAACATAATATATTCAGAACTCTGCTGAATAATAGAGTAATAAATAAATTAATAAAAATGAGTTTAAAATATAATAAATTTATAAAATAAAGAAAAACTTATCTTTGCTTAAAATGTCTACTAATATTATTGTTTAGCAAGTATCATGGTTATAAAATGTTCAAATTTAGCTAGTTTAATTAGGCCTGTTAGTACACTTATATTATGGTTTCTTCATTTTATATTAGTTCATGCAATTTTTTAAAAATCGAATATGCGGAAAGGAGCTGTTTGGAATAAAGATTTACAAGAAGAAGTAATTATATCTAATTAGATTAGTGATAAAACTGTTTGTTGGCCCCCAGGTATCAAAGCATTGACTGCACTAAAATGCAGAGAAGAATTGGCTTTAGTTTATACAAATAAAAACTAAATTCTCTTCAGGTATTACATCTATATATTACAATTATTATTTTTTAAATAAATGTGGTAAGAAGAGTTATTTTGTTGATACAAAATATATAACTATTTGCATAACTATTTCAATTGTAAAAGAAAGCAAACAGTATTGTGAAAATTTTAAATTCACAACTACATAAGAAAAATGTGATAATGAAAATGTTGACAAGTGGATGCAATATTTGCACACAAGTTGAAACTTGGATGCAAATTTTCCACTTGTGTGGTTTGGATGGTTCTCCACAATATAATATATCTCCACAAGCATAATATTAGATTTACTTCATGTTTTTTTACAGATAAATCAATTACAGTTAATTGATGGAATTACCTCATTTATAATAAGGGTGTCTGCAGCTCCTCTAAAATCCTCTAAAGTCCTCTTTTTTTAAAACCACTTCTAAAATCCTCTATTATCCTCTAAAGAGGTAAAAATTTGATCAAAGCTCCTCATTAATTCTTCCTTTTTTAATTTTTGATGGATGTATAATGTTCAAAATACCCATTCTCGGTCTGCAAAACTGGTTAACGCCTTAAAGTGCATGGAATTGTAAAAAATTGCTTTAGAAAATGCATGCTATTTAACATAACAAATGACATTATTTGATCCCTGTCCAAGCCCCATAAGTGTATAAACATGGACGTTAAACCATTAATAAATGGCCACATAAAATTTCTTATAAAAATTTTATGTGGCTACCCCGAAAATTATTTTTCAATGCTAGAAATGTTTTATATTTTGATTATTAATTTATTTTGAAAAAAGGTTGTTTTATTTAAATTAAATATTTGAAAAAGTTATTAATAACCAACTAACAGTTATATTATTTTTTAAAAATTCAGAGTATTTTCGAAAAGTTATATGGCCTCCATGGATATGAAGGGTAAAGGTGGAAAAATATGTTTTAAGAACACTAATCTAAATGGCGTTGAAAAAGATGTGCCTTCATAAGATGTAACACTTTTCCATTCATTATTTATTTTTTAAATCTTCCCTTTTTGATTTTTTTAATATATTTTTTTTATTTACAGCTTCTTCTATTGTATTCAATGGACCAAAAGAACCCGCGGTTAATGGAACATTGTTTGACTTTCTAAATTACGCTTTATTTCAAAAAGGTGGTGGAAAAGAGAAGAAATTTGTGTAGATTTTATTCAATTACATGTAAATATATGTAATATTTGAATATGTATTTTTAAATAAAACAAGTTTTATCTCTTTCTTTAATCATACCTAGCTTTTTTAACTAAACTAAACTGAAAAAGTTCTAAATAGTCTAAGTATAGACTATGAATAGATTTAATATCCATAATATACCTTGATAATGTACAGCAACACTAATGTACATGCATAGTACGTTTTGATGGTGATCATATTTTGACGCACATAGCACGTTTAAATACATATATACATTTTGACATACATAGCACGTTTTGATGGTGAAAAAGTGTTTTACAGTCGTTTAACGTTGATAAATCAACGTTAAACACTATCATTTTAAACGTTGTATCAACGTAAGTTCAACGTTGTTGTAACGTTTTTTCGCGTCGAATCAACGTTGATATAACGTTTGAACCTAACGTTGATTTAACGCTGATAAATCAACGTTGAAAAAAACTTTCATTCTAAACGTTAATTCAACGTTATTGTAACGTTTTTTCGCGTCGATTCAACGTTGATATAACGTTTGAACCTAACGTTGATTTAACGTTGATAAATCAACGTTGAAAAAAACTTTCATTCTAAACGTTAAACCAACGTTAATTCAACGTTAGGTTTCAACGATATTTCAACGTTATTTCAACGTTATTTGCCGGCTGGGTATTATTTCGAGAAGCTTAGAAAAGGTAGGAAGTACCGAGATAGGTCTATAGTTATTAATTAAGTATGATTCACCTGTTTTAAATATTGGTACTACTTTAGCTAATTTTAACTTGTCCGGTACAACTCCTGTTTTAATCGAAGACTTAAAAATTTCAAATATAGGTTTATTTATTGTTGTAAAGACATTTGCCACTACCCTACTACAGATATCATCTATACCTGGAGTATTATTTAATTTTAAGGAATTTATAGCAATATTAAGTTCTTGGTAGTTTAGTTCTTTGTATTTCAGTTCGCTCTTGATATCACTTAGGTATGATTTAAATAAATTATTAGGAGACTTTTTAAGGCAAGATTAGGGCAAATATAACAAAAAATTCGTTAAATTTTTTAGCAATCGTATTTATGTTACTGTACTCTATATTGCCTATGATGATTTGAGCAGGTAAACTATTTGATTTAACTTTTTTGTTCCCAATTATTTCTTTTATCGTATTCCATGTTTTTTTAATGCCACCAGTTGCATTTTTTTATTTGGTTAGAGTTGTAATTTTTCTTCGAACTTTTTTTATTTTTTCAAATAACTTTATGTATTGTTTGTATGTATTTAGATTTTTTTCATTTCTATTTTTTAAATACTTGATGTAAAGTTTTTTTTTTTTTTTTGAAGATTTTTTTATACCTCTAGTAATCCATGGACATTGTAAATATTTTACTTTTAGTTCTTGTTCTATTATAGGCAAGTGATTATCATAGTGCTTTAAGAATATTTCTATAAATTCATAAGCAGAGTTGGTATGCCCAAGGTTGCATTCTTGGTAAATCCTGTCCCACCTCATTGCCGATAGTGAGTCTTTAAACTGTTGAATAGTAAAATTATTAATTTTTCGTTTATAGACTTTGATTTTAAAGTTATTATTTTTTGTATCTTGAAAAAAGGAAAAGTATATCGGAAAGTGATCGGATATGATTATAAAGAATTATTTTCAATAGAGTATACAATTATTTTAATTACAACAATTTATTATATAACAATCAGTATGGTTTCAGAAAAGGGAGCTCAACTGAACATGCCATCATTCAATTTATACATAACATCTCTAAATCTTTTGAAAAATCTCAATACACACTAGGTGTCTTTATTGACCTATCAAAAGCTTTTGATACGGTCGATCACCACATCTTAATCCAAAAAATTAAATATTATGGTTTAAACAATAAAATTTTAAAATGGTTTGAAAGCTATTTAACAAATCGAAAGCAACTTGTGTATAGTAATGATGGTTATCAAAGTGAACCCCTGAGCATAACTTGTGGTGTTCCACAAGGCTCTATTCTCGGACCACTACTATTTTTAATCTATGTAAACGATTTAAACAAAGCTTCCAAATTGAAAAGTATAATGTTCGCTGATGATACTAATCTTTTCTTATCCCATACTGATATTTATGAACTCTTTTCAACTACAAACAAAGAACTCAAACACATTTCGAACTGGTTCAAAGCTAATAAATTAACTTTAAATATTAACAAAACAAAATGGATTATTTTTCACTCCTGCGCAAAAAAACGATTTTTAACAAATAATATGCCTCAAATTTACATTGATGAAACTATAATAAAAAGAGATACTGTTATAAAGTTCTTAGGTGTTTATCTTGATGAAAATATTACTTGGAGAAAGCATATTGATCATATAAGCACCAAAGTTTCTAAAAATATTGGCATTTTATACAAAGCTCAAAATTATCTAAACAAAAAAAACTTAACCCAGCTCTATTATTCATTTATACATAATTATATAAATTATGCAATCATAGCCTGGGGAAGTACGGAGAAAAGTAAATTACAACATCTTTATCGCCGTCAGAAACATGCAATCCGTGTAGTTAATTATGCGGATCGCTTTTCACGTTCGAAATATTTTTTTGATTATATGAATGTACTAGATGTTTATAAACTTAACATATTTAATGTTTTATGTTTTACTTTTATGTGGAAAAACGATTTATCTTTATTTGTTTTCAATGACCTTTTTTCTTTAAAACCAATAAATAAATACACATTAAGAAGTAATAGTTTTCTAAATGAACCATTTTGTAAAACGAAGTTCAACCAATTCTGTATTGCATATCGTGCACCCCATCTTTGGAATAAAATAGTATTACCAAATTTTGACCCTTCTACTACTCTTCCTGTTTTTAAAACTAAATTAAAAAACTTCATTCTCTGTATGGATAACATTCTAAAATTCTACTAAAAATTTATGTAAAATGTATTTTTCAAATCTTCAGCATATTGAGTATTAAAATGTTAGTATATTGTATATTTGCATTATGTTATATTGTATTAGTATATTGCATATTTGCATTATGTTAAATCTTTGCATTATGTCTTTTTTAAGGTTCCGGTGATAAGATCCTTCTGATCTTCTTTCGGAAACCTAGTCTTACATTGTTAGTACGCTGAATTGTATATACATATATATATATATATATACTCATTTTTTTTTTCTTTTCTTGTAGAAGTCTTAAATATTTTTATGTATCAGACTTATATTATTATATATCACGACTTATATTATTATATATGTATCAGACTTATATTATTATATATCACGACTTATATTATTATATATGTATCAGACTTATATTATTATATATGTATCAGACTTATATTATTATATATCACGACTTATATTATTTTGTATCACGACTAACATTGTAAACTAAAAAAAAAAAAAAAAAAAAAAAAAAAAAAAAAAAAATATATATATCCGTTTTGATTACACCTGCTTTTAATGAAGAATCATAAAATGAATTAGTCAAAATGTTGTCTATTGCAGTGATTGAATTTAATGTTACCCGGGTCGGTTTGTTTATTATAGAAAAGATGAAGTGTTGAAAACTATTGTCAAAAAAATTTTTGGTTACAGCATTTTCATTATATTGTCGACAGTTTATATTTATGTCACCAATACAGAATAATATTTTGTGCTCTTCGTCATTTTTTAGAAATATTTGTTTTAGGTGATTTGAAAAGTTTTTTATATCACCTTCGGGTGGTCTGTAACAGGTGGGCACTATTATATTTTTTAATTTTTTGTTTATTATTTCCATTGTAAAGACCTCACTATCGACATCAGAAACCGAAAGATCGTCTCTAATTTTAGTTGTCAGATCATTATGAACGTATGTCATAATTCCACCTCCTAATTTTTGAATTTTTCGTTTATAAGATAATTATTTGTAGTTTGGAATTATTAGGTTTGAATTTATCCTGGATGATTCGTCAGAACATCAAGTTTCTGTTAAGCAAATTATGCTGAACAAATAATTACATTCTATAAGAAAATGCTTTAGATTTGAAAACATTAAAGTGTTGCGTTTCTATTGTTTGTTTAGTCATTAGTTGAGAGAATTAAACTAACGTAAAAAATTTTTCTTAATTATACGCAAAAATTTTCTAACTTCCTAAATTCGCGACGAAAAACTTTATTAAATTTAATTGTTGCGTATTTACCTTGGTTGCGAAGATTTTTGACTTCTTCCCAAAGTTTCTTTCTCTTTTCCATCGTCTCTTTAGCAAAGTCTTCTTGTATATATACTCCACTTCCTTTTAAGTTTTTATGTGAACTTAAAATTTTAATTTTATCTTGATAGTTTAAAAGTTTCACTACGATAGTTCTCATCTTTATACACGGTCGTTTCGCAATGGACATTTATAGTGCGCAGGCGCATTACTTAAATTAATATGCGCAGCTAAAGCTGTTATTTCACTTGCCTCGAAAACGGAGCATTTGGAGGTATTTTAAATCTAAGGTATACACGATACGAATAAAATAAAACTCATTAATAAAAATTATTTTTATCAACTAAAAGTTTAGCAAGTAGAAAAAAAAAAAAATCACAACAAAAAAAACCACACATGAACCTTAAATTCACTTGTCAAGTTAACCGAGATTTTATCGCAGATTATACTATCTGTCTTATTCTTTAATAAAACTTACGAAGATCAATTTTTATAAAAAAGTGTTATATATCATTTGAAAGAATAAAGGTTGAGTTATATTATTTAGCATATTATTTTTACCAGCCATTTTTTTTTACAAAAAGATTTGAAGCTTGAAAGTTGGCTAATATTTCGCTAATTTTCTACTAATCGTAAAGTAATAGGGCCGACCTATTTCGAAATCTTTAAGAACCTTATATAAACATAATAAATATATAAATAAATTAAACAATAAATTTGATAATTACATAATTATTGCATAATAATAATTTGCATAAATACTTTATTATATATAAACTATAAATTTTATTATATAATTTTTTTTCTTCGAGGGACGATTGGCGGTTTTAACGAACTCGCAATTAAATTATTTCTTATAAAATGATCTCTCATGATACATTCTAGTTTTCTCGTACCAGACATGGTTGAGTATATTCTTCCAATATTATTAAACTCGGCATGAATACTCTCGCCACCTTGCTCCCCATATAGCCCAAGGCCAACTCCCCATGTGCTCAAAAAAACTCCAATATGATTTTCCAACAAGTGCATTTTTGGAGTTATTGACTCATTAAGCCAAGTGCTTCTAAAAAACTTCATTAGTTCGCATACAGCTGTTTCTACAAAACAAATTAACAAGTATTAAAAATAATAATAATAATAATAATACTATATATTTTATATATATGGCAAAATATCTTCATCACTATTTATTAAAGATTATAATACTCCTTAAAAAAAGACTACTTCTGCAAATAAAAAACTACTTCTATAATAAAAATTTTCATGAAAAATTACCGAAACTCTTTATATTTTCTTCGTTGAATAAGTGACATGAATTCATTTCATTGTCGCACTTTGAATATTTGTGAAATAATGCTTTAAATTTTTGCTGTATGTCAACCGCCTCCATATAAATTGGATGTTCTCTATCTGCTATATTATTAAAAACTGTTTGAGAAATTGAGTCACATAACTTTTTTATGTTATCAACCTGAAAAATAAAATACATATATACGCATATATATATATATACTATTATATATAGGTATTATAGTAGAACTATTATTTGGAATAATAACTAAATTATTTAATGCAGAGATGGCAAAATTTTAATGCCTAAAAACATAGATTTGTATACAAAAACATGTACCTTTAACATTTTGTGAACATGATTTCCAACGAACGAGCAACTGTGATAAGCTTGACGTTGTACTCCACATGACTGCAAAACAGATTCAATTTCCTTTAATATTGGCCCCATTCCTTCTATTAACTTAAATTTTGAGCATTCCGGAATTTTTCCTTCCTTCAAAATTAAATATAAATATAGATGTATACAAAATCCAGATAATACAGTCATTGAAATATTAAAAAAAACTATCCTCTCAAAATTATTTCCAGTACTATTTAATGTTGATACCTTTTCTATTCTCTTCGATTTTAACAATGCAATTCTCTCAGAGTACATTAACTGCAAGTACTCTGTATTTTTAGGGCTGCGAAATACTTCAACGACTATTGTATCTTGAATAAGAAGAATTTTTGTATTTATATCATCAACATCATATTCTAATTGATGTATCTCTGCCTGCTTCTCAACATATTTGTCAAATTCACTTGATTCAAGGTGTTTATCATTTATTGCTAGAAATCCAGCTAGTTTGATATCAAGGAGATGACATTCTACCTCTAATATTTTGAAGAATTTTAAAAATATTCCCAATGAGATGTGTAGAGCTGGTATTGCTATCTATAAAATGATTTTAACAACTGCATAATAGCTATATATATATAAGTATATAAATATACATATATATATATATATATATATATATATATATATATATATATATATATATATATATATATATATATATGTATATATATATACACTATATATACTTATATATAGTGCCTATATATAAGTATATACTATTATATAGAGGACCCCCCCCCCCCTAAAAAAACACAGCCTCAATCTTAATCTTAATAACAATAAAATCTTCAAAACATTCAATTATTTAATGTATTTCTAAAAAAATAATAAATCAAATTTAATACTACTTAAATTAAGCTACTTAAATTTTGGAAAGGGGCCTCTACAATTTGCTGCCCCTGGTTTGGGGTAGCCTAACCACAGACCAGCATTTATATTTATATTACTGGCATTAATGCTTTGGCAACAATTAACACACACCTGTTCAATTGGTATATCAAATAACGGCTCATCAATTACATTATTGAAATTCTTTGCACGTTTGATATTGCCTCCATCATTTTTGAATCGTTCATAATCTGATTTTAAAATTGCAAGCGTTCTCAAAAGAATCGGTCGCGTTCTAGCTTCAATGTTCAATTGCATTTCACTTGATGTGATTTCACAGAATAAGCAGCAATGACGACCTGTTAAATTAAATATTCATAATATTACTTTTAATGCTCTTTGTGTACATTTTTAGTAATTAAAATAAGAATATAAGCTAAAAGAAATACAAAACTATAAGCTAACCAGTTGCTCCTGTGATGCCATAAATAGCACACAAAAATACATAATCACCAAATATAAATACACGCAAACATTTTTCCCTAAAATGAGAGTGTATTAAAATTAAATAAAAGTTTATTAAAATATCTACGTTTTTTATTTTACAAACATTTCTTATCCAAATAAACTTTTAAAATATTTTTTTATTCACCTCCATTTCATTGCTTGAAGCTGTCTAATTTCATCTATGTGTCTTGAGAGTGAAATTTTGAGGTTTGCTCTATAATCTTTGGCCTCAAATATATTGAAAACAGTCGTATTATTTTTTGAATTGGGTGTAGCAACATTAGCTACCTGATAGCTCATTTTAAATGAACCACCTCCGTGGTCACCACCAATCTTTATATGTATTTCACTAGGAGTTATCTTTTCAAATGTTAGTTGGTTATATCTATGATAATAAAGAAAGAAAATATATTTATAACAAAAAAATATATACAATTTATGCAGAGATATAAAATTTGCACAATTTATGATTTACACTTCTTGAGTTTTGTTTAAAACATTCAATTTTCAATTTTCTTGCATATTTAACAAGAATTAATAAACATTACATTAGTCTCTTATATTTTGAACTTACCTTTCTAACTGATCCAGTACCTTGATTAAATGTGATGGCAAATCATTAATATATGCTGTAGGTGTATCTTTCAATTCAAAAGTTCCTTTTTTGTTTTTTAATTCAAACAGCAGTTCTTTATCTTCAACAATCAAATCGTTACCTGACCAATATTTTGCAACTTTTCGTTGATTAGAAAGTGAGGGTAATTTGACATTTTTTGTCTGGAAAAATCTGAAATATAAAAGTTTTTTTAATTTGAAAAATTAAATGAAAAAGAAAATAAAGACAACAAAATGCTGATAAATATAAATGCAATTTGTAATTTGAAATAACTTGATTATTGTTTTATGCATAATTTATTTTTATTAAAATAATGTTATATACCTTATCATTTTTTTCATCTTTTCCCAAGGTAAACCACAGTCTGCTTTAAGTGATACAATATCTTCTGGTCCTATCTCAACTTGGGAGAGATTTGATTTTTTTAGAATATCAATTTTATTGTTTTTATTAAAAGAATTGAGCATAAGTGCTACTTGTTGTATTTTTGCCTTTTTTGTTGGTCCTGCATTATCTATTAGCGATTGGTGGAGTTGCTTTTGACGTCTATAAATGGTTTTCTGACTAATCTCAGTTGATGTTTTAAAGCTCTTTGTAGTCACTGAAAACTGTGTAGCCTAATTAGTGAAAAAAATAACTCTTTATGCAAATACATTATTTATAATAAATTTAACTAATAATATTTTTGTTAAAAAAATTTAATTTCTTACCCTTGGACCGCCAGAAGGAAGTTCAAATGAATGTGAATTGTTTTTTGCCATTTTTAGCTTTGCAAAGTGAGCAAATGCATATTCTAGTTCTTTAGGAATATCACTATTTGTATTAATTTTGTAAATATCTGTTACTGTCAATGAAGAGGAAGACAATGCTGAACATTGGGGTAATATGTTTCCACTTTTCCATACTTGTTCATGTTCTTCCTTATTGCTTATACTTTTGCATGAATTTTCGGAACACTTTAAAACTATATTTTCAAGGATATTTTGCATAGTTGTTGCTTTTGAAATGCTACCTTAAGATATATTAGAGCCACATAACTTGCATTTTGCTTCTGTCTCTAATTTTCCAACTAAATTTGGAAAAATACATGAAGCACAAAATAAATGTTGGCAGTTATTAAGTAAAACAGGTCGATGAAATATTTTTTTACAAATCTTGCAGATGCATAAATCTTTGTGGGGGTTATTAACTATACTGATAGACTCATAGCATAAGCGAGGCATTTCAGAAAAACTGTCTAATATTTCATTAATTGATTTCCTTGTCCAAACATCTTTATTAACTGATGGTGGTCTTCCAAATGGTTTCTTTTTCTTTCAACGATCGTGTATACGATCCAATTCGATGCGCTCGTTCCACAGTAATTTCAGTTGAAATTTGAAAGTTGATTGTAAATATTTTTTTCACAGATTTCTCACATTCGCTCCAACTTTCTTCTGGTGAATCTTTCAGACCATCGACTCTAATGTTGTTACGACGAGAGCGGTTTTCTAAGTCAGTACTTTTTTTATTTATATTTTTAATTTCAAGATCATATTTCTTCCTTATTTGTGTTAATTCCTCCTTTATTTTTTCTTCTTGAAAGTTAAGACTTTCTTTCACATCGTTCAAGTCTTTTTCAATATTTTGCATGTTTACTCTGTTACTATTTAATTCATTTTCTATTTTGTCGAGTCTATCAGTAATAATTTTTATATTTCCACTCATTATTTGTGTGAAATTCCTTTCTTGGTCTTTTAACAACCTTTCTGTTTCTTTAAGCAAAGTTCTTTTTTGTTCTTCAAACTTGTTGGTAATAATTTTTTCAATATTTTTGATCGTTATTTCCATTTTTTAATTAATATTTTTGAAGAGCAGTCAAAAACACGAGCGTTCGCGTCAAAAAAAATTTTCAAGAAAAAAGAACTTTATAGTAACCAATAATATAATGATGTCTACTTGCGTAAATTTTGAGATATAATATTAATATAATTATGAAAAATTAATGATTTTGGATAATAAATATATTTTTGGTAAATAAAACATATTAAAGTGTCAAACTTACTTATGTTCTTATTAATATCACACCAGAAGTTGATAACAAAAGTATTTATGAATCAAAAGCTATATCTAACGAATTTAATAAATACTTTATCGAAATCGGCCCTAAATTAGCTAATAAAGTTCCCTTTACTGCAGTCGCCTTTAATGATTTCTTAGTACCAATGGATGATTGCAACTGAACCAAAGAAATATACCCAGAATTATCTTTTGATGAATTCGAAATCGCCTTCAAATCAATAAAAAAAAAAAGCTACTCAGACAGCACACGACTCCGGGCTAGTACTCTGGCAAATCATCGCACGCCGTTGCGACTATAATAGTAACGGGCCATTACTGGCGCGAGTCTGGCAAGCGATGCAAGCAACTTTTTATTTACGGTAAATCATTGCAAGAAGTCGCAGCGTTGTGCGACGAAATGGCAGAACTTTTTTTTTTTTTTTTAAGTTGATTAAGGTGCCCCAAGAAGTCCTCACGGTCTTATCACAGAGCACCGCGAAAGAGCATTTAATTGGAAGTTCACGCCTCCTTCCCAACCGATGTCGCAAAATTTGCCCAGAGGTGGGGTTTGAACCACGGATCTTACGTTTCTGAGGCAAGTGCGCTACCACTGCGCCACGGCTGCTTATAACTCTGCTTAGAACTGCTTAGAACTGTGGCGAATAGTCGTAAGCCACTACGATGGTATTTGATTTTGGGCCAGCACTGGCCCGATTGCGGTGGATACAGAGTTTTGGCCGAATGTCGTTTTGCGATAATTGCCATTATTTAATTTTTTTTTTTTTCGTTATCCATGATGGTACTATAAAAGCAAAACTAAACGTTTACTAGATTTATTTTGTTATTACAACTAAATGTTATTATATTTTGGTTTGTATAAATGTTTGGTTATTATACTTTGGTTTGTATAAATGTTATGCTGATATCATATCAGCATAACTTTTATGTAAAAAACGCTAATTTAATAAAAAAAACACGGTTGGTAATAAAGCTAGATATATCTTACTTTAAAAAAAATATTCATTTTTTACTTTAACATTTTTTTTTATAAGGTTAGATATATCTATCTTTAACAAACACTTTTTCATTTATTATAATATATAAAACATTTTAATCTCAAAAACTGCAATTTCATCGACTAAATAAAGAATTTTAATTTAATTGTATATTTTGTTATATATATATATATACATATATATATATATATATATATATATATATATATATATATATATATATATATATATATATATATATATATATGTTGTTTTGTTTTTGTTTTGTTTTTATAAAAAACCCTTGTACTATTTAAATTGTTCTTTCCCAAAAATATTATTGTAATATTTATACTATATTCAATATATTATGGGTAGGTACAATCGGCAGAGCAGAGCAGATTGGCAGAGCAGATCATTGTAATGTTGATAGCGGCAGAGCAGATTATCTAATCAGCTGTTTTCTAATGTGTGATCTTCCAAATATTATTTGGCAAATCACACATTATTCAAATATTATTTGGCAGATCACGCATTGTTAAAATATAATTTTGCAGATCACAAAATAGAAAACGGCTGAAAGTCTGTCTGTGATAATCTGCTCTGTCGTTATTATTATTACAATGATCTGCTCTGCCAATCTGCTCTTCCGGTTGCATTATGATCTGCCGAAATATTTGGCAGATCACACATTAGAATACGGCAGATCACTTTTTTTTAGGAAAAGTATTGCGACAATAAAAAACGTTTATGATTAAAAAGTCAACTCATAGTTCATTCTATTCGAAGTGCATCGTTTTTCATAAAAATATTTGGCAATCACATTATAAAAATTCTTTTATATAATCTGCCGAATTATTTGGCAGATCACACATTAGGAAACGGCTGATTGAATAATCTGCTCTGCCGTTATTAATATTTCAATGATCTGCTCTGCCAATCTGCTCTGCTCTGCCGATTGTACCTACCCATATATTATATGTATAAGTATATGTGTATATTGTATATGTGTATGTGTATAGTGTATATCATATACATGTGTATGTATATAGTGTATATCATATAATGTTTACTTACTAAATCTTTATCTTAAAGTAATATGTAGCAATATTTGTGTTAGACAACAAAATTTGTTTAGTTAAAAGTATTTATATTTTTGACGAGACGACCTATTTGTGTACTAATAATTTTTGACGAAATCAAATTTTCTTACTTATCCTAATGATTCAAGTCTGTTAGAAATATTAAGCATTAAATTTAGAAAAAGTTGAACATGTTGCAATTTTAAATGACAATTTATTCCAGTGTATCTTGTTGCACTTGTTATAGTTTGTTGAGGTTTGTACATTGTTTATTTTTGTTCTTGATAGCAAAAGTGCTTTATTATTTATTTTTTTATTTATTATGTTGTGTCTCAAGTATTTTTTTTAATAATAACGTTATTATATTAATATTGTTTGTAAAAATACATTATATAGATAGTAATTTAAAAAAATGACTTTGATCATATAAATTACATCAAATTTCTTTTGCTGAATTTATTTTTTTTTTCGATTATCAAATATAACAAAATGATCAATTGTAGTTACACTTATTACAATTTATTACTACATTTAGCATATATTTTATTTCTATGAGAACAATAAAAAAGTTTTATCATATTTTTAAAATTATTGATGAAAAAAAAATTCAGTGTCTGTTTTTCGTGTAAAATGGATATCAATCAATCAATATATTTTTCGATAAAAGATCTTACAATCGAGGTCATTTACAATCGAGGTCATTTACAATCGAGGTCATTTACAATCGAGGTCATTTACAATCGAGGTCATTTACAAATAGTTAGAAACTAATCTTAAGAAAATACCATCAAATAGGATTGATAATACAAATAATAAATACAAATAATGATAAGAATAATACAAATAATTATAATTATGATATAATAAAAGTTATAAGAACAATAAAACTATATGATAATAAACCAATATTAATTTTAAAACAACAATTAAATATAATGCACAGACAGGAAAGTTACAAACAGTTGTGTACTAAACAAAACGTAACAACCTACCATGTAACTAAAACAATTACTGCAAAAAAAAATTACAATAATTTAATAAAAATAATAATCTTAATATCAATAATTATAATAAAAACAATAAAACTAAAATAGTTCATTAAAAAATAACAATAAATAAACAAAACAAAAATTATTTAATTAAAAGTATAGAGTTTTCATAATAACAATATTAAAATAAAAAAGTAAATCATATCAAGCAAACACATATCATCGTTCCAATGGATGTTTATCTGTGAGATGGTTTCTTGAGAACCTCGAAAGGAACGTTTTTTATATGAAAAGTTATTTGCATAAATAACAATTTGAACTTTTAATAACATTTTTTTATTTTTTATTTCATTATTTTTTAACTCACTTTTGATTGGGAATAAATTTTGAAAATACTTATTTATTTTTTTCGATATAACTTGGAATAAATTTTGAAAAGTACTTATTTGTTTGATTCATGCGGGATAATACATTTATCCTAATGTATTAGTAAAAAGTAACGCTTTAGTAATGACACGCGGCCACGAGCAAACGTTGGAAAATGATCACAGATCAGTAATGGTAATATATAATGGGCCAGTGCTGTTAAGCGATCGCGAGTCAGTGCTGGCAAATGATCCCGGGCCAGTGCTGGCAAACGATCACAGGCCAGTGCTGGCAAACGATTGCGGGCCAATGCTGGCCCATGGCAGCGGGCCGGTGCTGGCCCAATTGCTGTTTCGATGCAGGCCCGTAATCGACAACCGTCATTGCGGCGTAGTCGCAAGCTGAACTGGGACAGCATTGGGCCGCTAGCGGGAGGCTGTCTGGGTATCGGAGCTGATGCAATTAATGGTGACATAATTATCGAGTGTTTTGATCATCTCAAAAATATTCTTTATAAAGTTTATAAACCATCGGTCCACCAAGGAGTTTTTCCTGATCGTCTAAAAGTTGCATAAGTTATTCCAATTTTGAATTAAGGAGACTGTTGCAATATCAGTAACTATCGCACTATATCTATCCTTTCTACCTTTTCAAAAGTCTTAGAGCGTATTATGTACAATAAAGTATACAACTATCTTGTCTCCAATAATCTTTTTTATAATAATCAATTTGGTTTCAAAAAAATTATTCTACTGAACATGCAATCATCCAATTTGTACGAGAAATCTCAAATTCCTTTTAAAGATCCCAATTTACATTAGGTGTTTTTATTGACTTGTCGAAGACTTTTGATACTGTCGACCATGAAATCCTTCTTGAAAAACTAAAATACTACGGATTAAACTATAACTATAAAATGGCTTCGTAGTTACTTATCAAACCGTAAACAATTTGTTTTTTTTAATAACTATAAACAAAGCCATCTACTAAATATTTCCTGTGGTGTTCCCCAAGGTTCTATCTTGGTGCCACTTTTGCTCTTAATCTATATAAATGACTTAAATAAAGCCTCAAACTTAATGAGTATCATGTTTGCCGACGACACCAACTTATTCCTGACTAATAATGACATATCCAAGCTCTTTTCTACAATGAATGATGAACTTAAAAACATATCTACTTGGTTCAAATGTAACAAGTTAACCCTTAACATTAATAAAACCAAATGGGTTCTTTTCCATTCACTCTCTAAAAAACGCTATTTACTCCAAAATTTGCCCAAAATATTTATTGATAAAGTTGAAATAAAAAGAGATTTTGTTACTAAATTTTTAGGAGTGGTTTTCGACGAGAACATTACATGGAAACCGCATATAGAATATATCTGCTCAAAAATATCTAAAAGTAACGGAGTCTTATATAAATCTAGATCATATTTAAACAAAAAAGCCTTAATCCAACTCTATTATTCATTTATTCACACCTATATTAATTATGCCAACTTAGCGTGGGGAAGCAGCGAAAAAAGTAACCTAAAATGCCTTTTTCGCCGTCAGAAGCATGCGATCCGATTGATTAATTTTGCGGATCGTTTTACTCATTCCAAACCATCATTTATGGAGATGAAAATACTTAATATTTACAAGCTCAATGTTTATAACATTTTATGCTTTATTTACATGTGGAAAAACGATTTAACTTTACCTGTCTTTAAAGACCTTTTTTCTCTAAACCCAATTAATAAATATTTTCTTAGAAATAAAAATTTTGTACATCAACCTATTTTCAGAACAAAATTTAACAAATTTTGCATTACATTTCGAGCACCCTATCTTTGGAATAAAATTGTTATACCTAATTTTGATATATCCAATTTATTTCCGATCTTTAAAAGTAAACTTATTTTTCATCAATAGATAAAATTTTATTTTATCTATTGATGAGATATGTAAATACTTTTTATAACAACCACGTATTTGTCTTTTTAATTGTAAGACTGTTGTATTTTCTCTTGCTTTTTAAAAAAAAGAGATGAATTACTGTATTTACTATGTATATATATGTATTTATACAGTAGCTTTCATAAATTTAGACGCATTCATTTTTTTTTTCATATATGTAAGAAAATACTCAAAATAAAAATAAAATAAAAGTGCTACCGCTATGTTTGATATATAATTTAAATGAGGAAATGAAACTCTATTATAGAGTACCTTAATTTTTTTTACAGGATGTTTATTACTTATTTTATACCGATTAACACAAAAAAGTTAATTAATAAACTTGATTTTATTTTGTTCATAAATTTAGACGCACAATTAAAAAAGTCTTATATCTTGTTAATTGATAGTTAATTAGTAGTTTTTTTCTTATATTTCTCATTAATAGGCCTAAATTAATTGATTTTGTCAAAAAACCTTATATAAATATGACTTACCTGGAATTATTTAATCATTATTTAATAAATAAACAAAAGTTAAGTTAGTTTTGCACTAAAAAAACGTAAAAAAATGGGCAAAAGACGTATCACTCAAGGTGAAAGATGGCAAATTATTGCGCACATCAAAGAAGGAACCAAAAGTAATAAAGAAATCGACAAGTTAATTGGAGTTTCTGAGAAATGCGTTCGGACAACGAAACAAAACTTTCTTCACACTGGTGGTGCCAGCGAGAAAACGAGGCCAGGTAGACCCTTGTCAACCACGAGAAAGGACGATAGTGTTCTTTTTAGAGCTGTCAGAGCTAATCCAAGAATTAGTTACAAAGAAATGACCACAGAATTCAATACAACGCGAAATACAACTATTTCTCAAAGCACAGTCCGCCGAATACTTATCAAATACAAGATTGGAGTCTACACTGCTTTAAAGAAACCGCTTCTGCGTCCATATGATAAACAAAGGAGACTAAAATGGTGTCGTGAAAGAAGGTATTGGACAATAGATCAATGGGAAAACATTATGTGGAGTGATGAGAGTAACTTTGAGCTTATCAATCGCAAATCTAACATAACAGTCAAAAGAATGGCTCACGAAAAGTATTACGCCAGGTACATTAGACCAACTGTACAAAGTGGAGGAGGCTCGATAGGAATCTAGTCATGCTTCAATTACAAAGGTGTTGGTATGTGCCAAACATACACCGGAAGAATCAACTCCAGAATATACGTAGAAGTACTGGAAAACAACCTAATTCCATCAATTGACCTGTTTATGCTCAATGATAAACCATGGAAACTTCAACAAGATAGCGCTACTGCACATACTGCATACTATACAAAGGAGTGGTTCAACGATAATAATATTATGACAATACCGTGGCCTCCATATTCACCTGATTTGAACCCGATTGAAAACATTTGGGCTTGGATTGATCGTGAATTAGCAAAGGTTCAAATTTCCACACTTGGTCAGCTGAAGGAATTCCTTAAGGAGACCTGGTATGGGGTCCCAGAAGCGATGTGCAAAAATCTTGTTGAGTCTATGCCTAGAAGAGTTCTTAGTTGTATTAAAGCAAAAGGCGGATACACAAAATATTGATTGGTTCATAAATTACGCCTTCTAATGTATCGTGCGTCTAAATTTATGAATAATTTTTTTTGTCTAATTTTTTTAATACCATGTAGTTGTACCTAATTATTACTTAGTATTTCATTTTTTTTTGTAAACTTTTTTTAAATTTTGTATTCTGTATGTATTTATCTGATAAATAGAAAAAAAACTAAACCGAAATCTTTTTTCGTCATTGTTTTATCGTTAAAATACCTAAAATTTTCTATTCTCAAATATGAGTGCGTCTAAATTTATGAAAACCACTGTATATTTACGTTTTTATAAGATCTGATGATATGATCAGACGTTTTATTATATATAACATTAGTGGTTTGATTTATATTTCCAATTTATATCACGATTTATTGTAATTTTTTAGTTTTGTTAATGTATTGGTTTTAAAAAACTTGTAAAAGGTTCTGATGATAAGATCATTATGATCTCCTTTCAGCCTTGTCTGTTTATCTTTGTAAACAACGACAAAAATTAAAAAAAAAATGCAAAAATAAAAAAAATAATAATGTTCAGAAAAATGTTGAAACAACCTCCCTAATTTGTTTGGGTGTACACTTTATATAATCATAACCTTTAAATTTTGAATTTTAAAACCTGCCGACTTAAAATTAGTGAAGAAAATAAAAATTAAAAGTTACTAATTTGTTGCCCTCACATTTGGGGTAGAGATGGTAAATGTTTTGGGGTCTTTTTTTTCTAGGCTTCAATCACCACAAGTTTTGTTTCTTAATCTACGTATAAATGATTGCTTAGCTACAGCTCGAGTTTTACGTATATTACACATTGGCGAAGCAAAATATTTTTGGCCAGTAGACACACTGGTCCAGGTTTCTTTTTCTTAGGAACAATAACTTTTACTAAAAACAAACAAAAAAAAAAAACACTTTCAATACATCTTAAAGCTTCTAAAACTCGCGGCCCTGGGTCTAGTTCCTTGAGGTACAGTAAATGTTGTTTACACTGACCTTGCTGTAGTTACTTTTTTGCATTACTGCTGTACAAGATCTTGTCAAAGTTACTAAAAGATATAAGTAAATTTACTTTTAATTTACTTTACAAATTAAATAAGATGTAAGCTTATGTAATTTAAATTTTATTTTATATAATTAACTTTTCATAAAATTTTTTTATGACTTTTAAAATAAAAAATGCCGACTTTAAAAAGATTATTTATTTGTAAATTTAATTTACATTTGGCATGTTACTTTTATGTAATTTATTTTCATATGCATGTTATTTTTTAATATGATTCTTTTAAAATTAGTTTCTTTTATAGATAAATATAAAATACAATTTGAGGAACTTTTATATTACGTAATGTAATTTAAAAATAATAACTTTTAAATGTAAAAGTAAACAGCTTTATCGTGTGATTTTTTTTTTACATGTAAAAGTAAACAGCTTTTTCGTGTGATTTTCTTTTTACATTAAAAAGTAAATTACTTTTTGATCTAATCTTATTTTACATAACTTACTTTTGAAAAAAAAACAACTTACTTTATAAAGTAAAAGTCGTTTCAAAAAAACTATTTATTTTTCAAAAAAAATATACATATAACGTTTAAAGTTACTTATGTAATTTACTTTTTGATAAAAATTAACCTACTCGTGTAAGTAAAAAAAAAAAGTAAGTAAAAGACCCATCCCTAGACGATTTAAATATGATTCGTTATTAAATTTTGATATATTTTAAAATAATTTTTAGCTTTTGAAACTGTTTAAAAGACTGTGAGGTAAATTTTTTAATTCCAATTTAAATTTTAATTCCAATTAAAAAAATTTGCTTTAACCGTAATCCCTATTGCATAACTACGTAGTTGTTTTGCTTAACTACGGTTCTATCACCGATTAAACAATATTTAAAAAGGGGACTATTCTCTGTCGTTTACTTATATTTTTAAATAAAAATCAAATCACAAAAGTGTTTGTTTTTTTGCAGAGTTTATTTTTTCGTTTAAAAAATTGGAAGCCCCAAACTTAAAGTGAACTTTATTTTTTGTTTTTAGGGTTTGTTAAAAAGTGTTTGTTATGAAATTTCTTTAATAACGTAGAGTTATGGGCTGTTTCTTTTATGTTTTCTGTTTATTTCTTCAATAACTTATAATTAGTTTTTGCTTGGTATATACTTTAAGGAGCCAAGTTAGTTGAGTAGTTGTATAGTGTTTTTGTAATTAATCAATAAAATAAAACTACTTTTAAATAAGAAGAAAAATTAAATTTTTTTTCAATTTTAAAAAATTAAAAAAAAATTTCTCAAAAACATGTTACCAAAAGTATATTATTATTTTTTAATATATTTAATCGTTTTTACCCATCTGCCTCAGCTAAATATACTTTTAGTTACATAAACATTTTGTCATATATCAGCTGGTTATACATATTTTGTTATAACTTTATTTTGTATGAATATGTTATATAGCTTTAAGTTTTAATATTAATAAATAATTCTAGACAAGTCTAAACGTTGTCAATTAAAATAAAAAAGCACATTTTTGGATTATTTTTATCAACACTTGTTTATACAAGTGTATAAACTCAAATACATCTTTTTAAACAAAAAGCCTATTTAAATCATCATATTTTAAAAAACAAATCTCTTTTTAAAGTAAGCGTTAATACAACATTACATGTTCATATTTTTTTTTAATAATAAAAGTTGTAGAGTAAATTTCAACTTAAGGATGAATCTAAAAAGAGGAAATATACGTATATCAGTACCAAAATGATTAATAATGCAAGTCATACCAAAATGGTTAAAAATGCAAGCTATACCAATATCGCTAAAATGCAAATCAAACAGATATTAACGTTATACAAATAAAAATACTTTTAATATGAATACCTCAAAAGTTAAGTTTTTTTATAGTATAACAAATAGGTATATTAACTTTCATGTTAGAAAGAGTTTTTTTTTAATTCATAAACACTTACGCAAAATTGTTTGTGTAAGTAAATAATTCTTTTGCTGAGTCTAGTAACTTATATTTTATTCGGGTAAGTTTAGAAAAATTATTTTACCACAAATTATCAAAGTATTTCACAAAATACTTTGTAAAGAAGAACAATAGACGTCAAAAATGACATGCTGTAAGTATTAGAGACAATAAAAAGAACATGTTGATAGTATTATAGACGTCAAAATCACATGTTGTAAGTATAACAGACGTCAAAATGACATGTTATAAGTATTACAAATGTCAAAAATGACATGAAAATATTATTGTCTAACAAAATGTAAGGTATATACAGCTCTATTAATAAAAATTGTTCGTTTTCATAAAAAATGACTATAATTAGAAAATATTCTAAATATTTTTTAATGAAGATTTAAAATCAATCACTTCTCTCAGATATTTTGCTGTTATCAAAAATAATAATAATCTCAATCAAAAATGATTTAGACTTTAAAAACCAGAAAATATATATATTTTCTGGTTTTTAAAGTCTAAATCATTTTTTTAATCAAATCATTAAAACCTTCTAAACATCAAAATAATCTCTAAAAGCAAATTTAAAACAAATACAAATTAGTTAGGTTGTAACTAATTTGTAAAAAAAAAAATTTTTTCATTTAATGTTATCGCTAGGCCTACCAATATTAAAATGTAAATATAAAATATCCTTCTAAAAATTAAATTTTTTTTTTTTGCGCTAGTTATAAAAATGTATTGGTTTGTGTTTTTACTGTTCGCCTTTAAAAGCAAGTGTTTGGCAGCACCTTATTGCAGTGCTGAATGGTGTAATCCAGGTCATGAGCCGTACCCTAATATTGTTTCAATAATGACTGGATATAACATTCTTCAAGGAAATCCATTTACTTCATCTCATACTAGTGATCCAGGTTTCTCAACAGGATATATTTTTGTTCCAACTTATAAAACACCATCTGGTAGCTATGCGCTTCATGGTGGAGTTACTGTGCGTCAGGTGATAAACATAAATTTTTGAAAAATAGATAATAAAATATATATAACCCTATTATAATTTGTTTATATATTTTTTTAATTTTTTTCAGACTGTACAATGTAGTCTGTCGTCAAGTTCAGACACCATAACAACACTTAATGATTATGCTAAAAAAATAGGGTCAAAATCTTCACAGGGAACAACGTTTACTTCAAACCTAGAGTTTGAAGTCAGTGCTGAACTTAAAGGTGTGGGTGTTAAAACAACTATTCCACCTTTAGTTGATGCTGCTTTCTCATCAAGCAATGAGTACAGAAACAATGAACTTTTTTTTAGCCAAAAAAGAGGTATAGATTAAATATTATTTTGAAACGTGCATAATTTTTTATTTATTTTTTAAAACAGGATATTTGTTTGTGTCTTTAAACACCGCATACCCTTCTCTAAAACAAATGCCGAAGCTTTTTAATTTCGTTTTAATAAACAATTTTTTAAGATAAAACTTTAAGTATATACATTTTGTGTATAATAATAATAATTACAATAATAATAAAATTATTTTTTATAAATTAATTTTAATGATTTTTTTTTACATATATAGTCATCAGTTAAATTGAGTTTATAAATACATTTATAAACTTATAAAATATCGTGATATAACCCATTACATCATTGTTGTTTCATAAATTCCAAAAAGTTACAAATATTTTTTACATTGTAATGACGATAGTAACCTTTAAACTACGTTTTATTAAAATTGGAGCTATATTTTAATTCCATTACTTGTTTATTTGTTTGGGAAGTTTTCCAGAATTTTCTATAGACAGAAAATAGATAAAAAGTTTCAGATAAAATCAGAAAGATCAAAAAAACCAGCTAAGATACTTTTACAAACTAAAAGAAAATTTCTACTTCCCCAAAATATCTACTTTCAAAAAATTTTTACTTCCACAAAATACCTACTTCCACAAAATATCTACTTCCACAAAATATCTACTTTCACAAAATATCTACTTCCACAAAATATCTACTTCCACAAAATAACTACTTACACAAAATTTTTTTTGACCGACTAGTAAAAAATATGTACCTACAGCTAAAAATTATTAAATTATTATAGACAGATAAGTATTATATCACTATAAATACAAGTTTTCCCATATTATTGATTCATTTTTTCATAAAACTAAATGTTTTGCATCGAACTTAAAAATGTGTTTGAAATAATTTAAAAATTCTTTTTATTTACACAGGCGTTTTGACTTTACGAGATGCTACATGCGCTACCTATACAGTTAGGATAAGTCCTTTTGATCCGCCGCCATTTAGTGATGGCTTTGTTAACTCTTTGATTCGCTTAAATAATACAGATGAGTCTAAACGAGAGGCTGTTGTTAATGACTTTATTCGAGAGTTCGGAACACATTTTCTTCAACAGGTGATATGTTAAACACAGAATGTAGTTCTGTGTATTCTTTTTGTGAAGCCAGTTAAATATTGGCTTAAACATTAATGCATAACTTTTTTATTAATTTAGACTACAATGGGTGCACGAACTGCAATAACACGACGATACTCTGCAGATGAATTTAAACTAAGTACAGATGACCAAATACAAAAGTGCAACGAAGACCGACTAAAATTGACAATTGCAGGAGTCGGTGTTGGTCGCACATCCCAAAGTTGTAATGATATTGCCAATTCAGCAAGTAGCAGTTCCGTAGATGGATTTGAACGAGAATCTGTAACGTCTTACGGTTCCAAGCCAGCGACTGATCTTGTTTCATGGTCTCAACAAAAGTTTGAATCTCCTTTGCCAATAAAAATGGAACTAAGCTCACTACTGAATTTATTCACAGCAACTCACATGAAGAATCACCCTACTATCAACTACAAGGGTATTCTTAAGTGGCTCGGGCCCTTAATGTATGACTACTGCGAGAAAAATAAAGTAGAACTTGGAATTAAATCATGTAATCCACAAACAAAGAACAGTTGTGGCTGGAATGACAACTGTATTCCACGACAACAAGTTTGCAACAACAACCCAAATAACATCGGCTATACTTGTTGTACTCCAAAATGTTCGCTTCTTCCTTGCAAAAACGGAGGAACATGTCAAGATATTACCGACAGTTCGTGCACATTCCGATGTTCGTGTCGTAATGGCTGGCAAGGCGCCACGTGTGAAGAAAAATATGTTGTGTTCGATATCATAAAAGCGGAAATTGAGCAACAAATGATTCTACATAGTGGAAAAAGCAATGATGATTTTAGAGGCATACTTCATCAATATTTGTCTCAACTTTATCCAAAATATTACTTTACTGTTAATGCTTATAACGAAGTTAGCGGCTTTGACGGCCATTCAGTTATAGGTAGCTACGTTCACTTTTTTAGACAACATAGACGAAACCTCGTAGTCGGATGGGCTAGACATAATTCAGTATTTCCACCTACAGACAAATTTAATGAAATTGCTGGTGCTGTTCTTCGTTCTGTAACTAATTATGTAAGTATTTGTTCAAATATATCAGTTACATTTTGTTATATTGTTTTACATAACGGCCGTTTATTATAATCTTCTTCAGTTCAATCAAAAAAATTTTTTATTCTTTACAAAAAACAATATTAAATTGATTAAAAGTATTTTGAACGTGCACCAAATTTTAGAATGAAATAAATTAAAAAAAACAAAAAAAATCTTGATTTTTAAAAAAATCAGTTATAACTAAATTAACTTTTTTATATTATATATTATATAATACTTATACTATATTATAGTATAATGTTATAGTTTTAACAATATAATCATATAAATAATCTTTTTCCGTAAAAAAAATTTTGATTTTAATTTTAAAAAAACCTGTACCCAATTTAAAAAAATAAATAAATAAATAAAAAAGATAATACAAAAATTTAAAATCCATATATACAAGCAATAATAAAACAAGTTCAATCTTATACATTACAAAATTTATTTAAAATTCTATATTTACTATTTTAATTGATGGTGAAAAAATTGAATGTTTGTGATCTCTTTTTTTTTTTGCCACAGCAAATGCCACAGTATTCAAAAATTTTTTTTCAATCTAAACTTTATAAAACTGAGCGTTTAGATTTAGAAGGTTTTTTATATATATCAACTATATTTTGTTACGTCAGTTTTAAGATCAAAACTAAATAATGCCTCTTTAATTATATAAAATAAGCCCTATGATATAAGTTTAATATACTTAGTTTTTTATTTTGATGGGCTCAAATTTCATATATCCACTTTTTAAATCTTTAAAATCAGTTATCAATAATTTTTACATAATTGTACGACCTTTACGCGTTGATTTTTTTAAATAGTATATCTTTTTATTATTACAGAGAGTCGATGCACGAGAGAGTATGGACAAAGCATATGCAGTAGCAAAATCATACGGATACCCTATTGTGTTTGTACACGTTGTTCGATTTGGAAATGGCCTCCGTTCTCATTACAATGGATATACAAGCTTCCAAAACTTTAAAGTTGGTAATCACGAATCAAGTGTTGTTATTATGTTTGGAAATAATTAAATTTTGATGCTATAATACATTACATTTTTGATTATACTTACAAGTGTTTGCTATTAAATCAAATGGTTGCAGGTTTAATGCCTACTTTAACCATATAAGCGATAATGAACGGAAGGCGACGTTAAATTTTTTCTTAAATATCTTTTCAAATATTCTTGGTGCTTTGTTACAAGACAATTAGATCTTTTTGGAGCACTTTAATAACGTTGCTAAAATATATATTTTTCATTATTCATCAGTTATATAAAACAACTAGTAAATATAAATTGCCCTGTTTTATAAATGTATTAGCAAAGGCATTTTCTCAAAATATAAATAGTTACAGCATATAATTAATAGAGGATTTATCGTTAAAAATTTAATTAATGATACAGCCAAAGATTTATAAAACTCAACCATCAATCTGTCCCTGTCACTGCTCATCTCTTTGTGTGTGTTTGTGTTTATGTGTGAGTGTGTGTGTATGTGTGTGCGTGTGTGTGTGTGTGTAAAACTTAGTTTAAAGAAATAACCGAACTGAATTTCAACAATACTTTTTATATAAATTAATAACTATTTAGAGTGGCATTATAGCAAATATTGTTTTAATGGATTTAATGGATTTAAACGAATACTGAGTAGACCAATAGTAACAGCCGCTATAAATGGCTAGCCAAAAACTTTCCGACATGTTAATATAGCGGTAGCCTTTTTTGGTGGCTGCCACTATTGGTCCACTAAGTAACTGATGAGCAAATCTCTAACTATTATTTAGCTATTAAATGCTTACTACTATTTTAATTATTAAATATTGATATTACAATATAATTAAATAATTGAATATTGCGATTACATTTTTTGAACCGCTAAAAAAATGCTTATTACTAATTAAACTTGCCCGATAAATAAAAGCACAACTCAAAACGCGTCTGGCAAATTATGAAGGAGGTGTCTGGAAAAGTTAAACCAAATACAAAGTTACTCCAAAATTTTATACAAACTGACTACAAATTAATAAACTCAAATGATATTGCATTTGAATTTAACAAGTTTTTACAAATTTCGGGACACAATTTAGCAATAGTATTTCATTCATTAAAAATAAATCCTTAGATGAGTTCACCAATAAACTTTATTCTAAATTTTACTGAGTTAATTTTTAACTTAATTTTTAAAATTAAAAATTCAGTCAATTGTATTTGAAATTGCTTTTAAGTCATTACACGAAATAAAGCTACTGGGTTTGATGATATTAACACAGATATTGTGATTGACTCCTACGAAGTTATAAATAATATTCTTTATAAAATAATCAGAACATCCATTGTACAAGGGCCTTTTACAGATAAACTAAAATTAGCAAAGGTAACTCCAATCTTTAAGACAGAGGATTGTACAAATATAACAAATTACTGCCCTATTTCAGTTGTTCCAGTTTTTTCAAAAATTTTAGAAAAAAAAATGTATAATCGAATCTACTCTTATCTTGTTGAAAATTCTATACTAAAACCAATTTGGTTTTAAAAACAAATACTTCACCGATTCTTCAACTTACGCGCAATATTGTTTTACACTAGGAACGTTTATTGATTAGTCTAAAGCATTTGAAACAGTCAATCATCAAATTCCGTTAAAAAACTTATATCATATGGTATTAGAGATAAAACCCTATTATGAAAGTTATCTTACTAACCGTAAACAGTTTGTTCACAATCTAGATTCTATATCTCATCTATTAATGAATATAACACGTGGTGTTTCACAGGGATTCATATTTGGTCCACTTACTTTTTAATATACATAAATGATTTTCATAAATCATCAAACTTATCAACAATAAGTTTTGCATGTGACCCAAATTTATTTTGTCTCATAAAGATATTAATATGCTTTTTACTAATATGACAGTATATTTAAAAAAGTTTCTGTTTGGTTTATAAAAAACAGATTGTTTCTAAATATAGAAAAAACTAAATGGACACTTTTTTTATCCACCTTTAAAAAATAGAAACTGCCCTATATCATGCCAGACCTTTTAATTAATAATATAATAATAAAAAGAGAAAAAGTTACAAAGTTTCTTGGTATATATTGATGAAAATCTATTTTGGAAAAATCATATTTATAGTACCTCTAATAAAACTGCTAAATGCATCGGACTTCTCTTTAAAGCAAGAAGTATATCAAGTAAACACCAGTTAACTCAATTATATTATTCATTTATATATTGTCATATAAACTACACAAGTATTATATGGGGAAGCACTCATAGAATAAAGCTAAAAATTTTTTAAATATAGGTCCTCAGCAAATCTTCTAAAATAATGTTTGCTCGGAAAGTTCAAAAACGTGCTATAAAATAGTTAAAGATATTTTTGGTAAACGTATTAAATTCTATAGTGAATGAGAATGTTTGTGAATAAATATTTAAATAAATGCATTTATTTAAATATTTATTCACAAATATTCTGATTCAATCATGATAGGTAAAAAAAGTATATATGAACATAAAGATCCAATATATGGGTGAATACGAACAAATACATTTTCTACTAGATCATTCAAAACAATTTTAATTTATTTTTTTGTTCATTATTAAAGAAGTCAGATACATGAAAATCTTTTTCTAAAGAAAACCATATTCTTGAGAGTAATTTTATGTTGTTTCAGTCAAACAATAGAAATGAAATATCTTCAAAACTGTTTGTATTCGACCCTAAATATTGGAGTATGGTGCTTAGGTAAAATGTTATTTAAAACGTTATTTAGGAGTGTACTTTAATTGGAAACGATATTTTGAGGCGTATTTAATCATAAAAGATTATTTATGGGCGTACTTAAATTTAAAACATAGTTTTGGAACGTACTTAAAAATTTAAATCAACGTTTTAATAAACTTTGAAATAATTTTTATAGCTGTATAAGGAAAATTTTAAATTTTAAATCAGCAACTTTAAAAGATCCCCAAGTGTCAAGAAAACTTGTGTTTAGTTGATAAACAAACATTAGAAAATAAGTTTTGAGTTATTGTTGCTTTATCAAGTTAATTGTTGTTTAAGTGTTAGGTGTATAGATAAACATTTTGATTGACATTCAATTTACTCAAAAGTTTAGCACGCAGCAGAATTAAGTTTACTCTATTCCATATATTTTATTTTTTTATTTGGTATAGCTTTTAAAAACATTTTATTCTTCTATTTATCAATTAACTAGACACAGACAGATAAATTTAAAAAATTTGATTAAGCACATTCTTTTTTTCAAGTACGTACATGTATTTTAAGCTTTAAAAAAGCGGTATTTTAAGCTTTAAATAAAGCTGCTCATCAGTTTAGCACGCTACTTAGTGAGGCTAGCGAATAGCTAGATATAATTGTAACACGTAATATAATCGAAAGCGATTTGGCTACGAGGATCTCTAGCTTTTTTAAGTTAACGAAAAGCTAATGATATTTGTAAAGATAAAGTAAATTTGTAAAGACAGCGATTCGGCTACGAGGACAGCTAGTTTAATAGGCTAAAGACTCACTGGATATTGTAGCTAGAGTCATATCGCAATAAAATCGATGTCCAAAAATTTTTCATATGTAGCTATCAACTAGGTATAAATTTGTAGATATTTTGTAGCTAGCTACAAAGCTACGATATGTAGTTTGCGACACATTGCTACACAGTTGCAATATTTAAAGTTCAATTGTTCTTATAATTATAATAGACTCAACACTAAAGATCAAATTTTTGAAGATATTAGAATAAAATAAAATAAGAAAAAAAAATTGCTTGAAAATCGCTATAAAGCTAGCTAGTCGCTAGCTTATATCCCCCGGGTAGCTCCTCCTTAAAGCTTTAAGTAGAGCTTTTATAAATTTCTTTCAGTAAAAGTTGCATCGAAGTAAATTAAATTCTCCTTTTAACTTAAAATATTTCAAAAGTATAGTTAAAGTAATATGTAGTATTCTAAAAGCTCGTTTTATATTAATTTATCATTTTTGCTTAATTCTAGATTATAATAGTAATAGAAGTCTGAAAATTTCCCATGAGAAGAAAAACAATAAATCAAAAAATTATACATATTATTATAATCATGTAAACTTTCAGGAAACTAAAATATTAAAAAATTTTCTCGTAGTAAATTTTTGTTAATGGTTCAAAAAATTTTTTTGGAGGTAAAAAACATTATCCTCTTCAAAAAAAAAATATTAAACCATTAACAAAAATCTACTAAATGGGAGAAAATGCAGTTTTTTTATAGTTTCCTGAAAGTTTTCATAATTGGACTTCCGCCCTTATCACATTCACCGATTCAATTAGACATGAACGCGTTTTTCAAGTTTACAGTACGACAACTGCAAGCAAAATAACTCCTTTACCTGACTTTATTGAAAACAATAAAGAAGAAAGGCTAATAAATTTTTTTGATCAAAACAGACTAATCCTTGTTCATAAGGCTGATATCTGTGGGCAGCAAGTGACTATATAAAGATTGAGCGGTATCAGTAATTTTTTTTTTTTTTTAAGACACATCATAAATACAGGGGCGGATTATAACTGAGGCAACTGAGGCACGTGCCTCTAGCACCCGAATCTTTTGGCTCCCGAATTTTGTTAACATTCTTTTTTAAAAATGACTTTTTTTTACTTGAAACATTTAAAATCATGTATTTAATATTATGAATAGAGTAAAACTGGGTCAAACCGCACACTTATCAATAATAATAAAATAACTTTTTTAATATTCAAATTTTTTTATTTTTTCATTAAATAAAATAAAAAACATAGAATAGAATAGAAAAAAAAACATAGGAATATATAAACAAATAGTGAAATTAGTGAAAAGGTGTTCGGTTTGACCCGGTTTTATTCTACCTTTTTTAAAATTTTTAATATTTAATTGGTTATGCGAGACCGTCGCATAACCAATTAAATATTTCCTCGCTTTCCTACTGGCAAAATCAGCAATTACACTGTCAAAATTGATCTTTTTAGCTAAACCACACTCCATCGCTTAAATTCCCAAGCCAGAAACTCTACCTTGCGTCATTGTTGATCTTAGATCATTTTTTATAAGCGCCAGTCTGCTAAAAGACCGTTCAGCTTGTGCTACCGTAACTGGTAATGTACAAAAAATTCTCAGGCCAATACAAATGTTGGGGAAAAGACATATAAGTTTCAGGTCATTGATTTTATTGAGAAGAAGAAAGGGGTCTAAATCATTTTTGATGTTAACATCATGGATAAATTTCAAATGCAAAAGCTCATCAATCAGCTCCATGGAAACATCATCCTTGTATTTATTCACAAAATCCTTACTCCTTCGGCGAATTTCTTCCTCTTCGTAATGATTATACTTCCAGAGAAAGTTAAAAGTTTCGTCAATTTCATATGCAGCTTCATATCGTCTACTGATATTCCCTATAATGCAGTCCAATAATATATAAAAAACGTTTTGTTTAAAATTATTTTCAGAATTTGATAGAGAAATTTCATCAGGTGTCTCATCAGCAAATCGCTTCCTAATTTTTCGTCTAGGTTCTGGAAGTTCTTGAGAAATGTTTAAGGTGTTTGCAACTAATTTACTCTCCACCATAATAGAATCCCATTTATCTCGAAGAGTTTTTAATTCATCAATTAGTCGTTTGATGTTGGTCACTTCTACATCCAATGTAGCATTCCGTGCTTGCAAAACAAGATTGGTGTAATTGATAGCAGTAAGTACTTTGAACCATATAGCGGACATCAGGATGCATTCAAACGATTCCATATATGAAATAATCTCATTTAGATCAGCACGATTTTCTATAGCCAAATTTAGATTCCTTATATCAGCTACTGATTTGATTATACCAGGAAGGTGGGTTGCGAATGGCTTAATGCAGTCCACTCTAGCTGACCAGCGCGTTTGGGACATGCTATGAAGAGACGAACCAATATTTTTTTTTTTAAATTTCCCATCTTTGAGGACTGCTACTAAATATGTTATACAGTTTTTGCACTATCCCAAAGAAAGTTATCACTTGAGGACAACATTCAGCAGCTTGTGCACCGCATAAATTCAGACTATGACAAGCACAGGGAGAGTAAGTAGCAAGTGGATAATGTTGAAGAATTCGAGCTTGTGCTCCCTTGACTGAACCTTTTATATTACTCCCATTGTCGTATCCTTGTCCACGACAGCACATCAGTGGTATTTTATGTTCCTGAAGAGTAGAAGTAATTATATTTGCAATATCTTCACCAGTTTTTTTATTGCAATCTGCAAATTCCAGAAATCTCTCTTTTACCTCATATTTTATTGTCAATTTGTCCTCTCTTTTACCTCATATTTTCCTGTCAATTTGTCCATCTTAAAATAAAAACATTTTGCTCAATATGAGCTGTATCAGGCGTTGCATCCACAATCATTGAAAAATATTTGCATTTCTCTCTCTCATCTAATATCACATCTGTGACTTTATCTGCACAGCACTGAATAAACTCATTCTGGATATCATTTGACAAATAATGTGCTTGCATTCGCTTATGGCTCTGTTGAGAAGCTTTTACTTTTTTGAGATGATCATGTAGAATGGAATCGTAATGACCAATGAGTTCCATAATTCCCAAAAAATTCCCATTTTCGGGGTCACCAATTAGATGACTATCGCCTCTAAATGCAAGACCTCTTTCACCCAAAAACAAGATAACATCTAATACTCTACGAAGTATTCGCCTCCATCTTTCCACTTCTGTCTTTATATTATCATTTAGTAGAAAATTGATAGTTGTATTATCTCTGAGATTTTCTTCTAATCGTCTCCATTCTACATAACACATCTTATGCCCACTGCTGGATTGATGATAAGGAATTTTTTCATAAAGTTTCTTCCATTTATTGTCCTTGGGCTTGGAATATCCTGTTGGCAGAGATAATGCCGATCGATGGGTTTCTGGCATTTTAGAGAAAAGTCGGCAAGGAAAACAGTAATGTGCATTCTTTGTCTCACTCCACGTTAGCCAATCTCGTGGAATTTTTTCGCCATTTGGCATGGTAATGTGAAATAACGTGCGCGGAAATGATTTAGGCAATGCATCTTTTGGAAATTTTGTTGGGTGAGCAATGGGTCCATGATGAACAAATTTTTCTATTTGTTCAGCTTAATTAAACCAATATCATAGTTATTTGATGGAACTAGTTGGACATCATCTGCCTTGTCTTGTAATTCTTCTAGCCTTGCAGTTGATGTCTTTGGAAGAATATTTTCATTTTCGTCTATTACATTTTCTTTCACATCAGCACTCATAACTTTCCTATTTAACAATTCATCTTCCTCAATTGGCACTGGCTCTACTTCAACATTTGAGAGTTGTGACTTTATCTTGCACATCTGATCCTCAGAAACACCATCAATACGATTACAATTTATAAATCCAAAAGACTCAATCGTACTTTGAACCTTCTTGGCTGATTTTTCTCGAGCAATCTTTTCTTTTCTTTTTTGAGCACCAGATTTATGCTAGTAATGATCCATAGCTGCATGTAGTAGGCTGCCTATGCGAGGTCCTGTAACAATAGAACAAAAATTTATTAGTTAAGTTAATAAGTAAATTGACAAATTAAAATAAATGACAATTAATAATTGTTAAAAGTTAAAATAGAAGTTCAGTTTAATGTACAGTACAGTATATACTGTATAAATAAAATAGATATATGTATATAATATATATATATATATATATATATATATATATATATATATATATATATATATATATATATATATATATATATATATATATTTAATATATATATATATTTAATATATATATATATATATATATATATATATATATATAACTTTATATATTAAATTATATATATATATATATATATATATATATATATATATATATATTTATATGTATGGAGCCTGCGCAATGCACTAGCACTACGTTCGCATTTGCAAATGGTCGCTGGGATTGAACAATAAATTTTTAGAAGATTGAAAATGTTTGGGAATAACTCTTCGTCGCATTCTTTTAATGTTTGCGCTGCAGTTGAGGGACATTCTTTAGGAGGTTTGTTTTGGAAATGATGCTTCCATCGAAACAACTGTTAGGAAACAAATCAGCAGATGGTAAGTCTTCGGCATAAAATTCGACGAAATTTTGAAGAGATGTTCCTCCCTCTTCACAGAGAGTAGATGGTACAAGCCCCAAAAGTTTAGAGGAGAGGATGGAAAGGTCAGAAAATTAACTCTCCAACTCTAAGCTTATGTGGTTAAGGAATGGAATGGCGAGATTTTGATGATAATACTCCTCAGGATTAATCGCAGGAGCATTGTTGCGCATTATTTGACGTCTAGCAGTCCTCGGCTTTGTTGGTTCGGTGTTGACAGAATGTGCCATTCGTTCGGCTTGGGTGTAGACACGCAAAAATTCTTCGTCTATGTTTCTTAAAATGTCTTTATAAACAGATTTCACCTCAGCAATTTCATGGTATGCCATGATAATATCCACAGTGCGGCCTTATAGTTTCACTGTTATTCCTTCCAAACGTGACAGGAATTGGTACATAGTCAAGAAACTTATAATAAAGTCAAAAGAATTGTCATTGTCTCTGGATGTTATATCCCATGTTACATTTGTGAAATCTTCTCCGCATGCATCTTTGTTCGCACCATACGCAATATATTCCAGAGCGATAATTACGTAGCAGTATGCTTGTATGAGTAATGCCGTGAAGACCATCTTGTTCTACATAGGTCAATGAGACCATTTCTGGGTTTGGAAATGTCTGGTAATGTCTTTATGATGATTGATTGCAGAAGAATCTCTCGCTTTGGACTGGCAAGAAAAAACAGACAACAGTTCTTCAGTTTGGCAATGATATTTCTTGTATTTGTAAGAGAACACGAATGGGCTATAATAAGATTAAGGCAATGTCCACTGCAGTGGACATATATAGCCTTTGGAGAATCATTCTTTATCTTCCTCTGAATACCTACATTATCACTGGACATATTTGCAGCTCCATCGTATCTTTGACCACAAATGTTTTTCCATCGTATCTTTGACAACAAATGTCACCTCGTCTGCAAGAATACTGTAGAACGTAGCAGCTTTTATTTATTTAACCAAGTCACTACGGATAATATCGAATCAAATAATTGTTATAATTTCGTTTCGAATACGCAAAGAAGTGTACTTCGCATTTTGATTACTGATACCAATATGGGAAAGATGCTAATTTAGGATTTCATCATATTTTGCAATAATTTGGAGGGCTGCCAAAAAGTTACCCGGGTTGTATTTTATCGAATTATCAGATGCCGACAATGTTTCTTCATCACCTCTCAGAGCAATGCACTGTCTTCCGCAGAAAAGGATTGCCTTAGCTATTGTTTTTACAATGTGTCAATTTCTTTCTATGTTAATCTCTCTTTCTTCATCAAAACGAGTATCACTGTTTTCATTAGGCTTCTTGATTGAATTACAAAGCGTCTCTGACCAAATCATTGCATCGCGGTGGCTTATTTTTGTTTTATGCTGTTTTGCCTTCTCGTCTAACTTATGAAACGCGGTAAATGGTTTATTTACGAATATTCCCAAATTCTGTCTTTTGGAGATAGGAATTAATTTCAAACAATGGATACAGTATGCGCCATTCAATAATGGACTGTAGACCATCCATTTGTAATCCGTCAAGTATTTTGCCTTGAATTGACGCTTTCATTTGTGAAGAAGTTGTGACGGAAAAATATATTCTATAGGTGGCTTGAAGTAATTATTCAAGAGAAAGAACTTTTGACTATCATTAAGTGTCCTCATTGCAATACTCAATTCTTCATAACTCATTGTAGCATTCAATATTTTACCAACATCATTGGTGAAAGCGAGAGGTTTAGAATCTGATTGTTTGGTAGTACGTAATATTTTAGCGGGAGGACTATCAATAGAATCATGTTGTTTAGAAATTGCGGTATTAGTATTTGGTGCATTTTCATTGAGAGATTGAATATGATTTTCAGTTTTTTTTTGTACACCATCCATTTAGAGATTGACAAGTTTTAGCTACTGATATTTGTTTTCTTTCATTTTGCTCTTTGCGCCCCATAGTATATGAAGAGTCACTGAGTGTGGTCCAGGAAAGTTATTTTCTGAAAAAGAAACAGAATCAACTTATATGGAAATGCTCTCTGTATATGTTTTTTGCATAAAGAAATATGGATTTTAACACATTAAAAATCTTTTTCTGTGTCATTGATATTTACCACACAGAAATGAATAGAATCGCAATGCATGATTATTTTAAAAACTATTTCATAAGAAACTAGTTCACTCAAAAAACAATAGTTCTATTTACAAATTGACCTTTCTTTTAAAATTATGTAAAGGGAGGAACTGTACCACATATGCAGAATCCATTTTGAATCATAAAAAAACTTAATAATGTATGTAATTTCTTACATATGGTAGATAATAATGGGCCGTGTATGCTTAAAGACGCAAAGAAATCCAAAGATATACGTAGTACAGAAGAATGTATTCTAAATATCAAAATTGGAATCCAGCAGGAAAAAAAAGATCTCTAAGAAAAAAGTTTCGGATATATGTTTCGTTTACTTGCAGAAAAGTTGTTTCTTTTTTTAAATAATTTTTTAATTATATAAAACTAAAGAAACTAAAAACAAAATTGTTGTCAAGAAAAATAATAAAAGTAAGTAGAAAACACGAATATAAACATGTATACACAAGTCCGCAGGCCCGTACGCATTGGTGTTTTCTACTTACACTTAATGAAGACATTATAGTGTTCATAACGACTAGACTTAGCGACGTCAAAAGTGTATAGTACCACAGAATAGAAAAATCTAATCAATATGAAACGAAAAACGTATGCTCTATGCAGTAAAAGGTGCAATTTTTCCTATAAAAAATTTAATATTATAAAAAATGTGGACCTTTCGAAAAATAGTGGAGGGGGTGCGTACGCACCCTACGCACCCCACCTCCCCGCGTACAGGCCTGCGGACCTGTGTGCGCATGTTTATATTGGTGTTTTCTACTTACTTTTATTGTTTTGTTTGGCCTGATTATTCTTTGCTTTTCTCCTACTTTTTGTAATTTTTATTTATTAGTTTATTATGCTTTTTTATTAAAACTATTTTTTAATAACATTCATTGTTGTTAGTTTACTTTATTACATTAATGTTTTGTTTATTACGTTGTTTTTTTGTAAGCTTTTGTTTGTTTTAAGTTCTTTTGTTTTGTAAAGTATTTTTGCATTTTGTGTTTTTTGTTTGTTTCAGCTTATATCTTATTTATTTGTTTATTATTTTTGCAGTATTGTAATTGTACAATGTCTGAAAGAAAATATGAGACTGGGACTGTAAAACGAAAAAACTCTGGCTAAAGAGGCTAGAAAAAAAAGAAATGTAGCATGCTCATCTAAAATGGAAACTTTTTTACATTGTACAAGAGTTAAGATAAAAAAAAGTAAAAGTTAAGAAGAATGTGAAATCAGAGAAGTTAAAAATCAAGAACCAGTTGATCTTAAACCGGCTACAGCTGAAGCAACAGTAACACCGAACATGTACAAGAACAAGCAGTGGTAGACCTGCCATTTGTTTATGAAACTGATCTGGGTTTATGGAAAACAGTTTTATCAAACATGCAGTCTCATTTTATCAGCACCGGTGGTATTAAATGTTAACATAAAGATAAAGGATTTTTGCAATCAAAACTCTCAAACAATAGTATAAATCGAAACCGGTATTGTACTTCTTCATTATTCACTCGTCATCATAAATTAACAGGTGAGAATTCTGAATGTACATGGCTTTGCTACTCACCATCAAATGAACATGTTTAATGTTTCAACTGTTAGTTTTTGTTATCGGATATAAAAAATATTTCTCCTTTTACACAAGGGTTTAATCATTGGAAAAATGGGCAACGTGATGTTGACCTACATAAAAATAGTGCAAGTCATATATCAGCTTGTTTAGCATTTGCACAGCGACGCGGTATGATTGGTTGTGTTGATACAAAACAGGAGAAAGCAATCTTAAATGATTCTAAGTATTGGTTATCTGTTCTTTGGCGGACGGTAGATGTGGTAAATTTTTTAGCTGAGCGTAGTTTGCTACTTCGTGGACATAAAGAGAAATTTGATTTAGTACATAATGGTAACTTTATGGGAATCCTTGAGCTATTAGCTCTTTATGATCCTCTTTTGGCTGCACATATTGATAAGCATGGCAACCCAGGTCGTGACAAAACATCATATTTATCTTCTACAGTCTATGAATAACTCATTAATTTGATGCGTCAAAAAGTACTTTTGTTTATTGTTGATGGAATAAAAAAAAGTAAAATGCTATAGTGTGTCAATTGATTCAACACCTGACTTATTGCACGTCAATCAGTTGTCTGTGACAGTTCGTTATGTAAACAAAGGTGAATCAATTGAGCGTTTTTTGAACTTCATTAAGTTTGAAAGTCACACTGGAATTGAATTATCAAATGCATTATTGGCGTTCTTAGAAAAAAATAATATTTACATTGGCAACTGTCGTGGTCAGACATGATAATGCATCGAATATGTCTGGATGTTACAACGGTGTTAAGACTGATATTTTATCTGTTTGTAATTATGCTATTTATAGACCTTGCTTTGCTCATTCATTAAATTTAGTTGGCAAAAATGCTGTTGGTTGTTGTAGTGCCGCAGTTGGTTTCTTTGATATTGTGCAACGGATCTACACATTCTTTAGTGTCTCCACTCATTGATGGACAATCCTGACAAAAGCGCTAGCCAAAGAAAAGATACCAGTGTCTATAAAACTATCAGACACACGTTGGTCAGCACATGCTGATGCAACAAGTGCTTTGTGAAAGGGTTACAAGAATATTCAATACGTTCTAGATATCATTGCAGCTGATGAACTTACAAAAGGTGAAACTCAACAAGAGTCGTTTGGACTAGCAAAACTTTTTGGTGAATTGGAAACTGGTAATCAAATGAACTTTTGTTCATTTGATTACCAGTTTCCAGTTTACCAGTTTTGTTCATTTGATTACCAGTTGTAATTGGAAGTCTTTTGGGACTCAATACTGCAAAGATTCAATAAAACAAGTCTAGCTTTACAAGGTTCCACTTAAGATTTAAATAAAGCTGTTATTTGCATTCATTGTCTGAGTATATTCAATCGTTGAGATGTTCGACAGAGTTTGATAAATTTGAAAAATACGGAAAAGAATCGCCCAAATGTGAAGTATATAAAAAAGATGTCGAAAGAGTTATAAAAAGATAGCAACTGTAAAATGAATGTACTTCAGAAAAAGTTTTCTTGCTTGCAAAAGATGAATTTCGAGTTAATGTACTGATTCCTTTTATCAATCAATTAAAAGCAGCATTGGCTAACAGACCTGCCGCATATTCAAATGTGGCCAGCAGATTTAATTTCATGAACAGTTTGCAATCAATGACTCGTATGAAAGTGATAAAACATTGTGATACATTAGCAGCACGTTACTTCAATGACATTGAAGTCAGCTTGGGACAGGAAATGGTTCAATTTCGGTCTTACGCAGTCACACAAATGAATTCCGATGATACAAAAACAAGCAAAGAGTTGTTGATGTACCGCATTTTGCTCAATGATAATTTGGTTGAAATTTTTCCAAATGCTGCAGTAGCTTTTAGAATTTACCTCAGCCTAATGGTCGCAAATTGTACAAAAGAAAGAAATTTTTCGCAATTAAAGCGTATAAAAAATGAATGCCGTACTAGAATTAATTAAGAATGGCTCGATATGCTTTCTTTGATGTGTATTGAAAGTGAGGTGACCAGACAACTCTCATTTGATGACATTGTTGAACAATTTTCTGGACAAAAATCCAGGAAATGTCACTTTAATTTTTAAATACATGACTAAAATATTAAATTCTACATGTCTATCACTTTTTTTTTAGTCAAAATAGCCCTCAAACTATTTGTGCTTCTGGCCCCAGATACCCTTAATCCGCCCCTGCATAAATATTATATTTAATTATAGCATAATCAATCATATCATATTTAATACAATTAGAAATCTAATTATATTAATATTTAAAATGTAAGCAAGCCAAATATTTAATTTGAGGTATAATTTTCTTTTATAAGAATTAAGTTTCTTTAATAAAATCTAATCCTATTTAAAATGAATAAATCCTATATAAATTTGATTTTTATCTTACGTTTTTTTCTTTAAGGATAAAAAAATATGGCAATGCAACATCTGTAAGAAAACAAAGACTATACGAAGTGGTTTGAATGTTTAACATCTAGAAGTGCAAATGATAAACTTTAACTTGTGTTTTTGTTGGTTTCAGAGGTCTCTTGCAGTTGAGTTTGTAGGGATATGACCACCAACTTCTGTTCAGTAATATCAGTATTTTAGAGACATCTGATCATTTAAAGTTTTGGATGTTGCAGCTGTAATTTAGAATCTAGTAAAGATTTCTGATAAGAAAACTTAATGAAAAAAAAGTGATAAAGAACATCAGAACATTTATTGTAAAAACCACTAATATTTTGCAATTGTTTGTTTAAGATAATAACACCTTTACACTTTTTTTTGGTGTAATTTAATTTGCTTGTAATAAATTTTTAGTTTGCCACAAAATATATTTTAAGTAAACATACTGAATGAGGTCTTTCTAAATTTCTTTTTATTTATTCTAATGCTATAGGATATGCGTAAATGTTGTAATTTAATATTTGCAAATGTTGAAATTTGGTTTGTAAACTATTAAAAAGAAGTCTTAAGTCTTCAAAATTTATATATTTTCAAATAAATCTTTTTTCAAATTTACTTTCACTCAAAATAATATATATTTCGAAAAAGGTTGTCGTTGCATCAAAAACTAATAAAAATTAAATGCACTAAGTAGGTCATAAAACCGGCACCAACATATAGCTTAAAGCATGGGTTTGTTTATATAATAAATCAAAAAATTGATATTGAAGGTGAAACAAAGGTTCACCTTCAATATCATAAAAAATCTTTTTAGATACCTTTGGAATATATTTCTCAGAGTAATGCTGAATAGGAAAGGTTGTTTAGCATTCAAAAGTTATTAAATAAGAAAACTACCTAAACAGCTTTACGAAACCTCAAAGAAAGCAACATAAACTTGCAATTCTAAAGATAATAAATAAAAATAAGTTATTCATTTATCAAAAATACAACTTATCTTACTATTTACTTGTTTGAAAAAAAAAAACAAGAAAATAGTATGATAAGTTTTTTTTTAAATTGGTTTAATAAATTTTTCTTTTCTTTTTGAGGAATTCATTTTGGCTCTTGTCCTAAAATATATTTTGTGCGGTTTCTGTAAAACACACAGTTTATTTGTCAAAACATATCGTTACGAAAGGTTTCGTTATTTACCGAGTTTCGGGGGCGCCGTTTTAAGGTCCACCGATAAATTTTTATATTTAAAAAAATATTTACATCATGTTTCGCTAGCAGCCATTTCAGGTTTAACTCTATCAAATGAAAATTACAAAGAAACAATTTATGTTTTAAATCAAAGATATTCGAGTTTTCATGTACTAATAACTGCACATATGGAAACTTTGTTGAAAGGTCGGCCTTTATGCAGTGAAGTGTTCTTTCTTTACGTAGCGATGTTGATAGTGATTTAAGGATCAATTAAAAAAAGTTATGCAAACTTGAGTAAATTAGTGAGTTTAAAGATTTTGCTATGCATCAGTTTGAAAAAAGTATAAAATTTAATGATAAAAGATAGGTCACATAATTATCCTTCAGACCTGATCATGTTATTCTGTCTGATAATTTCAATGTTTCAAAGAAACGTTTAGAAAATGTATATAAAAGATTAAAATATAACGAAAAATTATTAAAAGACTATAGTAAAAGATTTGCACAATATAATAAAGAAAGTTACAGGTGATAAAATTACCAAACCACCTGGATCAGTATGTCATCCTTCACATCCAGTTATTAGAGAAGAAAAAGAAACAACAGAAGTGCTGTTGATGATACATGTGCTGAAAACTTTTTTTTTTTTAATTTTTGTGCGGAGTTGCTAATAAGTGGCGTGCTTATATAAAAATTTTTTTATTTTTTGAAATATTTTTTGTTAGAAGTATTTGCGTCGAATGTTAGAAGTTCAGCATTTTTGCAATTTCTGACCAAATTTGGACAAATTTCCAAGCATCGGCGCAAATAGATAATGATGTCGAATCCAGTCAACTTTTTTCATCTGTATCATCTTTATGTGTTCCTATACTTCATATTGATATGAAATGACATATAAAAAAAATTCAAACCTTGGATCAAACAAACTAAAATCCAAAATATTGAATAAAGGACTTTTGAACTTTTATTGTACATTAAATAAGGTCAAATTTTATCGTAATATGTCAAAATACATTTTTTATTTTTATGTGATTCTTTTAGGTGCTTAAGAAAACACGATGGTCTTACCATAGAATTCTGCGGAAGACCAATTAACGCTTCCTTTGTGTATTAAAAACTGCTAGTACAGGCAAAGAACCACAAATACAATGTAAATTTTTAGTTTAAGACAAATATCTAAAGAAAAATAATAATAATTAAATAATAATATTATTAAGTAAGAAATTTATATAATTCATCAAGTACGCAAATTAGTAAGAAAAGTATAATGTAATAAATTGTTTTATTCTAAATATTTAAATCATACCATTCAACAAAATTTTCTGTTTGTTTTAGTGTTAATAAATCAACCATTCCTCTCTGACGCAACTTAAAAAATTATAAAAATACTTTTTATTTGTATTTTTAAGATTAAGAGTTTACATAAAGAAATAAAAATTATTTGAACAACTTAAATAGTTTTGAATTCATAGCCAACCGCGAGGGAGCATAGCCAACAGCGAGGGAGCATAGCCAACAGCGAGGGAGCATAGCCAACAGCGAGGGAACATAGCCAACAGCGAGGGAGCATAGCCAACAGCAAGGGAGCAGATGACGTAGCTGAATCTTTGAATCTTTGTTTTTTTTTAAATAGTTTTTTCCAAAAATTTATAATTTGGAGAAGGTCCTAAAGTTTTTCCTCGCTCTTTACACGCTCAACGTTGAATGAGTTTCACCGCTCATTCTGATGAGTTGTCAACAACTTCGATAAATATAGTGTAATAAAAAAAGTGTTTTAAAAACCAGGAGTTTGGTGAAATATAGAATCCAAGACTTCGTGGTTCGTATTTATCTAACAAAAACTGCTAACAGAAGAGGTTCTAGGATTGATTCTACCCGTTTTTACATCTTTTTAACCTCCCTCTGAGTTGAATAAAGAACTTTTGCCATCTTCTCTATTTATATGAAGTGATCTTTGTGAGAAGATGCCAACGCCAGCACCACAGTTAATGGATCCAAATACCACAAAGGGCTTCGCCATGATTTTAATACCACCTCTGCATTAGGCTTATATTCGGTATAACGGCACATCTGACAATAGCTTTGTTGGTCCTGACGATGTAAATTAAAAATATTGTAATGCAGATAAAGTAAGATTTTAAATAATACAGCTAAATAATTTTGTTAAATTAATTTTTGCAAGATAATATCAAAAAAGGTTTATCCTACTGATTTTGTTTCTTCTATACTTCTGCTGTTTTTATTGGAAATATGTTAATGGAAAGAAAAATTGATTGAGGATTATTCTCTTAGTTTTTTATATCTGACCTTAAATATTTAAAGCCATTACTCTTAGATAATATAACTTTTGATTTTATAAAGTATATATTCTCAAGTAACAAAACTAAAATATTAAGATTTCTGAAATTAAATTTTATTTTTATAGCTGCAGATTCAGAAAACTCGCAGATCAAAAACCAGGATGCCCAGAAAAAAGTAATGCAGTCAGCCTTTCTATTGATCTCTATTACAACTTCATCACTCAGAAGAAGAACCTATTTGTTTGAAGAGAAGCAGTTTAAATTTCAAAGAGTACAATGCCTTCACCAAAAATATGGCGTGTGAAATAGCTCCAGTTTTGTGAAACTTGTACCTGACGGCCTAATCTTCTTTAAGAAACATAACAACAAGCTCTGCAAGTTCATAATAATCTCTACGCTTCTAAAATGTCTAAATGTAAGTAATTTAAAATTAAAGTAAAAACTTAATAATTTATTTTTGTATAAAGATTTGAAGTTCTTTATTTTATCCTTACCATACTATATTTTAACATTTTTTTGGTTTTGTAGGTTCCTGCAAGTTTTAAGAGCCTGCCTCTCCAACCATGTACCATTAACATTCTGGTGATTGATTTTAAGAGTACCTTTATTTTATTTGCATTAACATCATTCGCGTTCTATTTCAAAGATTTAAAAAATTGGTTCTCCGGCCCAACAATTTTTATTTCAACTTCATTACAAAAGTATTTTATATAGAGCTCAACACGATGACGACATGCTAACAAAAACTATGGTCGGCCATGAAACTTAGCTTAGCTAACTTAATTAAGCTTAAAAAAGCCACTTTTAAATAGCCATTGTTTGAAGCAGTGGTATCAAAGAAAACTCCGCGGATGAATTGTCTTGGATCATAAAAATCTAATATATATATATATTATATATATATATATATATATATATATATATATATATATATATATATATACACATATATATATATATATATATATATATATATATATATATATATATATATATATATATATATATATATATATATACATATACATATATATATATATATATATATATATATATATATATATATATATATATATTATATATATATATATATATATATATATATATATATAAATATTATTGCGCGGTTCGTTTTTATTATAAAAATCACACATTCTGTCATTTATATAACTTTTTATAATAGTATTGTAAAAGTTATTTTAACAATATTGCTTAACTTTTAAAATTAATATAAGTATATTAAATAATTATTTAATATAGAATAAAAATAGTCAGATGTTACTTCAATAGACGATATTTGATAACTTTAAAATCGCTTTAAAGTGCGCAATGGGTTCTGGTATTGCCTGGGGCATTTAAAATATTCCAAACGTAAATAATTTTTTCTAATACTTTTTCATAATTTAAATTAATAAAACCATGATAGCTCTTCAATAATTTTAAAAAATATTGAAGGTCACTGAACTTATATTTAGAAAAGTTTGCATTGTTATCAAGTTTTAGACCTTTTGCAGAAAACTCATTCATTAAAACCTTTACTAAATTTCCGCAACCATCTTCAAAACACTCTGTCTTTAAATCCATTAATAAATTTTAAAAGTTTAAATTAATAAAAACTACATTAAACATATGCTACATAAAATTGTAATGCCAAATTTGACTTTTATACTTTGTATTCCCCTAGGCGATCTTACAATGCATAGCAAAAAGTTCTTAAAAAAGTTATCAAATATTGTCTATTATTAATTCAATTGTAGTTGTCTGATTTTACTTTTACTGTATGTTCATTATATATTACAGGGTTATGCGGAAATATAAATTAAAATATGGTGAAATATAAACATATTTATGTGAAAATGTAATTATGTTATGCGGAAACTGTTTTAATATAAATATTTTCATATATTTATTGCGTTTAAGACATATTTTATTTATTTATTTAGCTTCTTATTCTAATTTCATATTTTGTTACTTTTATTTTCTTATTTTGATTTTCTTATTTTAATTTATATTTCTGCATAAAAAAAATTGTATTTCTGCACTTCCGTATTTCCAACAACTACTCGCCTATTTACTTATATACGCTAGATGCTGAAAAAGGTTTTGACAGTTGCAATTGGAATCTTCTCTTTGATAAACTTTACTTTGATAATAACCTATTTCTCCAAATAGTTAATACTGTATCTTCTTTATATCACGACAGTATTGCAACTGTCTCTTACCTTGGCTCAATTCAAAAACCAATTCAGTTTCATTTGTTCTTAAGCAAGGTGTAAGGCAAGGACCGATTTTGTCGCCCCACTTGTATAATCTATACATCCAAAAATTACTTGAAACTATAAGAAATGATAACTTTGTTGGTACTTCTATACATAGAAACTTCACATGTGTTGTTGCTTATGCTGACGACATCATTCTACTTAGCTCTACTCTATCTGGTCTTAAAAGACTTCTAACAACGCGTAAATATTACAATAACTTAAATGGCATAATACTTAATGCTTCTAAAACGGAACTTTTTTTATCCGAAAAACGACAAGCAACTAGTTGCAAGATAATCCTGAAGACCATCAAACAATACCAAATGAAAAACTTAATCATCTGGGCTTCATGTGGGATACAGAAAAATTTAACAAATATTAACAATAGGGTATCAAGTTTCTAAACAACAGTGCAAACTCTGATTCGATCCGGTTTCCAAATCGCACATCCATCTTCAATTACCCAATTATATAAATCCTCAACTGTTCAAACGCTAAAGCATGATCTTGGACTCTATGAAAATAGAGAGTTAACAATACAAAGACTTGACAAAATTGGAAGAAATGCTGTTAAGTCTTTTTTTAAAGCAAAAACTATATAGACTCTCTATTTAAAGTTCAGGAGATATCAAAATACATACAAAAAAACAAAATAAACCTGTTTACAAGTCTATAAAAAATAAAGTAACTTTTAAAATCATGAATACCTAGTTTAACAATTATTCAGTGAAATAGTTAGATGATATAAAGGAATTATGTAAGTTTAAACTCAGGTTAAGAAGAAAGTCATAATTAAAATTTCAGAAAATATAATTCCTGAAGATGCTTATCAAATTCTAGTTTAAAATATACACAGCAAAATCCAAGATTCTAGGTTAAGTGTTTTTGTTCTTATTTTAAGAACTTTTATTCTTATTTTAAGAACTTGATTCTTATTTTGAGAACTTGATTCTTGTTTTAAGAATTTCATTCTTATTTAAGGATATTTCAATAAAAAAACATTCCTAATTTTATAATATCGTAATATTTTATTATTGTATATAATATATATATATATATATATATATATATATATATATATATATATATATATATATATATATATATATATATATATATATATATATATATATATATATATATATATATATATATATTTATGTATATATAAATATATATATATATATATATATGATATATATATATATATATATATATATATATATATATATATATATATATATATATATATATATATATATATATATATATATATATCAAAAGCCCTTCTTTTTAACAGGTATATCTAAAAAAAATCATTAAATTTTGAATGGGACCCCTAAACTCAGAGATATTAAAGCCATTAAATTTCCTCTCACGTTCTCCCTCCCCCACCATCTGATAGACTCTGAGTTCACGATTTTATGTAATCAAGTAGTCTAATCCATTTGATCGCAATTAAGAGTAAAATACCAACAAGAAGGAGTCTTCTATAGAGTTAGTATTTAATAAATGCGATTTTCATATTTGCGAATCTGCATAAATCTATCCTAGTATAAATGTGAATTTTTTGTAAGGGTGAAGTAGTTGCAAAATAATATAAGTATTAAGTGCAAGCATAAGTGCAAACAAGCATAAGTGCAAACAAGCATAAGTGCAAACATGCATAAGTGCGATTTGATTTGAAGAGCTCCAAAGCTGTGCACTTTTTTTTACTAAATAATTAAAACAAAAATGATTATATTGCCTAGGAATTTATCGATGGCACGTATCGAGGAATTTCTGTAGGCCAGTGCCGTGGCTAAAGGGTATCCCCCCTAGCTAATAGGGCCCAAAAATCTCAAAAACCTTTAATTAATTAGGTACGGTCATGTGCTAACTCACTACGCCGAATATACTAACTAAGTTAGTAAAGAAGGTTAGTAAATACTAAGTTAATACCTAGGTATTAACTTAGTATTTACTAACCGTCTTAGTAAATACTAAGTTAATACCTAGGTATTAACTTAGTAATTACTATACTTAGTATATTCAGCGTAGTTAGTTAGTATTACAATATTAGTAGTTAGTAGTACAATACGTTCAGATTTGGTCGATTATCTGTTTAGAATGAAATCCAGATTAAAGTTTAGAACAAAGGTACTTTGTTCTGAAACGTTGTTTTGATGTTTTTGATGTTTTATAGACGTTTGTGTGTTTACTGGGAATTTTATAACTTTATATAAAAAATAAGAGCTTTATAGGTCATGAAATTTATAAATAAGATAAATTTATAAAAGTAATGAAATTTATGGGCACGGTTGGTTACGAGAGTTGTGGTGGAAGTTTTATGAAATTTCAGAGATTTTAAAATGGCTGCGGTTCTTAGATAAATAATCTTTTTTTATATGCCCAGTGGGCACGGAGGTAAAATAGACGTCTTTTAAACGTCTTATGCACGTTTTGGACGTCTTTTGAACGTTCAAAAGACGTCTTTTTTTGGTCCGGTGCCCACTGGGTGGGAACTGTTTGAAGTTTAGTTTATTTTAAAAATTTATGTTGCAACCATATTATTGATCTAACTTAATATATAAATGTCTTTTTTTATTAGTAAATAAAGAAAATTGAGGCCATATGAGAGTGAACAATCCAGAATGTAGACTATACAAATATTTTTTTAAACTTAATAACATGGCATGTTACCGGTTTTTACATCCATTTAAAACAATCATGACAACCATTTAAAACAACCATGACATTCATTTAAAACACCGCGACAATCAATTAAAACAATGTGATTTTCAAGTGACTTTCAATTAAAACATTTAACGCATGCGCAATCTTAACATTCTATATTATTTTTTAAAAAAGGTTTTATTTATATACTTATCTATTTAAATTTATTTTTTATTAATATCATATTAATTTATTTTAATTTAATGCAATTTAATTTAATATTAAACGGATGACATATTTAAATGGATGCGAAACCCGGTAAACGTGTGTACGCCTTACTTAGAAAATACACTGAGAGGTTTGATGTTGAGAGATATCTATTCTATATAGAGGAATGGTGTCACAGCAAAACATACGAGCAACGAAATATTAAAGAAAAAGAAGTAAAATTGTCCAAACGGATATTCGAACCACGGCCTTTCGAGTATGAAGAGAACGCCTTACCCAAAGTACCTAAACGCGCAGTTACTGACTCAGACAAAATAAACATTATATATTAAAAAGGTGTTGATTATCATGGATGTTTTAAATGAACGTTATGGTTGTTTTACCAATAAGATAAGGCCATGTAAAAATGTGTACCTAAACGGCATGGAATAATTGAAGCTTAATAAATATGTATACATGTGTGTACGCCTTACCGGGCTTTTCATCCATTTAAAACAAGTATGGCATCCATTTAATACTAAAATAAATAAATCAAATTAAAATAAATTAATATGATATTATTAAAAAATAAATTTAAATAAATAAGTATATAAATAAAACCTTTTTCTTAAATAAATTAGAATGTTGAGGTTGCGCATGCGTTAAATGTTTTAATTGAAAGTCACGATTGTTTGAATTGAAAATCACATTGTTTCGCGGTGTTTTAAATGAATGTCATGGTTGTTTTAAATGGTTGTCATGATTGTTTTAAATGGATGTAAAAACCGGTATACCTAAGCATGTTTTACATAAGCATGACAAAAGATGTTTTACATAAACATATTATATGCTTATGTAAAAAATCTATATTTTTGTAAATATATTGCTTTTGGATGATATTGTTGTTGTAATATTGAGTGTTTTTTTTATTTTTTTGAAATAAACTTTAAAAGCTTCTAACTGCACAAATTGAGAGTTTTTTTTTTCATTATTATAATTTTTATTATTATTATTATTTTTTTTACACTTGGCTATTTTTTGGTTATTGCTTAAATTTAACTTTGCTGTAAAAATGTATTTTAAAGTTAAGGCCCTTAATTTTAAAATACATTTTACATACCCCTACACTTTAAAATACACATACCCGTAATAGGGGTTTAAAAATGTAATAAAAGTCAAAAAAGTTTTCTGTTTATAGGGTTATATAGTAAATAATTTATTAAACTCGTTAAGAATTGATTGACCTCCTTATTTGTAGTATGCCTTGTTGTTTGTACCTTGTTTGTATTAATATATATAATTATAATTTAAGTGAAATACCCTATAAATTACTTACCAACCAATAATTTTTTAAGAATATCTCATCTAAAAACAAAACATTTAAAATAAAATATCTTTAAGAACATCATTCTAATTCTAATATTCTTTACTTTTTATCCAAAATTATTAAATAGCAATTGTCTATTTGTCTGGAGTTAGACGCAAGTTAGCCTACCTCTCTCAAGTTGTATTTTCTTAACTTTTATAAAAAGTACTTCGATCTTTTAGTAACCTTAAATTATATATCCTAAAACCAATCCATAAAATCATGGAATAATTTACCATATTTTATTTGTAAAATAATTTTTTTTTATATATTCAATTTAAATCACTAAACTCCACAATTAAAACTTGTTTTTATGCCTTTTTTTGGAGAGTTACTGTTTGTAAAATGTATATTGTCGGTTATTATTATTATTATTATTGCTTTTGGTATGATTATATATTATTATAACATTGTTTTACTATTATTCATATCATTATTACTTATTGTTATTGTTCATAAAACTATTGCTATTTTAATATTATTGGTAAGTTTTCTTTAGATCAGTACTAGTACAATTTCTAAATATCCGTGAAATTCATGGCGCTATTCCTTGAAGGTAACGAATGTGAAACCCTAACCCTAACCCTGACGAACTGCGAACTGGTAAAATGTGACCTTTTTTGCGAACCATCATAGTTAATTTAGCAGTATATTTTTAGGACTTTTAGGCAAAAAAATTATTTAAAAAAATAATAAAAGGAAATTAAGTGAAACTAGACGAATACAATATGAAAATATATATATACATATTTAGACTGCCTGCCCAAACCAAATCTTTAGTCAATCTAGCAGCACTCCGTTGTGAGTCAGGCTATTTGTCAGTCTATATAGACTGCTACATAATATGTAGCAGCACTCCGTTGCATTTGTCAGTCTATATAGACTGCTACATATTATGTAGCAGCACTCCGTTGCAAGTCCGGCTATAAGATAATCGATGAAGCAACACTCCGCGCATGTTTTACAGTTAAAAAATAAAAATTTTATTTTAAATAAAGCTTTAAAATTGATAATTAAGGTTCGCGGTTTGCAGTTTGCATTTTACTGACAACCGAGGAACTTGACGTTTTGATGAAAAGTATAATATTTTATAAAACTATTTAAAATAAATAAATAAATATAACTAATTTGTTGATAATTTTTAACTAAAAAATATTTTTTTTGGGAGGATATTTTCTGTGGGTATTTTTTCTCAGAAGGGATTTTATCCGGGGGGGGAGGGATTTTTTCTCAGGGGGATTTTTTCTCGGGGATTATTTCGGGGGAATTTTTTCCCGGGAGATTTTTTCCTGCTACCCTTTTAATGGAACTTAAAGCTTAAAGTTTCATGCCTATTCGTTATCATCAGCCACGAAGTGCAAAATCAATAATATAAAAAACCGTGTAAAAATTACAAACTACGGTATACCATGGATTAAAAAAAAGCAGGATTGTTTGATGTTACCAAGGGAGCCTAAGATGGTGCGGAAGTTTGCGAACTATTCGGAATTTTTATTTTAGATCAACTTTCGCAGTTTTACAACAAAAATGATTTCGGTTTATATCGAGATATAAAATTTAAATTATGTCATATAACAATAAAAACGGGTTAGCTGTTTTTAAGAACAAAAATGGCCTTCAAATGGAACAAATAAAAAAAGCATGTCGTTCAAGTTTTTAAACGTAACAATCTCAACATCTCTATCATTTGCAATGATAAAGTTGTTAACTACCTTGATTTAACTTTTAATCTTACTCAAAATTCATTCCAATCATACTGCAAGCCTGATAATAAGCTAAGTTATGTACATGCTGATTCTAACCATCCACCTAACATAATAAACAATCTCCCAAAAAATATCGAGCTAAGATTTCCCGCCAACTCATCAAGTGAAGTTATTTTCAATAAATCGACACATTTTTATGAAGACGCACTAAAGCAATCTGGGTACACTTATAAGTTGGCATATAAACCAAGCATAAAAAATGTTAATAAATAACCACAAACGAAACATAATCTGGTAAAATCCTCCATTTAGTAATAATGTTACGACCAAAATTGGTCCATGCTTTTTAACCCTAATTTGCAAGCATTTTTCGAAAGACCACAACCTACGCAAAATATTTAACAGAAACACAATTAAAATGAGCTACTCCTGTATTCCAAACATTAAATCTATCATCAACTCACACAACAAAAATATTTTATATGGTAATGTAAAGTTATCAAAAAAAGTCTGCAATTGCATTAAAAAATTTCTTTGTCTACTGAACAACAATTTCTTGTCTAACAACATTGTTTACCAAGCCACCGTAAGCTCAAAAAACCTCAATACAAAGATAAGGTATGCATTGGGATGAGCGAAATCTCTTTTAAGCTACGTTATGCAAACCATCTAAAATCGTTCAACATAAAAAGTACAAGAACGACACTGAGTTATCTAAGGAAGTATGGGAATTAAAAGATAACAATTTTACATCCTCAATCAAATGGAATATAATTAAACCCTGTAAATCATACAATCCTGCGTCAAAAATTTGTAAGCTTTGTTTAAATGAGAAATTTGAAATATTATTTTACAAAGGAGGTAACCTGCTAAATAAAAGAGACGAAGTAGTTTCTAAATGTAAATACAAAAATATATATATATATATATATATATTTTAAGTTGATTAAGGTGCCCCAAGAAGTCCTCACGGTCTTATCACAGAGCAACGCGGAAGAGCATTTAATATGAAGTTTACGCCTCCTTCCCAACCGATGTAGCAAAACTTGCCCAGAGGTGGGATTTGAACCACGGATCATACGTTTCTGAGGAAAGTGCGCTGCCACTGCGCCACGGCTGCCTAATAGATATGTTTTGCGTAGCAAAAAGATTATTTTACAAAGTTTTTGATTTTCTGACGCCGTGATTAGACTTGTCGGAATACACTATGTAATTGACATGGATTATGACACCCATGTCATGACGGCAAACACAATTTATATTATATTTTACACTTACATTATATTTTATTTAAAGATAAAAGCTTGACAGAAACTTGTTTGAGTCAGATGAGTAGCTTATAGAGTATTGCCGCTATAAGCATTACCAAAAACTGGACATTCCAAAGAACAACAAATTTTATTTCAATGATGAGAGTTGTTTAAATGTATAATTACTTTTTGAATATTCTTATTTTGTATCATAGTAATTTCGAAATGTTTCATTTTTTCCATAAAAAAAAAATACTCTTTTAATATTGTTTTACAGTTCAAAGAAAATATTGAAACAAAAAAATAGAATATTGAGCAAAAATATCCTTGAAATAAAAATTGAAATTAAAAAAAATTGAAATAAAATAAAAAAAGTTCTTATTTTAAGAATATAAATTTTCGAAACAAAAAAAAATATTCTTGTTTTAAGAATAAAAATTCTTGAAAAAAAGAAAAAATTCTTATTCTAAGCAAAAATATTCCTGAAACAAGAAATAAAATTCTTATTTTAAGAATAAAAATTTTTTAAACAAGAAAAAAAGTTATAGTTTTAAGAATAAAAATTCTTGAAACAAGAAAAAAAGTTCTCGATTTAAGAATAAAATTTCTTGAAAAAAGAAAAAAAAATATTTAAGAAAAAAAATTCTTAAAACAAGAAAAAAAGTTCTTATTTTAAGAGTAAAAAATCTTGAAACAAAAAAAAAAATATTCTTACGTGGCGGACAAGTCATATTTTTCTTGTTTTAAGACTTGCTGTGTAATTACAGTATAGCACAACATTGTATTTTCTTTTATTTACACAGTTAGTATATATATATATATATATATATATATATATATATATATATATATATATATATATATATAAATTAGTAAAATCACTTATCAAATTTTTATTTTCTTCTGCAGCTTGTTTCTTCATCAGTAGGATTATCAGGAAGAATGTCTAAACATCAAAAAATTTAAAAGTATAGAAAAATTATTTTACAGATAGGTGGGAATTGATATAATTAATTAAGTAATAACTGTAGTATTTTTAGCAACCAGGAGGTTGCATCAACTAGATAGTTAAAAAATCATAAAAAGAATTCTTTAGAATTAGGATAATTTTAGACTGGTCATTTGTTTTTATAATTTTTTAAAACGAACTTATTTTTATGTCTGCATTTAGAAATTAATTCAGATTTTTTATTCAGTAAATTTTCTTGATCTAAATGAGTAACAATTTCAAATTTTTCTTGTAAACATAGTATACATTTTTTGGAAATGATATTATAAACAGGCGCAGTTTTTAGAATAGATCTGTTTAATTTAAAATTGATATATTTTTTTTTAGTTGCCAAATATATTTTGACAACATAGTCTCTTTTGAGTATTTTTTGTGTTTAAAAGATTGTTTGTGGTTGGCATAACGTTTTTTCCATCTGTACAGCTATAGTTTACCTTAATAGTGTTTCTGTTAAAAATTTTCTGCAATTTATTAGAGGGAGGGAAATGTTTGTCGATTAATTTTAAAAACGCTTTTCCAATGTAACTGCATTGTAAACTGCATATATTCTTACAAACTTGTGCGTTTATAAAATAGAAACTGTCATTTTAAAAAGAAAGGATTTAAAAAAAAAGAAATAGAACCTGTCATTTTAAAAAGAAAGTCCAAAACTTTTAACAGTTAGTTTATAAACTTAAATTAAAAATTTCCGTATGGTTTATGTTTTTTTAATCCTAATGGAAGGTTACGATAGGCACAGCCATCGAAGTTTACAATTGATGATTTCAAAGCATTAAGTTTCTCTTTTACAGGAAAAAAATCAAACATATCATCAAAAGCAATGAACGGTAAAAGAAATATTTAAAAATATTTTTAAAAAATGTGAATGTTAGTTAAGTTTTAATTGAAGTTGCAAATAATTTACAAATTATTAGCAACATTAGATATTAAGGTTGAAAAACAGAAAAATAAATTTTACAACTTAAAGAAAAACTGGCAAATGCAGAAGCAAAAAATAGTTTAACGTTAGATAAGGTTAAAATTTCTTGAAAAAGTTGTGATAGATCTTGAAAACAAGAACAATGCAAGGCTCAGTTTAATGAATCTTTAACATTACGTATTAGAGCTAAAAATAATTGGAATTCTTTATATAAAAATTTATCAAGATTTTTTAATAGTAGAAAAATATGATGGTGCTATGAGTAAAGAAGCTGCTGCAGATTTAAAAAAATGATTAAACACAACACAAAATGAAGCACTTGAAGCAAGTATAATATTTGAAAATGCTAAAAACGATTTTAAGATTTAAAAACTGTTGATGTGGCTAGAGCATCAGAAATTGCACAGAAAATGGAAATACTCAAAAAAGCAAAAGCTGATTTTTATAAATAATAGGAGGATTATGAAGAGCTGGCTAATATATCAAAGTTTGCATTAAGTATAACTTTAAATATATTTAATAGTGTTAAGGAACTTTGACAGACACTGATTCTTATTATATAATAAATAAATTTGGGTGATCTCCTTACGCTGCAATTTTTATATTAGGCGCTGTAACAACGGTTGTAATATTAAAAAATATGCCGGTCATCAGAAAATAAAAAGTCAAACAAAAATAAAAAAGTTAATAAAAGTCCTGTTTTTAGAGTGGTAAAGTAATGTTTTGGAGTTTAAAAATATCAAATTTAATCAAGAAACATGCAAAAACAACTTGGCCAGCATGATAATACTTATATCCTTGATAATGATAATACTAATATTCTTTTTTCAATTGTTGAACATTGCAGTTTTTGAGAGTATGGTAAAAAATCTACAACCTCTTTTTAAAACGGTTAGTCAACGTACAATTACAAATGGTTGTTTGAAAATATGATGTAATGGAGAAGCTACAATGTCAAATTAATTTCTCAAGTAATTTGAGGACGTCTATTAAAAATATATCCTACATTGCCCTTACCTGCCACTATATTGATAATAAAATTAAGACTAAAAAAGCAAATACTTAATTTTATTGGGTGGACATTCCGGTCAATTTAAAGTTAGGTTTCTCTAAAACCATTAATGCCTTTTATTTCAATTTTTTTAATATTAAATGCGTTTACATCAATTGCGGTTTTAACTTAATTTTAAGGAGCTTGATGGGCTGTTTGATTAGAGATCGAGTTTTATAGCGGGTTGATGTTTTTTTACCTTAGGTGAAAAAGAAAAAATCTGCGAAATGGTGGCGTTAATCTACCTTTTTTAAAATTAATCTACAAAAAAATCTGCGATCTGGTGGCATTAATCTACCGTTTTTGGAAGTCTTTTTTATTTTTTGTTACTGCACCTGAATTACGAAAAACTCCTTTAATTATTGCCCAAAAACTTTCAATCTTGCATTCTTCAGGATGATTTAGAGGATTCCCATCTTTAGGAACAATTTTCACTTTATTATCTTTGCACCATTGTAGAACTTTTTTAGAATAGTGAGAAGCAGCAAAACCTGGTTAAAAGAGACATCAATATATGTGTTTTTTCATAAAAGTCTTTTTTGGAGGCATTCTTTGATGTAGAGATCAGAATTCTAATTCTTTTTAGTAACAAAACAAAAGGGTTCTATACCACAGCTTCTAATTGCTTGCCACACAAAAATTGAAAATTTTTCTCGTCGAATATATTTAAATTGATCATCGACAAGTTTATCTTTGTTCTTACAGTATAAAAATACTGACCAGGTTGTTGTGAAAAATCCGCCTTGCAATATGTTTCGCTGTCTTCAATTATGCACATACTTTTATCTGCCATTATTTTAACCAACTTCTTTGCGCGTCGAATTTCTTTAGTTTCACAATTTAAGCTTCTCTAAGGTGAACTTTTCTTATTAAATGTTTTAATTCCATTATTTTTAAGTACTTTTTGATATAAGATGATGAAGTCTTGAATTTTCTTGCTAGATCTCGCTGTGACTGGTTGCTATTAAACTGAGAATTGACTTTATCTTTTTGAATTTATGGAAAGTTTTTTTCTTCCATTTCCAGATTTTCTTTTGAAGCTTTGAGTAGTTTTAAACTTATTTATATCTATGACTGTAGATTTTTGGACATTTGTATGTTTAACCATTAAGCGATATGAAGTCGATGGATTTTTGCAAAATAAATTAACAACTTTTTTACTCACCTCGATTTGTTTCCGAAACTTTTTGCAATTCATTGATTTGTTAACAAAAGTTTATCAACACAATTAAAGATAAGGAAGTAACGTTTGATTTAAAAAAATAAATTAAGTTTGTGGTGTTAGAGAAATCTCGGTTTAAAGTTGACCGGATTTTTCTGTGTCCATCCGATATTGATATTGATGCGCCTCATACTGCAAATAGCAGTATATAAAACTTTACAAAAGAAGTTATACAAATGGAACGTTGATAAAAAAATCATGTATGTTGTTCTAGATAACTGTTTAACAGCTGACAGAATTGTTAGAAATTTCAAAGAGAAGTTAAATACTAAACTCGTCAGTGACGGTAATTTTTTTTCATGTTAGATGTTCTGTGCATATTGTAAATTTGGTTGTTCAAAAAGTAATTAAAAGCATTAATCATATAATAGTAAAAGTTAGAGAAAGCGTGAAATGTGTCAAATCTTCAACTCTGAAATATGTCAAATCTTCAACTCTGAAATGTGTCAAATCTTCAACTCTGTAATGGAAAAAGTTTAAAAAAGTAACATCCAAAGTACAAACTCCTTTTAGTAATATTGTTTTAAATGTAAAAACAAAATGGCACTTCAATTATATAATGTTGGATACTGTATTGAAATTCAAAGATGCCTTTATTCGTCTAAAAGAAATTGATTTAAGATGCACACATTCGCTAAATGAAAAGGAATGGGGACAAATCTTATAAGATTTGTTGTTGGATTTTTTATTGCAGAGAAAAGGTTTGTTTTAAAACTTATAAGTTTTAAAACAAACCTTTTCTCTGCAATAAAAAATCCAACAACAAACTACTATTTTAATCATATTTGTGAAATATATTTACAAACAAATGATATTTGCAGCAACCATACTCAGTTTATCTCTGAAATTGGGAGGAAAAGCAAAATTTTCAAAATATTTGAAAATTAGTTCCAATATATTATTTGTGTTGGACCCGCATTATAAAATGATCAGCGTTGAATACTACTTAAGGGAAATTTATGGTGCCATGTAAAGGTTTATTGAAAAGAGTGTTAAAAGTCACTGTTTGGGTTCTAGTTTTTAGCTTTTATAATAGTTACATTATAGGAGGGGTTTTGGTACATACATTGGTAATAAAAAAAGTACATACATTGGGAATAAATAAAGTCTTTTGATTGTTGGCCTGTGAATCTCAATTATTGACCAGAATCCTTCATCTTTGGGTGTGTATGCCATATTAGAAGGTCGACAACAGACGAGCTTCATAATCTAGGGTCGTACTATTCTATGGCCTTCAGTTTGAGACCCACGCCTGATTTAAACATGACTCAAATGTTCAAAAAATAATAAAAATGATTACTAAAAAAAAGTGAATGAGATAAATACGTATAACTACAATCTAAGAAGGGTATTAACGCGGTACATTCAAGGTGGTGCAAAGTTGCAAATAAAATTCCTAAAAGAATTTTTCGGATTTTTGAGTACAAGCAACACTGGAAAAGCAACTCACATAAGGTATCAGTTAATTAAGCATACTAAGCAGGGTCTTCTCAAACTAATATAGATAATATTTTAAATTAAAAAAAGTAAGCCACAAAAGCCTTCAGACACTATTACGCATAAAGATTTCCTTTATATTTCCATGCCTTCAGTATACGCAATTTACTGTCTTGCTCTTTTGTTGTTGCGCGGGTACAAATGTAAGCTCTGAACTCCTTCAAAGACCCTTAAGAACTACAGAATGGAATTTTTAATAGCTAAATGCTTTAATTTTTCAATATTTTCATTATTTGCAACGCTCTACTTAATATGATGACGGAGAAAAACTACTTTAGTAACAATACAGTTCTTGGTGGCCATGATTATACTTGCATTTATTAGACCAATATCAACTCTTTAATGCTGCTATGTGATAAGACTATTAGGACTTCTTAGAGCACCTTTAAAGAAAAAATACTCGCTTTTTTTTTTGAAATAACTGTTAGGGTTGGTTCTGGACCCTGACTCGTTTTTTAGATAGAATCTGGGTCCGGGCGGGTTGTTTGAAACCCAACGCAAACCTAGACCCGCGTATTAAAAGTCGGTTCTATGTCCGAGTCCACTGATACCTGACCTAGACCCGACCCATTAATAGCTCTAATTAAAAGTCTTACAAAAGTCGTGTATTCAATTTTTAGTAATTCAGTTTTTAAATCTAAAAGTTCATTCCTCAACATACCAAAAACTTTATTTGCTTTACTTGCACATAGAGTTATTTTTTTAATTTAAAGTCAGAAGCAAATATTACACTAAGATCTTTTTCAGCGACGTTGGTACTTAAAGGTATAAAAGATATTATTTTGCATAAAATAAACTCTTTTGGGTTAATAGTGCATGATTTAACACTTTTCAAAATTAAAATTTATTAGCCATTTGTTGGAACAGTCGACAGCTTTATCTAGGTCATTTTGTAAGTGGTTAACAATTGCTTCACAATCAACCATTGATATTACTTTTGCATCATTGATATAAACAGAATAGATAGGCAAAAAGCGCCTATGATGGCATAGCGCCTATGATGGTATGCCATCATAGGCGCTTATTTCCATACCAGGCGGTCATATTTCCATAAAAATTTGTTTTGATGAAAAAGTAGATCTACATGACTATACTGACTTTACATTAGTTTTAATGAAAATACGTCCCTTGTGCACAAATATTGTTTTTATAAGCAGCAAAAATCAATTTTGGGATGTGCTGTTGTAGTTTTAATCCCTTTATATATTTATTATTGTGATTTTATTATTAACTGCGCAGAAAGGGAATTTTCATGCATTTTATATCCAAGTTTTGTGCATTTTGTGAAATACTTACTTTAATTTTATCTTTTACTTACTTTAATTTTATCTTTGAACGCAGCAAACACAGCTTGTTTTAATGAAAATGATGACTTCTTTCTATGATGGCATACTGACGAGTTTGGTGTCTTGCAATATTGACGAGTTGGGGAAACCTTTTTTTTTAACAAGAAAAAATTATTTCAAGTAAAGCAAAAAAAAAAGCGATGCACCTGAAGTTATATTTTTGGTCAAAAAAATGTATAAAACGCAATATATTCTCACTGTGAACTGTTTTGAAGCGCGTTTGAACGAAAGTTCGCGCTTGCAAAAGGGGTCAACGAGAGCTGACTGTCAGTAGCCCGTTTTAAAAGACCGCTTGTCTGTGGGACATCACTTATCTGCACACACAGCGCTGATCCTTTTGTTGCCGTTTTTCGTTCGGCGTACGACCTGTTAGAGCAGCCGTGGCGCAGTGGTAGCGCACTTGCTTCAGAAACAAAGAATCCGTGGTTCAAACCTCACATCTGGGGAAGTTTTGCGACATTGGTTAGGAAGGAGGCGTGAACTTCCGATTAAATGCTCATCCGCGGTGCTCTGAGATAAGACCGTAAGGACTTCTAGACGCACCTAAATAAAATTAAAAATATATATATCCTTACGCATGCGCAAAATTTTACAATGCTGCTGTGTAGCATGAAATAGTAAATTAGGATAGTTCCGAGTAATTTCTTGCTTTTCTGAGGGAGCACTCTAAGGTTAAATGAAATCATCAAGTTTCCCATGATCTTAAGTAAGTATGCCATCATGATCGCCTTTCCCCTATTCTTCTTACTAATTTTATCAAATTTGTTTTGTATACTCAGAATGTAAACTTTAAATTTCTAAACTGTGGTGACCTTTTATAAATAGAGAAGGTTAGGGTATTATGAGCACCTTAGGCGAAAATTTAAATATTTTCAAAAATAATTATGCTGGGTCCTACATTTTTGTATATAAACAATTTTTAAGGATCATAACTCATGACCTACGTAGATATTTGGGCACCCAAATTTTTTTTCTTCAAAACACAAAGGTTTTAAAAAAGTAGCAAAAGTACTCATATTACCCAAACCACCTGGTAATATGAGCACTTTAAATTAGCTCAAAAAATAACATTTATTAAGTAAAAAAATAGTACCAATCTGACAATTAAAACTAATTTGTGAAATATAATGATTCGTGAAATATAATCAAAACTAATCATTAAAAGATCAAATTTAAGCCACTTTTTATCAACACAATAATACTTTGTTTTACAGACACAAAAAAAATTAGTTCGTTATTTTTTAAATTTTATAAACTCAAACCTTTAAACGATAAAATTACAAATTTTTTGAATTTAGATTACAGAAAGATATTTTAGTATTGTTAAAATATTACAATTTTTTACAATGTTTTGTTTTTATTCAAAAAGCAATTAAAACCACTGCTATTTTCGGACTTTAAACAGGTAGTTTCTTTGAAAAACACTTGATATTGATATAATATCATTTAAAGTTGCCATTTTTGTGCAATACGAGCATGCTCAAGTATAATTTGAGCATGCTCGTATTACACAAAAATGGCAACTTTAAATCCAAAACTAAATGTTTCTATGCTTTGAAGTCAAACTAAATGTTTCTATGGATTGTTTTTGAAACAAATCAAACTGATTTCTAGTTGACATACAAAAGTACGAAGCTTTGATAACAGTTTTTAGTGCTTAGTATCGTCAATATATAAAAAAGCCTAATGATACACAAGAGAATTTTCAATTCTCTTGTGTATCATTCAGTTTCTCAAACTTAGAGGCTTATTCTAATTAATCTGCAGTTAAAATATCGGGGAGGGGGGGGGATGCTGTTGTTTTTCGTTTAGTTATGTTTCGAAAGGGGGTTCAAAACTCCAAAAACTTGGTAAAATATTTATCTTTTGTCGCTAAATAATTTATAAGAAACACCTGTAAAGATAACCTCTATTATACATTTTTTAAGAATTGTTAAAAAGAATTTGTTGTGGTATAACTTTAATTAATTTAACTCATAAAAACTCAGTTTTTTTCGGTTTTTTTACGAGTCAAGTAATTGAAATAGTAATGTATTTAAAAGTGATCAGTTATATGAAATTGGCTTTAAATGAGAAGTTAAATGATACCGTTTTAAAAAACACCTAGGATTTACGTTACTATAATTTTACATTTTTACTCGTTTTTACGCATCTGCTTCAGCTGAATATACTAAAATGATCTGTCATATAATAGCTGGTTATACATATTTTTTTATATGCTATACCTTCATTTTTTATGAGTACTTTATATAGATTTATATAAATAAAGTACTCATAAAAAAATACTTTATATATAAATTTTTTACGAAAATAAATAGCCATTCTACACAAATGTAAACATTGCCAAGTAAAACAGGTAAGCACATTTGGGGTAATATTTATATCTACACTTGTTTATTCAAGTGTTTAAACTCAAATACATCTTTTTATACAAAGAGTCTATTTAAATCATCATAGTTCTAAACAAAACTTATTTTAAAATAAGTATAAATACAATATTACATGTTTGCATACTTTTTTAATATAAAGTATTGTGGAGTAAATTTTAATTTAAAAACGAAAACAAATGGGTAAAAATACAAACAAATTGAGGAAATACATGTATATTAACATCAAAATGGTTAGATATACATACATACAATATGCAAATAGCTATAATTTCTTTTTTTGTATATCAAACTTGTAAATTTTTTTAATATAGTTTTTTTTTTAGTAAATCAAACCTGTAGATTTTATGTTTCAAAGAGTGTTGTGCAATGTTGAAAAAAAATATTTTAACAAATTTTTAAATTATTTTACAAAATGATAATACCGCAAATACCGCAAGAACAAAGTCAAATAACATACGACAAAAATGACATGTTATAAGTATTAAAAACGATAAAAATGACATGTTACAAGTATTACCCAGTGAGCACGCTTCGTATGGGAGATGGCATCCGTTATACGTCTCATGGACGTCTAAACGTCCGTAAGACATCCAACGGATGTCTCCCGGACGACGCTTGCTCACTGGGTACAGATCACAAAATTTACATATTTTAATTATTACAGACGACAAAAATGACAGGTTGTAATTATTACAGATAACAAAAAACGACATGTTGTACGTATTGAAAATTTCAAAAATAACATGATGTATTATTAAAAATGTTCAACATAACTTAAGGTATACTATAACTCTGTTTATAACTTTGTCAATATTCACTTTAAAATATTAATTTGCTGCTTGTCAAAGATCTTAATAACTATAATTTAAAATGCCTATAATTTAGACTTCCTTTAAAAACTAGTAAAAAGATAGAGCCTTCCTGACATAAAAAGCAAATAAAAATCAGTTTGTTCAAATAAAGTCTTTTTGTATTTAAAATTTATGTTAGGTCCAACCATCTGTAACATGCATAAAGCTTCTATAAAAGTTTTTTTTCTTTTTTGCACTAGTTAAACAAATGTATTTGTTTGTGTTTTTGTTGTTCGTCTTTAAAAACAAATGTTTGGCAATACCTTATTGCGATGCTGAATGGTGTAATCCAGGTCATGAACCGTACCCTAATATCGTTTCAATAATGACCGGATACAATATTCTTCAAGGAAATCCATTCACTTCGTCTCATACTAGTGATCCAGGTTTCTCAACAGGATATATTTTTGTTCCAACCTATAAAACATCTTCTGGTAGCTATGTCCTTCATGGTGGAGTTACAGTGCGTCAGGTAACAAACATAAATACTTCCAACTAGCAATATATAAGTCTATGACAATTTATTTAAGTATTTTAATTATATTTATTTTATGTTTTTATAGTTTATTTACTTAATTTTAATTTATTCAAGTATACTTATAAAAAATATTTTTAGACTGTACAATGCAGTCTATCGTCAATTTCAGACACCATAACAACACTCAATGATTATGCAAAAAAAATTGGATCAAAATCTTCACAGGGAACAATGTTTACTTCAAATCTAGAGTTTGAAGTCAGTGCTGAACTTAAAGGTGTGGGTGTTAAAACAACTGTTCCACCTTTAGTTGATGCTGCTTTCTCTTCAAGCAATGAGTACAGAAACAATGAACTTTTTTTTAGTCAAAAAAGAGGTGAGGATAAAATACTAACTTAAAACAAGAATAAAGTCTTTTTTTTTTTAAAAAAAAAAAAAAAAAGAAAAAGCAGGATATTTTTGGAAACCTAATATCCCCAGAAGCTCCTTCATAACAGTCAACGACCAAAACTATTAACATGCTTTTATTTGTTCTATAAATTATTTTTTAAGATTAAAAAATTACTTATACTTGTACAGTGTTAAATCATGTACAAATGCAAAATCGGAACAATAAAGGGTGGATTGTTTCTCTTATTTTCAATGCATCTTAAAAATACGTTAAAAAGAAAATAACTTAAAATATGCATTATATAAATTACCTATATTTATTTCACTCAATAAGTAAAAATTTGTTTTTAAAAACTAACTTTAATGATTATTTCATTTAAAATACTTAGTAACTTCTTATTCACTTTTAAATTAATAAAATAAATTTTAATAAACCTTTTTTTATTCACGTAGGTGTTTTGACCTTACGAGATGCTACATGCGCTACGTATACCGTTCGGATAAGTCCTTTTGATCCACCACCATTTAGCAATGGCTTTGTTAACTCTTTGATTCGCTTAAATAATACAGATGAATCAAACCGAGCGTCTGTCGTTAATGACTTTATTCGAGAATTCGGAACACATTTTCTTCAACAGGTGATATTATAAACACAGAATGTAATTTTACGTATTTCGCCAGTGAAGTCATTTAAATATAGGCTCAATGTATTTAGTATTAAGCTTAATGTTAAACACTAACGTATGACTTTTATTATTAATTTAGACTACAATGGGTGCACGAACTGCAATAACACGGCGATATTCTGCAGATGAATTTAAACTAAGTACAGATGACCAAATACAAAAGTGCAACGAAGACCGACTAAAATTGACAATTGCAGGAGTCGGTGTTGGTCGCACATCCCAAAGTTGTAATGATATTGCCAATTCAGCAAGTAGCAGTTCCGTAGATGGATTTGAACGAGAAGCTGTAACGTCTTACGGTTCCAAGCCAGCGACTGATCTTGTTTCATGGTCTCAACAAAAGTTTGAATCTCCTTCGCCAATAAAAATGGAACTGAGCTCTTTATTGAATTTATTCACAGCAACTCACATGAAGAACCACCCTAGTATTAACTACAAGGGTATTCTTAAGTGGCTCGGGCCCTTAATGTATGACTACTGCGAGAAAAATAAAGTAGAACTTGGAATTAAATCATGTAATCCACAAACAAAGAACAGTTGTGGCTGGAATGACAACTGTATTCCACGACAACAAGTTTGCAACAACAACCCAAATAACATCGGCTATACTTGTTGTACTCCAAAGTGTTCGCTTCTTCCTTGCAAAAACGGAGGATCATGTCAAGATATTACCGACAGTTCGTGCACATTCCGATGTTCGTGTCGTAATGGCTGGCAAGGCGCCACGTGTGAAGAAAAATATGTCGTGTTCGATATCATAAAAGCGGAAATTGAGCAACAAATGATTATACATAGTGGAAAAAGCAATGATGACTTTAGAACCATACTTCATCAATATTTATCTCAACTTTATCCAAAATATTATTTTACTGTTAATGCTTATAACGAAGTTAGCGGCTTTGACACCCATTCAGTAATAGGAAGCTACGTTCACTTTTTTAGACAACATAGACGAAACCTTGTAGTCGGATGGGCTAGACATAATTCAATATTTCCATCAACAGAAAAATTTAATGAAATTGCTGGTGCTGTTTTGCGGTCTGTCACTAATTATGTAAGTATTTGTTCAAATATCCCAATTACATTTTGTTAACTGCTTTTATATTAAAAAAAAACTTGTATTCAATCTTTAAAAAAAAAAGGAATAAATAAATAAAAAAAGTATGGCAAAAATTTAATATTCATAAAAAAATGCAAAAATAAAAAATTAAAACAAATGAAATTGTATATAGTACAAAATTTATACACAACTCTATATTAACTGTTTTAATTTATCGTGAAAATTTTTTTTGTGATATCTCTTGCTAGAGCAATGCCGCAATATTCAAAACTCAATGGCTTTTTTTTATATATTAGCTATATTTTGTTACGTCAGTATTTAACCATAGTCATAGTATTTAACTAGTCTGGGGCCGTTTTCTTAAAACACTTAAGTTCCTCTCGATACTAGTGCTCAGCCTACTTTAGAGTGCATCAAATTGTAAACATTGTATTTCGCTATAGATAATTTACATATATTCTGGGATAAATATTGAAATGGCATGAACAAATTGTGATTTTTTTGGTTATTCAGTTTCAAGTTAATATTTTGGATTGCATTTATATTTCGTATTCCGAATAAAAATGATGAATATAACATAAAATAAAGACATCAAGTTGATGTCTTTATTTTATGTTATATTCATCATTTTTATTCGGAATACGAAATATAAATGCAGTTGATGATCAACTGTTGGTAAATGTAGTTATGTGACAGAGTTTGTATTAGTATAAATATGCTTATTCAACCATATAGCTTATATCATATAAGCATTTAAGTTATATGCACTATATGAAAATATGTTATAGATGCAAATATTTTATCAACTGTATAACTTGATGGATGTATATGGGTATAAATACTTTGTATTATATTCAGAGTATATTTATTTAAGGTGTTAGCTAATATAGCTTAATAAACTCTATATTCTATATATAGTTTACTTAGCTAGATTAGTTGATAATTTATATATCACTCTTTACACTATGCTGGCATCTTTTCCGGAAACAAGAAAAAATAAGGTACAATTTTTTCATTTTGAATGGTTTCGAAGCTAAATTAGATGTTGGTATCTTTAAAGATATGTGTTATACCCTTAATATAGCATATTTATCTACCTTAGAGAGAAAATTATATCTTAATTATTACCTAAATTATATTAAAAATAGTGATTTGTTGTTTAATTTTCTACCTTACAAGGAAAAAAAATTTTACTTTTAAAGATACAATTTTTTAGAAGGTAGAAGATTTTACCTTACTATGTGCATATCACATATTCTACGCTACAGTAGAACTTCTACCTTTTTTACAAGTGCTATACTAACAATATATGTTGTGCAAAAATATTTTTCTATTTTTATTAATAAGAAAAAAACTTAATCAGTAAAAAAAAATAGGATTTTAATAAATACTTTAAAAATAGCTAGTATATCAAAGCTTCTTCAACTAAAATTCAAAAGCTCGTATATAAAATTTTATTTTTATTATGCTGTATTACAATTTATATAATAGCAAATAAAAAAAATATACTTGATGCAATAAAGATGATGCCAAAGTCTGCTACCAAATATTGCATCACTATCATACTTAAATCAAATTTAATTCAATATTAAAAAAAGTACAGTGTACTATAAGAAAATTGCAGAATTATTTTAAATCTTGATTTTAAGCTATAATTTAATATCTATTTTGTTGAATGCAGAAAAATAATATCTCAAAATCTAAGGTTATCTTTAACTAAAATAAGATATTTGTGTTAATTTTTTAGTTTCAAATTCAGCTGCAGTGTATGATGATATACTTGACTAATCTAGACGATATACTTGACTTTTACAACTGGTGCCACTGTATGACTAATGTTTCTTTTGCTTTAGAAAGCAATCAAAATTTCTTAAAACTTGTTGTTTGTTACTTGCGATGTTTATGCAAATCGCAAGTTGTTGAAAAAGCATTTTAAATGATTCGTTTATGCCTAATCTACCACATTAAAATAAGACAACTCGTTACTGTCTTATTTAAATATGACTTATCCAACTTAAAGCATATGGAAAAAAATATAAATGTAAGGATGGTAAATTTATACAGTGGAACCACATTGCTTATATATTCTATGAAGACCTTTGTATTTTACCTAAACTTACTTTTGAGCATATAAAGTTGGCAAAATATTTATTAAAAAGTGTTAACCTTGCTGTCTAAGTAATAAGTTTTTGCTGTATTAAAAACTTTATTACATTATGAAATAGCTTATTTGAAAATTATTTCCAACACTAACAATCACTTAATGCTTGCAAGGGTAACCCATCATTTAACGACTTTCAATAATAACAAAATAAAAAATACTTTTAGTAGCTGAAAATGTATTTAGCTACACAGGTATTATAAAGTGGTAGTAATATAGTATTAAGTCATGCCAAAAAAAAAAAAAAAGATGTTATTAGATTAGTTAAAAAATAAATATTTTTTATATATGTAAAATAGCCGTGTTGTCATTATTATTTTAAATTAAAAGACAATTATATTATTTTTATTATTCAATCTTTTATTGTTGTTTTATTATAAAGTTATTACACCATAAAACTATTAAATATACATGAAGCATTTATTGAACTTACTCTAGGAGCTAATTATATACCAATAATATTTTAAAAAAATATGTGGCTATGAAAATAGCTGTTTTAGTAGGTTCAAGTCATATCACTTTTTCTTTAATGTTCTTGTTCCAGAATAGAAAGTGTTTTTTAATTGATATTCTTTATATATCAATTTAGTTTGACTCTTTCAGGTTATATTTTGCAATGTACAATCTACGAACTTGTATGTAAAATGTTAGATGATCATGCATACTTAGTTGCAAGCAAATACGATAAACACTGCTCATTATACAACTTAGACATGTTAGAAAACCAATTGTAAAATTAGAGGTACCAAAAACATTCCCACTAAGTCATAATAGAATGTTTTGTTTAGTGATGTAGAGGGATACATGCTTAAATGTTATAATATTATTGATAAAAGAGGCACCAGTTAGATAAACAAAGACAAGATTTGCTACATCAAAACATGAAAGAAATTGTTTTTTCAGAAAAAGTTTTGTAGAATCGATTCTACAAAATATTTTCTGAAAAAAAAAATTTCTTTCATGTTTTGAAAACATTCATGTTTTGAATGCTACTTCATGTTCTTTCATGCTTTGAAGTTGTCATCGTTTTTACTAGGAACTAAGCTGTAATGACTTCTTGAAATAATTGAAATATTTATACTTGATTTTAAACTTTTAATGCCAGCTTGTAGCAAAGTACTATTTATCTGAAGCAATCTTGATTAAATAATTGTAAAATCTAATAGGTTGAAGAATAATCTTTGCTTTTTTTTATTCTTTACTAAATGTTTATCAGTTTCTTGCAAAACAAACACATAAATATTCTTTCTTCGCTTTGGTTAGGATAAATTAAAATAGGTAGTCTAATGTTAGAACTAATATTGAGATCTGCCTCCAACAAATAGCAATTCAATAACAGCTAAAACAGCATCGAATTCATTCAAATTTTCAAAGTCTGCGCTACAAAAACATTTGATGCACTCTCAGTCCGGTCACCCCTTAAAGCTCAAGTTATTTTACGAAATCGATAGAAAACGGCCCGCGTTTCCAGACTAGTTAAATACTATGACTATGATTATATAAAATAGGCTTCATGGTAAAAAATTATTATACTTTTTTTTTTAATTTAATGGGCATAATTATAAAATTACCATAAAGGTAAAGGATATAATTGTACCTTACCTTTACGGTAATTTTATCTTACCTTTACGGTAATACTTTTTACATTTTTGGTGCAGAGTTAAACGATTAGCCAAATGCTAAATCGTTTTCTATTAATCCTGTAACTGAAAGTGAAATATCTGGTCTTATTACAAATACGCTCAAAACTGAAAAAAGTCTTGGTCCTAATACCATACCTACATTCCTCCTTAAACTAGTCCCGCATATTATTTCAAAGCCTCTCTGTAGTATTATAAATGAAACGTTATAAAATTGGTATTTTCCCAGATATTTTTAACAAAGTTATTCCGTTATTCAAAAGCTCCCTACTAGATTTTACATATTACCGATCCATCTCCCTGTTTTCTAATATAGGTAAACTCTCTAAGAAGGCCATGCACAATAGGCTCTACGCTTTTCTTGAAAAATTCAAATGCTTTTACACCCATCAGTATGGATTTCGCGCCAATCACTCCATAACTCATGCTCTCATTAAAATTAATGAATTAATTAAAAAAGCAATTGATGATAAATATTTAGCATGTGGTGTATTTGTTAATTTACAGAAAGCGTTTGATACCGTAGATCATTTAATTTTGATCAAAAAATAAGAATATTATGGGATCAGAGGCGTACTCCATAAATAGTTTACTAAGTATTTAAACAAAAGAATACAACTTGTTTCAATCAATGACTCAAAATCTACCCTTGTAAAATGTTCTAATGGTGTTTCTCAGGGTTCAGTATTGGAACCACTGTTTTTCCTTCTTTATATTAATGATCTTCTTACATCCATTAAGTTTGCTACTATTCACCACTTTGCTGATGATACTAATCTAATGCTAAATAATAAATCGTTTTAAAAAATTAACATACACATTAACCATGATCTTGTCAATCTAGCTTAGTAGCTTCGCTCCAACAAACTTTTTCTAAACTCTAATAAAAATGATCTCATTATATTTAAATCAAATAAAACAAAAATCTATAAACATATGAACTTTATATTAAGTGGCAAAAAAATTGAACCTGTTAACTCAATTAAACATCTTGCTATAAAAATTGATTCAAATCTTTCCTTTCCATCTCACTGTAAAGACTTAGTATGGAGGCAGTCTCAATGCCAAGTATGGAGGCAGTCTCATCAACAAGCTCTTATTAGGTTATCCCACCTCTAAACAATAAATAATTTAAAAATTATTTATTTTTAGAATATTAATTTTTTTCCTAATGTAACTTTTAAAAAGTCAATTTGTCTGGAACAACCAACACAATAACCTACCTTTTTTTTCAAAAAGTGCAAACACTCTTTATCACCTTCGTTCTAATAGTAAATTAAACCTCTCTGTCTCTAAACACCGCTCTTATAATTACGGGCATAAATATATGAAATATCAAAGTAATAAAATTTGGAAGAACCTTCCTTATAAACTAAAAGTTCAAAGGAAAAGGTTGTTCCAAATTTTATTGCTCAATTCATTCTCAACCTTTAAAACCAGTTTATTCTACTTTTTATTTAAAAAATTAATGTTTATAATTTCTATAATCAATTTTTGTTGTCTTAGGTATTATTTTTTTTTAATTTCTATAATACATTTTGTTATAATTACTATTGCTTATTGTTATTTTTATAAATATTTACATTTCTATTATTAACTACTTTTAACTATTATTTTTTTTATTATTCTAATATTCATATTGTTATTATTACTTATATTATTATTATTTTATTATATTGTTATTATTATTATTATTGTTATTATTATTACTTATATTATTATTATTATTATTATTAACATCGTTATTTTTATGTTAAGAAATTTATTATTGTTATTATATATTGTGAAAATTAGCATTATAGTTATTTTAATTAGATATTATTAACTTTAGTAGATGTTTACTTTATATTAGTAAATTTACTAATGGTGAACATCCTTGAATGTAAAATCTTAATAGAGAAATAAATGATTAATTGATTACGCATTGTTATTTATTTATATATTATAAATATATTATTATTTATTAAATATAACATAAATTTATTATATAATAATGCATATTTTTATTAAATACAGAGAGTCGATGCACGAGAGAGTATGGACAAAGCATATGCAATAGCTAATTCTTACGGATATCCTATTGTGTTAGTACACGTTGTTCGGTTTGGAAATGGCCTCCGTTCTTATTACAATGGATATACAAGTTTCCAAAACTTTAAAGTTGGTAGTCACGAATCAAGTGTTGTTATTATGTTTGGAAATAATTGAATAAATAAATAAAAAATAACCAAAAAAAGATATTTTATACTTTGTTAATGCTATATCGCGGCTGTTTCAGAGTGGACATACGACTTCTTGTTATTTTTTGAAAATAGTTACTTAGTGGGTGTTACTAAAACTTTCATAACTTTTGAAATATTAAAGATAAATACGTTCTCTAAAAAGAATATGAACACTGACCAAATGTTTTATATTTTATCATTCAATATAATAATCCAAGGCTGGTTTGATTTTAAATAAACGCGCAAAATGACGAACTTGGCAGAATTTCGAAATTTTAATGGTACTTTTTAGCAAAATTAATCAGAAAAATTATATTTCTTCTGACTAATATGTAATATAATCATAGCTAGACTAATATAAAACACATTAACATTATTTACACCGAATGCGAACTGATAGAGGCACTACAATAGGCGAAATAAAAAAATCCCAAAATACTTTTTTTTTTTTTACGTAAAGTATTTAACGTCACGTGACTGCTTTGAAATATAAACAAAAATTTACGCATTAAACTAGAAAAATTTGTATCTAAACCAGCTAAGTTTGAAAATATATGTCATAACATATATTTTTACATAGCTAGAAGTACATATTATAATTTTTTGATTTTATATGAAGAAAGGGTTAAAATTTCAATAATTTGGTGCGTAGTTCGAAAATAATACGTTTTGCATTTTAAATTGATAAAATTAAAAATATAATTGCATTGAAAACTAATTTTTTTAAATAAATTACGAACTCTGCACCAAAAATAATTTAATAATTAATAAATATTCCAAATTTCAATCATCAAGCATGTAGCTATGTTATGAAATCTTAGTTGGCCCAAGACAGGTTTTTTTGTAAAAATGGCAAAAAACAGAAAAGTTATTCCAAATCAATAGCAATATTTTAACAATATTTATTTTTATTCCGTTTAATGTAAATATTTATATAACAAGAAAAGATATTTCTTCTATATATTTTTTATTTTAAGATAAAAGCGATTATAGAAAAAAAATGCTAATATTTTAAAATTTGTACATTTTTATACTTTATATGCCGAATTTTATAAAATACTTTTTATGCGGAAATTGTTTTTGCTAAACTCGTGAGGTAATGCCCATTTTTACATTGAGTGAATCAGCCGTGATATTAAACTACATTTTTGTTTACATCTTCGTCAAGTGCTTGCTTTAGAATTAAAAGGTCGCAGGTTTAATTCCTTCTTTAACCGAATTAGCAATATTAGATTGAGGTGACGTTAAACTTCTTCTTAAATATCTTCTTAAATACTCGCGATGCTTTGTTACAAGGCTGTTAGATCTTCTTGGTGCACTTTAATAAAGTTGCAAAAATATATATCCTACAATAATCATCAGTTTTATTCAACAACTAGTATATGTAAATATGAATACATGTGATGCTATAACTAGTATTTATAAACGTGAATATATATGTAGTGATGCTATTTCGTGCATATACTATCAAGAAAGTGCTCAATGAACTAAGTCAGAGCTATAATATATAGTAGAAAATAAAACTACGTGATTTTCACAACTTTAAGATTCATGCTATTACAATCATCAGGTGAAATACAAATATAGTTTGTTCGTTTAAAAATTATATATAATTGAAACCATACAGAAAAAACCTATACGGAAAAAACTTTTTATTGTTACGACCGCGTGTATCTAATCTTTAGGTTGTGGTTGCTTAATAAAGATTTATTTTTGTGACGACACTTAGAATTAACTCTGTTTTTTATTAAGTAGCTCTTCAGCATTTTTATAAAGTAAAATGATTAGTTTTTCATATAAACAAAGTAAACATTTTTTTGTTGTATTGTTGTAGGCGGGGGCTTTTTTAGGATAGACCAAGTTAATTTAGGTGTTTCTTTCAGTATTTGGAGAAGATGTTATACATTTGTAAATGATGTTTGTCGCTCTACAATTTTTATTCAACGGGCAGATTTCTTTTTGTTTACAACTGCAAAGGAGATTTTCCGTCGTGTTAATACACGGTTTTCGAAACTCAACTTTTGTTATGCAAAATACATACACAAGAATATACAGAACAAAAAATTTCGAGTAAACTTACCGATTATCGCTATAAAACACATGCTAAACGCCTAATTAAAATGAGTAATAATAACAATTTTAGTTCTCCAAACACAATCCATTGATGACTTTAAACTGTTTGGTGTAATAGGATTAAAGTCTTTTCTACCATTACGTATAAAATCTGCATTTGGATTAAATTTAAGTTAATTTGGATAGAATTTAACATGGAAGTTCACGCCTCGTTATCTACCAATTGATTGGTAAAGAATGAGGTTTGAATTACCTGGTTAAGTGTTGTTCCTCAGTGCTCTGTGATAAGACCTGAAAAACGTCTGTAAGGACCTAAATAAGTAAAAAAAGCAACGAATTAACAAATCATTGCAATGATGCATATATAGTCAGAGCTGACATCAAATTTGCTAAGATATTCTATCCGATTCAGGATATTTTATTTCTGAATATAGAATATCCTGAGTAGAAAATGAGAGATATGTAGTCAGCAAGGAGAAGACAGCTACTCAAAACAACACTATACAGCTTTCAATAGCCTTTCAGGCCTTTAGTAGCCTTTCCAGCCTACTAATTAGACCCATGATATTGTTTTAACGCATTGATATAAAAAAATTCTATTAAATTAATTGTCAACCAAAACTGTAACAAACACAATGACAGTGTAAATATTTTGTTGTAACCTATAAAACTATTTAATGTTGTTTTATTAAACAAAAAATATAATTACAAATATACTTGAATAATACTTTTCAACTTCCCAAAAAAATCACTATATATATATATATATATATATATATATATATATATATATATATATATATATATATATATATATATATATATATATATATATATATATATATATATATATATATATATATATATATATATATATATAAACTCATTAAGATTAGAATGTGGAATAATATAACTTTCATTTTCATTTACTACTTCTACTACTACTGGTACTGATTCAATCATAAAGTCAATGTTTTTTATTTTGACTGAAGTTGACACTAAGTAATGAGGAACTAGAACATGGCTGCTTAACAAAAAAAATGTCTCCATTTTGATAAACAAAATATGTTATTACAGTATGTAGCGGAGTTTACATTTGAGTCAGTTTTTACGGTGCTATTTCTATTTAGAGGCACAAAAGAGAAACTTTATGTCTAGAATCGTATCCAAGTTTTTCAGTGGGAAAATAATTTTTTAATGTAGGCTCTTTATCTTTAAAATGATTGAAGCAAATTTGTCAATTTTTTATTGTTGGAAAAAGAAATAACTGATAAGGTAATGCGCAATTCATCCAATTTCTTCTTTATTACTTTTATATTTTGTGCTTATTTCATATCTCCAGTTCATAAGTTTATAACATCCATTTGAGCAACTTTTTATGATACAATGATTTGCAAATGCACCAATTTTTACTTATTAAAATTAAAGAAAGAATGATGAGAGTTAAAACTCAAAAAATTTTAATTTCAAAATTGTTATTTCAGTTTAAAAAACCATCTTCTATTCGAAAAATAACTTGACTACTTCATAAAATGTACCATTTTTGATGTTTGTTTACTCGAAATTTTTTTGTTACAACTTTCGAAAACCGTGTATTAAGTTTATTTTTTTGTTGTGACTTTTTATGATTTTTGAAATGTTTTTTGAGCAGCTGTAGCTAATTTTTGCAGTGTTTCGATTGAATAGTTTATGCAATGAGTTTGAAAACTTTTATCTAATAATTTCAAAAAGATTTGTCCAACATGGGTAGAGACGCTTTTGTTGTAGGTTGGGTTAAACCAAATTATATTCCTTTTTCTTTTGGGAGGTGTCTTATTTTTTACGTTTTTAAAACCATTTTTTTTTAGTGCTTCTTCGTATTCTGCTTTTGATGCGTTAAATATTTTTTCATTGGAAGAATTTTGCGATAGTGGTGCATTTGTACTCTAAATACTCATAAATCATACTCATAAATCATTGGTTGAAAAAACAGTTTAAACCAATCACTATTTATTAAAATAACAATTGCGACGTTTGCTACCAACCTTCCGCAAAAAAATACAAAAGTGTTTCAATAGGTGGAAACTTTTTTCCAGTGAGCAAATCCAGGTTTCGCGTTTTTTATAAAATACAGACCCGTATAAAATAAGTGCTTGAATATCGAATTCATTTTTAATAGTGTATGAGTTTTTAAAAATTTTGCTATAATATATTAAAAAGAATTATTTAATATAATAAACCTATTAAATTATCTATCGCAAATTATTAAAAGAAAATAAGTATAATAAGAATAAATTAAAAGAATTTGGGTCTTGATTTTACACAAAACGCGATACCTGGATTTGCTCACTGGAAAAAAGTATCGACCGTTAATAAAATAAAGAATGTTTTTAAATAACCAATCAACTTTGTAAAAAGTTTAGAACAATTGCATATAAACTATGCAATATAAACTGTGTTGATGCTGGTGATCAAATATTAGCTAATCATCTTTTTTCAAGTCCAAAAAATGCAACCTTTACCCAAAACCAAATTATTGATGTGCGAAAACAATTGAAGAAGTTTCAATAAAAAGTTTAAGCATTCAATTTTTTTTTTTTCAATTCTTTGTGATGAAGCAGTTATCTGTTAAAATACTGAACAAATGTCACTTGTTTTAAGATATGTAAATTCAAATGATGAGATTTGCAACAATTTTTTTAAGATTTATTGATTGCAAGACTAGTACATCTGGTCTTAGTATATCTCTAAATTTAATACACTTCAAGAGACTTTTTGGACTTGATATTCAAAATTGTAGAGACCAAGGGTATGATGGTGCAGAATTTATAGTAGGTGATTCTTGAATAAAAGCTCTTAATCATAACGCTTTTTTTGTTCATTGTGCAAGCAAACTTAATTTGGTAGTAGCAGCTGCATGCCAAGTTCAAAAAGTGAAAAATCTTTGCCAAGTGAAAGAATTTTTTTTATTTTTCTAACTTCTCTCCTAATCGTAGTAACTGTCTCAAAAAATATTTAAGTCTAGACCAAGAAAAAATAATAGATATTTTTTGAACAAAATGGATTCAAAAGCTGAGAGATTTTGATGTTTTTTTTTGATAATTTTATAATTGTTACTCATGCTACAGAGGAGTTGGGATTAAACGAATCAAAGAAATACAACAGTGAAACTGCTTCCAAATCCTCTTTTTTTTTAAGATTATTAACAGATTTCTTTTTTATTGTAAGTTTAGTTATAACAAAACAAGTAATAGATTTTTATGCAGTTACTGTAACACTTCAAACTAAATCTTTTGACATATCCGCGCAGTGTTTTGAAATGAATAATCTAAGAAATCTGTTATTAGAAATAAAAAAAATTGATTTACATCACACTGAATGGTATTGAACTATTGCTTTTAGTTTGGCTTTTGGTTTTAGTCTTGATATTCAAGAAGTGAGATCTAGATTTTACAATTTCCAGGTTTGTGACTATTTTAAACATAGCATTACTTCTCCATAAATTGAATATTTTATTAATGAGCTAGATAATAGGTTTTCAGATAATAGTATGTTTGTCTACCAGCAGTTCCTTCAACTGTACTGTCCAGAATACAAGTTAAAAAACTATAAAAATTTGATTTTTGAGAATTTTGAAATTTCTATTCATCTGATATGCCTCATTTTACTACAATATATATATATACATACATATATATATATATATATATATATATATATATATATATATATATATATATATATATATATATATATATATATATATATATATTATATATATATATTATTTTTTTATATTATACATTTTACTTCAATATATATATATATATATATATATATATATATATATATATATATATATATATATATATATATATATATATATATATATGTATATATATATATATATATATATATATATATATATATATATACATATATATATATATATATATTGAAGTAAAATGTATAATATAAAAAAATAAAATATATATATATATATATATATATATATATATATATATATATATATATATATATATATATATATATATATATATAGAGAGAGAGAGAGAGAGAGAGAGAGAGAGAGAGAGAGAGAGAGACTATTAGCCTATATCTATTTTATATTAATTAAACTTCAATGACAAAGTATAACAAAAATTATTTAAAAAATAATTTCTATCGATAAAAAAAAAGAATCCGGAAATGGAGGGTTAACCTTAGATAAGATTACTAATACTTTATATAAATTAATATCAAGAAAAGGATAGAATCCAGAAATGGAGGGCTAACCTTTATTATTATAATATTACTTAACTAAGCTAATACTACTTTACACTAATAAATAATTTATTATTACTTTACATTACGTGCTTCTCAAGAAAAGGAAAGAATCCAGAAATGAAGTGCTAATATTAGAAAAAATAATAATATACAGATGAAGTGAAAAGTTCTATGTGAAAAGTCTTTCTCATTGGTACACTTTGTTAAGTAAATTAGACCTAACATTACATGTCTAGTTTATAAACTAAATAGCTCAGGCAACATTTGTGAAAATTTCTATGAAAAATAGATAAAAAATCCCCTGGCTTTGATGACGTTTCTAATAATATAGTTATTTTAAACAAAAATTACATTTCCAGACCTTTGATCCATATTATAAAACTTTCAATAAATAAAGGTATTTTCCCTGAAGCACTAAAGTTTGCAAAAGTATGCCCAATTTACAAAAACAAAAATCAATCAGAAATCTCTAATTATAGACCTGTATCTGTACTTTCTGTATTTTCCAAAATATTCGAACGTGTAATCTATAATAGAAATTATAATCATTTTAATGAAAATAGTTTATTTTACACAAAATAGTTTGGTTTTCAAAGAAACCATTCAACTGAACACGCAATAATTGAAATAGTAGACCAAATTACTAAAGGATTCGAAAACAATAACTTTACTCTAGGATTATTTATTGACCTATCAAAAGCATTTAATACGGTTGATCACCTCATTCTTTTAGAAAAAGTTAAACACTACGGAGTAATAAATAAAATCTTTGATTGGTTAAAAAGCTACCTCACTGAAGGAAAACAATATGTTTTCTTTCAGTGAGGTATTCAGTTTATCTGATTTCTTATTAATATTGATAAGAAATCAGGTGAACCTAAAATTATGTGTGGAGTTCCACAAGGGTCAATTCTTGGTCCCTTACTGTTCTTGATCTATGTAAACGATTTGCATAATGCTTCAGCAAAACTTAACGCGATAATGTTTGTTGACGACACAAATCTTTTCTTATCACACAGTGACATTAAGCAACTTTACTCTGACATGAATTATAAATTAAGGAATGTCAATGAATGGTTTAAGACTAATAAACTGTCACTTAATGTAGATAAAACAAAGTACACTCTATTCCATAAAAAATTACCTTCCCTTAAAATTACCAGATTTAATTTTAGATGATAAACTAATTGGAAATAATGAGTCAATACAATTCTTAGGAATTCTTATTGATGAAAATTTATCATGGCTTCCTCACATAAATTATATCCAATCAAAAATTAATAAAACAATTGGTTTGATGTACTCGCCCATATGTAACATCAGAAAGTCTGAAACTAGTATATTTTGGCCTAATACATTGTTTTATTTACTATTCTAATATTACATGGGCTAGTACTCAACCCACAAAACTTAAAAAAATATTTTCTCTACAAAAACATGCATGCAGACTGATATATAAGAAAAAAAAATATGAACATGCAAAACCACTAATGAAAAACATGCAAGTGATGAGTATATATGAAATTAATATTTACCAACACTTAATTTTTATGCATAAATATAATACCAGCCTGATTCCGAAAACCTTTATTATTAAATTTACGAAAAATGTTAACAATAATTACACTCTTAGAATAAACCAATGGAATACTTGTAAATTGCCTAGAATTAGGAGCAAGTATTCTGAATATGGAATAGCATACCGTGGACCGAAACTATGCAACACATTTCAAAAAATCAAACATTTAAATACGGCAAAATCATTAAACTCCTTTATATATATATATATATATATATATATATATATATATATATATATATATATATATATATATATATATATATATATATATATATATATATATATATATGTATATAATATATATATATATATATATATATATATATATATATATATATATATATATATCCGGTATCATTCTTATCTCTCTTTAGCAGCAAATCTAATGGAAGTAAAAATGATAGAATTTATTTCTAAATAAAGTAGCACATGAGCAGAAACAAAGACAGCTAAAAAAATCAAATGAAATAGTGAAAGGACTCAGAAAAATATGGCGCAAATAAACAGGCAGCGGAAATTTATTTAGAGCAGTTGGTATTAATACTGTGCTCTGTTTTAGTATTAAAACAGAGCACAGCATCAGAGAAATAGGACGAAAATAAACAGGCAGCGGAAATTTATTTAGAGCAGTTGGTATTGATATTCAGTGCTCTGTTTTAGTATTGATACCTCACTTATCGTGAGGTATCAATACTAAAACAGAGCACAGAATTTCTAAAAACCAAGCTCATGCGTGTCCCAGTCAAAGACTCTAAATCACTCACCCTGGTTATGTTGAAAGCCAAACATCAGGGTCTCATCACACTGGAGTAAAAATATGCGTTTGCTCGAGAAGATTGAACGGAGACAGAGCAGCATTTCAATTCGTTTTCCATCGACGCCTTAACTGCGTAAAGCAATTTAACTTGCAAGAGTCAGCTACTTGCCAAAAACTAGTCTTTGTCAAGATCAAAAATTTTGCAACCACCAATACCTCAAAATCTCAAGCCAGAACAAGTATTGTTGCTGAAAGATTACCCCCAGAAAAAATAAACGCTGAATCAGCCTTAACTATCCTAACCTGAGCAACCGTCAAGCCTCAAGCCTTCAAGGAAACGCTCAACTAATTATTTAATTAAACGTTTTTCTATAATATCTCATTTGCCCAATTAATTAAAAATCTATCTAGTAAAAATTATCAGTAACCTCATTTTTTCGGTAAATAATCCATACTCACTAAATCAAACGAAAATTAACGAGTTGAAAGCCAGAACACAACTTTGTATTCTGGCTTTTAAGGTTAAAATCATAATTGTATTATACAGCAATGTATCAAAAACAACCTTATTACACCAGCTTAGCATGGCTTCGTCAAACACATGGGATGAAGCACAAACTTGTTGGAACCACGGAATATTATTACAAATGCCACTAATCAAAGTTTTGCGGCAGGCGTTGCTTATAAAGACTTTTCAAAAGCGTTCAAGGAACCGCACAAAAGACTTTTATATAAGTTGAAGTCCTATGGCATTTGCGTCAAATACATAGCTGGATTAAAAATTGGTTGACCAATAGAAAAAAATGTGTCAAAAAAGATAATACTCTATTTTCATAGAGAAATGTACTTAACGGAGTACCTCAGGGTTCAGTTGCAGGACCACTCTTTTTTGTGCGATCTACCGGACTTAATTTTGAGTTATATATAGGTGTATGCAGATGACAGCAAGCTCATCGGTGACATTAAGTCTATTATAGTTGTGCTATGTCTTCGATAAGATTTTAACACAGCTGTTAAATGGTCTAAAAAATGCCTCATACTATTTAACATTAAAAAATGGAAAGTTACGTGGGCAAAAATAACATCAAATAAACCATATTATTTATGTACAAAGTCACAAAATGACCTACTCAAACACAAAATGACCTACTCAAACAACTTGAAACCACACTTAAAGAGTGTTATTTAGTGGTTATAGTATCCAATAACCTTAAATTAAAGTTACAAGCTGAATACGCAGCTGCAGTTAGAAACTGAGTAAAGTTTTAAAAAGAATTTAGAAGCAGTGCTTTAACTCTTTGACGCTTCCTGTATACTGCTTATATTTGACCTTCATTAGAATTAACCCAGTGTGGTTACTTCATTACATAGAAGATATAAGTACAATTAAAAAAGTTTAGCATCGAACTACAAAATTGATTAAGTCAATAAACCACCTAAAATACGAGGATCGTTTAACACGTCTTAATTTGAATACCCTTGAAACGAGCCGCATGCATATTGACCTTATACAGCAATACAAAATCACACTACAAATCACACCAGCTTTTTGAGGATCTAAAAATAGCTAAAGAACAAGGAGCCACACTTTTGAATAAGCTGCTAAAAAAATATTAAAACACGATGAAAGACGTAACTAATTAATTAGTTAAAAACTCATTAACTACCATAGTGAACGCACCATCAATTAAGATGAAAGATTAAGACACCAAATATTGACTAAGATAGTACAATTTATGCACGCAATTTAGCTGACGTAACTATAACTGCTAATGTTGTCAAAAAAGTGGGGCCCATGTCTGCCCCACTTTTTTGAGATCTCTTTTATTAAATAGGACTTGCATTTTAAGCAAGTGAATTACGACGAACTGTTTTTATTAGGCGCGATAGTATTAACTTTGTAAATGATAACTATTGATAACTGAATAAATATACATACATGACATAGATTACTTTTACGCGCTATAATAGTCAACATAAAATATTTATATTTAAAATTTCAAATGGTATGTAAAATATTTTCTTTTTAATCAGAGTATGCATTATACATATTATTACCGTATTTTGAACTTTTGCTAATCTGTTTCCATTGCAAATGGAAACAGATTTTCTCTTGCTTTTGATAAATGGACATGGTCAGTAATAGACGTTACATAAATATAAATGTCCACCCTGACAAATGTCCACCCTCAAATGTCCACCCTGACAAAGAACTTTGGAATATAGGATTTATTCGTGTTTTTGGAACAATTCCAGCAGAAATATGTGTTGAGCTTGTGAATATTAGGTTAAGTAATTTTGAGTATTATAATATTTTACTATTATCACTCTATCGAACAACAAAAATTTCTTTAACAATGGTTTTGGAAGATAATCCCAAACTGTGGCCGCAAATCATCTAGAATATTCTTTATGTTCATTGCGTTAGTCGGCATTCTTCAACAAACTATTCTCCATTCATCCTAATGTATAATCACAAGCCTGTTTTTCCAATTTATGTTTTTTGATGTCAACGTTTCATCAACGAGTAAAGTCAGAATAATAATTGGGGATGAAGCAGCTGAAAAATTAAAGCTACAGAGAAGAAACAAAAGCAAGATTACGAGGGTAGACATATTGCAAAAAACAGAAATACAAGAATACAAGTGGTGTTGAGAGTTAACTACGAAATTCTTAGCATAATGACATTCGATTTGAAAGAGCGCGTTCATGTGGAATGCATTATAATTTGATTATAAACATAAATTATAAAAAAAATTAAGCAGGCCCGTAGAAACGGGGAGAGGGGGGCAGCAGAATCATTTTTTTTTGAAGAAATAATTTTGAAAAAATTGACTGTAAAAATGACTTGAAAAAAAAAGTTCTTAAAACTATTTTGGGGCTCCTTAATCCAGCAGAGCCCTTACCCCTCCTCCCTTCATTTTTACGAAAATCAAACAAAATGAAGAGGAAAGTACAGTGAGTTTTGCTACGCAGTTATGATAACAAGTATACATTTGGAATACTATGCCTTTCCAAATGACAGTGAAAGATCGGTTTATATTAGTATGTTATACTGTAAAAAGGCGTTACACAAAAAAGAACACGTATCAAACTAATAACACGCGATAGGCCTTGAGCGCTATCGCAACAGTAGTGTCAAAACAAAAGCCAAAAGAAATGTCCAATAAAAATAAGCAAATCAAAGCACAAAAAGATTCAACTTAGTAGATCATTTAGAAAAACAAACATTTTTTAGAAAAAGAAAACTAACAGGGGGGTTGAAGTCGAGACTTGAAATTATATATAAAAAGCTGAAATAAAATTATATTAAAAAAATTAAACAATTTGTTATGTTTTCGATGTGGGTGAAGTATAATGTGATTTAAGGTATTTTTTTAATTATTTGTTCTATAGTGGCAATAAATTTTTCTTATAAAGTTACAGATTTGTTAAACTTTTTGCTTTTAGGTAGCGTGTATCGTTCTTTAAAAAAACGATTTTAGTACATTTGTTAGAAGAGGTAACATTTCAAATGCAGATAAGGTAAAATGTTTGCGTTGAATATAAAATACAAAAAATACCGTGTGCAATTCATCTATCTTTGTTAAACAAAAACAACGCATGAAAAAGTAAAAAAAGCAAAATTTCATTCCATCAAGTTTTATTATTGTTTTTTATATTACACTGATTATCAAATGTCCTACATTTTTTTTTGTTGTCATCAGAGCTGCTCCATAAGTTGTTTTATGTGCATTTGAGTTAGCAATTGGGCCATTTGGTGTTTGAGTTGACAAGTTTTAAACTTGAGTTGGCTAATATCAAAAACCAAGAATTATTATTATTTTTTGATCATTTGTTGGCTAAAATCACATACCATTATTGAAATACTATTGGAAAGTTTTGTGTTTTCTACAGAGGTCCAAATTCCTTTTGAAATAATTAAATTTCAAGATTTTGAATCCAATAATCTATTAGAGACTTAATTTTCACGGTTACCGTTTATTTTACCGTTTTGCTTTTAATTTCTTCGTAAATTTAAACTCAAAAGGTTCTTATTGCCAGATAAATTCGGAATTTAAAGTCTTCAATTTTTGAGTTTTATTTTTTAACCATAATATACGACAAACTATAATGGTATAAAAGAAAAATTACTATCTGTAGTAATTTATACGACAGATAGTAATTTATATATATATATATATATATATATATATATATATATATATATATATATATATATATATATATATATATATATATATATATATATATATATATATATATAACCATAACCTACAGCATAACCATAACTTTGATCTTATCATTATTTCAAGTAATAAAAATCAATAAAAGTACTTGACTCAACTTACATAAAAACTTTTCCTGCAGAAAAAGGTCTTAATGCTTCTAGTTTAAGCTAGTATATCGTATAAACAAAGTGTTTATAGTATGTCGTATACAACATACTATAGGGCATAATAATTGAAAAAGTACAAAAAAAACAAACTATAAGTATACAATATTAAATGTTTTTATTAAAATCAATTTTTTAACTTACAATGGTTTCAATACAAAATTAAGTTACATTTTTCCGTACAAAGCAATAAAGCTTGACACATCTTCTCGATTCCAGTATGATACTTTATAGTCAAAGTAGACACCAAAATTGGTATCATGATTGGAACGTAGACCATTGCCGTGTCGAACGACTTGCATGAAAACTATTGGATTTTGATCTTTATATTTAGCGTAATGGTCATTCCATGCTTTCAACACGCTTTTTTTTGCATTCGAATCCTATAGTATGTATTATATATATATATATATATATATATATATATATATATATATATATATATATATATATATATATATATATATATATATATATATATATATATATATATATATATATATATATATATATATATATATATATATATAGGGTGGCCCTTAAAACAACTTTTTTTGAGAAAAACCTATAGTTATATTTAATAGTTAGCTAATATGTAATGGAGTATTTAGAACAAAAGCTTTTCAAAATTACTATTAAAAAATTTAGTTTAATAATGTGCTATGAAATTAATTTGACTTAGACCTAAATATCTTAATAATGACAATCTGTTTAAAAATACAAAATAGTATTTACCATTCTACCAATTCTAATCAATCATTCTACCAATGGCATCACTAGGAAGGTGCGGAGGGTGGGCCGCACCGGGAGAAATCAACGCGACCTGAATCAGAGGGGTAACACCTAGGGTTGGACTTGTCAACCGGGATGCCGGGGAAGCCCCGGTGGGCTGCTGATGTCTTACTTACAATGGGCCACTAACATAAATTGCAGTTGCTGCTACTTAGGTACAATAAAAATATATGGAGGAAAAATTATTTGTAAATTAAGATAGTGGGTATCATAGAAATATAAATTACATATTTACATAAAAAATAATTTATGTTATAATATGTCGTACATTGAATACGGTATTAGTATTAGATTTTATAGAGGGCCTCTAGAAGTATTATCCCCCGGGCCGCCACGAAGAGCTAGTCCAACCGTGGTAACACCAAAAAAAAATGCAAACTTAACAGAACTGCTAATGTTTGTGTTAATTTTGTTTTACGTTTGACCTAAGCCAACATTTTTCAGGTTTTGATTTTGTTGCTTTTCGGATTTCTTTCACAAAAATTGAAGACACTTCAGTGTTTGTGGATTTTCTGATTAGCCATAATGTTTTTCGATTTCCTTATTTTGGGTCTGTTTATCATAAAACTACTTACATTTTATGTTTATTTTTTAAAAAGAAATTTATATAATGTTTTACTGCAATAATTTTCAAGTGTTGATTATCATCTCCTTAAGCCGCTAAGGAGCGATTAACGTTTGTTTTAGAAATAATGACTTTATGTGGCACGTTTTATAATACGCTAGGGAACAATTAATAATTTCGATTTTAATATAAAATTGCATGAAATTGCAATATTTTTAATTAGATCTGGACTAAAATTCCCAACCCCTTTACTTTTATTGTTTTTTTCTTCCCTTGCATTAAACACTCGAAAGTACTGCTTTTGCAGCAGACTCTTTGATGTTTATTCAATAAAAAAATATCCAAATTTGTCATTGAGTTTCAGAAATGGCAGAAGCTGAACCCAAAGTTATGTAATTGTGAGATATCGGATAATCATCTATGTAGCCTTGAAAAATGTTGGCAGCAGGACATAAGCTACGTAAAATAATTGATGCTAAATGTATTGCTGTGATGAAAAACAAGAGAAAAAAATGGAGGGATATCTTGCACAGGTTGCTAGATTTCACATTATTTCTTATTAAACAATATCGGGCATTACGTGGCAACTAGGAAAATAAACTTTTTTGAAACTTTCTTGAGATAATTTAAATGCTTTCTAAGTATGACTATGTGCTAAAAGTTACAGCAAAAGCATTCGTATCTTATCTTTCTACAGAAACTCAGAATGAATATATAAATCTCTTGAGTTTTGTCAACAAAACAATGGAAGCTAAGTGTTTTGAAATTATGTTTGACAGCATATCACACACTGACCAGCCGTCTGAGATAAGAAAGTTGAAGCGAGAAGAGTATTTCTAGTATTTTTCAATTTAATTAACAAAAAAGTTGATTACTCAGTTCTAACATTTTAAAAATATATTAAGTGATGGACTTGACATAATGATGTGCAGAAATCATGGTTATGGTTATGCTCTCAGAATAACCAGAGTCTGGAATACATTAAGGTGTTTAAGGCATTCTGAAAATAACAAATAAAGAAACTATTTTTAATGGATATGTGTACAAGTTGCTTAACTTTGTGCTGAAAATGCTTCATGAATACAATTTTTTGAAACTCTGTAAAGAATGTATTGGAATACAATTTTTTGGAGCTCTGTAAAGAATGGTTTTACATCTCTCTGCAACCTTTACTTTTGGGCTGCTGTTCTTGAGTAATTTGATTTCACTCAGTAGGGTCTTTAGATTAAAAGATTATGTCTTAAGAAAATGGTTACCAATAGGTAATCATTTTCTCAAGAGTTAATTTAAAAAATTGTATTCATGAAGCATTTTCAGCAAAAAAGTTTTCACCACAAAGTTAAGCAACTTGTTCAATCAATCGCTGTCACACATTCATCAAACTAATCTTTCACTAGTTTAACAGCAAGATGATGTGCATTCCAGCGTCTTCTATAAGCTTTTTGAACGACATTGTGTTTAGATAAAATATTCCATTGGCGGGTAGAAGCAGCAAAAAAAAAATACATTCTTTACAGAGTTCCAAAAAATTGTATTTACGAAGCATTTTCAGCAAAAGAGTTTTCACCACAAAGTTAAGCAACTTGTGCACATATCCATTAAAAATAGTTTCTTTATTTGTTATTTTCAGAATGGCTTAAACACCTTAATGTATTCCAGACATTCTGAGAGCATAACTATAACCTTGATCTCTGCATATCATTATGTCAAGTAATAAAAGTCAATAAAAGTACTTGACTCAACTTACATAAAAAATTCTCTTGCAGAAAAAGTTTTTAATGCTTCTAGTTTAAGCTATTAAGACCTTTTTCGGCAGGAGAAGCGCAGTCACTTAGCGGAATATGCAACAGGCACTTTTAAAATCAGACTAATGTGGTCTATGCTAATATGGTAATATGGCCTACTAATTTAAAAATTTAAAAGTATCAATTTCTTTGAATTTTTTTATACTAAAAGTCTTCTATCAACAACCGAAAAAGAATTGCTATTGTCAGAAAAGTCTACAAGATTAAACTAACTAAGTCAAACTTGGATGCTTCCAATCAGCACTTGGTTAACATTCAAAGACAGAAAAATATTATTCACTCATAAAATTATAACATCCAATAAACATGCTTAAATTAAAAGTGGATTTTATTATTTTTAAAAAAGGAGGAGGTTCCAACTTTATAACATCATTTTAAAGGGGTAAAAGAAAAAAGAACAAACGGTTGCAAAAGGTAAAAGGGAGTCAAAAACTGCCAAAAAAAAATTGTGACTTCTCTTATGGACAGCCCCTGACTGCATTTTCACACAGCACCGTCCAAGATAATTTAACGGGGAAGTTCATACCTCTTTTTTAACCAAATAGTCTGGTCAAAACTCATAACCATTTCGTTCTAAGCGAGAACTGTAACCACTCGATGTAGTTAAGGACGGTTTTTGCGAAATTTTTATAACTTAAGTTTTTATTTTTACACAACTGCAATATTTTTTGTAACACTTTAATTATATTTATTATATAAAAAGTGTTGCTGTTTGAAAAAAATATTTTGAATAGTATTAAAAAAGACAACCAGAAAAAAAAGTTTCATTAACTTTTCATAACATTTTTATGTAATGTTCTATGCTTGCATTTCTTAATTTTTAACAAAAAATGCTGTTTTTTCATTAAAAAATAAAACTAAAACACTACTTTTGATTTGCAATAAGTGAGACAAACTTTAAAAACTTTTCTAAGCTTTCGAATAAACTATTGAAACTTGATTTATAACCAAAATACTTACATAAATAGTATAAAAAATCATGAAAGTTTAGATATTCTTTTAACAAATAATTTTTTGACTCTTTAGTTTTCATTTTAAGGTGTCCCAAGAAGAGCTTACGGTCTTGTCAAAGAGCACCGCAAAAGAGTATTTAATTAAGAAGTTCACGCCTCCTTTCTTACTAATGCCGTGAAATATGCCCAGAGCTCACTTCGAACCTACGATATTTTGTTTCTAAAGCATGTCTTCTAACCTGCGCTACGGTCGCACTTGCTTCTAGAGCAAGAGCTCTAACCACTGTGCCACGGCCGCAATTGACCGTAGCTACACTTAAAATTTAAATTGTTATACGCGTGAGCTGTAAAAAATTTCGCCTTTATTCTAGATCTGTTACTAAAGTATTTTCTCTTCATTCCATCCCCAATTATTAGATCGGTACTAAAGTTCCTAATTTATTCTTTTTATTACCACCCCTGCCTCCACCACACCCCTATTAATTAAAGAAGACGCACAAGAGTTGAAAAGTATGGCAAACGTAGACTTATTCCTCGTTGAGGAATAAGTCTATACTTGCCATACTTTTCAACTCTTTTAAACAACATTTCGTGCAACCTCAAATATTCAAAGATTTCAATTTTACCTAAATTTTTAGTATCATAATATACTTTAGGAGGAGCTAATTTGATCATAATCAAATCAAATATCCCTACACACAATATTTCTAATTTTTCAACGAACCTGCGCAAATTCTATGAAAAATTAGGAATATTATTTTGGAACCTGGTAAAACAGAAACTTTATTTTTCGTTTTTTAGTCACCTTTAAAAACTGCGTATTGTACAGATCTGTCCTTAAATACACTAAACCATAGCTGCTTTTGTAGCTAATTTTAGTTAGACTAAAAAGTTGATTAACTAATTTTAGTTAACCTTCTTTTTAGTCTACAACATTAAACTATTAGTAACTATGACAATTATGAAAATTCATAGCAAATGCCGCATGAAAAGCTTGTGTTTAAAAACTGTTAAAAATCCAATTTTTGTTATAATTGTATAATTTTTTCAAGAGAGTTTGTTATAAGAAATATCGTTGATTAATAGTGTAAAAAAATTTGAGGTGTTTTTGATAGATTCCAACTCTAAAAATTTTAAATTAAAAAATTAAAAATTGTGATAAAAAATTGTGATAAGTGCACATAATATAATTCGTGTAACAAAATTTAAGGACAAACATCAGATTAATTAGAAACCCCGGCGAAGGTTGTCAAAGGTTTGTTATTTTATACGAGGCCTCGTTTAAAATAACAAACCTTCGACAGAAAAGAAAAAAAAAGAAACTAAAAGAAAGTTAAAATAAGTAAGTAAAAGAGTAAAACAAAGGTATAAGTAATGAAATAAACGAAAATATTATATTATTATCAATTTCATTAAGTATTTTTCCAAAAAGGAAAATTTCTATAAGCCCCGAAAAGCATTCTTATTTGTATGTAAAGAAATTATGAAATAAAAAATTAAAAACAATTTTTCTGCTAAAACTTGTTATAAGACTTTTTAAGATTTGCAGAACATTTTAATATTGTTATAAAAAATAAAAATTTTATTGAAAAATAAGAGAAATATCATTACAAACTTAAAAGAACCATTTAAAAAAAAAGCTTGAAAAACGTTATAAAATGAACTACAGCATACAAAAACAAACAAACGAATAAAAACATTGTAAAAATTTTAAACTTAACGCAAATTCAGTTAACCCAGTAAAAAAAAAAACACTTGTCCTATTTGGGTTACATGTTGATTCACATGTATCTCACACGGAACTTATGTGGAACCATGTGGAAAAGGCGTTTGTTTTCACTGAAATTATCCCATCAAAGAATTATCCCATTTTGGAGATTGCTTGTCTTGATAGGAATAAAAACGTATTGGTAATTCTGAACTTATATACAAGTTAATAGAATCTCTATTAACTTGTATATAAGTTAATAGAATCTCTACTAATAGCAAATAGTAGAGAAAACCTATTTACTATTAGTAGAGATTCTATTAACTTGTATAAAACTTTATACAAGTTAATAGAATCTCTACTAATAGTAAATAGGTTTTCTCTGTTAGTGACGTAGTAGTCAAACCAGAGTATATAAAATGTTTAACTGTAAGTTTTGATTAAGTCAAAAAAAAAAAAAAAAATTTTCTTCGAATATAAAATGTTTTCAAAATAAGCTTCATTATGTAACCATTTAAATGATTACTTCCATTAACAAAATAACTGATTAAATAAAAATTTATATATTTAAAAACACTTACATAATTATAAACAGAATGATAGAGAGAAGCAGTTAATTCAGGAATATCTTCATGATTTGGAAATCCAGTTTTTGCCCATGCGACAACAAGATTTCTTCCATATTTTTTATAAAAGTGAACATAGTTGCCTACAACTGAATGTGCTTCGGTGTCGTCACCATCGATCTCATTATATGAGTTAACAACAAACTTGTAAGTATTGTAATTTCTTTCCAAGTAACTGTACAACTCTTTACGAAAATTATCATTATTCAAAGACTGAAATTTTTGCATCTGCGCTTCGATTTCTGAAGAGATTTTTTCAAAATCAGCAACTTTTGATTCGCAGGTGCTTCCTTCCCAACCATCTGCACAATCGCACCGAAAGGTGCATGAGTTATCGGTAATATCATGACATACTCCACCATTTTTACAAGGCTGTGCATCACACTTTAATGTACAGCAGGTGTAACTATTGCCATCACTGTTGCAAACTTGTTGTCGGGGAATGCAGTTGTCATCATAGCCGCATTTGTTCTTTTCTTTTGTACTGCATTCTTCAATACCTAGGCTTGCTTTATTAGTCTCACAATAACTTTTATATAAAGGCTCAAACCATGATAAGATAGCTTTGTATCTAATTTCAGGAGTTAATTTCATGTACCTTTTAGAAAACAAATTAAGAATTGGGCTAAGTTTCATTTTAATTGGCAATGGAGATTCAAACTTTTGTTGCGCCCATTCTTCAAGATTTTTTGCAGGCTTAGAACCGTACGAAGTAATTGATTCTCGTTCAAATCCAGCTACGGTATTACTGTTTGTTGTTAAGTCAATACTATTGCAACTCTCTGACGTACTACCAACACCAACTCCTGCAATTGTAACTTTTAAACGATCTTCGTTGCACTTTTGTATTGAGTCGTCTCTACTTTGTCTAAACTCCTCTCCAGAATATCTCCTTGTTATAGCTGTTCTAGCACCCATTGTTGTCTTAATTGTAAATAGATATAAATAAAAGTTTTTTAATACAACGTAAAAGCTTATCAGAATGAACTGTATTAAAAATGAAATATTCAAAATAAAAAAATTTTCTTTACTTGCTGAAGGAAATGTGTGCCGAATTCACGAATAAAGTCATTAAAACTTTCCTTTATTTCTTCAGTACTTTTTCCAATTGAATCATTTAAACTTTGTAGAGCTATTTTAAATCCTTCACTAAATGGTGGAGGTTTGTAAGGGCTTATACGGACGGTATAGGTAGCACAAGTTGCGTCACGTAATGCTAACACACCTAACAAGTGAACAAATAAAAATCTCTTATATATTAAAGTTTTTTAAAAAAAAAATTAATGTTTTTAAAGTTCCTTTTATTATTATTTATTTTCTTATTTCATTACATAATTATTTTAACGCCAAAATATATAACTTTGGCTAACTTCCAAACATGGAGCATACTCAATTTTTATTTTTTTATTCAAATATTTATTTTTATATTCAAATATTTACATATATATTATGTTTATACCAAAAAAGCACCAAAATTCTTGCCCTTGCTGCCCCAAAATTTAGAGCAACAAGTTGATAAAATAGTTTTTCTACTATTCTTAATCAATTTTATATTCATCGATAAAATTTAATTTTCAAAGTATAACATTTTTGCGTTCATATAGCAATATAAAGTTTTAAAAAATGCATATTAGTAGGTAAATATGATTATAATAATAAAGAAATATATAACTAAAATAATTAACTGTATAAACTAAATGTTACGGTATAAACTGAAAGTCAGTTTATACCGTAACATTTAATTTATATAGCAAATTAACTAGTTGTTGGCTACGCTTAGTAGTATAAACCAACATATGAGCCGTTCAAAAACCAATGTAACCATAATTTTTTTTTCGTTCTTTTAACAACATTTTATAGTAAAATCTCGTTGTACATAATATAACATGGAAACTGAGAAAATAACTTTTTTCAATTTATTTTTGAAAGTAGAAAAATTCCTACTTGGGAAAAATCAAAACTTTTTAAAACTATTTGGTTGCACAGAAAAGCTCCGCATGAGATCTTGCGAATAATGTTGATAAATGAAATTGTCATAATAAATAAATATGAAGAAAGCCATTTTTTATTCTTTAAAAAATTATTAAAATTACTAAAATTTCAAAACGCGGACTTAATCACATTTTAAACTTTGTTGTTACAATGACAAAATAGCATTTTTTTAAGAAACAATAATAACTGTTTTCACTTTTTATTTTTTATTTATATTTTTCAGTGGACGCGTTTTTCATTGGAAAACAAAGCGAAACTATTATACAAATGCGAACATTGTTCAGTCAAAATTAAATTCATCGACTTCAAGTTTCTTATATCATTTAGAGCACAAGCATAAGATTTTTCCGAAAATTGTTTAAGTAAAGACAAAAAACACTCAGCCAAGTGTTGCTGCCTACTGTAATAAAACAGGTAACAAAGCTGAGGAAGTATTAGCTAGTTTACAAACTGCAGTTCGTATTTTCTTGTTTTTTTTTTGGTCCATTTCTTAGGCCAATAGAAAAGGTATTAAAAATGGCTGAAAAGCTCAACCAAATAAAATTCCCGATAATCGACATGCTATAAAGGCAACAGTTATGAACTACGCAAGCTCAATAAAACTAAAAATTCCTCAAGAGCTTCAACGAACAAAAATATAACCGGAGAAATGCTTTCGATTTCTCTTGATGAGTGGACCTCGGGTAGAAATAGAAGGTATTTGTATCTTAATGTACATTGTTCAGACAAACTTTATTATGGTCTTGAAGTGATTAGAATAAACGGTTTAATGCTTTCAGAAAAAGCAGTTAACATTATTAAATGATTTTGACCTAAAACTGATTAATAATATCTTAGGGTGTGTTACTGATGGTGCATCAGTCATGAAAAAAATGGGACAAGAAATGAGAGTTACCCTCCAAATTTGCTATTGTCATGGAATTCATCTAGCGATATGTGATTTTTTTATAAGAAAAAAGGTCCAGCAATAGGAACAACTGGAGAAAAACTAATTATGGAAGAGCTAAATGAAAATGAAGAATCTTGTTCCGACCTTGATGATGCAATGTTGAGAATGAAAATGAAGTATACTTGAACAAGGAAAGTATCAGCTTTGTTGATAAGGAAATGCAATTTAATGAGAACTATGGTGTTATTATATGAAAGGTTCGTAAAATTGTCAAGCTGTTTAGAAAATCACTACCTAAAAATGATACCTTTTAAAACATTTGTAAATCAGGAAACCTAAAAATGATACCTTTTAAAACATTTGTAATTGAGGAAAAGAACTTAGGCCTTTTTTGGATACTAGAACATTTTGACTTGTATTAAACGAAAAAGAAGTACTCGAAAGCACAGAAAAAAGTTCAAACAAGGCTTACAACGCCATGCATAGCCTTCCACCATCTTCTGTAGAAGCAGAAAGAAGTTTTAGTGCTGCAGGTTTATTTATTACTAAGTTATGAACTAGTTTAAATGATGACACTGTTGATACCTAATGTTCTTTAAGATCTTATTTAATGAAAAAAGAGAAATAAAATCATAAGAAATTGATATTACGTTTTTTAAACTGTAAAAATTTGTTTGTAAAAATTATTTGAATCTAATCGATTAAACGAATAATTTATATCAAATGGAGTATAAAGTCTTATATACTTATATATAAAGTCAACAAATTATAAGTAGACTCTTTTTCTCCATTAGCGAGATTGCATGAATCCGCGTCCCGACTTCTCAAAATACTCCCCCCCCCCCCCACCTTTTTACTTGTGCAAAGTTTAAATCTGAAACATCAAAAATTTTAGTTTAATCAAGAGCAATTGAGTAACAATTGTTATGATCAAGATTTTTTAGATTTTAAATTTATGTTCACTTAATTTCATTACATTGTTGTGATATACCCAACTTAGTAGAGAATAACTTATTAGATGGCATATAAATTTATTTCTATGACTATAGACTATGGACTATAGTCCATTATTTGTTTTAATAAAAACTAAATTTACAATAAAAGAAAAACTTGTCATAAGATTTAAAATAAAAGGCTTTGCAATATGTATTAATATTAAAATGCTTGCCTTCATTGAATACGATTTCTTTAATTGAGTGAAAAACATCTAAACCTCTAAATCTCTATGTTTCTGAACCCATCTATATTGACATGTACTAATTAATTTTTTTTGATCAGAAAAAAAGAATTTATTTATGATAACTTGCACATTTCTAACACTTTAAAAATCGCATGATTTATCTACAACTATTTCAAGTTTATGGCACGCACAGCGAAAAAACCTTTTGAATTTATAAATATAATTTTAGATAATACAACTTTTTATTATCAGTGCATTATTTCTTCACCGACATAACTAAGACCACTACATTTTTGGATATAAAGACAAATATTATGAAATAAAGAGAACATATTTTTTGTAAGACTAAGACCTGTTGTCCTTGATTTATATTCAATGAATTGCACAAAATATGTGTGTGTGTGTGTGTGTGTGTGTGTGTGTGTGTGTGTGTGTGTGTGTGTGTGTGTGTGTGTGTGTGTGAGTCAATGTGTGTATGTACATATATACATGGCTTGGCTTTATTACCTTTTAATACCAATGATTTCTTAGTTTTAGATGAAAATAAACTTTATTTTTTTAAAACTACTTATGCACTAAATTTAACTTTTTTTAACTACATTTGGTATATCAAAAGTCTTAATTATTTGCAAAAAGGCTTAATTATTTGAATAAAGCTTTAAGTTTTTTAAATATTGAGAAGTTTATCGATAAACTTCGCAATATTTAAATAGTTAATGTTTTATTCAAATGAACAAGGCTTTTTGCGAAAAATTAAGGCTTTATTGAAATAATTGAGGATTTCTTTTTTATGTATAAACGGAACCGAGAGTACCAACCGAGAGTCAAATAAATCCTAAAACAATGGGGATTGGCTATATTTGCGGTAAACAAAATAAAACCATTTTAAAAACGCTTGATTTTTTGAGCTTTGCAAAGAAGAACTAATTTTTGATTGGTTCGCTTAAATCCCTCATAACATCGAAGTCGTATATATTTTTCTTATATATGTCTTGAAATATATATACTTGTATACTATAAGTTAAAATTTTTTTTTTTAAGTTACCAAGAAGATTTAATTATAAATTACTAAAATACTATGGGTGAATAGAAGGTATCCTGGGCAGAACACCCACTAGATCTGCCCCTGGAGTTCTTAAACTTGTTAAAAAACTTGATAAAATGCAACGAATTAGTGTTTATCCTCCTAAAATAATAGGGACGTCAGAATCGAGTAATGAAAGAAGCATTTGTATTTGATGAAACAACTACTAAATAAGTTGTATAATGGTAAAGGAATGTTATTTGTTCATCGTGTTAACAAGCAAACTTTTTGCTATTTTTTTTCTTTACAAGAAAAAGTTTACAAAAGTGAATACAAAAGTATTTAAAGTGCTTAAAATAAGCAAAGATCATAATAAAGACTTTCAAGTACTACTTTTAAGTATAATAAGTCATAAAATTTTTAAAAATCAAAAAAGGATGCATAGAAAATGAGAGAACACTAAACACAGTGCTTAAAATTCGAAAAATAATATGTGTACTTAGGTTAACTAAAAATGTACTGCTTCAAATTAAAGCGTTCAATTCATATGTTGATAAAAATAAAAAATTGTTATATGATAAATTCTTGTGTTAAAACTGCAGAAAAATTTACTATTTTACCGTGCATGTTTCCTGATAAAATTGTTGGAATGAAATAGACAATTGCAGCGAAGGCTTCCAATAATATTATAAAAACATATCAATGATTGTATTATTATTCTATTTCATATTATGTCTTGTAGAATGTTTAGGATATACCAAGTGGGTATGCGTCGTTCATTGGAAGTCCGGCAGACGTCTTACGGATGTCTGGACGTCTAGGAGACGTCTTACAAACAACCTCTGGACAACGCGATCCCACTGGGTAAACTTTAAAATATAGATAAATATTTGCTTCAATAGTTTTATACTTGAAAATGTTTTTTTTTTTAATTTTTACTAATTTGATGTCTAAGTCTTAAATTTTTTGTCCAGAGTAACACCGATATAACTGTATAATCCAGACCCCCTTTTTTACCAAATGCTGTTTGTTTTATGCAAGTTATATTATGAAAACTGAGCAAGATATTTGTTTGCTATTCTAAATTGCCTTAATTTTCCAGTGAACCCTTAAATTTTTTCATGGTGCGGGCCTGGCTATAGTAATATTATGTGGAGTATTACAAACAAATCTAAACTCAAAAATTTTTTATTAACAACTGCAACAACTCCAAACAATTTGCAGCACAAATTATTTATTTTCAAAATTGCTTCATTTATAATAAACTTATTTTTAGAAGCATAAGTACTCTTAATATTTATCAAATAAATGTTTCCAAAATTATGCAATTTATATTTCAACATCAATTATAAAAAACTCCCAAGGTTTTCAAAAATATTTTTTGTTAAATATCAAGATTTTTAACAAAAAATATTTTTGAAAACTAAGAATTACAAGATTTCCCGTTTCCTATCGTGGTCCAATGCTATGGAGTCCTAAGTTCGATACTATTTTATAAATTTGAGTCTTAAACTTGGAGAAATCAATACAGCTCAAAAAACTAAACATTACATAGTTAGGGACTTTCACAGAGTGCCGGTTTAGTATATGACTTTTTAATAGGGGATAAATGAACAAAATGGCGTTTTTGTTTAACTAATTATAAGCAGTTTTTCGTTATTTTAGTTTTTGTAAACGACTTTAATAAATGAATATTGGATATTTTTTGTTGAAACAACTAGTATTACAAAGATATTAACACTATAAAGTGGTTTTGTTCTTTATATTTATGTTACAACAACGTTAATACAAAAAAAAGGAGATAGAAATTAAATAAAGTAATATGGAATAATACTTTGTTTTAGTCCAATCTTCTTAATTTCCATAAATCGGACGAACGGATACATTTTTTATGGAGACAACAGTTCAACGCATTAACTTAAGTTAATCCACCGTTTCAGTAATACAGTAAGTATTCATAAAAGTTAATGCAAAAAGTGGTAAGTTGGATTTAAACAGAATTAGGAACCAATAACTTCCGATAGATAAAAATAAAAATAATATAAAACAACACAGGATATTGTTAACAATCTAAATCGTCAAGAAACTCATGCTATTATTTTATATCATCTCATTTTCAACAATGTACATCCTCAAACTGATATGCATATAGATTGTACACAGTTTAAAGATATAGATGTAGTCAAAGATATAGTCTGTACACAATTTAAGGTTCAGTCTGCACTTTTTAATTTCCATACTCTTGATTTTTGTCATTACAAAAATAAACAAACAGGAAAAGTATTATGTTATTTGATACATAATTGTATTTAAGCATATGGAAATTGTCTTTTCTTCAGCAATATTTCTATATCTATATTATTTATATGTTACTAAATATTGTAAATAGATTATAAAGATAGAAAATCAACACACTCCTTGTTATTATTTATATAATAATTTTAGTATAACAATTTTTTTAGTATATTTTGTAGCAATTAATTTTCTTTTTGGAAATACATATTATGCTATTAATTATGTTTTTTTAGGAACAGCATAAATTTTATCCTCTATTTCTCAAATAATATTACTTATTGTGGTAAACGTTTTGTGATCTGATTAAGTTAGTATCATAGATTCGGTTTCCTTTAACAATATAAAGATGCATTAAGCAAAAAAGAAGGCATTTTTGTAAAGGGATAGCTGAGATAGTAATGAAAATTTTACTCGTAAAAATAAAACATAGCACCAATATGATTTGAAAGTTTGTTTCCTTTATTTTAGAAATTTTTATTCTACATTTTTTTAACAGCAAGGTGTACTTAAATATGTTTAGTTTGGCAAGACATAGAAATTTAGTCTTTTTTACTTTGAGAATATCATTTTTGAAGTCATAATATTTTTTCCTTTGCTTCATGGAAGTCTTTTATAAATAATAACAACGAAAGGACATATCAACATTTATTTGAAACCAAAAATTTAAAAGTAATATTCTTGAAACCAACATTTCAAAATAAAAGATATATGAAGTCTTTTTTAAACAAAACTGCAGCAAGACAAATTAGTTCCCCATATTTTGATAACTAACAAGCAACGTTAACGCCAGGTTAAACAAAATTCGTTTTAACAGTCACAACTTTTCTGGCAATTTTCGTTCCGAAACTGCATTTAATTTTAAATAATTGCATCAATTTTTCTGTTCTAAACTGAATTCTCTAATATTTAAAGGATACTTTTTTTAAATAAATGAAGTGATAGAAGGGTGAGCTGAGCCTTTTATATTTAAAGAGGTAGTTAGAGGCGAAATACTTGTAGAATCCAAGAAAGCTTTGAGTACAAAACGTCTTTTTGCCTTTCACTTTAGTTTTTAGGCAAGAAAAGGGTGCTGTTTAAATTTATTTATTGTTATCCGTAAATCGTGTAAAGTGTAGATAAACAATGATCTATTAATTATTTTGTACAATTATTTTCTATCTAAAAAATTATCCATTGTTTGTTATTTAATTAAGAAGAAAGGTAAAAACATTCTGGTATCAATTGACATCGACATTGCTTTCGTTCATTTATTCCCTATAAAGATGGCTCCATAATCTTATGCGCCAAAACCACCCCTTATGAAAGTAGGTAATTGAATTTATTGTCAATCAAGATTCATTCCTCAATTTATTATAATAATACACGTTTTTTTTTTACATAATGTTACTGATGATTTAAGATTTTTTTCTTCGTCAGGATCACCTGTTTCGTAATTATTACATTTTATAAATTATACTTTTTATTTAGTATTTTTAAATACTTAATTTATTACTTAACATAAATAAACAATAAACAATAACAAAAAAAAAATTTTTTTAATTTGCAAACGGGCCCCCGAAATTCGGTACACCTTTCCTTCCTAACCTCATTCACAAATAAATTTATTAGTTTTGAAGTTTTTTAAATTTTTTTTGCAGATCTAAAAATTTTACCTTTTTTTTTTGTGAAGAAATCTTTATTATCTCTGTATTCATTGCTAGATGAAAACGAAGATTCAATCAGAGGAGGAATTGTTGTGCTAACTTCTGCACCTACGTCGCCCATTTTTGCTTCTAATTTAACCTCGTATTCAAGATTAGATGTGAATGTTCTCCCATATGAAGATTTCTTTTGTATTTTATTTACGTAACTATTAAGAGTTGTAATTACATCGGTACTCGATGTCAGGCTGCACTGTAAAGTCTAAAAAAAATCAAATCTAAATAGTTATTACTTGAAATGGTAATCAATAAAACCGATTAATAATAATAAGAAAAAATACGTTCAATGTAAACAATTAAAACATATAAATTAAGATTAGAGGTGACACATCTTTCTAAAGTGCCTATGGCTCTTTAACAATATTTTTTAAAAATGTCTATTCTGACCTCCTAAAAATGTTCAGTATATAATAAAGATAACACAAATTTTCAAATGTTATCAAAATTCAGTTACCCGGATGACATACTTCATAAAAAAAATTATACTTTTCTAATATTATTTTTTTACGCAGAATGTGTTTAAAATGCTATGATAATAAAAGTTGGAAAATTTTATAAAAATTTCACAACCTCTTATTAATTACGTAAACAAAATAAAATGGAGGGTAGTTTAAACTTTGTTAACAATTGTTAACAAGGGGGATGGGAGGTCAAAAAAACACTTTCCTTTTTTTTTAACACGTTACTTTTTTTGTAAATTTAATTATCTAAAAAAAGAAAATTAGGCAGCGTTTGTAGTCCTATGTTAGATACTTGCTCAACCTTCCGTATTTGTTTATATTCCAACTTTTTCAAAATCGTGTTGAGCTTTATAAAGACGCGACACATACAGAACTAAATAACTACACACAAGATGTTTACTCGTAACGCTATTACCTTTTAAAATTTGTTGTTTTCTCATAATAGTGACAAAAAAAAAAACAAAAAACATCAACTTATTCTTTTATACATATAGTGATGTCATTATTGTTATAATTGTTATTATTATTGTTGTTATTATTACTTTTGTTATTACTCTTGTTGTTGCTGTTTTTTTTGTTGCTGTTGTAATACTTACTTTTCTAATTATTGTTGTTGTGGTTGTACACGTTGTTGTCGTTGTGGTAATTATTTTCATATCTGATACTGTTGATGTTTTTTTTGCAGTTGTTGTTATTGTTTTCATTGTTGCTGTTGCTATTTTTATTATTGTTGTTGTTTATGCTGTTGTTACTGTTGTTGTTGTTGTTTTCGTTGCTGGTGGTGTTAATGCTGATGTTGTTGTTATTGTTGTTGTTGTCGTTTTTGTTACTTTTGTTGTTGTTATTGTTGTTGTTGATGTTGTTGTCGTTGTGAATGATTATCAATGTGCAGTTAGCATCAATTTTTCTTTAGAAAATTGCCTTAACTTGTATAAAATTTATTAAAAAATAAGAAATAAAAAAAGTCAACAAAGGAAAAAAAAAGTATTTCTTGAGCATTTCATTGTTTTTTAAATTTTCAGATCAGCATATGAAACAGGTTGAAATATATAAAACCACTTTTGCATCTGAAAGGTCAGTTTTCCTATTAATGATGATTAAATGTCGTGAAGTTAAGAGATGTGTGTAGCCATGAAAATTAACTACTTGAAAATTAAATTCTAATTTAATGCGAATTATGCATGTTGAAAAAATTGAATATATATTTTTAATATAAGTTTTAATATAAGTTTTAAGAAGAAAAATAAATTGTTACTTGACGAACAGTAACTCCATCGTGTAAGGCATAAGTGCCATCTTCGGTTCTATAAGTTGGCACAAATATGTAACCTGAAGAAAATCCTGGATCACTAGTTTGAGTGGTAGTAAACGGATTTCCTTTAAGAATGTTGTAACCCGTCATTGTTGATACTATATTTGGGTATGGTTCATGACTCGGATCACACCAATCGGCATTGCAATGAAAGGTTGGCGAACAACTTTTTACATAGACATACAGTATAAGCAAAACAACATTCATTTTTATTGGCTGAAAAGACAATGAATACTTATGACAATTTATCATGCATAGAGATTTTTAAAGTTGAAATGAAATCTCTCTCTCTCTCTCTCTCTCTCTCTCTCTCTCTATATATATATATATATATATATATATATATATATATATATATATATATATATATATATATATATATATATATATATATATATATATATATATATATATATATATATATGTATATATATATATATATATATATATATATATACATATATATATATATATATATATATATATATATATATATATATATATATATATATATATATATATATATATATATATATATATATATATATATATATATATATATATATATATATATATATATATATATGTATATATATATATATATATATATATATATATATATATATATATATGTATATATATATATATATATATATATATATATATATATATATATATATATATATATATATATATATACATATATATATATATATATATATATATATATATATATATATATATATATATATATATATATATATATATATATATATATATATATATGTATATATATATATATATATATATATATATATATATATATATATATATATATATATATATATATATATATATATATATATATATATATATATATATATATATATATATATATATATATATATATATATATATATGTATATATATATATAAAAGCAATAAAGATCAGGCTTCAAAAACTTTAAAAATTTATCATTAAAAAAAAAGTTAACTGAAAAAGCATCAAATATGAAAATGAAAGAATTAGAATTTTAAACTTTTAGTAATTTATAATGCTCAGTTCTTTTATTTGAATATTAATTCAAAAAAAGTCTATAAAATGAAGTTTTCAATATTTTATTGGAATATTTTAAAGTGCGCAAAAAACACTCTTTGATTTTGTAACTTTAAGCATTACAATTGCAATTATAATTAAACTAAATTTCGGGTTTTATTGGATAATAAATACGCTATTAGATCTTTATCCAAATATTATTTCCTGTTTGGGTAAAGATGTATTATAGTAACATAGAAATATTATGAAATGGTTTGTATTGTTATATGTTTTTTTTTTGTTTTGTTTTAATTTTATGTCTTTTTCTTTAGAGTTTTTATAATACCATAAATTGCTAATAATTTTATATTTCCATAATGTATCATTCAAAAAGTACATTCTGAAATAAAAAAACGTTTTATTCCACACCCAATCCTTACTTGTGTGACAGGCAGCCACACTAACTATTAATGTTCTTTTTTATGTATGTAACTTTTTTATACATGATCCCCCCCCCCAACCCTTCTTAATAATTTGCAACAGTTTTGTAAAGCTAAAAAAAAAACACAATTCTACGTTTTCTATTTAATAAACAAAAATATACTGTATTGAAACGGCAAATAATAGATTTTAAAAATGCAAAAATTGCATGTTTCTACTTTTTAAAGCATTGATTTTTTTTAGACAAAATGATAGCCCGGTACTTTAAGAATTTTAAATCGATGTAAAGAAACAGTTTTATTTGAAAAAAAAAGTAATTAAAACAATTCCATTTAGGTTTTTCACAAATGAAAAAGTACCTCATTTGCGTTAAGCTAGTCTTCCTCATTGTCAGGTTTAGTGGGTTTACGCTTTTCTATATATACTTTTAATTGTTTATAGGCTTATCAAAAATTGTTAAAAGACGCCAAAATCCTAAATATGATCCAATAAATATAATTTTTTTTGAAAAGAACTATGCTTTTTTGATTAAAGTATTATTAGCTTTCACTTAGAGATCCAGTACCTAAAATTTTAAGTCTTTAAATGAATTTGGGCCTACCATACAAGCCAAGTGCACTACTTTACTTATAAACCTACCCTTGCCATCCCTATTTTAAAATGAAATCAATTAGTTAAAAATTTTTTGTTTGTTATTAGTCTGTTTCTTAAATTATTTTCAATTATCAATTAAGTGTAAATGTTTTACTTAATAACATATATGTAATTATGCAGTTTAAAATTTTCTAATATGTAAGTGTCGTAAACTTTAGTTAGATCAACATTAACTATTTATGATTTGTAAATATCATACAATTAGCAATATTTTTTCAAAATTATTTATGTTACGAAAAAGAGAAACTTTAAAAAGTAAAACTGATACGGATACATCAAATGGGTAGGTGCAAAAAGTCCTTTTTTCTTATTATTGGAATTACTAAAAACCCATCAATGCTGTTATTAATAAAGAGACAAAAAATTAATTTTTGGTTAGAAAGAACCCTTACTAAAAGTCTATCTATGACGGTTTGAACAAACCCCTTTTCTTTTTCTTTTTTTTATTTTGTTTTTTTGTTTTTTTGTTCGTTTGTTTCTTTTTTGTTAAAGTTTTATGATGTAAAACAAACCGTGGTTCTATATGAATCGGTTTTTGTGAAAAGGGCGCAAGCCACAATTAAAGATGCAACACATATCAAACATATTTATTAAATATTTTAAGATATCTAATAGAAAAAACAGCAAACGTAACAAAAACCAATTTAGGCCTCTTCAGTAGAAGCTATGATGCTAGCTACTTTGTTTTAAAACACTTTCATTTCTTTTGGAAATAAAATGTCAAATGGATATACTATACTAAACTATATATAGTTTAGCATAGTATATCCATTTGACATTTTATGCAAATTTAAAAAATAAATGTCATTTAAATCATTAATTTTTAATTAAATTTTGTATTGCAATTTTTAAATCCTGTTGCATTAAATACAAAAAACCATTTAATCTACGACTTTATAAAGTCGTAGATTAAATGGTTGAATGCAAACTGTTGCTTAGTGATCGGAACAAATAATAAGGCGCTTAGTTAGGTGAGTAGAAAGAATTAGAAAATTCTTCTTAACCAAGCTCTAATAATTTTTAAGATATTGATTATGAAGAAAGTAAATTTTGTTAAGCTCTGAGCTTTTTTTTTTAAGGTTCTGCTTGAAGCTGAGCACAGTAGGTTGCGGCTGAACGGTGTTTAGAAAAAACAAATCTTACTACATAATGCCCCGCAGGTCCGGCCAAACCAAAAGCAACATATTTTTGATGTTTAGGTTGACTTTTTTGTTTGGTTCTGGTGGTTGTTCCGGTATCACGAAATAAATCTTTCCGTAATAGCTTTGCCCATCTTGCTGAAATATACTTTCCGGGGAAAAGATATATTTTGAAGTAATATTTTCATCGTAGTAATAATTTTTTTCCCTATCTGCAAAATAAATTTCCCCCGGAGATAATTTCCCTCCAAATATTATTATATACAATTGGACTTAATTACCAAATAAAATGTATAATATGACCTGATTAAATACTAAATTTTAAAAATTGCTAAATTAACTAAAAACTAGCCAAAATAGACTAAAGATTAAAGATACCCTGACAAAATAATAAAACATAGCAGCTATGTTTTATTATTTTGTTAGGGTATCTTTTGTCTTTATTACAGACACCAACTGCACATCTGCTATGACTTGGCATTATATTAGTGTAACGTGAGGCGAAATGAGACACTTAAGCGCTAATATATCTAATACGGCCCGTCTAACAGCTTTTGAAAAAATAAATTGATATTTTTCAATTCTTCTACGATCCTACTTGAAGCCTAAAAAGTATGAGTTGCAAAACTGCAGTAGTTTGGTCACCAGAGATCATTTATTGACAGCACCTTTCTTGTCTCATTTTGCCCAGCATACCGGGGCAAAATGAGACAGATTTTTTTTTTTTAGTAATTTAAATAAATAAAGTTAAAAAAAACATATCTTTAAAAGAATCAGTAAGAAATACATTTTATAATATATTACAGCTATAATCAAACTGTCACTAATCACATAAATCACATATTGCTTAACCAGTATTTTGAAACAAACAACAGTCCGAATGATCCCAGGTTGTGCATTTTGGAAATTGACTTCACTTATATATATATATATATATATATATATATATATATATATATATATATATATATATATATATATATATATATATATATATATATATATATATATATATATATATATATATATATATATATATATATATCCACTACAAGAACTAATAAAACCATACATGCATATATTAAACTTATGTATTTAAAACACGCATAACATTCATTGTATTTTGTTTATAGGTACTGCAATAACCTATGTTATAATCTACTCACTATATATAATATATACTACTTACTTTATTGCATTACAATACAATAAGATTATAAAATACAAACATAGTAATTATAAACATCAGACAATTATTTACTTCAATTTGATTAAATATTTATTATATTTAAATATAAGTTAACAAAATATAAAACGTAATTCTATATTGAATAACAACTAAACATTTCAATTAACAAAATAAAAAGTAAGTAAATACAGTATAATAAACTTAAATCTACAGCATGTAAATATTAATATTTGCTTTGGTTGTTGTTTTAATGTAAAAAAATAAATAAACATAATACTAGATATCGGCAAAAAAAATACAAACAGAATGTCTCGTTTTGCCCCGCATCATGTTGGCATCGAAAAGCCTAATTTCCAGACTATTTTACTGAAGAAATAAAATACAAAAGAATGGAAATGAAAGAAAAAGGCCCAAAGATTCTAATTAAAAAAAAACTTTAAATATAAAAAGCTTTTCCACTCAGTGAGATCAAAAAAGACTAGGAAAAAATATAATAACAACTCTTAAAAATTCGTAATTTTCGCGAAGCCGAGGGATGAAATAACTCCCCTTTTACTCAACTTTTTTATTTCAAAGTAACTCAATATATTTTTCTCGACAAAAAATAGTTTATGAACACAACTGCACTTTTAAAAATCTTGCAAATAATAATTTGTAGGGCTGGCATTATGTTAAACGCGAACTGTCTCGATATTGCCCCGCTGTCACATTTTGCCCTGCATTACCCTACATACTAGATATTACTTAATAAATGCTTATATTCTAAAAAAAAAAGCAGTAAAAGTATATTAAATAGTTTTAAACTAATAACTAATTTTTTAAAATGAGATCAAACAATTCACTATAATAAAATGTATGTACTAAAGTGAATTGTTGATTAAAAGTTTTCATACGGTATAGACTGTACCTTTTAAAATACTAAAAAAATGCAACTTTACTGTTCAATATAAACTATATATATAGTTGAATAAAAAATGCATAAACTTATTTTATAATATAAAATTTAAAACCATAAAAAAGGTATAATATCACCTTTTCTTTTGGTTTTTTAATTGTGAAAATATAATTTCAAGAATGAGTTCCATAGCAACAAAAGCTCTTGCAACAAGTTTAACATTTTTTCCTTATAATTTTAAACCAAGAATTAACTAGTAATCTATGAGTTATTTTAATTTTAAATTAAGAAAATTTTCATACTTTTGTATAATATTTCGTGTAAAAACGGAAAGTTCAAAATTCAACTTGCATCCCCAAGAAAATTTTTCCAAGATGGCTACGCTAACTCCGAAATCGTTAAGAAAGCAATGTTTTAAACGCATCTTTGATTAAAATATGAGAGTCAAATAAGTTTTATATCGTTTTCTTTATATATATATCAATAATAAATTACAAAAGTTGCTTATCTAATAAATAATATTAGCTTAAAGCTTATATATTTAGCTTTAAGCTAAATATATTAGCTTTAACTCAATATATAAACTCTCTTTGAGAGATTATATATTGACTCAATATATAATCTATCTTTGAGATTATATATTGAGTTAAAGCTCAGATTTTAATCAGTTTGGAAAAACGGTCAATTTTTTGATAGGATACTAAAATTGATAGAGCTAAACAAAGGCATCTAAAAAAAGCATCTAAAAATGACATCAGAATTGTATAAAATACGCAGAAAAAACGTTACGTTATTAAACATTCAATTCAGTTGTTTGCACTTGGCGACAAAGTTTTGAAATGCAACAGAGTTTGCATTTCAAAACGTCGTTAAACCACGTCGTTAAACCACAATATTATAATTTGAAATCAAGATTGTAATTTTCGAACCTTTTTACTTGTTAATTAGGTTTTTCGATTGAATTTTTCAATGCTTTTATTTCTACAACTTCGATTGTTTCTAAATTTTTTCTCGTTGATCTATATATAACCCTGATAAAGAATTTTAGAAAAATTCAAAGTTAAAAGAGACAAATTTTTTTAAGTTTTGTTGCAACTAGCGCCGGTCTCCCCTAAAATTAAACACGGAAGCAAGAAGACGATGCAGAAATAATAATAATAATGTATCTCCTGAATATTTATTTCAAAATATACAATCCAGTGAAAAGCTTGTCCCGGTATATACTTTCCGAGGGTATAAATGTATAGGGGAAACATCTGTCAAGTAAAACCGGCACTAGCCACTAGCAAAAGTCGCAATGCAAAACTTTAATTAACCTCATAGTCTGGTTTACACGCCTTATTCATATACTCAAATCATTGAAACTTCTCAAAGCTTCCAAAATTTTCTTGAATTTTACAAAAAACTTTTTAACGTCATGTTTATAACGTCATGTCATTCATTTTAAAATCGTTTGTTTACAAGTTTTAAATAAAAAATAAAAACAATAAAAAAGAATAGACCAATCATAGCAGATTTCAAATTGTTTGATGTTTGAGTTTTATTTACAGGTTATGAGCATTTTATAAAAGCCATTTATTTCTAGCAGTTATTAATTCAACTTTTGACTATGGGATCGTCCATAAATTACGTCACGCTCTAGAGGGAAGGTGGGGTAGAAGAGAATAAGGAGTTATAATTTTTTGTCGACTAGTATGGGACTTGGTCCTAAAGAGTTACAATGTTGTGACGAGGGAAGCAGGGGAGGGGGTCTAAATTGATTGAAAATTGCGCGACGTAGTTGATGGACAACCCCTAATTAGAATCTTTCTAAAGCAAATTGACTTCTTACATCAAAAAAATGCTTATTAAGAACAAAAATATTTTTAATTGAAATTATTTAACTTTATTAAATTAAATTATTTATGAGATTATAATATTTGATTAAACTAAATATGAAATTATTTAAAACTATTTAATACTTGACTTAAACTAAGTATAAATGAATATTTAATGAACGGAACTAAATAAATCAATTTGAAAACCCAGAATTAAATATATACTTGTCACTAGTGTACCATCATCATTTACAACAATTGTTATGCCAAAATCAACTAATGTTTGTCAACAAAATCAGTAAAGTGCACCTTTTTTTTTTTTTTATCCTTTGACTTTTTTTTGACTTTTTTTTCTCTGAATTCGATTTTAACACAAATTATTATTTGTGCTATACGAGTTGATTATAGAGTTATAAACATTTATTTTTATTTATTATTATAAAGTTATTAATTCATAAATTATTTATTGTTATTATTATTAAATTATTTATTGTTTAAATATTTATCATTATTTGTTATTTATATAAAATTATTTATTGTATAAAGTATTTATTTTTATTTATTATTATTAAGTTATTTATTGATATTTATCATATTTGTTATTTATGTAAAGTTATTTATTGTACAAAGTATTTGTTGTTATTTATTATTTTTATAAAGATATTAATTGTTTAAATATTGTAATTGTACTGTTTATAAAATATTTATAAAACGAAATTTTATTCATTAACTTGAAAAACCAAAATTTATAAGAAAAAAAGAAAAAAAAAAACGTTTGAGCACTTCTGATTTTTAAGCCTAAGTATTTAGCGCCAGGAACCATATAATTCTAAAACTACTGACAATTTTTATAAAATTTTTTTATATAAATAGCGCTTTTTAACTCGCAATTTGTTAACACGCTTCGCTAGTTTTGTTTAAACAAAATAACAAAATGCGTTTAAAAAGTTGCTCTTTAGATAAGCAAATCTTTCACAGTTAATAGATTAATCATAAACTATAAAAGCTTCCATTTAAAAATTCGGGAAGGAAAATTTACTGATATACATAAGTATAAAATTTATCAAATACAGTCGTATACTATTTAATATTTTATCAATTATTTTATCGAATGTAACTTAATGAAGAATTCTGACTATTAAGTGTTTAAAATTCTTAGTAGTGAAAAACATGACAATGTACACGTTTCTTTTTTTTTATATAAAAATTAGTTTAAAAAAAAAAAAAAACTAGTAATAGAAGACCCAAAATCAAAGAAACTTTTATAACTAAATTACTTTTTAATGAGAAACTTATTTTATTCACGAATTCTGAATCCTTTTTTAAGTTTTTTCCAAGAACTCGAATTCACATCAGAGTTGGTTTTAAGAGGTGTGCAGGGCTTTTCTAGTTATAGTCGGATTTTCGAGGAATATAGTCGGCAAGTCGGGTATTTGACACATTTAAGTCAGGTAAATTTTAGTTTTGAGGACATTCCTTTTTTTTTTAGGATGCATTCGTTACTTTTTAAGGATTCACTTCCTCATTTTATTTGTAGAATCGTATCTGATTCACGTATCGCATGTTAAAAGAACGTTATTTAAAAGAGGACAACCATAAAGTACGTTTGTAGTAAAATCACTTTAGGACCCTCCCTGCCTCATTGTACGCATCTGCATGCTTTAAATGACCCCACCTTTTCCTCAGCGTACGTATACATTGTTTATTACAAATTCATCTCCTCCTTCCTTCCAAATGCATAAATTTTTCAAAATAAAATAAAGAAATCTTTCATTATATTGACAAAAAATACCTCTTGTTGATTTCATTGTTACATAACGTTAAAGTGATTTTTTTAAACTCGTGATGTTCAAAATTTTTGTCAGGAAACCGATTTTTAGGAAAGATAGAAATAAGTTTATGATTTAGACAAAAAGTAAATAAGCTAAGAATCAGCTATATTTTTAAAATTACGTAAAACTTTACTTTAGAAAAATTATAACTTGACAATATAGTCAGTTATTATCATTTTTATGAAAATAGTAATGAAATTTCTTTTAACATTCTATGAAAATTTTAAAAGAGTAATAATATAAGCATTAGTAAAAATAAATTTTTCCTATTTTTTTCTAAATTTAATAAATTAAGGTAATACAATTTCTCAATTTATAAGGAATATATTGAAATATTTTTCAAGAAAAGTTTAGTTTATACTTTTGAAAAATCTAAATCAAGTTGAGATAAACAATAAATTGATTTTTTCGTAAGAAACTCGGCAAAATAAAATATCAACTGTTTACCTAAAAACATAGCCCTCTAAAATATTGAAGGTGAAACCTGTCCAATGATATAAAAATAATTATAATCTAATTTAAATAGTATTAAATGGATGCAGTAACTCTGACTGTAATAAACTAGCATAATTAGTTGTCATTAAATGATGGAGAGAATGAATGGTTACACGAATTTTTTCCTGTCTTAAGAAAAAAAATCTAAAATTGGAATAATAGTTAAGATCCTATTTAAAATTGTAAGACGAAGAGACCCTATAGAGCTTTACTATAAAATTTTTTATAAAAAAAATAATAAAAAATTATTAAAATTAGAAAGTTTGGTAGTTTAGCTGGTGCGACTGTTTTTTAAAAATAATAATAATAATAAGCAATATAATAAATTTATTGTATAATTTAACAATTATTAAAGTAGGCTATAACGACCCGTTATCATAATAAAGAATAGATAAAGATTAATTAATAAAAGATACCTTAGGGATAACAGGATAATTTTGTTTTAGAGTCCTTATCAAAAGCAAAATTTGTCACTTCTATGTTGAATTAAGATATCATAATAATGCAGTAGTTATTGAAGGTAGGTCTGTTTAATCTTTAAACTCTTGCATGGTTTGAGTTCATTCCGTTGCAAGACAGGAAGGTTTATGTCAACTATAAAATTACAATTTAGTACGAAAGAAATAAAGTTTCATTTATCTTCCAATACCCAACCCAATACCCTCTGTTTATGAAAAATTTAATATTTTTAATAAATTTTTTCACTTGTTTATTATTTAATAATTTTGTTTAAAAAGAAATTCCTGAAATAAATCAACTTTCTTTTTAGAAAAGTGCTTCATCTTGTAGTAATAGTTTAATATTTTTTCATGATGATACAATGTTTTATGTGGTAATTATTCTTGTATTAGTAGAGTGATTATTATTTTCTATAATTTTTAATGAAAGGTATAACAAATTTTTATTGGAAAATAATTTCATTGAAATTGAATGAGCATTAATAGCTGTTATTATTATTATAGTTATTATTATTATTATAGTTATTATTATTATTATAGTTATTATTACTATTATAGTTATTATTATTATTATTATAGTTATTATTATTATTATTATTATAGTTATTATTATAGTTATTATTATTATTATAGTTATTATTATTATTATAGTTATTATTGCTATTATAGTTATTATTATTATTATAGTTATTATTATTATTATAGTTATTATTATTATTATAGTTATTCCTACTTTATTTTTACTATATTCTATTGATGAAAATGTTGAACCTTCTTTAACTGTAAAAATAGTTGGTCATCAATGATATTGATCATATGAATTTTCTAATTTTTCCACAAATATAGAATTTGATTCTTATATGATTCCTACTTCATATTTAAATCAAGGTGATTTTAGATTACTTGAAACTGAAAATGATCTTGTTTTACCAGTTATTACAAAAATCAAATTAATTGTTTCAAGTGCTGATGTTAACCATTGTTGATTTGTTCCTTCTTTAGGTGTAAAAGTAGATGCAAACCAAGGTCGCTTAAATCAATTAAATTTTATTATCAATAGACCTAGCAAATTTTTAGGTCAATGATCAGAATTATGTGGTCTTAACCACTCTTTTATACCTATCTCTATTTATTCTATTTCTCAAGAAAAATTTATGAACTGATCGATTAATAAGACTTAGAACCATGTTTTATTGCTATTTTTTTTTTTATTAGTAATTTTAATGTCTAAGATTTTATAATTTTTTCTTAGTTTTACATATAAGAAACAATTTTATTTCAAATAATTCAGAATCAAGTAAAAATAACTTTTAACAATTTTCTATATTACATAATATATTAAAGCTATAATGTCTTCTTACTTTGATTATTTCTTAATCACTAAAATTTTTGGGTTTTTATTTTATTTTAATATTAATATTATCTGTATTTATAATTTTTAAAGCTCTAAACTTTAGTTTTATAATTCCTTCAAGAATTCAATTATTTTTTGAAGTGATTATTAATCACTTTTTTCAAAATGAAAAATAACATTTAGGCAATAATTCTCAAATATACGTATTATTTTTATCAACCTTATTCTTTTACCTTCGATTAATAAATTTATTAGGAATTTTTTATTTTTACTTTACCATCTACTACTCATATTTAATTAACTTTCAGATTATCATTTTTTATATGATTATCAATAATAATATTAGGATTTTTTAATTTCAAAAGTTTTTATTTAAATATGTTTATGCTAACTGGACCTCCTTTAGGTCTCTCTCCTTTATTAGTATTTATAGAATTAGCCAGTCATTTTTCAAGGCCTATAGTCGTAGGAATGCGTTTAGCAGCTAATTTAACAGCCGGTCATATTTTATTAGCTATTCTTTCTGATTTGATATGTTTTTATTTATCTGATTTTATACGTTTTTAAATGATATGTTTTTCTTCTTCTTTTTTTGATATATTTCCATTAATGATTATTATATTTATGATTATATTAGAAATAAGTGTTTTAGTTGTTAAAGCATATTTTTTTACCCTTTTATGATTAATTTATTTAAAAGATAGTTTAATTTTACATTATCAAAAATATTATCATCGTTTCTACATTAATGGAAAAATATTATCATCGTTTTCATTTAGTAAATCCTAATCTTTGACCATTTTGTATATCAATGGGTGTATTGTATTTAACTTTAAATACTTTTGCTGATTTTTGTAAGGGGTTTTATTATACTTTGTTATTAAGTTTTATTTTAATAATTTTATTTATGGTTTTATGCTTTACAGATGTGTTTACAGAATCTAGTCTAGATGGGTCCATACTAAATTTTGTATATCAATGGGTGTATTGTAATGGGTGTGTCATACTAAATTAGTTTTAACAGGTTTAAAATTAGGTTTTATGTTATTTATAGTTTCAGAAATAATATTATTTAGAAAATATTTTTTTCTTATCTTTTTTCTGAGCATTTTTCATTCTTGTCTTTCTCCTTCTGTAGAAATAGAAATAAATTGACCATCTTTAGGAATAATAACTTTAATTTCATTTTCTACTCCGTTATTAAATACTATTATTTTTATATTATCAGGAGTGTTACATTATGTTATCATAGTTTAATCCAAAAAAAAAAATCAAAGCCTAATAATTACTATTACTTTAGGTTTACTCAGGGCCAGCGCAAAGGCTATGCGAGTTATGCGGTCGCATAGGGCGCCGGCTTGATTGGGGCGCCACGCTGGCGTAGCCAACAATTTTTTTTTTTTTTTTTTGCTTAATTAATAAAATCTTAAATTTTGATTTGAAAAAAATTAACTTATTTACATTTTTTAGCGTCCTTAATATGTATATTACTGAGTTGTTTACGTATTAGGGGCGTCAAACTTTATATGCTAGACTAATGATTTTTTTACATTTTTTCTCACTACTTCAATGAAAAAATAACTAGATCGAGGATAGCAGTTAAATATTTTTTTGAAAAAATAAGTTTGCGAGTTTATTGTTTATTTAAATCATGTTAAATGTTTATTTAAATATAAACTCACATTAGGGGGCGCCCAAGTTTTTGTTTTAAACTATTGATTTTGTATGTATTTGCTTTTGTACTTCAATAAAACGTTATAATTATAGAAAAAAGTAGCAGCTAGTTAATTATTTTAAAAAATTATTTTTGAGTCATCAAGGCGGAAAAAAAGAAACCGTTGGGTTGTTTTTTTTATAAAAAACGCAAATCAGAAATGGAGAGAGAGGATAAAAAAAAAAACAAATACATTGATTAAATTTTTTTATAGACTGGAAAAACAAGATCCAAACAATAGTCAGCATCAATTGCAGATAAAATATGAGTAAAGTTTTTACAATTAACTTTGTTAATAAATAAAAAATAACAATAAGTTAAAAAGATAATAGGTTATCTTATGTTTAAGTCTTAATACCCATTGTTTTCTATTTTTATAATATTATTTTCTTAATGTTCGGTGCTGGGTGTACTTTTAACCATAACTAAAATCAAAACAAACAAAAAATAAAACAACTTGTGGTCTAAGAAAATTCACTGTCTTAAGATTTAAAAGACATTCTCGATGAAGCAGTTGAAAGCGACTTAATTTACAATTAAGTACCAGTAAAACTACATTAATTTTATTTTTATTTAGAGTTTAGCCTTTTCTTAAAAAAAAATAAAGTGTAAAAAAATACAGTACAAGGTCTTGTTTTAAAACAAAAACTTTAGTTTTAACTCCTCACTTTGTAATGTGCAATTCTCTGGAACTCAAGAAAAAAACAGTTTCATTTATACGTGGAACAAGTGAAACAGTTTTCAAAAAAAAACAGTGGAAACTTTTTAAAACTTTTTGAAACCTTTTCAAAATTTGACATCTTCTTTCTGAAAATCTTCGTCGGGTAACTGCCTAAAAAAATCATGTACATTCTTTAAGCAAAAAAATTTAAAATGAGTTTATTGGTCTTCTTTCCTGTAAAGTTATTGAATTTATCTTGTGTGAACTGTAGAAAATTTGTATTAGTCTATAAATCTTGACTGAACTCCTGACGTAATTTGTAAAGAACAAAAGATAAATGTTGTTTGCTTTGTGTATGCAGTTGTATGAGAAGAAGTAAAGGTGAGGGGACATTTTCTTGGATTTTTTTATGTCTCGCAAATATCTGGGAAAGGGTTGACAGCTTGCTTGTTAGACGAGCTTTAAAAAAGCTTTTAAAAAAGGTTTTTAAAAAATATCCTTACAAAATATGCATGGCAAAGATTTTATAATAGATCAAACATAAAGGGAAAGAACGTCGGCTAACAAAAAAAGATCCTTGAGCTTGACCCACGAGCTTTTTTTGTTTCTTGTGAACGTCATTCACTAAAACTTGTTGTCAATGTTAATGCAGCATTTTTCTGCACTCTAGCTGTTAGCTTTTTTAGCAATACTCAGGAGATTTATAACTTTTTTTCTGGATTGACCCTTAAATGGAATACGTTTGGAAGAACAGGGTAGACGCCCTTAATTCTTTGCGGTACCACATTGATGAGGTTTTCGACGTTGTTTTATCAAAAGATTTAAAAATTGATGCTTTTGGAAAATGTACCGCTGTGGGAATTGCCAAGAAAATTAAAAATTTCAAATTCTGCTCTCGGTATGATGTATCGTTTAAATTTAATTTAGTTAGCAAAATATTTAAGATGAAGACTATTAATCTGCAGAGTGCTTCGAAACTAATTGAAAGCGTTTTTTGGAAAACATGAGATCGGAAAATGGTCTATATTGTGTTGTTATAGATGCCATGGAACTGGTAGAAAAACTGTATATCAATCCAGGACTGTCCCGCAAAAGATCTTAAAGAAACATTTGCTGACTGCCAACTATAGATCCAATTTTGCCAACTCCAGTGTTTAATATGCCGAATAATGAATTTCGTAGGGGGGCTAGTCACTCTCCTACTCTCTCTATTGGGATGCTTCTGCATTGATCTAAAGTTCTCTGAAGAAGTTGTGGTTAAGCCAAATAAAAGATCAAAAATCAATTTTACTATGAAGATGAATCTGTGAAGTCGGCAATTTTTTAAAATTTCTTTTTTGTAGTTTTAGACTCTGCAATTAATGAAAGATTTAAATAGATGGAAAATTGCAGGAAAGATTTCAAATTCCTCTATAACATGAAAGACAAGAAATGTGAAACAGATGCATTTAAAGAAAAGTGTAAAAGCTTGGCAGTTGATGGTAAAAGTGACGTTAATAGGAATGAGCTGTTAGGTAAAATTATAATCTTAGCTCCAATGTTGCCGAACGATGGATAGAACAATAGTTTCCCCAAAACAACATTGTCATTGTCAACATTTTCAAAATGGTTTAATTGACATCATTGAAAATTTTGCTTTTGCTCCCGGTATCAGTGGCCAGCGGAGAAAGGAGTTTTTCTAAATTAACAATTTTTAAGAAACAGTTATGTTAGTAAAACTTATTCTATTTCTATATAAAAACATATAAAAATATAAACTCTCAAAATATTTTTTTAAATAATTTAACGGATGCACTTTTTTTATAATAGGGGGTGCTAAACCGTGACCTCGCATATACCAATAAAAATCCTTGAACCGGCCCTGGGTTTACTATTTACATTTTTACAGGCTTTAGAATATTTAGAATCAAATTTTTGTATATCTAGTTTACGGTTCAATTTTTTTGTAGCCACAGGATCTCATGGAATTTGTTTTATTATCAGTACAATATTTTTATCAGTATGTTTACTTAAAATTTATTATTCTCATTTTACTAATTCTCGTCATTTTACTTTTGAAGCTGCATCATGATATTGACATTTTGTTGACGTTTTCTGGTTATTTTTATATATATGTATATATTGATGTGGTTCCTAACTTCTTTAGATTGGCATAATTAAAGTTTGATTCTTTAACTGCAATAATTTTTATGATTCTTGATTATAAAAATTTATTAATATTTGCACTTACAGTTTTTATTATATTAAACTTATATTTAGATAAATATAGTTTATTTTATTTAATCCCATCGATAATTTTATTTATTATAATCACACAATTTGTTAAAGCAATTTTTTTTTTGAATAATATTTATTATCATTTAAAATAATTTACACGTAAAACTAGAAAATTTAACTTTATATAGCTTTATTTTATTATCAGTGATAACAATAATATTTTCTAATAATCTAATAATACTATATTTATATGTAGAATTTCAATTTTTTTTTTTTTTTTTGTTAGTTTTTATTGGTTCTAACAGAAATAATATAAAAAGTTTATAAGCAAATTTAAAATATTTTATCTTAAGCAGTATTTCATATGGATTTTTTATTTTGGGTCTTTCTTATTTAATCAAAGTTTATTTAATTTTATACTTAATAATTCATCTTCTTTCCACTCTTTTAGTAATTCTATATTAATTTTATCTCTTTTACTTAAATTAGGCTTAGCTCCATTCCATTATTGAATTGCCGATATTTATGAAAGATCAGGTCTTGTGTTAACATTATTGTTATCTTCTTTATGTAAATTATCTATATTTATTATTTTATTAAAATTTAATAACAATTTTGAAATGCTTATGCTTTTAGGAGCATTATCGATAATTATAGGAACTATTGCTGGATTTAATCAAACTAAAGTAAAAAGGTTAATAACTTATAGTGGTGTTTCTAAGTTTGGATTTATTATTATATCTTTAAGCTTAATGTATGATTACTGCGAGAAAAATAAAGTAGAACTTGGAATTAAATAATGTAATCCACAAATAAAGAACAGTAGTGACTGGAATGACAACTGTATTCCACGACAACAAGTTTGCAAGAACAACCCAAACAACGTCGGATATATTTATTGTACACCAAACTGTTCGCTTCTACCTTCCAAAAACGGAGGAACATGTCAAGATATTACCGACAGTTCGTGCACATTCCGATGTTCGTGTCGTAATGGCTGGCAAGGCGCCACGTGTGAGGAAAAATATGTTGTATTCAATATCATAAAAGCGGAAATTGAGCAACAAATGATTTACATAGTGGAAAAAGCAATGATGACTTTAGAGGCATACTTTATCAATATTTGTCTCAACTTTATCCAAAATATTATTTTACCGATAACAAAGTTAGCGGCTTTGACGGTCATTCAGTAATAGGTAGCTACGTTCACTTTTTTAGACAACATAGACGAAACCTTTTAGTCAGATGGGCTAGACATAATTCAGTATTTCCATCTACAGACAAATTTAATGAAATTGCTGGTGCTGTTCTTTGTTCTGTAACTAATTATGTAAGTATTTGTAACTAATTTTGTAAGTACTTGTTCAAATATATCAGTTACATTTTGTTATATTGTTTTACATAACGGCCGATTATTACAATCTTCTTTAGTTCAATCAAAAAAAAATTTTATTCTTTACAAAAAACAATATTAAATTTATAAAAAGTATTTTGGACGTGCACTAAATTTTAAAATGAAATAAAAAGAAAAAAACAAAACAAATTTTATTATTTTAAAAAATAAGTTAATGCATTCTTATAAGAATGTATTAAATAAAAAGAAAAAAGAAAAAAGAAAAAAAGTTTTTGTTTCTTTCTTTTTATTTAATACATTCTTATAAGAATGTATTAACTTATTTTTTAAAATAATAAAATTTGTTTTGTTTTTTTCTTTTTATTTCATTTTAAAATTTAGTGCATTAAATAAAATGAAAAAAACAAAACAAATTTTATTATATTAAAAAATAAGTTAATACATTCTTATAAGAATGTATTAACTTATTTTTTAAATTAAATATTCATTAAAATTAAATAGTCATTTTAAAATTTAGTGCACGTCCAAAATGCTTTTTATAAATTTGAGCCCATCAAAATAAAAAACAAAATATATTAAACTTATACCATAGGGCTTATTTTATATAATTAAAGAGGCATTATTTAGTTTTGATCATAAAACTGACGTAACAAAATATAGTTGATATATATATATAAAAAACCATTTAAATCTAAACGTTCAGTTTTATAAAGTTTAGATTCAAAAAATATTTTTAAATATTGTAGCAACAAAAAAAGATCTCTTTTTTTATTTTTTTGAATTATATAATACTTAATATAAAAAAGTTGATTTAATTATATATAATTAAATCAACTTTTTTATATTATATATTATATAATACAAAAAAATAAAAAAAGAGATCTTTTTTTGTTGCTACAATATTTAAAAATATTTTTTGAATCTAAACTTTATAAAACTGAACGTTTAGATTTAAATGGTTTTATATATATATATATATCAACTATATTTTGTTACGTCAGTTTTATGATCAAAACTAAATAATGCCTCTTTAATTATATAAAATAAGCCCTATGGTATAAGTTTAATATACTTTGTTTTTTATTTTGATGGGCTCAAATTTCTTATATCCACCTTTCAAATCCTCAAAATCAAATATCAATACTTTGTGCATAATTGTACGATCTTTACGCATTGATAGTTTTAAATAGTATATCTTTTTATTATTACAGAGTCAATGCACGAGAGAGTATGGACAAAGCATATTCAGTAGCAAAATCATACGGATACCCTATTGTGTTTGTACACATTGTTCTATTTGGAAATGGCCTCCGTTCTCATTACAATGGATATAGAAGCTTCCAAAACTTTAAAGTTGGAAGTCACGAATCACGAAATAAAAAATTGTTGTTGTTATGTTTGGAGATATTTAAATAAATAGAAAAAGATATTTTTTACCCGGTGAAACATATTTTCAGAATATTTCTTTTGATGCTATAATATATTACATTTTTGTTTACACTTTCTCGCTATTAAATCAAATGGTTGCAGGTTTAATGCCTGCTTTGACCATATAAGCAATAATGAACGGAAGACGACGTTTAGTTTCTTGTTAAATATCTTTTCAAATATTCGCGGTGCTTTGTTACAAGACAATTAAAATCACTAAGCATTTTTTTAAAAGTTAATAAGCATTTTTTTTTGCGGTTCAAAGTTACATTAGAGCATCCATTTCACAAGGGTCTTTTCCAGATAAACTAAAGATAGCAAAATTAACTCCAATCTTTAAGACAGAGAATTGTAAAAATATAACAAATTATTGCCCTATTTCAGTTGTTCCAGTTTTTTCAAAATATTTAGAAAGAACAATGTATAACCGAATCTATTCTTATCTTGTTGAAAACAAAATTCTATACCAAAACCAATGTGGTTTTGAAAAAAATAATTCAACCGAGCATGCCATTCTTTAACTTACTTTCAGTTTAACAGACTCTTTTAAAGACTCTTGTTTTACACTAGGATTGTTTATTGATTAGTCTAAAGCATTTGAAACAGTCAATCATCAAATCCCTTTAAAAAACTAATATCATATGGTATTAAAGATAAAACCCTATTATGAAAGTTGTATTACTAACCGTAAACAGTTTGTTTACAATAAAGATTCTATATCTCATCTATTAATGAATATTACATGTGGTGTTCCACAAGGATCCGTACTTGGTCCACTTGGACACTTTTTTTATCAACCTTTAAAAAATAGAAACTGCCCCATATCATGCCAGACCTTTCAATTGATAATATAATAATAAAAAGAGAAAAAGTTACAAAGTTTCTTGGTATATATTGATGAAAACTTATTTTGGAAAAATCATATTGATAGTACCTCTAATAAAACTGCTAAATGCATTGGACTTCTCTTTAAAGCAAGAAATATATCAAGTAAACATCAGTTAACTCAATTATGTTATTCATTTATATATTGTAATATAAACTACGCAAGTATTATATGGGGAAGCACTTATAGAATAAAGCTAAAATCTCTTTAAACATAGGTCCATTGCAAATCCACTAAAATAATGTTTGCTGGGAAAGTTCAAAAACGTGCTATAAAATAGTTAAAGATATTATTGGTAAACGTATTAAATCCTATAGTGAATGAGAATATTTGTGAATAACTATTTAAATAAATGCATTTATTTAAATATTTATTCACAAATATTCTGATTCAATCATGATTGGTAAAAAAGCATATATGAACATAAAGATCCAATATATGGGTGATTACGAACAAATACATTTTCTACTAGATCATTCAAAACAATTTTAATTTATTTGTTGTTCATTATTAAAGAAGTCAGATACATGAAAATCTTTTTCTAAAGAAAAATTCTTGAGAGTAATTTTATGTTGTTTCAGTCAAACAATAGAAATGAAATATCTTCAAAACTGTTTGTATTCAACCCTAAATATTGCAGTATGGTGCTTAAGTAAAATGTTATTTAAAACGTTATTTAGGAGTGTACTTTAATTGGAAACGATATTTTGAGGCGTATTTAATCTTAAAAGATTATTTATGGGCGTACTTAAATTTAAAACATAGTTTTGGAACGTACTTAATAATTTAAATCAACGTTTTAATAAACTTTGAAATAATTTTTATAGCTGAATAAGGAAAATTTTAAATTTTAAATCAGCAACTTTAAAAGATGCCCAAGTGTCTAGAAAATTTGTGTTTATTTGATAAAGAAACATTAGAAAATAAGTTTAGAGTTGTTGCTGCTTTATCAAGTTAATTGTTGTTTAAGTGTTAAATGTAAAGATATACATTTTGATTGACATACAATTTACTCAAAAGTTAAGCGCGCATCAGAAATAAATTTCCTTTATTCCATATATTTTATTTTTTCATTTAGTATAGCTTTTCAAAACATTTTCCTCTTCTATTTATCAATTAATTAGACACAGACAGATAAATTTGCTTGAGCAAACTTTTTTTTCAATTATATACATTGAGCGATAATTTAAGCTTTAATCAGGGGAAATCGGCTAGCGAATAGCTAGTTATAATCGTAACGATAAAGACAGCGGGTAGCTTCTCCTTAAAGCTTTTAAGTAGAGCTTTTATAAATTTCTTGCAGGAAAAGTTGCATCAAAGTAAATTAAATTCTCCTTTTTAATAAAATATTGCAAAAGTATAGTTAAAGTAATATGTAGTATTCTAAAAGCTCGTTTTATATTAATTTATCATTTTTGCTTAATTCTAGATTATAATAGTAAAAGAAGTCTGAAAATCTCCTTCTAAAAAAAAGTCTGAAAAACTTCATTACAAAAGTGTTTTATATTGAGATATAAAACACTTTTGTAATGAAGTTGAAATAAAAATTGTTGGGCCGGAGAACCAACTTTTTAAATCTTTGAAATAGAACGCGAATGACCTTAGTGCAAATAACATAAAGGTACTGTTAAAATTTAATCACCAGAATGTTAATGGTACATGGTTGAAGAGGCAGGCTCTGTTGGCGCTTAAAACTTGCAGGAACCTACAAAACCAAAAAAAAAGCTAAGAAATAGTATGGTAAGGATAAAATAAAGAACTACATCACTCTAAAATATATTTATACAAAAACAAAGTATTAAGTTTTTACTCTAATTTTACTTTAATTTAATTAAGCTTTTCAACATGATGACGGCATGCTAACAAAAGGTATGGTCGGCCATGAAACTTAGCTTAGCTTACTTAGCTAACCTTAAATAAGCCCCTGTTAAATAGCCATTGTTTGAAGCCGTGGTATCAAAGAAAACTCCGCGGATGAATTGTCCTGGATCGTAAGAATCTAACAAACTTTGAATTGCTGTAAACTGGGCTTCACCACTACTGTGTTCCAGTCCTGTAACGCCTAACAACTGTATCTGATTGTTATGCCTTATAAACATACAAAGGAAAAATGATGAGGTCCTTTAGTGGTTTTTTTGGATAATGTTCTCTAAAAAATATACAATGTTGGGCAAAGTGAATCCTTAGAGGCAGCTGATTTGTTTCCATTCTATCTAAAGTGACATTAACTAAAAACATACTATTGCAACTTCATCTCCTAAGCGCCTGTTTTTCTCTTCTTAGGACAGCGATATACCTCAGATATTTTTTCGATCGTAGTTAGCTTTAAAACAAAATTATAAAATGCTTAGGATTGTTTTATTAGAATCTATAGTTTATTATATAAACTTAACAATTTTTATAACGACTTATTTTATTTAACTTTTGGTATTAGTATAAAATATAACATAAAGTTAAGTTATATTTTAAAAAACTTACTTGTTGATATAAATGAGTATTAACCAGTACCACAGCGAGCTGGGGGCCAATCTGGGGAGAAATTGCCCCGGGCGCAAAGATCCTGTTAGGCGCAAAATTATTAAGTTATCTTTACTTTTTCTGTTAAAAAATAAATCAATATAATATATGGTTTTAGTCTTTTTAACAGAAAAAAAATGTAGAAATTTATTTCGGAAATTTAAAAAATATTTTGTTCATATCTAAGCATATAAAACAATAATAGCTAATCGAATTTTAAAATTTTTTTTGAATTTCATATATTCTTTTTAAAAAAAAACGAAACTGCAACTTCATAGTTTTTATGTAATTAAATTGTTTATTGCGCGATTCGTTTTTGTTATAAAAATCAGGCGTTCTGTCATTTAGTATTAGTAACAAAGATAAATTGTCTTTTATCCCTCTAGAGTTGGCCAACAATCGGATCAATAAACCTGTTTAGCAAAAGATGGAGTCCATGTTGACAATAAAAAATGAGCCGATGCGGCTGTTCCGAGGTTTACATCTGTGTCTCTGAAGCAGTTGATCAAGGCGACTTTTTAACCGCAAAATATCTTATTGAGCATAAATTTCCCTGCGGATAAAGATGGATTGCATATTATCAATATAAATTTGCTTTATAAGTTGTGGATGTTCGCTTGGTCGATAATAATGATTTAAAGTTAACTGGTGTATCCGATTTTATGTGGCAAAAACATATATTTTATTCTAAATGGTTATGTAACTGTTTTCAGTAAGTCTAGATTAGCATTACAAACTTGTTTTAATATTAATACATCTTAAAATATCTATTTATAAGATTTTTTAAGTGTAATTTATGTTTTTATTGATTTAAAACATGAAAAATATTGATTAAAATTCATATATAATACAAGAGAACTTGAAGTTAGCTAATCATAATATTTTTGATGCAGTTGTAAATGGCAAGAACTTAACTGCAAATAATAACTTGTCTAATTTCATAAAGCATCTTTGACAAAGGTATATATGCAAATACTCTAAAATTCTTTTCAAAGTGAATAACAAACATTGGCTACAAAACGAACCAATATCGGTTCAATTTGCAGTTAAAAATAAGAATATTCTTTTATCTGCCTCCTATTGGAGGCAGATGAAAGAATATTCTTATTTTTAACTGCAAATTGAACCGATATTAGTTCGTTTTGTCTGCCTCCTATTGGAGGCAGATAAAAGAATATTCTTATTTTTAACTGCAAATTGAACCGATATTGGTTCGTTTTGTAGCCAATGTTTGTTATTCACTTTGAAAAGAATTTTAGAGTATTTGCAAATATCTTATTGAGCATAAATTTCCCTGCGGATAAAGATGGATTGCATTGATATTAATAAAAATAACTCTGCTCTTATTTAACAGTAGTGTCTGGCAGACCCCAAGTGAATTATGATTCTTTAAGTAACAAAACAAAGAAATGAAGATAGGCGTCATTAGTTGCATTTTTTTCATCTTTTGAACTATTGTAGTTAGCGCCAAGATGGTTAAAAAAAAGAAGCTAAAGCTGTTATACAACTATCAGAATACATGAGGTTTGGCATGAAAAATAATTTTAAATCAAATATTTATATTATTATATAAACGAAAAAGTTTAAGCTTAAGGTTCTCTTTTATATAAATTATGTATTAGCTTCATAAAATATCAAATAGAGCCTTAGAACTGCATAAAAACACCTAACATTAGTAAGTGAATATGTGCTTAATTCTTTAAATGCATAAACTATTATCAATCAGAATGCCACATTAATATTAGTCTTGTTTACAACGTTGATGTTTAAAAAAATTTATTCTAGTAACTATGCAAAATAAACCGTTGCAAGGTATTTTAGGTATCGTGATCAACCAAATGAAAAAACCTTAGCACCACTACATTTGTTAATACTTTAATTCAGTTTAGCTATATTATGGTTAATATAATATGTGGTTGATAAGCAATTTAGGTACCCATAGCAACACAAAATTAAAACTAACGTCAGCATTAAAACCACAATCCTCAAATTGGTAAACAGTGCAAAAGTTGTCCTTAAATCTTTTTTTATAAAAGGAGTTATTAGTTTTGTGCAGTAAAAGTGAATTCTAACCCACTTTGCAGCGTTTTGAAATTCTCCTATGAGATATGAACGATAAAAAAGAACATCACCCGCACAAAAACAAAAAAAACCAGACATTCATAGAGACTGGCCCTAAACCGCCAGAGTATTCAAAGCCAAATTTTTTGAGCCGACTGTTTTCTACCATTTACTAAAAATTATTAAAATAATTAGACTATATATGGAATAAGTATATAATTAGTAGCTGTGGAACTGACCTAAAATGACCCATAACTTACAGGTCATGACAGCTAATATATATATATATATATATATATATATATATATATATATATATATATATATATATATATATATATATATATATATATATATATATATATATATATATATATATATATATATATATATATATATATATATATATATATATATATATAGCAAATTAAGAAACAACTTTTTTGAAATTAAAACTTTTTTTTAATTTTTTGTTTAAAAAGCTTACGGAAGTGTGACTGAAAGGGTTTACGCGTAACTTGTAGCAAAATTTATTTTTGTTAAACAAATAGCAGAAATAAATTGCAAAGTAAAAATAACGTAATTTTAAAAATATTTCGTTTTTACATTTTATAGAAGTAAAAAAAAAAACGTAGAATAATTTGATTCTTGATTAAATCATGTTTCCGAAGAAAGCAACAAGGTTTGAAACATCGATTCCATTCCAATACTTAACTTTAAACTCTAAGAAAACACCGTTTTTCTTATTAAAATCATACATTGTTCGGAGACCACCACCATGTCGAACAACTAGCATAAATACGATAGGGTAACTAGGATAAGCGGCGGTATAGTCATTCCATGCTTTATACACACTTTTATATGCGTTACTATTCTGTAAATAAAAAAATTATACAAACTAGATTAAAAAAGTTTTTTGGTTATAAATTTAAACAGTTTCTAATATTCTGTTAAAGTTTTGTTTGTAACAGAAAATGATTTATAAATACTCTTATTTTTAAAAATATATAAAATGTGTATGCCTATTCTAATGTAAAAAATTTGTGATTTGTTTTGAATATTGTCCCATAATCACTTTACCATTTGATTTTTTGTTTTTGATTTTTAAACTGTGTCTATAGAAATCAAAAAAAATGTAAAATTCATTTTTAATCATCTTAAATGGAAATATTCTAAAAGATTCTCAGGAAGTGATTTTTGAGCTTCTAAATAATGAAATAATGAAATATTTAAACTAAATAATGAAATAAACTAAATAAACTAAATAAATAAATGAAGTAACCCAAATAAACTAAATAAGGAAATATTTAATATATAGCTAAAAATATATAAAGTCAAATCTGATATAAGAAGATTTCAAACCTGACGATTATTGTGGTTCACAGCGTGATATTAACCTATTGTCTACTATACCAAATTTCACATTTTTTGTTGATGATATAAAGAATGAGTTTTTATTTTACCAACCCAAACATTACCACATAAGAACTAGGTTTATAATATCTAAACTAGTATTCCATCAATCTGTAAAACTATGAGTAATTTTAACTAAATTTTTCAATAGGTTTAACACTACAAACTGTATTGGCTGCCGAAAAACCTTACTATATATACGAAATTTAACAAACTCAATGAACTGCTTTACACTAACAAGTTTTCTATGAATGCCGTTAGAAGTTAATCTTTTAATACTATCTTTGTAAAGTTTTTTAATTCCAGGATCATTTTTCTGAAGCTTCTTGGTGTTTTAAGAGAGAAAACCAAACTACAATGACCATTTTCTATTGACTTACAAAAAAGTTAAAACTTTGATAAGAAAGAATTTTGAGGTATATTATATAAATATTTATTAAGTTAGTAATTTTTAACTTTGGCTCTGAACTATTATGACATTTTAAATAATATTTTTATCATTTATGACACTTTTAACTATTAAATTTTTTCACTTCTTTTACTTATGTCGTTAAAGTATGTAAAGAATAATTTTAAACTATAGACATGCATACTTATAACGTTAGTATTAATGGTGATTTAACTATGTCATGCATAATAATTTATTTATTAACTGTTCAACCTACCCCAACGGGGTAAGTTGAACAGTTCGGTGAACTTTAGGCAATATCTTCTTAAACTAATCAAAATCTATACTTTTTTTATATTCATAACTTACCAGGTTAAATTATTTGTCTAACAGCAAAGAAATTATGTATATCTGAAATATGTATTTATGAAATCTTTTAAATTTAGGAAAATTTACTCAATTAGCTCTGTCCTACCCTCTTTATGCTCCACTAAAGTTATACGCTAAATTAAATGACATAAATAATATTTATTAGTGAAAATTCAACTTTATCGTTAAGTGTTTTTAAATATACGGCGAGAAATATTTTATGGTTAAGAAAGTGTCTTTTAAAGTACGGAGTTAAAAGTAAATAAAATGGAATATATTCACACTTTTTGAAAATATATTTCATTATGACGAGGATATGATAACCCCATCTTATATATTTTGCTTATAATTTATATTAAATCGTGATTCAAAAAAATCTTATTGCTAAGCAACAACAAAATTTATTAAAATAAATAAAACATGTGAATACTTACATAGTTGTCAACATATTTATGAAGATCACTTTTAATTTTTTCTACGACAGCCTCCGATGGAATCTTAGAGTTGATATTTGCCCATCCAACAACAAGATTTCGTCCATGTTTTTTATAAAAGTGAACAAAATTACCTATAGCAGCATGTCTTGAGTTTTCTGAAACATCGTACTCTTTGAAGGCATTTACAATAAAAGTATAACCTTTATACTTTTCTGTTAAATAATTGTAAAGATACTTAACAAAATTATCATTATTTAAATCTTTTTTTTCTTCCAATTGTTTTTCTATATCTTTAGACAAGTCGTCAAATTTAACAATACTAGCTTCACAAGTTGGTCCACTCCACCCATTTGTACAATCGCATCGAAAGTTACAGTCTGTATCAATAATATCCTCACAGAATCCATTGTTTTTACAAGGTTTGCTTGCACACTTTAAATTACAACATGTAAAGTTGTTTTGGTTTGCAATATCAATGCAAGCTTGTTTTCGTGGAACGCAGTTGTCATTAATTCCGCATTTTTTCTTATTTGTTAAACTGCATTCTTCTATACCCAACGATTCTTTTTCATTTTTGCAATAATTATAATAAAGTGGAATAAAATATTTCAATATTTCTTTGTATTTTATATCAGGAAGATTTTTCATGTAGTTTTTGCTGAAAAGATTAATTATAGGACTAAGTTTCATTGCAATTGGTAACGGAGATTCAAACTTTTGTTTTGACCATTCATATAGATTTTCTGCTGGTTTAGACCCGTAAGACGTTACAGACTCTCTTTCAGCTCCATTAAAATTATAATTGTTTGATGACATATCGATGTTATTGCAACTCTCAGATGATTTACCAACACCAACTCCAGCAATTGTTACTAGCAAACGTTGTTCACTGCATTTTTGTATTTGTTCATCTGTACTATGTCTAAATTCTTTCTGAGTATATCGTCTGGTAACAGCAGTTCGAGCACCCATTGTTGCCTAAAAAAAAAAAAATAGAATACGCTCCCTGTTCTGGAACTCTGATTTTATGAACTTTGTTAACTTACCTTTATCTTTTATTAAAATGCTTTTAATTTAATTTATAAACACATTTTATTGGTTTTAATAAAACACGTTTGATTTTTCCCATTTTTTAACAAAATATTTTAAAAATAATTGCCTTTTAAATTATTTTTATTTCCAAATAAACTTACATCTTTTGAGTTTTATTTTTAAAAAATGCGTTCAGTGTTTTGTATCCACTTTTATGCAAATTGTGTTTATGTTATTCTTTGATTTGCCTATATATAATTCCAAGCAATGACTATCGTTAAAATATTTCTTTAAAAACTATATTTCCTTCAAATTGATTGTCAAAAAAGATACTTTCGTATATGTTGTGCAACGGATTCACATGTGGCTAGCGTTTATTTTTTAACGGAATCATAACAAATGAAAATAAAAAATTTTATTTAGATTTTTTACACGTGTGCTTTAATAAGAGCACAAAACTCTAAGCATAAATATGCAGACACAAAATTCGCTAACCCATTAGTGCTCTTAAAGAATTTGCGGCAGTCTTGGGTCCTAAAGAAGTGACGTTTTACTCCCAGGATGATAAAGCTAGGGTGTTAATCAGATTATCAGCGGCAAACAATCAAGTACCAATGATAATGCATATGGAATATAAGTGACTTCAGCTGATCATGATTTTGTAATCGCTCCTCAACACAAACTTATTTCTATAGTAATTGCAGCCATAAAAATTAAAAAAGATTGCATGGGAAAAGAAGCAGTTGCATATTCTGGCCTTACATACATAGCAATCAGAGGTGCAAAACATGATTTATCAACAGCACTTAGTCACTTAGAAGACATGAACAGAATGAACCGTCTTCCTGCATTTAAAAGCAGCTTATTTACTAAAGATGGAGTTAGCAAATCAGTCATGATTATAACTCTTGATGGTGGGCCAGATCAAAAACCAAAATATGAAAAAATAATTCATTGTGCAAAGATTTATATCAAAGAGCATGACCTTTTTGGAATGTTTGTGGCCACTAATGCTCCTGGCAGAATTGCCTTTAACAGGGTAGAGAGAAGAATGGCTCCGCTAAGCCATGACCTAGCAGGATTTGTTCTTCATTTTGATCTTTTTGAAAACTATTTCAAGTCAAGAGGAGAAATAACAGACAAAGTTATGAAGAAGACAAATTTGGCAAAAGCTAGTGAAGTTCTTATATAAATTTGGTCTCGCACAGTCATTGATGGATTTGAAAATAAAGTCAAGCACATAAAACCAAACAGTGAAAAATGTGCACAGTTAAAACATTTTGGTGAAGAGTGAGATACTAAACATGTCAGAGAAAGTCAATACTTGTTTCAAATTGTAAATGATATTTTCATTCAAGTTGCAAACGATATATTCAACGTTGTAATAATCAAAACTGCTGTGGTCTTCGTTGTAGCTCACTGTTTCATTTTTAAAACTGGTTTTTTTCCACCACCAATTTCTTTGTTTCAAAGAGAAGATGGTTTGAATGCAATAATACAAAGAATAACTTTACATCCCTCATTTTAAACTTATCGCTTTACAAAACAATTTTTCCCAAGATAGTAACAAAAAAGTACCCCAATGGATCGCCATACGACAACTCATGCCAAGCATTAAAAAATTCTTACAAAAAAGAATTTCTTACCAATTGCAGTTATTATATTTTGCAGCTATCTTCTATCTTTCGTTTTGAATTCGGACAAAGAAACAGTTAAGTAATTTGATCAGGATGATGTTGATACCTCTAGCCTCAACTGGCCTTCGAAAGTTATTAAAGAACATGGAACTCCAAGTCCGATTTAAAAACAAATTTAGGTTTTAGACAAATATTCATCAATTGTATTAAAAAAAAAAACTATTAGAATTAAATAGACACTTTAAAATCTTATTTTAAAGTGTATATTTAATTCCAATATAAGTTAAAATTTTATTGTACCTTTCTCTTGATTTTTCAACAATTTGCTCAGCCAGATGTTTGTGTTATAGCGTCCATTTTTGACGCATAATAAAATGGGGGTGGGGTTCTTTAAAATGCCACAAAATACCACCTAAGGGAGGAGGGGGTTTAAAAAACGGCATAAAAAATATTACGTATTATTTGAAAAGCCCTTATGATGATTATGATGATGAATGTGATGGTGATAACAATATATATACATATATATATATATATATATATATATATATATATATATATATATATATATATATATATATATATATATATATATATATATATATATATATATATATAATAAAATGCAACTGCTCTAAGGACTACATAGGTGAAACAAAAATGCAGGTAAATACGCGAATGCATCAACATCAGAAGAGCATTAATGAAAACAAACCTAATTAATCTGCATTAGCATATCATAAAACCTTTTGCAAAGAAAATATTATTTGGGAAAAAACAAAAACATTAAAAGTAGAAAATAAAAAGTTTGAAAGAAAAATTAGAGTGGCACTAGAAATACAAAACAACATGTGCTCTGCACGAAATGGCGGAATTAATCTTGATGAAGGCCAATATGTAAAAACTATGTTTTGGACGCCATTTTTAAAATTTAAAAATAAAAAGAAGCCATGCAACCGCTGACGTCAACAGTAACAATTTTATATAATTAAAAAATTATTGTAATATTTTACAAGCTGATGATGCTGGTATCCATAACCCAGCGAAAATTTCTTACAAAATAAAATTATTAGTATTGAGAAAAACTGTATTACTTGATGTTTTAAAATAATATATATGTATATATATATATATATATATATATATATATATATATATATATATATATATATATATATATATATATATATATATATATATATATATATATATATATATATATATATATATATATATATATATATATATATATATATGTTTATATCATCATCATAATCCACATCATCACCATCATCATCACCATCATCGTCATCATTATCATACATCATCATCGTTATCATCATATATCAACATCAACAATACTTTATTAATAAGCATGCACTCTTTCTATGTGTTTAGTATGTCCATTTAGCATCCCATTATTTGGATGCAAATTGGACTATTTTGGATGGGATTACTTTGATGATTAATAACTTTTGTTGAGCAAGTTTTACTTAAGACAACTAAAATTCGAAATCTAAACTAAAAGATTAAACTATAATCTTTTTAGTTATGTATACTTAATTTATCAAGGTTCCAAAAATATACTGTTTTGAAACAGTGAATGTAGATTTCATAATAGAAATGTTTCTTATGTTTTACAATATGTAAATTTTAAACAAATAACATGTTTATTTATCTGGTTGCATTGAAGTGTAAATATAAAAAGAAGACTTCAAGGAAAAAATATTACTTGAAAGATGTATTTCCCATTAATGATAATATTTATATGCATTTAGAATCTTACAAATGTAAGGTCAGTATTATCGTTCCTGATGCGTCATATAAAATGTGTGCAAATCTTTATCATTCTTAATAAAAATTAATCTTATTTGTTTTTGTCAAAATCTACAGATGAATATCTAAGGTATGAGATTTCTATGAAAGCATTTTTATTAATTCATGGTATTCCTTATTCTCGACAAAGACGTATTCAAAATCATATCACAAACACAGGATTAACTCAGAAAGTTGAAGGAGGCATAAAATTTGCAAACATGCTGTACCTGATGAAATAAAACAGCTCATTTATTCCATGTACAATCCTTCAAAGTCCGTCAAAGCTATAAGTCTTTTAACAAAAAAAAAATGCAAGATCAATACGTTACCTTTCAAATACATTAGCATAAAAAAGTTGCACTAACTCAAATCTTACAGTTTTACTGATATTACTGTCATATTATTCGACTTCATGCATAAATTTTCTTTGCCAAACATGGTTACTAATGCTGTGCTATATTATTGCTAGTTAGGTACTTTATATTTGGGATACATGATTTAGGCCGAAATGATTTGTTCATGTATTTTTATTACGAAGGAGTGGTAAAACGTTGAAAAATGAGGTAACATCAATGTTGCTCCACTGGTTAAAAAACATTTGTCACAGGGTACGAAAACTCTATATATATTTTGAGTGACGGGTGTTCTAGACAAAATAAAAGTTTTGTCATGATTTGGTTTCGGTATATGGTATTACTTTTACTTAAAAAAAATTAGTGTAATTCACATTTTTTTACAAGAGGCCAATCTTTTTCGCCAAATGACGCAGATTTCCATCTGTTTAACAATGCAAGAAAAACAATCTTGGCAAATATTCCTGATGATTGGGATAAGGTTGTTATTGAGGTAAGGAAAACACTAAAACCTTTTATTCTAGAAAAACAAAATCAAGAAGACATTTTTAATACAGGCTTGGTCGGGAAGCGGGTGCGATCGCACTCGATAATTGACCACGGAAATTATATTTACTTGCGAAAAGCCGGACAGATTTTTCAGGCGTTTTGAGAACATTTCAGTTTATATATGTTTCCTTGTTTGTCAGCAAAATAATAAGTTCATTTTATCGTAAATTTATAAGATTTTTTTTTACGGACGTACATGGAAACTTATATAAACTTAAATGTTGTCAAACATCTTAGTGCGGAAAAATAAATAAAGAATATTCGCGAACACAAAAAACCCGCCAAATTTACGAACAACTAATTCTATTAGTTCAATTAATAAATAACTGAAATTACTACGCGACTGTTCTAGAGTATTCTGTTGAATTATTTTTCAAAATCTTTGTTCTTTGTTTTTGTTTTTGTTATTTTTTCGTTGAGAATTCTAGCATCAATTGTTTTAAGTATATATTATCAAACGAACAATTATTTTAATACAATGGCTCATTCTCGGAGTCACATCCATAAAGCTATAAATGTTTTAAACTAACATTTGTTTACAAAAATAAATGTTTTAAATTTATATTTTTTAACTTGTCAACGTTTTGTAAATATATTATAGATTTAATTAGTATAATCTTATTTTTTATATATAAGGGATGTATTTATATGTATGTAATGTATTAGAAATTGGTTTATTAACTTCAATTATTTTTTGCTTCAGCCATTCTTACAAACTCGTTATACTTACACTTAAAGTTTTTTCTGTAAAATACTAGTTTAAGATATAAAGCCCACTCACTAAACATCATCAGCGATATTGTTAAGCAGTTCCGCTTCCTCCTTACAAAGTAATTTAACGTTTTTAGTTAATTTCTATCTAGCTAATTAAATTTCCACAGTAACTCAATGATTTAGTTATTTTATTTGTTCATCTTACTAAGAAGAATTGTTTCAAATATGTTAAACTTTTCAAACTACGCGAAGCATAAAACAGGTACTGAAAAAACTTTTCTTATTTATAATTAAATTATGTAGCGTTAGTTTTATTGGTTTAATCTTGTTGGACTTTACAGGGCCGGGGGTTGCATTATTTTGGTGGCCTTTTTTATATGCGACAGCGTAAAAATGACTTAAAAATACCGATAGGTCCTCTTGACTATTTCTCGACCCATGACATTGTGTGTCCCGGGACTATAGCTCTTCTACCCCCCCCCCTCGCCCACCTCTTATTTCCAGCACTGTAAATAAGACATAAGTATATAAATAAAAATTATATATAATCTTCGATAAATTGAAACATTTGTTTCTTTATTAAACAATCATTATTAGTACGTTGTTACTATATACAAAAAATGTCGCTTTTTTTTAAAAAAAAAATTATAAAAGAGCGACATTTCAAAAATATTTTGAAACTCTTATCGTATTTATTTTGCTTAAAGTTTTGCGTTAAAAGCTATTTTTTTTTTTTTAACTGTTTCTCATCGGTCCAGTTTATCTTATTGCGCTTTTTTGCTTGTTTTTGAAATGTTCTCAAAACGCCTAAAAAATCTGGCCGGCTTTTCGCAACTAAATATAATTTCCGTGGTCAAATATCGAGTGCGATCGCACCCGCTTCCCGACCAAGCCTGTTAATATAAAAGACATTCTTAAGTTCGACTTTAGTGCAAGTTATGGAAAAAACTTTAAACTTTTAGATAAGTTAAAATGTATAAAATAGACAAAGATAATATTGGCAATGTTAGCTTTGCACCATCGGTCTGCTGTTGAGCCTCCTTAAGCTTGCAAGCAGACCGATATAAATACCATGTGCAAGCCAATGCGGTGCCACGTCGGGCGACCAACGTTGGCACGGCATTTACTCTGACAGCGGGTCCTACTACCTAATTTTTTCTGGGTTAAGCTAAAAAAATGTTTTTTTTGATCATGGAAAGATTTAAATATTTATTTATACAGATTACCTAAACAATTTGAATATATATATTTATTATTTACGATAAATTTCCAACAAACGGTCCTATAATGGTTTGATTTTTAAAGAGGATAAAAAAAGAGATGTTATAAAACTATGGCAATATTTACAAAATCCTCAAAATGCCTATTTTTATCAAAAAGTTTTTTTTTGCTCAGCTTTGCACCCATACTTTTTGTTTTTTGCCAAAGTATTCTGTTTTTACCCATTTACACTATTGCCTAAAAATAATTTATTACCTGTTCAAGAAAATGTGTACCAAATTCTCGCACAAATTTTTTAAAAGCTCGTTTTCTTCCTTTTTTTTGTTTGTTTGTCACATCATTTAGTTCTTTTAATGCATCTTTAAAGGCATCGCTAAATGGTGGTGGTTTATATGAACTTACAACAACGCTATATGTCGCACAAGTTGCATCACGTAATGTCATAACACCTTTACAAATATACATTTTAAAAACTGAATTCCATAAAATACTTTTTTGTTCAATTTATTTGAAAAGTGATTAAGTAAAATTACCTTTTGTTTTTTCAAAAAAGTCTTTGTTGTTTTTGTAATCATTACTTGATGAAAACGAGGACTGAACCAATGGTGGAATTTTTGTACTGACCGATCCTTTAACGCCACCCTTTTCGACTTCTCCTGTAACCTCAAACTCAAGATTTGAAGTGAATGTTCCCCCCTCTGAAGATTTTGATTGAACTTTTTTGACATAATTTTCAAGAGTGGTTATTGTTTCCGAACTAGATGTCAGGCTACACTGCAAAGTCTAAATAAAATTGATTTATATAAATCTAACAATCCAAATATGATAGCATACAACGCTAATTTATAAAAGTGTGTTCTGCAAAATGAGGGCTCTAGTTGTTTAAAAAACAGAACAGTAATCAATAAGCAAAAAGCAATCATTTAACTTTAATATCTTTTACTGTCAGTTTTGTGTTTTTTTGATCACACAGTGGGCCAGTAGTTGGACAAAATGAAAAAAAATTTAGTTGTCTAATCTTGAAAATTTATTTCATTTTAGTATCTACATATATTAGGAGAAATTTATTGATAAATTATTTATATTAAATCTCTTAGTTACCAGGACTCTACGCATTTGAATAATGAAATTAAAAAAAAAAAATTTAAATAAGTAATTTACGGTGACATTAACGCTGCGTTATTTTTCAATCACATCTATGTTTTTGAAACAAATAATTAGTACATGGTATTCTAGAGTATTTAGAGAAAAGAAAAACCAATGTGTGAAATAAATATGTCATAGCATGTTATCTCAGTTATACTTTGAAAATCACAGATTAAAAAAAAAAAAATCTTCATGAAATTTATTTTTTGCCATGGTACTGAATTTTGCTTAGCAACAGCTCATTTTTACATTAACGTTGTTTTAACAGTATTTTATCTGCGCTAAGTACACAATATTGAGAGTATTAAAATGAGATTCACAATTCTTATGAGGTTATTTTTTTTTTGGTTGCTATAGCTACCTACTTTGCATAGCATTTAAACAACATATTTTCGGTAGCTGTCAGTAATTTAATTTCTAACTCTAACAGTAATTTAATTACTTTTAATTTTAATTACTAACACTTAAAGTGACTTAATTACTAACACGAATTAGTAGTATACGCAGCATATATATTATAACATTAAACTTTTAAAAACAAAATATTTGTTATAAGAATTATTTAGAAATGGTTTTATTAAACTTAGAAATTCATATTTTCTTCATTCATTCATATCAAGTTTCTCCAAAAAAACAACTTAGTATTTTAAAACAAAATATTACTGAAGATATATTGAAATTTATTCAGCCAAAATTTGCTGAATTTAAAGACGTTGATTTTAGACATGATGTTCAACGATTTGCATTTGATAACAGTTCTAATAAAACTAAAAAACGGCGTGTATCTTGCTTAATTGAATTCCATTCATCCAGTAAATTATTTTTTGCTGCTAGTAAAAAATTTAGAGATAAATCTATTGTTAGTGCTGTCAAGGACTTTTTAAATATTTCAAATACAGATAAAGCAACTATATATTCGGCAGACGAAGCACTGGCTTTAATAACTGATGCCAGTCTGACAAAAACTTCCTATCAATTAATTACAAGCGGAGCCTTGGAGAAAGAATATATACGCTCTACACCGCTTACAATGATGTCAGAGATGCAAAATTGAAATGTTATCCTGAAAATATAACAGTGGAGGACTATTCAGCTTCAGTTCCTTCACTAGATTTAATGATTCATACTTTGCAAAGAATCTGTGCAGTTCAGAAACCTGTGCTGAGGCACTTGATAATGAACGACAAAGCTATAAAAACAATGACACTTACGTGTAAGGCTGGTATTGATGGTGCTACTGGCCAAAGCATTTATAAACAAGTTTTATCAGAACCTAACATGAACAGAGATTTAAAGTGTGAAGAATTATTATTAAAAACTTATATAAGAAAAAGGTGGAGAAATATTTGGAGAAATCAAAAGTTGTCATCCAGAGTCTATTGTAGATAAGATTTGCTTGCAAAACGGAATCCAAGGAATCTGTGATCGAAGAAAATCAGTACATTAAAAGTGAGATAGAAAACATGGGTATGATTTTATTAGAGGTTTGCGGGTTTTTTATTGAAGTGAATTGTATTAATAAACTTACAATGATTGATGGGAAAGTTCAAACGATATTATCTGAAAAAACCGCGTCTCTCCAAAAAATATGAATAGTCTTGATATCCTTAATATAGATTATACTAACAGAGAGTTCAAATATGGTTTTTCCATTCTTCATGCATAGATTCAATTATTTGAGATGGTATTGCACATTGCATATAAAAACGAAACAAGAAAGTGGCAAGTAAAGTCTAAAAAACACAAAGAAAAAACATCCAGAAAAGCAACAAATACTGATCTTATCAATAACTCCTAGTTTCCAGTGATCCTGTTTATTTTCATCACTGCGTAACATCACACCGAACAAATCATAAAGCATTTTCTTCAGATGTTTTACAGTTACTTAAACAATCTTTGAACGATGTTATTGTTTTAAAATTTTTAATGTAATTTTAAATTAAAAATACTTTGCACTGTTTTTTTTGTTTTTGTTATAGAAAAAACATTTTAATTCTAAAAAATCAATTGTTATTCATTATAGGTGGGTCAAAAATCCCAATAGAATATCCAAATATCAACTTACATATTTGTAACTAAGAAAAGTATCTGGTAACTAAGCAATATAAGTATCCATAGCAACTAAATTAAAAAAATTATCACTTTTATAATAAGTGTGATCTCATATTGGTACTCAGGCCAAATTTAGGGAATATAGCGCTCATAAAATATCTGCAGATAACAAAAATAGGTTGTTGCTAAGCAAAATCAAGGTATCCATAGCAACGAAATAAAAAAAATATACCTTTATAAAAAACGCAGACATCATATAAGTACTCATGCCAATTTTAGTGAATGTAGCTCCAATATTAAATTAGTTATGAATTTTGTCCAGTAAATGTGAATTCTGGCCCACTGTGGATCACCAGGAAGAACCAGAATGGCACTTCCTGGTTATTTTACGGCCTTACTGTAAAAACTTTAAAGTTAGTCATGCAATTATGCATAGAACAATTAAAACTCAAACTAAGTTACTTGCCTCATTGTTGTAAAAAAAATCATAAAAAAAGATTTTTTTTTTAACTAATATTAAAACCGTTTTTTTATTTTTATTTTCTCTTTTGTATGCTCTGTATTTTACAAAATAAATAAGTAAATAAGACAAAGACCTGACGGACGGTAATTCCACTGTCTAGTGCATAAGTTCCATCTGCAGTTCTAGCAATAGGAGCAAAGATGTAACCTGTAGAAAAGCCTGGATCAACAGATTGAGTTGTTGTAAACGGATTTCCTTTAAGAATATTATATCCTGTCATTATAGAAACAATATTAGGATATGGTTCGTGACTTGGATCACACCAATCAGCATTGCAGTATGTTGGATTGATTACAATGTTCTTTTCCTCCGACGAATTAGATATGGGTGGTTTTGATTCACTTTGAGTCACTAACTCAGAACACATGCACGGATAGGCAAGCAAGAGTATAAGAAAATGATGCATTTCTAAAGCTGTAATGATAAGTTTAAATAAAGTTAAAACTACTAAATTATTTAAAATTAATACGCATGTTTTAATAATATTAAATTAAAAACGTTATTTAAATGAAAAATTTAGATACAAATTTTTATATACACACAGATATACTAACACTTGTATATATATATATATATATATATATATATATATATATATATATATATATATATATATATATATATATATATATATATATATATATATATATATATATATGTATATATATATATATATATATATATATATATATATATATATATATATATATATATATATATACATATATATATATATATATATATATATATATATATATATATATATATATATATATATATATGTATATATATATATATATATATATATATATATATATATATATATATATATATATGTGTATATATATATATATATATATATGTATATATATATATATATATATATATATATATATATATATATATATATATATATATATATATATATATATATATATATGTATATATATATATATATATATATATATATATATATATATATATATATATATATATAGTATATATATATATATATATATATATATATATATATATATATATAGTATATATATATATATATATATATATATATATATATATATATATATATATATATATATACATATAAAATAACTATTTTCAGTCCGTCTTTGAAACTGAACCTGATGGCAGTATTCCAACATTTCCTGATCGTACTCAAGCAACATTTAAAATTAATGAAAATTGGTTCACAATTGAAGACGTTCAAAATCATCTAAGCAATCTTGAAGAGACTAAATCAATTGGTGTAGATGGAATCCACCCACGTGTATTACGTAACTGTGCAGCAGCAATTGCAATACCACTCAACTCTATTTTTAGACAATCTTTATTGTCTGGTTCTGTACCTGAATATTGGAAAAAATCAAACATTACTCCCATCTTTAATACCTCAATACCGTGCAAAGTAATGGAACAAATAATTCACAAACATATTATGGCGCACTTTGTGGAAAACAATCTAATCTCCAAGCATCAGCATGGTTTTATTCGTAAAAAGGGATGTCTGACTAACCTCCTCGAAGCTCGCGACATACATACCGAGGCTATGCATCAAGGTTACAGTGCTGATATTATCTACACAGATTTTGCTAAGGCATTCGATAAAGTCCCGCACAAACGTCTTCTACATAAATTAAAAGCATATGGCATTCACAAAAAGTTGCTACTTTGGATTAAAATGTGGCTAAAAGATCGTAAGAAACGTGTTGTCTTGGGAGAACACGTTTCTGAGTGGAAGAACGTCACAACTAGAGCTCCGCAGGGTTTTGTTTTGGGGCCACTGCTTTTTATTTTGTTTATAAACTATCTTCCTGATGGTATCGTTCACAAAATAATGCTATACGCTGATGACAGCAAAATTATTGGGATCATAAAGTCGGCATTGGATAACACAACGCTTCAGGCAGATATTGATAACGCGGTTACATGGTCAAACACTTGGCTCCTGCACTTTAACATTAATAAATGTAGAGTGATGCATACAGGTCGTCCTAATAAACGTTTATCACATGACTACTCTATGGAAACCGCTGATGGCATGCGCCACACTATTGCAACTACAACTATTGAATGTGACCTTGGAGTTCTCATATCAAACAATCTGAAAGTCAGAGCACAAGTTAAAAAAGCAGCATCCACAGACAATCACATGTTAGGAAAACTAAAAAATGATTTCCGCAGTAGAAACTTAACCTTGTGGCGCACACTCTATATATGTTTTGTCCGGCCACATCTAGAATTCGCCATTCAAGTCCCCGTATCTCGAAACAGACATTAAGTTGCTCGAGGATTTTCAAGATGTTCTGACCCGAATATTAATTTTTGTAGTAATGATAAAGCTTTTCAAAATAATAATACTTTATATTATAACCCTAAATCTGCAAACATAATGCAAGGAATAGATGTAAATTCATTTTCAATTTTGCATTTAAACATTAGGAGCATTTCAAAAAATTTTGAATCATGTAAACAATTTTTATGCGAGATTAAATTCAATTTTAAAATTATTAGACTCAGCGAAAGTTGGTGTACTGATGAATATATTATGTCAAATACAAATTTTCAGCTGCCAAATTTTAAAGTGATTCATCAATTTAGAGAATCTGGGAAGAAAGGAGGGGGTTTGTGTGTATTTATAAGCAATACTTTAGTATACAAACTAAGAAAAAATTTGTGTTCAACCACTATTGATTGTGAATCACTGTGCGTGGAAATAATAAATAAAACCACAAAAAACATTATCATCCACGTTTTATACAGACCACCTTCCGGTTCAATAAAACAATTCGAAAATTATATTAAAAACATAATTAAAAATAAGTTAAGCAAAAATAAAAGCGTTTATTTCGTAGGTGATTTTAACTTGGACATGAACATGCGTCATTTAAATACAAAAATAAATAATTTCTATAACGTCATTTATCAGAAAGGCTATATTCCACTAATTAATAAACCCACAAGAATAACTAGAGAAAGCGTAACTGTTATAGACCAAATAGTAACCAACAAATTTAAATCAAAAATAAAAACGGGTATATTTAAATGCGACATTTCAGACCACTTCCCTATATTTCTTATCTCACAAAAATGCGATAATATCTATGCAAAAAAAATTGAAAAAATTACACGACAAATAGATGAAAAATCCATTGAAAATTTTAATAGTCTTCTAGCAGATTTAAACTGGGATGACCTCCTTGATATTGTACACACAAATAAGGCATACAATAAGTTTCTAGATAAATTACAACAACTTTATAATACAGCATTTCCATTAATTACAAAATGTGTGAAAAAAAAAGACATCAAATCCATGGATAACTCCGGGAATTATCAAGTCATCAAAAAAAAAGCAACGACTATACAATAAATTTCTTAAAAAAAAAACTTTCAACAACAATGAAACCAATTACAAAAATTATAAACGTATTTTTGAGATGGTTATTAAAAAGTCCAAGAAGTTGTGCGATACCGAGCAATTAATTAAACATAAATATGATCGGCACAATATTTGGAACATTATTAAGGAAGTAATTGGTACGATACAAACTGACAAAAATATTCTTCCTATAAATCTAACAATTGATAATAAAGTTATTTCAAATAAATCTTTAATTGCCGAAACACTTAATCAATATTTTGTAAGTGTAGGTTCCACTCTAGCGTCAAAAATAGAATCCACTGAAGTAAACTTTGAGACATATCTTACTCCTAATAAGACCTCTAAAATGGATATTTATGAAATTACTAAAAATGAACTTATAAATGCAGTAAATCTTTTAAAACAAAACAAAAGTGTAGGAGTTGATAATATTAGTAGTAATGTAATAAAAAAATCAATAAAATACTTGACAATCCCTCTCTTACATATTTTTAATCTCTCTTTAAAACAAGGTGTCTATCCTGAGAAACTTAAAATTGCAATGGTTATACCTATTTTTAAATCAAGAGATATTTCTAATTCTGAAAATTACAGACCAAATTCAATTCTCCCTTGCTTCTCAAAAATCTTAGAGCGAATTATGTATAATCGGATTTTTTAAATACAAATAATATTTTATATAATAAACAATTTGGATTTCAGCCAGGTAATTCAACTGACCATGCCACTATTAATATTGTTCATGATATATTTAAAGCATTTGACAAGAAAAAGTTTACTCCTGGAGTTTTTATAGATCTTAGCAAAGCTTTTGATACAGTAGACCATAATATTCTTATAAAAAAACTCGAAAGTTATGGTATTAAAAGCACATATTTAGATTGGTTCATAAGTTATCTAAACAATAGAAAACAAAACATATCATACGAAGAAGGAAAATCTTCCTATATGACAATAAATTGCGGTGTTCCCCAAGGTTCAATTCTGGGTCCTCTTTTATTTCTTATTTATGTAAACAACTTTCATAAGTTTTCAAACATTTTAAACTCTGTTTTATTTGCAGGTGACACGAATTTATTTTACTCTAATGGAGATATTAAACTTTTATTTAAAATAGTAAACAAAGAACTTTTAAATCTAGCGGAATGGTTCAAGGCGAACAAATTGTCCTTAAATTTAAATAAAACTAAGTTTACTTTTTTTTATAGAGTTCACGATAAAGAAAACATTCCACTAAAACTTCCTAATCTTTATATTGGCAACTCTAAAATAATTAGAGAGTCATCAATGAAAATTTTAGGAGTGATACTTGATGAAAACTTAACATGGAGAGAACACATAAGTACAATAGAAAATAAAGTTTCAAAAAATATTGGTATACTATTCAAAGCCAAGCAGTTTTTAAAACAAAATTCCTCAAAATTTTATATTTCTCCCTCATACATTGTTATATAAACTATGCAAACATTGCCTGGTGCAGCTCTAATATAAGTAAAATTAAAAAACTGCTTAGTAAACAAAAACATGCTGTCAGAATTATTTCAAATGCAGGTCGATTCACACATACTAAAGAACTATTTAATAATCTTCACATACTCAATGTTTTTCAGTTAAACCTTTATCAAATTCTTATTTTTATGTACAAACTTCATAATAAAATATCACCTATAATATTTAGTACACTTTTCAATAAAATTAATCACATGTGCCCTACAAGATTTTCTAAGTACAATTATGAGCAACCTAAAATGCATTATTTGGCTACCAAACTTTCTATTGCTATAAGAGGTCCTAAATTATGGAACGCTTTATTAAGTGACGAGCTGAAAAATTGTTCTTCTCTTTACCTATTCAAAAAAAATTGAAACAAAAACTTATTAACGATGTTAATGAATTAAATTCTTTTTAAAAAATTTTTTTTTTTTTTTTTCTTCATTTTTAACAATTATCTTATTAACTCTATAAACTATCCTATAGCTTATCTATAGTTTTGATTTTTTTTTTTTTTTTTTTATCTATAGTTTTGATTTTTTTTTTTTTTTTTTAATTTCTTTTTACTATTTTCTTTTGATTATAGATTAGTAACTAGTCTTAACATACTTGTAAATAATTGTATATAATTTTTTAAATGGCACAAAGTAATTGTATATTTAACTTTTAATGGTTGTACACGCTTGCTTATGAAAGCACGTCGGGGTGTAGTGATAAGGCAAGTATTGTCTTCTTTTAACCCCGGTCATGTAGATCTTATTTATACTACGCGGCATTGTAATCTTTTTTTTACTGACGAAATAAATTAAAAAAAAAAAAAAAAAAAAAAAGATTGCGCCACTAAGACAATATCATCTAAAAGCCATTTTGATAAAATAAAGCGTCTGCAGGTACTCAAACTAACTACTCTCAAAGAACGTCGTTTGCGTGGTGATATAATCGAACAATTCAAAATTTTCAACAACTATGACGAAGTTCATTTTACGGTCTCACAGCCCCAACTAATTGGGCGTGAGGTGTATAACCTACGCGGCCATGACAACCAGCTTGATCGTCAATTCGTAAGAGGATGTGAAAGATCAAACTTTTTCATAAACCGAGTTGCGGTCCATTGGAACTCTCACACACAGCACGCGGTAAACGCTCCATCTTTAAATGCATTTAAAGATCAGATTTAGATTAAAAGCTTAAATCAGCGTAGAGACCCCTGGAAAAGTTTCTTCATCAAATTATTAATTTAACATTTAAATATATACATATGTATATATTTTTTAATTATTGTTACGGCATTATTGCGGTTTAAATGTATAAACTTGATTACTGAATATATCAAACTCAAATATATATATATATATATATATATATATATATATATATATTTTCTTTTTTTTTTTTTTTTTTTTTTTTTTTTTAAGTAAAACCTTATTGTGTTTCAATATCCTAAGTATAAAACTAAAATGTCCTAAAAACTTCTCTCATTTGATTAAATAAATTTATTTTTTATTGACGGCTCGAATTTTTTTCAAAATGACATATAATCAATAATCAATAAAATCCGCAGATGTTTTAATTTAACTTACCAAAAGCAATTTAGAAAACGAAAAAGTACAATTTCATATCAAAAAAATGTTATCAATGTTACCTTTGAAATTTTTAAATTATTACTTCAACTTTTTTTTATTACCGACGTGATATAGTTATAGTTAAATAATGTAAATAAAAAAAAATGAAACAATATATAAAATCAATCTTCTTTTTTTTTAACATATTTAGTTCCAACAAGTAACCACTATTAGACTTGGAAGTTACTGGAAGGGAAAAGATAAAGTTTATAGGAAAAGATAACAATTAACAGACAGCTTAAAAGATTGCAAATTATATGAATCAGAAAAACTAGAAGCGGAAACGAAACCAAAAGAACTGATGTTTGTGAAAAAAAAAAAACTAGACCAAAAAGAATTTTTCAAATACTTAAGAACAGTCAAAGTAAAAGGACGAGACTTAGTTTAATGACGAGTAACACGAATTTTAGTAGAGGCAACATTACAGCAATGTGACAATGATTAAATGTTGGCTGCAAGAGCAGATCTAAATACGTTTATAATGCATTTTTGCACCTTATTTAAAAAAAATGCATCATTCGAAAATCCGTTCCGAATATGGCAACAGTATTTCATACAAGAACGGATTTAATATACATATAGATAAGAATAAAATTCGGAGTAAGAAAGTGGCGTGCGTGATAAAAATGCAACCTTAGCAGATGATAAATTTACTTCAGCAAAATTAAGCAATCAGAGAGTGTTGGTTTCTATTCAAGACAAGTGTCATCAGCAAACATTACCACCTAAGTTACGAGAATTTCATATAAATTAAAAAGTATTGGACCAAGGATAGAACCTTGAAGAGTCTTTAAAGTTACAGGAAAAGAAAATAGAATGCTGTTTAACGAGGACAATTTTTATATAACGGTTAGTAAGGAAGGATTCAAAAGTGTTAAGGCAGTTACCTAATACAACGTTAGAAGAGAGCTTATGAAAAAGACTAGCATGCCATAATATATGGATGCACCGTAAGAAGAAATTCACCGTATAAAGAGAGCTTATGAAGAAGACTAGCATACCATAATACATGATATCAAAGGTTTTAGAAATTTTAAGAGCAATAGCCTTAGCCTCTCCACATTTATATAATGCACAATAAAACATATCAGTTATTATCGTTAACAAATCAGTAGTAGAGTGAGAGGATCTAATTTTATATTGATGATCAGAGAGTAAATTAGGTTCAAGATGAGAGATTAATTTTTTGTTAATTAAAGACTCAAAAACCTTGCATATTATAAGAAGAAGACTAATGGGACTGTAGTTAGTAAAGTCAGATTGCTTTTTTGAAGTTTTAAAAATAGGGATAATAAATGCTGCTTTCCAGTAGGCTAAAAAGCAAGACTCTGATAAGGACTTTGAAAGGTTTTAAAGTTATCGTCTATACTTCTGGACTTAACTTCTGGTTTTAAAGTTATCGTCTATACGATCTGGAGAACCTTTCTGCAAGACTATATTAGGTTTGCTGTCTGGAGCACAAGTTTTAGAAGAGTCAATGCAAGAAATCACTTTAAATACAGAAGCTGAAGTGATAAAAATGTCAAGCAATGGATCAACCTGTTTATCGGCTATATTTGGTAGGGTACAATTAGTGAAATCAAAAGACGAGGTAAATGAAAACTTGTTTGTAAACAATTTAACATTGTCTTTAGGTGAGATAACAAAATCTAAACCATGCAAGAGAGAGGAACTAACAGGTTTGCACAAATTATAGACACTGGTAAAGATTCTCCAGAAGTCTCTGGAGCTTAATTTATAAAATAGAATACGAGATTTTGTGACCTGAGAATAGCGGGCAATGGCGGTAGACAAAACCTTTATACAATAGCATCTTGCAATAGTAAACAGAGGTCTGTTTTCTGGATAATTTATTTTGGTGATAGATATAGAAGTAATGATTAAGATGAAAAATTTTAGTGGCACAATATAAGGAAAATAATGTAGAAGAGTGAGCCATGAATTAGAATTGTTAAAGTTAAAAAAACCAAGAAGTTACATAAAAAGCATATTTTTTAGCAAGAAGACCAAAGGCTTCTACCTATAGGTAGTTTTAGGAGATACAATGATTGGTGGATTCCGATGATAAAAGAGAATGAGAAAATAGTTTTAAAAAGATCAAACCGTAATCAGAAGCACCTAAGGGTGAGTGAGGGGAAACTAAGCTCTGACTAGAAGACCAGACAAAAATTAAATAGAAAAGGTAAATGATCTGTGGCCGTATTCTCATCTCTCCGTTAAGCTCTGTTTGTCAAAAAGTTCTTTTTAACTACATTAATATAAAAAATTCTTTAAAAATATAAATTATTAAATAAAATTGTTTTATTTTAGTATTAGTTTTAATTAAACAAATTTGAATAAAGTTTTTGTCATTTCATAACATAAAGATGTTGTAATAAAATTTTTGACAAACGCTCCGTTAAGCTTAACGGAGAGATGAGAATACGGCTGCTGTATTGTCAAACCCAGATGAAAAAACGACATTTTGTGCTAGAAAAAAGTTAAGGGCTTTAACACTGCAAAGTTACTGACACTAGAACCAAGCCACTCCGTATGACGAGCATTAAAGTTACTAGCAACAACGATATCGGCTGAAGGATAAAGAGAAAGATTATAAAAAGTTTGATCATAAATAACATTGAAAAATGTGCAGTCTTGAGATAAAAGATAGTGATATAGAACGAAGAAAAATGTGATAAAATGAAATTGTGCTAAACAAAAGCACAAAAGAAGAATAGTGGATTCAAATTTGTTGAGACAAATTGGTAAATGGGCAAATTATTACAAATGTAAATGCGCAGACCAAGCATTTGACTATTGGAGTCTATACAAAATAAAGGAAGATAACCATCAACATTAAGACCTCAAAATAAGACAGCTGCAATCAAATTAGTCTTACAAAGTACAAGAAGTTCTGATAAAGTTTGCAAGTGATAAGTCTCAACAGAATAAAAAAAAACGTAATTTGCTAACCATAAAAAATGGAAATCGCAATTCTCTCGCAAGCATATGTAACTAATGTGTACACACAGATCATTTCAATTTTTGACTATTTAAAAAACTTATTAAATTAATTTTCTGTCAGTATAAAAGATACTTAAAAAAAAAAAAAAAAATGTAAGAACTATATGACAACTAAGTATTGGCGTAATTTGCTAATCATAAAAATTCGAAAATTGTAACTATCTCGCAAGCACATGTAACTATTGTGTACACACAGATCATTTCAATTTTTGACTATTTTAAAAAATGCGTATAATATACCGTGACATAGAGTTACTTTGTCTTAAGTTCCTAATTTAAATCACCACAGAAAATTTGAGTTTTACGCTTCTCATGTTCAAACGTCCTTAGAGTAGAGCTTTATTTTCTATTGTTCAACTTATATGTGACAAGCACTGTTAAGAAACCATACTGTTTAGTGCAACTTATGCGCACGAACGTGTGAGCACAAAAATTATTTAAATTTCATGACAATGAAAAAAGTATATAATATAATTTCTGATAAAAAAATAAAAGCTATTTCTTTAATTTTCGCAAATTTTACATTTATGCATATAAGTTAAACAAGCTTAACTAAGTAAATACCTCTGTTTATTAAAAGTTGTTTCCTGTAAGTTTTGTAGAGGAACAGTAATAAACAATATACCCACATCAAAGCTCATATAATGTTGCCATTACTTTAATTAAACTAAAAAGGTTTTAATAAAACATTTATTTAATGCGTTAGGTTTCGATATGTCCTAAGATCTATTTCCGAAACAAAACCAGCTTCATTCCGAAACTTCGAAACCAAATTTTGCCGCATACTCAATTATTTGGAATGTATTAAAATGTAATACCGCATACCTAATTATATTTTTACTATAGTATAGTATAGTATAGTATAGTATAGATTGCTAATGTTTATTAATTATTCCAAATATTGATGTTACAAAGATAAAACCCGCTTGAACTGTTACTTTACAGGTTGAGTTTCTAAAGAATAAAAGCAATCAGATAACTTACCAGTTCGCTTCATAAGTACAAGAAATATCAGTTATTCAAAATAACCGGTTTTTCGTACCTTACAGTTATTATTATTGGCCAGTTATTATTTTTGTTTGTTATTTATATAACAACCTGTTATTTTTGGTTTTCACAGGTTATTTAAAAAAATATTTTAAAATGATGATTTTATAACACTTTCACATAAATAAGAAATCAAAGCCGTTTTCTGAATACGGAGTAAAAAATCTAATAAGTTATTTTTAAGCAAAAAACACACGTTAAAAAATCAATGTTTCTGGTGTCGCGGTAAAATAAAACTCAAAAAATGAGAGCTCCAATATATATATATATTGGTAAAGACCTGCATTTTAAGGATCCGTAAAGCTAGGATATATAAGGAAAAAGTATAGGAAAGTTCGGGTTCGAATAAATTTACGAAGACCTGTATTTTTACGGGTCCAACTTCAGCTAGTTTACTTTAATTTTCTGATAAATTCAAGTTTAGAAGGTTCTTGTTTCCTGGTAAATTAAGACTTTGAAGCTCTCATTTTTTGAGTTTTATTAATAAATCCTTTATGCACGCTGCAGTATATAAAAATGATATTGATAAAACTATAACATTATCATTTGATATATACAAATAAAAGTATACAGCAACTTATTTAAGTAAAATCAAAAAATTACCAGATAATGCTGGTTTAGCTTGTTCAATAAGAACTTTTCTTGACCTAAAAATTCTTTCTTTATCTCTGTTTTTAATTTTTAATTTTTTTTTAATTGTTCATCATAAACCTACATAAATGTGAAAATATATACACATTTATGTAGGTTTATGATGAACAAACTTTAAGTTTGAAGTTTGTGGTTCAAACTTTTGGTCACTGCTGAAAAACTTTTATTAGGTCAATACCCAGTGGTTATTAGGTTAATACACAGTTTTTATATTGTTTTTTAGACGTTTTTATTAGGTTTAAACCTAATAATGTTTAAAAAACGTTACGTGCCCACTGGGTAAGTACTTTAATTAATGTTTTCATAGTAGAATAAAGTAGAATTGCTATTATGACATAAATATTATAAAATAATTGATCAAGTTTCAAATATAAAGTCGTAAACAAAGTATTTTACTATTCGAATAATTTGTTTAAAAAAAAATCACTTTTTTTTACGTTTTTAGCACACAAAAATAATAGCAAAAGCATTTTTATTCTTTCTTAATTACCTAGTTCTAGTTGCAAACCTTAAATATAAAGAGAACATAATAACATTGGAACTTTATCACTGAATAATACTCCCCTTTCAAACACAGACTCTCAATACTGCACATCTGCCAAATATTATAATTTATCTAGCACTACCTTGAACTTATATAAAATATTTCTTCCTTCTCTTAAGACTATTGCGGCCTGATGGTTCCATATAAGTTGTGGAATTTTAATAGCTTACGCTGCGAAAAAAAAAGCCAACTCAAATAAACACTTCACGACAAAATCAACCTTAGATATGACATTGACGTAAATCATAAAAATAAAAAACACTACTATGGAATAAGGGATTAACAATTAAAAATATATATATTAAGGAACGACTCTATTTTGTGCCGTCCTATAATTGCTCAAATTAGCTTAACAATAACTAAACAAACCCAACTAAATGATAATGCTCTTTTATTTATTCAACCTGAAACTTTTGATACAAACGAAGTGACTTCAGTTAACAATATCTTTAATAATAATAATAACATTCCCACCATTTACAACTTAGATAAATTTATACTCTCTTTTGATTTTTCAAAGAAAAAAAAACATTCAATTTTTCAAAGAAAAAATACTTTCAATTTTGCATTTAAATATAAACTTAATAAAGTCGAAATACATGTCAGAAATCAAACCAATATTAGGGTAGAGCGGGGCATATCAGGACAGTGGGGCATAATGGGACAGTTATGCCTGAAGCCTCATACCTCAGCTAAAAATTTTTTTTTTTCCAAAAATATTTTTGATAAAACATTTTCAATTATTGTGCTACATTAATGTAAAAAAAAATTAATTTTAGAACTACCAGAATGCATTAAAAGTACCAATATACATCAGTAAGTTTGCAAAAAACAAAATTTGCGCATTTTCATAGGCGATACAACAACAAAAGATTTATCTTGAACTATTGCTATTAATTATAAAAATATTTTTCAGACAGTATTTTTTATCCTCTTTTAGCATCGAGTTTTAAAAAAACATCTCGAATCGAATATTTTGAATAGTTTTAATTTCAGTAAAATGACTTTTGTGGTTATTTTATAATAACCACAAAATTTGGGGGGTTATTTATATAATTGACTATAATACTAACATTTTGTTTAGAGTTTGATGGCTTTTTTTTAATCTAAAATAATATTTTTCTCACTTAGAAAAGCAATATTAGTAATAAATTCAAAGAAATTGTTATTTTTTATAACTTAACTTCGATTATCAATAGTGTCTAATGTAAACAACGATGGCAAGAAATTATATTAGAAAAATCAATTATTAGTTTTAGCTGTAAAAAAAGGAACTTAGAATTTGAAAAGCTGCTGATACATATTGTAGCTGCTGATACAAATATGATGGCATATTTAAAAAAGAAAAGCTGCTGATGATGGCATATTTAAAAAAGAAATGCTGCTGATACAAATATGATGGCATATTCAAATTTGCTTAACATTGGCATGTTGTTAACAAGCCAGCTCATCAAAAATGTTACCAAATAGTTTCAGGATATTTTTTGTGTGAGTTATGCGATCCATAATATTTTTTGTTTAATTTTGAATTTAGTAGTATTTACCAATTTAATAATATATACTATTTTTGCCCTATTTAAATTTATGACAACTTCTTATACTTATTTGGTTAAGAGTATTTTATCATATAAAAAAAAAAAAAAGTTTTTTTTATTTTATTTGTTAATATCATTCTTTTTTTTTTTTTTTTTAATTATTATGGGTATGCTACTTCTTTAATACTTTAATGTCTGACAGATTTTTAAATAATAAAATGTCTTTAATACTTTTTATCAGTTTTAAAGCTTTACAATTAACAAATACTTGCTGTTTTTTAACTGTCCCGCCTTGCCCCACCCACTTGGAAAATGTAGAAATTTTGCTAGTCTAGACTTATTGTTACTTTCGTGGTCAGAGCTTATTTTTTAGATTTTTTTTTTGTCTTTCCGGTTTTCTATATGAATGAATTTTAGGAAATTTATAAAAAATACTGTTAACTACGATTAGTTTATCCGCAACTAACATTTGTTTTTTAAGTGTTCCTATATGCCCTGCATATATCTACCCTAGATTTAAATTTCATACGTAAAATAACACTTAATGAATTTCATTAGGCTTTATTATACCTATTAAGTTATCATGAATAATGAAACCAAACTTAACGATATATATCTAACTAAAAAGTTTCTTTCAAATAACTTTAAGACTCTGCGCAGAGACAGAAATGACAGCATTAAAGGAGGTGGCGATCTCATCTAAATAAAAATGAAACTTTTATTTTCGAAAAGCAGTTTTGAATACAAGATTATTTATTTCTAAATGATGCACAACAAATTGAAAAATAATATTTTTTGTTGTTATAGGCCAACAAATATTAATTCTCAATCCTTTAACAATCGTAGAAAGCCTATCATCAAACCTAAACCAAAACAAACCAGCATCCATAATCGGTGATCAAAATTAAGACCTCAGCTCCCAACATGGAATGGAACTTAATGAGTTTTCTACTAATAACAGCTTAAAAAACAATGTCTATAAACCAACTAAGGTTACAACTAAATTTAATAAAAAAAAGACCATAAATACAAAACATCTAAAAGTATGATTGATGTTTTATTAAGTAAAAGTTCAGCAAAAATAAAAACTTTCGTCTTAGAAACTTCGTTTAGTGATCACTGTGCGGTTTTTGCAACGATTGATGGTATCACTGAAGTAGTCTTCAAAAACAATAAGAAGCATTGAACTAAGTATTAAAAAATAGCAATCATATCCAACGCAATCAATAACTCTAACATGCGGTTCAAAATAAATGACAACTCAAGCAACATGTGAAACTACTTCAAACTCAACGTTATAAATATCTTAAATGCCATTTCACCAGAAAAGATGATAAAACTACACATCAAGAATAAAGACAACTATGGATGGTTCGATTAAGAATTGAAAAATATGAAAAAATTGCGCAACGATTATTATTTTGATTACGTAAAAACAAATGATTTATCAATTTTTCAAACGTTTAAAAACGAGAAGAGATATTATTATACGAAATTATAGGAATTAAAACAGATAAAATTAAACGAAAAATTAACAAGTTATTTGAAAAAAAAAAGAACTGAAAAGTTTTAATTACTCAAAAGACTTTTATGATTTCTACTCAAAGTTCATCAAAACTAAATCAAGCTTTGAAGATACTCCCTTCCCTGATTATATTACAACAACAAAAAGGCTTTATTTAAGCCTTGAAAAGTAATTGTTTTTCAACAAATTCTTTAGTACATTTAAATCTAATTCCGATTGTATACTTACTGATTCTTATTACTTTACCTTACTTTACTAACAATCTTTTCAATAATCTTAAAATAGCTAATAAGATTTTAAAAAATTAAGTTTCTAATTTCTTTCTATTAATAAATATGAAATCGTCGATGCGATCAAAAACTTAAAAGTAAAAAGCAGCTGTGGTTATTCAAATATTCCAACAAATATTATTTAAAAATCAAATGATTTAATCACTGATCCATTTATGATTATATTCAACAAGTAGTATTCTAAATGAATTTAAAATTGATAGTATTGTGCCACTTTATAAACAGAAAGGTGAAATTCATGATATTGATAGTTATCGAAGAATTACTATAGTATTTTCACTTAACAAAAGTGTTTGAACGAATAATTGCTAAAAATGTTACTGCATACTTTAAACAAAATGATTTTTTTAATGATGACTAACACGGTTTCAGATACAAATACTTATGTGAAACTGTGTTACATGCTCTTATCTCTAAAGTAAAGCTAACCAACTCTAAAAAACTCTTTACATTGTTAATATTTATCAATTTCAGAAAAACTTTTGATTAAGTAGATTCCAAATTACTGATTTTGAAGCTAAAACATTATGATTTTTGAACTGATGCTTTGAGCTTAATTGGCAACTATTTTCATAATAGAACATTTTTTATAAAAGTTAAAGATGCATATTCTAACGAAGAACAAGTTAATATTGGTACTCCACAGGTTTCCATTTTAGAACTTCTTTTTTTGTTGTTGATTTTCATCAATGATCTACCTGAATATTTTACACTATTTGAATCAGCATTATTTGCAAATGACACAACACTTATGATAAGTGATACCATTATTGACCATCTAATAACAAAAACTCAGTTAGAATTAAACAATTTTATTAAGTAGTGTTATGCTAATAAACTCGACATCAATTGAGATAAAACTAAAGCTATGATTTTAACATATAAGCATACATCTAAAATAATATTGCCAACATCAATCATATGAAGTGATAAGTTTAAAATTGAAATAGTTAATAAATTCCCTTTGCATGATATCATTATAAACAGTAAATTTTACCAAACACATAAAAGAGATAAATGCAAAAGCATACAAAAAATTATTTTTAATAACTAAAATGTTTGGTCTACCCTTCAAAGTTCGTTTGCATTTCTTCAAAACATTCATTCTACCTAACTTTGATTACTGCTCAAGTTTTATAATTTAGTACACAATGCATACTATATGATTTTATTCTTAATACTCAAAATTAATATTTAAACAAAGATATTTTTCAAACCAATCAGTATCTTAAAGCATACAATATACAAAGTTTTCATCATCAATGCAGATTATGCAGAGCACTAAAACTATCCAATAAAATAATTTATTACAAATATAAATGAACATATTCAAACAATTTGATTTTATTAACCTTTATAATGTCAAGTACAACACTCAAAATAAAAGCTTTTTAAACTTCAAAGTTTTCAACAAACACAATGAACAGTCATTTAAGTCTTTTTTTAGCAATGTAATCAACAATCATTGCCATGACAATTTCAAATTAGCACCAAAAGAATTTAATGATCTATATTTATTGAACAACATCAACTCAATTATAGCACATACAACTATCAACAACATCGGGTTTGATGTCAAGTGATCTATATTCACTGAACAACATCAACATTAGATTTGATGTCAATATAAACCGAATAAATAACTATATTGACTTTGATGTAAGCGAAAAATTTAAAAAAAAAGCAAGACTAGACATTATTTATACTTTGTAACATCTTTAATTTTGTATTTACAATAATTTATTATACTACTTGTATAGTAGATGTAAAATGGGGGTTTGAACTCAGCTAGGATTGCAAGCGTGCGCAAAGTGACTACTATCGGGGGTTTGAGACCGCCATGGGCTACAAGTGTGCGCAACCTAAACAGCGACTACTATCAACATGTTTTTACTTTGTGTTGTAAGCGTGCGCAAAGTATACAGCGACTACTAATGACATGTTTTTTACTTTAGGTTGCAGGCGTGCACCAGTCAAAAAATGGTAACTATGGAGCTTAGCGCTCGACGTAGTAGCTGCGCACTGTTTTTTATTTTAGTTTATGCAGCTTATTCTGTGACCATTGAACCGCCCTCCTTCAAACTAGGCGACAGCATCCATGACGAGGAAAACTAGGCAGTCGTAACTACATGTACCAACTGTCCGAGTTATTGTAATTAATATACCCTCACCATTATTGCAGAGTTTTAGACCAGATCCATGTAGGTGTGAGTTGCTAGTGCTGCGGAAATCGACTGCAAGGTGTAGCGCCATCCCTAGATACCAGTTATTCTCGGAATACTCGGTTAAAGTTGAGATAGTTAGGATAGATAATAAGTACATATTTTAAGGAGTCACAATTTACATTTACATAAAACAGCCATGTTGTTTGGGTAGAGTCTCTCTGAATTTTTCTATGATCCTCTCAAATGCAAGACCGAATTTACTCATTGAATTCATTGCAATCATTTTAGACAATTCATGTGAATCAACCATTTCGTACTGTAAGGCAATGTTATTGAGACTGTAATTTACAGTTGCTGAAGTGTCAATTGAAACGATTACTTGACTGCGATCAGAGAAGATACCCTATCGTCACCCCATAAAGAAGGATGGAATGGTGCGCTACCCGTAAGTAGCTCGAAGTCGAGTAGCATCATGTACTTACTTGGATTGCAGCCGAATACAAGTGAAATAGTACTGTTTGCTCCAGTGGTTACCGCAGTAGAGCTTCCCGATCGTAGCAAAGTAAGATTACCTGGATCAGCCTGGTTATCACACCCCTGCATTAACCTATCCATCATGGCTCGCGGCGTTTTTAGGAGGTAGAGATCCCTTGTGGCCCAGTAAGTGACATAGTCTTGAAGGCTCTTAATTTCATGACCTTGCATGCGTACAGTTAGCTTGTCTACTATAGCGCGCCCAAGGTTGTTAACAAAGCAAGCAGTAAGATTAGTGCCTCTCGTAAGAGTTATGTTGTATAAAAGCCGTACACTGCTTAGAACAACAATTTTATTCTTATCGAGGGATGGAAATCGGATCAATAAAGTTTGGCCAGATAGATTTGCTATTGTAGACGGATTTAAATTAACAGTAATAGTTTGACGTTCTCCTCGGAATGCATGTCGAGTTAAAAGATGACGCCCTGGGTCAAGTATAGTTCCATAGGTTGATGCTAATGAAGAAGCCATTTCAACTTACTTAGTGAAAACAATGTCAAAAAGTTTTTGTAACGTCTTATTAGAACGTAAAGTTTATCTCTAATACGCACACATAAATATTAGCACAAGTGAAAAGATGGCTGAAATGGTAAAAGAAATACCGTTAGAAACTTCTGACGTATGGGGTAAGGAAGCGGAAACATAATTAACAGATGAAGATATTGCTAATTTACTTCCGGATATATTACCAGATGCCCTTATGGGACCAGTTGGATCTGAGCCAGGATCTATCGATGCTTTAAAAGCAGAGCTTGTTAAAACTATGACTGAAAGTGAAGTTGATAAATTTTTAGCAGAAAGATTTGTTACTAGGTTTTATTACCATTTAGGAGCCATTACAGATAGAGGCGATTAAAAATCTCTATAAAATGGGCAGGTATTAATAGAGGAAATGCAAATGGCAACTTTGAGATCTTTAATAATGAACTAACTTTTATTGGAAAAAGTAGGAATGTTTGTACATTTCTCACAAAAAAGAGGCTCTGAGTTTTTTCACAAAAAAGAGGCTCTGACTTTTTTCAAGAAGAGCTTGTAAATGCAAAAATAGTTGAACTTAAAGGTAATTCAAAGTTCGCACAAAAGTGTGATCTTATTAACAGACTGAAGGGTGATAGACTGTCATTGGGCAAAAAAATTAGGGCGATTTTCAGGGAGAATTTTCATTTAAAGTTATTTATAGAAAAGTTTTTCTAGCGTACGTTTTTAATGCAATAAGCCTTTATGGTAAAGGACACCGGATACTTGGGAAGACCCAACCGAGCCAGTATGTTACACTAATTTAATGAACTTTTGCGTATCAATGGCAACGGCGGGGTGTGGCGTTTCAACGGCGCATATATTTTCTTCTGATCCATTCATGTGGTCGTTTTATCGTTTTCATATAATGTATTGTGTTAGGCGTTTACTTTGGCGGATAGGAGTCTCACTACCAAAGTTATCAGACTTCGACTCGTAGAAAATGAGTATTGATGAAACAGGAGTTGAGGAAATAAAAAATTATTTTGCGATCCCGCAAGAAATGGGCTTTAAAAACTGGGCTTTTCATTTCGGATATTGGATCTAACATTAGTAGATATCAACAAATTCTTCATAACGCTTCGGTTTATCTTAATTTCAGTCTCGCACCTGGCCTTTATTTAATCCCAAGCAACCTCGCCTTTAATGCGGTAGTGGTGTAGTGGTAAGAGCGCTCGCTTTGTAAGCGAAAGGTTCGGAGTTCGACTCCCACCACGTCCCTGGAAGTACCGCGCTCAACTTAATTTCTCCGCCCAGCGGTCTCACTTGTCAAGGTTCGTGTTTCGGAGTTAAAGAGTCGAGAGAGGGTTGTACCACGACTTACCACAAAAAATAAAAAATAATAAAAACAAAAAAAAAATGAGTAGCCTCCTCAACTGTAGTGGCCCCCTCGGGCCTTGGGAAGGTGAATAATTAAAGAAAAAAAAAACTGACAATACGACGGAATGGTCAAATGAATAAGTATATCTTCTCTTAGACATTAGGGCGCACAATGAATACAGCTAACTTAGCAAAAATGAATTACCAAACGTACATAGCATATTGGTCTAACAGTTTAACTACCGTCAATTATACCTTTCTGGATCTGATCTTTGTGTCTTCAAATTAAACATAAATTGGTCTCCACAGCATAGTCTGGATGGGTGCTGTCTCAGTACCCTCTCTGCATAAAATACAAGAAATGACACCAACCAATCCGTCAAGCTGGCGTTATCAGACCGCTTTGACTTGGGTCTAGAAGGTTAATGTGCTCAGCGATAAATTCTGCCAAAAAGCGCAAAAAAGGAAAAAATAGCAAGAAGACTTGACATTGCTTGTATTTTTCCTTGATAAAACCGGCCTATTAACTGGAGTGGTTGCAGGCACGCTTGTCGCAACTGTTGTTGCTGCCCCGGTTGGAATTGGGCTAACAGGGAGTGGAGCTGGGTGCGGTGTTGTTTCAGCTTTGTTAGGTTTGCTGCAAAAAAGATACCAATCAGCATCTCGACGATATCACATGCTCTACACAGCGGCCCAAGAAGCTACCACTTCTCTTCAAGAAACGGTGTTGAGAGCCCTCGCAGATGGAGTACTTTCCGTCGATAAATTTGCAGAGTTTTAAGCTCTGAAAAAAACACCGACCGACGAGGTCGACAACTGCCCTGAGACGCTCGAGAATATTACTTGATATCTCACCATGAGGCGAGCTTAAAGCTCAGCAAAGGCTCCAGCAATCTTTTTTAGGCGCTGGGCATTTTTTTGGGCAGTCTTTTTTTTTGTTTGCAGGCGGTGTAACAGCTGGTGCAAAGTGGTTGGGAGGCGCAAGAGGTTTATTTGTGTTTTTATACCATAAACAAATTACTTCTATAGTAACCGTACCAACGCCTAAGTATAAAGACTTTGGGTTATTTATGTTGCAGGGTTATATTTTTAGATTTTTTACCCTTTAAGTGAACATTTTGCTTAGTATTGCTCAACATTGCTCAGCATTTTGCTAAACCTAATCCTAAACGATGGTAGACTTCACCGGCTAAAACCTTTTAAACCTGCTAGAGCATCAAATTATTATCAAGATCATTTTTAAGAGCGTTATGATCACTAACTGGAAACACCTTTTTCACAAGTCCCGTTGTCGTCATTTTCGAAATTCCAACCCACATACTTTGCCCCATTCGTTCGTTATAACTGCTATATAGCTCCGTAACTTCATCAGGCGTCATAACCCTCAGCTCTTGATGAGTTATTTTTTTACCAATGAGCTTTAATCTGTTTCCACCCAAAATGGCAGCAGCTAGCTTGTTATTATATAGAGTTATCGAACTATTATCAGCCTTGTACTGAGTGGTATCTTCATCATATGCGTCTTGTGCAAGCAGATCTTCGAGAATAGTTTCCATCGTGAGGTATTTTATGTGAAGACACATTCGTTTTCTCCAAATGAGCGAAAGCAGTATAGCTATTAACATTAAAATTAATACTACAGTATTACAGTATAACATACAAGTTTGTGAATCCATCACAGCAGATCAAGTTTTACGTCTGAAGGTTGGTGAATAAGCGCTGCTGTGTGAGATTTAGATAAAAGGTGTGAGCGGATTTTTTCAATAACGTCATTCATTAATCTATTTTCATTTTCTTCTATAATCATTGAGAAACTCGACCTGTCTTTTAGCGGAAGGATAGCAACGCATGATAGCTGGTCTCTTACAACTCGCGGGATACCTGTATATCTCTGGGTAAGAACCCACAACGAATGCTTTAAATGTCTTTCTGATATTGCAAGTTTTGAGAGGGGTGAGCACCTTGAATCCATCTCAGACTCACATATGCAGTCGTCAACGATAAAAATATACCGCTTATCCGCTATTATTTTTGAAATGCTTTCAATTATACCTTTTTTTTTTTTTTTTTTTTTTTAAGTTGATTAAAGTGCCCCAAGAAGTCCTTACGGTCTTATCACAGAGCACCGCGGAAGAGCATTTAATAGGAAGTTCACGCCTCCTTCCCAACCAATGTCGCAAAACTTGCCCAGAGGTGGGGTTCGAACCACGGATCTTACGTTTCTGAGGCAACCTTGCACACTGCACTGCTCAATCCACTCACAGGGTACTATGTAAAAGTAATTTTCTTGAACCCGATCGCTTTCTTGATATGCATTATTCCACAGAACAGTGGGACATATTAAAATTATAACTAAATTTAAGTCATGTTATTGAAAAAATATGAAGAAGTACGAAGTATACGTTTAAAAATTGACGTCATACGTTTACCATCAACACTTACACCATCGCTGCTAGATGCATACCAGTTTATTTACATGGTGCTGAGTGATGAATTTGAGTGGGTCCGGCGATTTTGCTTAAACTATGTTGTGACCGAGCGTTGGCTCAGAGATATTGGATTCTTTGATCCGTCGTGTGGAGTATCTCAAGATATTAATATTACGCCTGATGTAAAAATGGCTAACTTCCATTTGAAGTAATGCTGTGTAGAGTGATACAGAACGATCACGAAGTGAATTGTTAAAAATGGTCTCAGGTGGTGACTATAAAAAACAAGCAGTTGATGTACTCTACCATAGCGCCGTTGCTGGCGTTAGTGCTCAAAAACTAAAAATTGCTCAAAAGACAGAGCTCAGATTCGAAATGAGGGACCTTAAAAATTTGCTGCATATCTTGTCGCCGGTGAATTGATTCGCCAGCGCTTCGTTGACATGGGGTGGATACCTGCTAGTCTTATGCCAAAGTAGTCAATTGAATTAACGCTCTTTACTAGTATATAAAAATGGCTGGTATCGGGATGACTCTCTTTGATGCAATTGCAAACGCCACTGCATTTATTGATGGTTTATTCATAGCAAAATCCGATTCTGGTGAAAATTAAGGACTTAAAAGACACAATGAGGCGATGAAAAAGCTTCAAAATTTCAGCATGAGTCCAACCAAAAACGGTTTGAGCCAATTGATAAAATTAATGCACACCTTGCTGCTGAGGGCGCCGCTAAAGCACGGTTAAATGATTACGTTGAGGCTAGCCGCCTTTACCGTGAAGTAGTTAAGGCAAAAGGAGAAGAGCCTCATATATTGCTGCTTCACTTACACTGAAGCCCCCAACTTAGCGACTTTTACACACCGTCTGAAACACAATGGACTTATGAGTACCTTTATGTGGCGAGCAGAGTTTTAGTTGGTGTGGGGGTCGGGTGGTACTTAACACCCCGGAAGAGCGCAAAAAAATAAGCTCGCGAATTACTTCGCGAACAAGCTCAAAAATAGGTGCAGCTCATCAGTACAATCAATTTTCTAAGTTTTATACCTGCTGATGAGATGCTACTTTTGGCTTTTTTTATTTTATATTTTTTTGTGAAGAAGAGAGACGCCAAAATCTCACACATCTAAGCTTGATGCGAGAAGTGCATAGTCTCGGATGAGGGGGTATATTTTCAGGGACAATGTAGTCAAAGGTAGGCTCGGGGAGAAGGGACACCAGTGCAGGGTTTGTACTAGGACCAAGCGCGTTACTATAGGCTTGAATAGCTGCAGTTAAACTAGTGTAGTTGGCTGGCTGCCATGCAGCTACGAGAGCTGCATTGATAGCCACAAAGCGGGCGTTTACTATTAGCTGCCAGGCTGAGTGAGCTTGGTCGAAGGCATCCTTAAGGGCGTGTTTTTGATGAAGTTCAGCTTCAACAATGTTGAGGAACCTTGTTTAAAAGTTTATCACAGCGGGGCTATCATCTTTCTGCTTCTGCACTGTGCGAGTGGATTGTACGTCTTTAATTGGATAGTTTATACGCGATAACACTGCAATTAGTTTCTTATAAACCTTTGGGGTATCATTAATTAGCATATCGATATACCCTCACTCATCCATAATTTTTTTTTAATTTTTTTCTTCGCTTATATACAGTGGTACGTCGGCATCCAATTGAACAGATGGGCAATACAAACATAAACGCATTGGGCATCATGGCGTGTAAAGAACGAAATATACTCAACTTAGGTCCTCGACTCAATATTGCACAATAGGCCTGTAAGGATGGGAGATATTATCAAGTGGATGTTCGACAATGATTCTATCTTGTGGGATGAAAACCGACTTGATACAGCTATACTCTACCGACACTCTAATATTGTTGAATATTTATTAAACAAATGCCCCAGTTATCAGCTCTTTAAAATAGATTGGCATTTTTTAAAGCAACTGTGTGTAGCGGATCTCTCGATATTCTTAAATCTATCTCCAACTCGGGGTGTGTATGGGATAGCTCCGTTGTCGGCCTCGCAGTAATACGCAATGAAAAGGCTATCCTCCGTTACTTGCATGGCGTTGATCACTTATGGGATCGTTACACATGCTCTGCCGTTGCGGACGGTATCCACGTAAATATTAGGCCTTGGCTTGATAAATGTGATTCAACGGCGAGTTCAGATGCCTAAGTAAACGACTAGGAGATTGTGATGAGCTTGATTCGGCATGGGTGTCCGTGCGGGTAATTTCCATTTAGAGAAAAATTTATTATTGTAGTATATCAATGATACCCACGCCACAGTGCTGTGATACTACGCGACAAGATGAGTCTCTCTACTTTTTTTTTTTTTTTTTTTTTTTTTTTTTTAGTTTCGCTTACATTAAAATGTCACAGTACAATTATAAGCCGTATATATGTTGTTACAATTAAAAAAATTCCAATATTAGTATAATTTAAATAAGAAAAACACTCACATATATAAATATAAGTATATATATACACTTACAGATGAATAGATGTACATATAAATAAATTGCTAACAATTAACAAAAGCTAGGATTTAAAGGAAGATCACAAGATCTTGTCGTTAGAACCTTATAAAATACAAGCAAGTAAAATAAAGACGAGTATGACATAAAAAAATAAAGTAAAATTAAAAAATAAAAAAGTAATATCAAGTCAAATAACAATTTTTAAAATATCAGAAGTATTTAAGTATATTATCAAGTGAAAAAATACATTTTTTAAGATAAAGCTTGAAAAGATAAAAGGAAGTTAGTTGATCGAGATTTCGCAGAACAATATTATTCCACAATAAGTAATGCAAAATTGATTAAATTTGTGTGAAAAACGGCTTATATAAAAAAATTATGTTTCGCATATCGTATTTGTTGTTAGGTTTGAGTTTGAAAATATTATTAAAAGCGGTAGGCGATAAATTATTTCTCCATAAATATACAAAACATAAAACTTTAAATACATTGAGCTTAAATAAATTTAATAATCTCATGTCAGTAAAAATAGGTTTTGTATGTGTAAAACGATCAGCATAATTAATTATTGCATGTTTTTGGCGACGATAAAGAAGTTTTAATTTACTTTTAACAGTACTCCCCCAAGCAGTGTTAGCATAATTTATGTAACTGTGGATAAAAGGAGTAATAAAGTTGGCTTAATCAATTTTTATTAAGGTAGTTACGAGCTTTATATAGAATCGCAATGTTTTTTGAAATTTTAGTTGTAACATAATTAATGTGTTGATTCGAGGAGATGTTTTCATCGAGATAAACGCCTAAGAATTTTGTAACGGAATCATTTTTTATTTCAATTTCGTTTATATAAAGTTGTGGCAAGTCTGTTAGTAATAATCGCTTTTTTGCATACGAATGGAATAGAGTCCATTTGGTTTTATTAATATTTAAAGTTAGCTTATTACATTTAAACCAGTTTGATATATGTTTTAGTTCTTTATTCATAGTGATAAAGAGTTCATATAAATTACTGCTTGAGAGGAATAGGTTGGTATCATCTGCGTACATGATACTTATAAAGTTGGAAGTTTTATTCAAATTATTTTTATATATCAGGAGAAGTAGGGGTCCGAGGATTGAACCTTGAGGAACACCGCATTCGAAATCAAGTTAACTATTTTGATAACCATCGTTACTAATTACAAATTGTTTTCTTTTTGTTAAGTAGCTTCTAAACCATTTTAAAGCAGTACCTTTAATTTCATAATATTTAAGTTTTTGCAGTAAAATATAGTGATCTACAGCTTTTGATAGGTCAATGAAGATACCTAACATGTACTGTGATTTTTCAAAAGATTTCGAGATTTTATGCACAAACTGGATTATTGCATGCTCCGTTGAGTTACCTTTTTAAAAGCCGAATTGTTTGTTATATAGCAAGTTATTTTTGTTGAGATGTTTGTATATTTTATTAGACATTATTCTTTCTAAAATTTTTGAAAATACCGAAAGAACAGAGATGGGACGAGAGTTGCTAATATTTGATCTGTCACCTTCTTTAAAGATAGGAGTAATTTTAGCAACTTTTAATTGTTCTGGAAATATTCCTTGGTTAATAGAAACTTTAAAAACTTTAAAAAATACATGTTTTAATATACCGAAAAAGTCTTTTATTAGATTTCCATTAATTTCATCTGCTTCTGTTGCTTTGTTTCTTTTCAAGGAACTCAAAGCTACTTCGAATTCCTCAAAAGATAATTCTGAGGTTAACTCATCGGAACAAATGCAATCCAGGGAGTTTTTGAGCTTTTATTTGTTTTATTATTTTTTCAACAATTGGAAAATTAACGTCGTAAACAGAAAACAATGTTTTATAAAATGTTTCGTAGAAGTTAATTGCATTGTCATTAAAATCAATATGATCCCAATGAAGTAAAGATAGCTGATCTTTAAATTGTTCAAGATTTTTTTGTTTGAAAACTCGTTTTTTTACAACTATTGGGGAGTATTTTTTTCTAAATTTGAGTTTAAAATTCGGAATATAAGAAAATGATCGGATATATCAGTTTTTATGATACCTTTTTAAATACCTTTATTAAAAATGTCTGATGTAATGACATTACCTATTAGGGTAGCCGAGCTTATTGTTACTAGTGATGTAAATTTTCCAGTAAGATTTGATTTAAAAATTTACCGGTAAATTTTAATTAGAGAACGGTAAATTTTCCTTTAAAAATTAAAAAAAAAAAAAAAAAAAAAGTAAAAAAAATTTTATAAATTTACCAGGCGGTAAATTTTCAAAAATTTCCGGTAAATTTTCCCTTCGCAACACTAATTGTTACCCTAGTGGGACGATTAATTAAATGTATAGATCCTGTTTCAAAAATTGTGCCATAAAAATTTTTAACTTTATGGTCATCGTTATAAAGAAAACAATTCATATTTAAGTCCCCAATTACAAATCTTTTTTTTTTTTTTTCTGCGTCACTTGTTTCCACAATATGTTGTAAAAACATGCTTAGGTTTTCGCTCGCGCCGTCAGGCGTTCGATAACAACAGCTTAGAATAATGTTTATTGTTTTTTCAAGTAAAAGTTCAATTGTTAAAACTTCTTTATTGCCGTCGGAGACGCTTAAATTATTTCTCATATTATAAAAGATATTTTCATGAACATAAATCAGAAGTCGTCCACCCCGTTCATTCGTTTTTCTTATTTGTTAGATAATTTTAAAATGAGGAATATAAAAGTTATTTTCAAAATCGTTTTGTGTAACCCATGTTTCACTTAAACAAATAATACTAAAAATAGTTTTGTTTCTTCTAAAAAGTTTAAAAGTTTTTCAATTTTTACTTCTTACAATTGAGGTGGAGAGTTCTAATTCGATTTGAATTTTTATTAATTTCATTCTGAAAAAGAAAACCTTCTAATTCTTTAGAATAAAAGTAAGCACAATTGTATCGCAAAAAAAAAACATCTAAATCTACGTTTTCATCAGAGGAAAAGCGGTTTCCTTCGAAAAAATTAAAAGTAATGGATTCAAAATCATTCAATAAAGCCATAGTTATTAAAATTAGGTTCTTTTTAAGAATGCGTAATTCGACTTTTTGTTTAGAGCGCTTTTAAAACCATTATTTTTAAAAGAAATAATTTTATCGTAACAAACCGAAATATTCTCGCCATTTAAACGTCATTCTTTAACTTCCACAAACAATTTTCCTTTGATTGTAACCTTTTCGCGAGAAAAGTCTTCATTTACATAAATGTTTGTTCCTCTGAGACGAGTTGATTCTTTTAAAATTTTAGCTTTGTCTTGGTATTTTTGAAGTTTTAGAACTATTACCCTCGGACTCCAACTTTTTTTTGCCCAGTATGATGTGCACGTTCAATTTTAATGTCCTTTAAACCCAGTTTTTGTAGAAAAAATGAATGAACCTTTTCTTCGATTTCTTCCTAAGATTTGACTTTGTCTCAACTTTAAAAGCTATCATAAGCAGATGCGTATACTCTACATCGTCAACGCTGATTTCGAGTGTTTGAATATACCCATAGAAGGTGCTGCCCTTAATCCTAATTTGCCCTTAATCCTATTTGGTGAGCTCCGCTGGCCAAATTGCGAAGCAAGTACCATGCAAAATCACTGTCATATCACGGGTAAATACCTGAGCGCAGTCCATAGTAGTTGCAATTTAAAGCTGCGCATATGCCCACAAAAAACAAAAGTCCCGGTTGTCTTCCACAATCTTATAGGATATGATTGCCACCTCATAATGCAAGCTCTTGGTAAGTCTGAGAAAGGTAAAATTAGCTGCATACCTAACACAATACTTTCTCTGTCGGCCAGCTCACATTTATTGATAGCTTGCAATTTATGACATCTTCACTCGACAGTTTATCTCAAAATCTGAAAATAGAAGACATAAAAATAACAACCAAGGGTTTGACAAATACTGAAATGGAGCTTCGGCGTTGTAAGGGAGTCTACCTTTATGAATATGTAGATAGCTTTGCAAAGTTTGATGAAACTAAGCTTCCACCAAAAGAAACTTTCTACAGCAAACTTTCAAGAAATGAAATAGCTGAAAAAGAACATGAACACGCACAAAAAGTTTCGGAGACTTTTAGATGCATTACCTTTGGTGATTATCATGACATCTACCTTAGAACTGATGTAGTACTCCTTGCTGATGTATTCAAAACGTTTTGAGACATGTCTATGGAAAATTATGGACTCGATCCAGCTCACTACTTCAGCTCTCCAGGTATGTCTTGGGACGCTTTGCTAAAAAAGACAGGTGTAAACCTTGAGCTGCTAACAAATATCGACATCCATATCTTCGTTGAAAAAGGGTTAAGAGGGGGCATCAGTATGATGTCAAAACGCTTTGTCAAGGCAAACAATCCAGAGTGTCCCGACTATGACTGCTCCAAGCTACATAGCTATATCTTTTATCTAGACGCTAATAATTTGTATGGTTGGGCAATGATGCAATCATTGTCTATTAGCGAAATTTAATGGTATGAGCTATCAATTAATGATGTTCTAACAACACCTGACAATGCACCGGAAGGCTATGTACTTGAGTACGACATTGAGTATCCTCAGCACTTGCATGATACTCACAACGAATACCCACTTGCTCCTGAAACCCTAGTTGTGTCTGAAGAGAGGTTGAGCGGGTACCAGCAAAAAGTAATTGAGAAGCTCAACGTCAAATTCGCTGAGTGCAAAAACATTACTGCAATCTGAAATTATATTAATCGCTCGGAATGAAAAAGACCAATATCCATCGAGCAATAAAGTAAGCACCTCATGTTTGACTTTTGGTACAACCAAATTAAGGCTAAATATGGTGAGAAAGCTCAGCTGCTATACACTGATACGGATTCTCTTCTCTTCGAAGTGGAAACTCGAGACATCTATAAAGATATGCGTAATAACTCAAATCTTTATGACTTTAGTGAGTACCATAAAGATCACCCATCCTATGACCGAATAAATGAAAAGATTTTTGGCAAATTTAAAGATGAGTGTAATGGGCGCCTCATCGCAGAATTGGCCGGATTAAGACCTAAAATGTATTAAATCTTCGAAATTGGTGGTGATTATAAAATACGTGCTAAAGGAGTTTGCGGTCCTACAAGCAGTGTCTCGAAAATCAAAAAGAAATGAAGCATGAAATGCAAGAAATGAACAGATTCGAATAAATAGTAAAGGACATCATATAGGAGTTTATGAGCAAATCAAAACATCTTTATCCCCACTCGACACTAAAAAATGGATCTATCCAGATGGTATTATTACCCTAGCTTACGGCCTCTACGCAGCAGCTTGATTACTTAATGATTCTGTCTCGTGGTAACTCAGTTCCATCTGGAGCTCTTTGCGAACAAAGCGTCGTTTAGGACCGCCGACAAGATGACAAAGAGCAGGCTGGCCATTTTTTCGCATTACAGAATTGATAGTGTGCGTAGTCATTGACCAAATCGGATTTGTAGCTTGTCGACGCCATCTTTTAACTCGTCTGGCGCATACAGGTATCAAACAAGAGCGCCAGTAGGTATTAAAGGCTCTTTAAAACCAAAAATGTGAAATGTGAAGAGCTTTTGCAGATTTGATAGCATCTTTAGACTTCTTACCTATCAGCCGAGTTGTCTCATTTTTAAGAGCAACTAACACTGATGGTAATGACTTTACCCATTTTGCTGATCTCTCAGAAGAACCATGTACTGTCATTAACAATTCTTGAGCATATTGTGCACCGAATAGCCTTTCTACTAAAGTGCAATTAAAACGCTCAACGATTTCTTGCTCACGATGGTTTGCGGCTGCGTCTCGTCGCACCTGAACATTATGCTTCGTAAGAAGTTGAGTCGTTGCTCCCATAAATTCGCGGCCGGGATTTACCTGAAGTAAACGCGGCCAAGTTAGTGGACCGCGATTGTATATGCGAGTTAAGACATCTGCAACTTCAGCTGCCGTCTTGTTTATAAGGAACTCAGCTTCCTTATAGTGACTCGCTACGTCGACAATTGTTAGAGCGTATTTGTAAGTTCGTCGGCCGACTTTGTCGAATGGCAAATAAAGTAAGTCTGTTTGATGAATCGTATTAGGACTGCTTTCAATTATAGTTGGTCTTGGTATGTAGCTTGGAGCTGCTAATTAAATTTGCCACACAGCCTGTTTCCTTAACCATTCTCCAGCGGCCTTTTTAGAAACCTTGGCGGTTGTTGCAAGCTTTTTAATAGCAAAAACTCCACACCAGTATGCTTTGGGACTGTAGTAAACTGATGATAATTTCTTGTCCATTGTAAGTATGTTCAAAGTTAAAAAAAAACTCTAAATGTTTCTTTGAAATGGGCGCCTAATAGAACGGTCTGAAGAAATATTTTAGGACTATTGTAAAAAACAGTGCGCAGCAACTACGTCTAGCGCTAAACTCCATAGTAACCACTTTTTGACTTGTGCACGCCTAGGCATACTTTGCGCATGCTTATAACACAAAGTAAAAACATGTTGATAGTAGTCGCTGTTTACTTTGCGCACGCTTATAACACAAAGTAAAAACATGTTGATAGTAGTTGCTGTTTAGGTTGTTCACACTTGTAGCCCAAGGTGGTCTCAAACCCCCAATAGTATTCGCTGTTTACTTTGCGCATGCTTGTAACCCAAGCTGAGTGCAAACCCCATTTTACATCTACTACTTATGTTTTTATTAAAAACACTTCTATTCACCAGCAATGGTGAAAAATATATAGTTCATAAATATATTAATGGGCACTGGGGAAGACACAAAAGGTTTTTTTTTTTTTACAACACAAGTATCCGTATAAATTTGAATAAAACAAAATTACATATTTTTACATATAAGTACAAAACGTACAATTAAACAATTTTTGTACCATTAAAATTTTTACAAGACAAAAGAAATTCAATATTCTGTTTAGTGCATGCGCGTTGTACAGTGTACAAAATAAGGTAACTATTCGTTGTTTATAATATAAAGTGCTGGCTATTAACCCATGCATTTAAAAAATATATGCAAGTCCGTCGTACGACAGGGCTAATTGAGACTTGCTTGTGAACGTTGTTGAATATATATATAAAGTTATTCTTAAAAAATATTTTTCATTGTTGTAAGGAAACTGGCAGAAGACTAAAATAGTCTTTTCATCGAGAACCTTTAAAACATAAAATAAACTTTAATGAACTAGTTCAACAAATACACATAAGTATTTTGGTATCTACTATATAGTAGAAGTAGTATGGCTTTTTATTATTACTATTATTCCCAAATTGTTTAATACATTTCGATGAAGTTGGTTAAGTTAATTATGAAATGTTTTAGTTTTTTTTTCAGAGCAATAAGGTTATCCATTTTATTAAGTTGCATATTTTGAAGCATTATTTTGTTATGTAAGTATAGACCACGGTATATTAAAGAAAATCGCGAGAATTTTATTTTTTTTTAAGGCAAGGTGAAGTTGCCTGTTCCTCGTGTGATACATTTGTTTGCGTTGATATGAAAAAAGCTATCAGTAAAGTATTTCGGAACAAGTCCGAGTTTGTATTTTAGCATGAATAAGATATTTTGGTGAATATTTATTTGATAGATATTTAATGCATTCAAACTTTTAAGTAAAGGGTTGGCATGAGTGAATTTATCTTTATTATAAATTAATCTTGATGCATGTTTTTGGTGTATGTAGAGTGAAGTTAATTTAGTTTTATGGGTACTTCCCCATGCAATATTAGCGTATGTTGAGTAACTTTGAATATAAGAAAAGAAGAGAATTTTTAACTTGTCTTGGGAAAGCATAGGTTTGGCTTTGTAGAGTACGCCGATACTTTTTGATATTTTTGTGTTTATTGTATTAATATGGGCTTTCCAATTAATATTCTGGTCAATAATTATTCCAAGAAACTTAGTTATTTCAGTTCTTTTGATGTTTATGTTATCAATTTTTAGTGAAGGTAGAGTGCCTGGTATAAAGTTTTTTAGACGGTTGGAGTGAAACAAGATATATTTTGTTTTTTCTGTATTCAAAGATAATTTATTTACTTTAAACCAGATGTTGAGGTTTTCGAGGTCAGTGTTCATAGATTCGTAAAGGTCGCTTATAAACGGCGATGAGTAAAATAAATTTGTATTATCAGCGAACATTATTACATCAAGTTTTTTAGGGCTTTTGGAAGATCGTTGATACATATTAGAAATAAAAAGGGACCCAAAATGGAACCTTGGGAAACTTCGCATTTTATTTCTAGTAGGTCTGAATATTTATTATGATCTGTAACAACGCATTGTTTTCTGCTACACAGGTAACTTTTGAACCAGTCAAGGGATATATTTTTATGATTCAATCAGTCTAATATTTTTTGAAAGTCATTTTTAAGACCAATGTCCTACATTTTAAGGGGTAGTATATTAAAATTTAAAAATTTCTTTAAAAGCAAGTATTTTACCTTAAATATATGTTAACGTGTAAGTGTGTGTATTTATATATAATGTGAATACATATAAACAAAAAATAAATAAAACAATTATCAGACCGGAACACATGGGTCAAAATAGCAATTTTTCATTATCTACAACTTTTTTACTCGTCAAGAATTTGAGATCATTTGTAACAGCCGAAAATAACTGAGAATTCGAACAAATTTATAACCCAATATGAAAACCAAGACAAAACTCAGTTGATAAAGACTCTGGTTCTGATGTTTAACAAATTTTTTTTTTTTAATTTAAAATTACACACAATACTCGAAAAACGCAATATAAGTTATTTAACACACAATAATTGAAATACGAGAAGTTAATTAACACACAACACTCGAAAAAGAGCAATAGAAGTTAATTAGTTGGATCCTTTTACTAAAATACTTAATGATTAAACAATTCCGTTAATAACAATGATAAACTCTACTTTACTTAAGTAAAATATAAGGTCACTAAATTTCTAGAAGTCACTCAATTTCTGCAAGTAAAAAAAAAAGTAAATTTTTTTTTCAAAAACTCTGGAGAGCTATCTGACTCGTCTTTGTCCCAGTCTTCTTACTGTCATAAGCAAGGTTTTTTAACGATTTGTCCCATTAGTCTTCATACTGTCATAAGCAAGGTTTTTTAACGATTTGTTAACATTATTAATAACAGACTTTTAAAGCTTTTGATAAAATTTAGCATGCTGATCTTCTCTATAAGCTCTCTTATTACGGTGTTTCAGGTAACACCTTTAAGATTATTGAATTCTTCCTTTTCATTTGTAGTATAGAAGTTGTCTTTGAGAAAACATTTGGGGTTTTATCTTTTTAAAAATATACTGAATGAATGAATACAGCAAAACCGAGCCGCAGAACCACAACTGCTGTGACATATCTTTGAAAAATTGGGAGCCCCTTCTAAATCCCCGATTTTGGTGGGCTGTGCATAAATGCGCCTAGGTGCCCGGATCAATCCTACATTACACAATGGGTCAGATGTGAGCGAAACCCTTTAAAACCAACTTTTATATCGGAGCAATTGCTTTTGTTAAATGTAATGAAGAGACCCTCAGCACTCTAAAACTAATTTTTTTCCGGCTTTTTTTCAGCTTAGTATATCAATTTTACCACTAAAATTGTAAAATTTTACTTTTCAAATATTGGTGAAAATGTAGAAAATCATATAAAAATGAAAGACCACTTCTAAAGACCAAATTACTCAGATTTGAATTCCCGGACCACAGTTACCTATACTTAGGCATACATAATGTTCCATCTATTTTAAAAATTATTGAAACACCCCATAATCACCATTGACAACCCCTAAAATAACCACTTGTGTGGTCATGACTACTCTAAAATTTAAAATGGAACCACTCTAAAATTAGAAAAACAGCGCGCAGAATTATACAAGACTTTAGAAGCAATTAATTAATTTATGTTTTTACTATTACACTGTATTTTAGATATTGTTGATGTGAAACAATGACAGGGCCGACAACACCGGGGGGCCAAAGGGCACGCGCTCCCCCACTTTTTTTTTTTTTTTTTTTTTTGTGAAAATTCTAGATAAAGAAGACTTTTTATAATAACTTACGATTGTGCCCCTCCTTTCCACTTCGAAATCCGTGTTGTCGGCCCTGGTGGGTGGACGGAATCAATACAGAACAAGAGTTTCAGATTGTATATTTGCTAATTTTGTTTAATAATTCCAAATAATTCGAACCTAATTGTTTCATTACTTGCTAAACCTTCTAAAGAACTTTTAAACTTAATTTAATAAAAAGAATGATCTAAAAACTGGCCTAAGAGATATCTTATAGCTATAAGATATCTCTTAGATTTTTTAGATGTCCTTATGTAGACAGATTTGTATATATATATATATATATATTTATAATGCTTTTAAAAGACGTCTAGATGTCTTTTAGAAGCCCCATATGCCTAAATATAGATATTCTTGTAACCCAAAAGATATCTATTGATGACTATAAAAATATTTATGAATAGCTGACTTAAACTTAAGCAGGGTTATATTTTTGGCTTTACTGGTTTTTTACATTACTCCACTCTATAATTACTAACACAAACTCTGTGATAACTTACATAAAGAAAATAAAAAAATCTCAGGCGTTATCATAGTTGCAAATATTAAGGTAGCTGATGATACAACATACATAAACTGATGTCAGTAAAAAGCTATCTATTGCTTTCTTTGTATGATAAGAAACGAATCAAATTTATCCGAGCCATATTAACAATACCTATATTATCACCCAAAGTTGCTCGATGGCATTTAATCTAAAAAAGAACAAACTAATTGTTAAAAATCATCCATAAATGGTAACTAATGATCTTAGAGGTTATTTTTAATTTTTTATAAAAAGTGAAACTAACTTGTGATTTGAATCCATTAGAAAAAATTTTTAGATTTTCTAACAGTTTAGAATTTTGAAGGATGATATCAACGAGAGGACCATCAGCAAAGGTGTCGACTGATGCATCAACTACTTCAGCTTTCAGAAGCAATGTTGAGTTAGTATCACACAGTAAGTCTTTCAATGTCTCTCCTATTTTCTAAAAAATAATTTTTTTTTCTTAAAACTAAATAAACCAACCGCAAATTGAATACAACTGTTATGAACTTATTGTAAAAACTGCATAATTAGTTAAACATAAATATTTTATATACAAAAACAAAACAAAAAGTACATATATAAATTTATAAGAAATTATTAGACTAAAAATTTATGGCTTATAATTTGATAAAGCTATGTACAATGTAATTTAGACGATAAATAATTAGTATGAACTTATATAGCATAATAGTAGAAACATATTTATACATACTTTAGTATAAATGTAAAAACAACAGGTTTGAAAGACACACACTGAATTATAATGGAACTTTTTATAAACCAAAAATGCAACGGAACAACTTGAAATATGATACAGTAAATATGATAATAAAAAAAAGGTTTGTAGTAAATCAAAAACAATTAATGTTTTCACATTTAAAATCGATAAAATCTTCCGTATAATTTCAAAAACTTTTTTGTATATTAGTTTAATTAAATAATACAGGTAATCTTTGAAATGATGAAAAATATTGAAACTCATAACTAATTGAACATTTTTGATACCTGTATTAACCTATAACCTGTAATCTATAACTGTTTTAACCTATAACCTATTTTAGATGTAAATACGTAATAACTACCTTTGCTAATGGAAAACCATCAATGTTTGCAATATGTATAGAACTAAATTATACTATAATAACAATTTATACTATTTAATATTATAGCCTATTATACTGTTAATTTGTTTTGTATATTTTATCCTGTGTATTTATTTGTTAGCCAATATATTGGATAGCTGATTTTTTATCTGATCTCAAAGCTTTTGAATTTTTTTTTGAATTAAACAATTTTAACAGATTTTACACACACCATCAATATGTCGAATGTTGTATCACTATTGCATAATTCTTTTCCAATAATTCCCAGAACATTCACAAGATTCATCTTTCCTGATACACTTATCTCGAACTTTAACATATGTGCAATCATTGTAAAAACTTCTTCACAACAAACCTACGTGACAGAATAATTTAATTAAAAAATGCTGTTCAAATAGGTAATCGAGCGATAAATTTATGCAAACATTTATTTTTGATTATTTAGATTATATTACAATAAAAGAGTATATTTTTTGCAATCAAATTTTCCTCAGAAAAAAACCTTTGAAGAGTCACACTGAATGAGTTTTAATGCAATCGATCTCATTGCACTACATGCTGCATCCATGATTTCACAATTCCTTTGAATTCCTAAGAAAAAACTAATATAATATAAAACGCATAAATATGAATAATTATGACATAAACACATTTTATTTTTAAAATTTATCAGTAATGATTGTAATTAAATTCAATGTACACACAAATCTTTCCATAGTACGCACAAACGATGAAAATGTCAACCTTTTTTAGAAAGCACTTTTTGAATTACCTTGATCATTTAAAAGCGTATTTTTTAAAAGTAGCCAAAGCATTTTTACATGGTCAATTCCACCTAAAACATCTAAAGGTGCAATAACCACATAGTTGCTTAGATATTGCCAACACCTACTTCTAGTATTGTTTAATCTAAAATGAAATATCATTAAATGTTTGAAAAAATTTGCATTTTTTAAGCTTTTAAAGCTGAGGAAAATTTAATGTTAATAAAAGCTTACACTTGTAAAAATTTCTCATTTGACAGGCCAGCAAGTTCATTATATGCTTGACACATCCCTACAACCTAACAAAAAAGACCATAATATTATAGTATTATACGCATAAGAATTTATGCGTATTTTCTAATTTTTTTAATTTTATATATATATATATATATATATATATATATATATATATATATATATATATATATATATATATATATTATTGACAATATTACTCTATGGAAAAAAAAACAAAAAAAAACATAGCTAAAATGTAAATGATAAAACCTTAACAGGGATTTCATTGTTAACCATGACCTCGAGTAACCTCATATTGTTATTCTAAAAAGTAATTGAGATTAAATTCAAAATAAAATATTAATTTATTTAAAAATCAGTGTTAACTAGTAATGATCCATAATTTCACAACAAACCATATCTAAAATAAAAAATCTTTATAAGGCAAACTGGGATTAGATGGGGGAATTAGTTGGGAAAAAATATCAATATCCCATTTCGTCCATGCTCAAGGCAAAGTAAGGTTTAGCATGGATTAAAAATTTATAGGAAGAACTAAATTTATGAAGAACTAAATAAATTTTGAATTTTTATTTTTTTCTTCAAGACCAGAACAGGAATAGTGTGCATAGCTATGGTACGATAGCTTGTTGAAGCTTTGTTTTTATTCAATTTGGCAATACCAGGCGAAGCAGCAACAAAGCCTTTAGCTGAAATTATGGCAGTGTTTGAGACAGCAGTAGAGGCTGCAATGTTGGTAATCAAGAAAGTGGTAGGTGCTGCAATGACATCGGTAGATGCCACAACAATGGCATCAGCAGGTCTATTATCATGTAGTTTGTGGTATAAACCCTATTATGTCTCACCAAAACTTTCCCATTTTACCCTAATATTATTTTACACAATAAAATTCAGTATAACCAAAACAGGATTGATTTTATTGTTAAATTAAAGATTCTTGTTAAATTAAACAATAAGATTTTATTAAGGCAAAATAAAAACAAAAATTTACATTTTTATAGAATAAGCATTATGCAGCTAAACAAATAAAATACTTACATCTGCACTCTCTTCTTCAGCAGATAAAAACTGATCAATTTCTTCATCCATGTCTTCCCAACTACTTTGATCATCTTTTAAAAGTGTAAAATAATATTTATTTAACCATAAATTGCATCACAACTATTATATAATTAACTAGAACAAATAATAAATAATAAAGAAAATAAACATTATTCAAGTTTTATTTAACAAGCATAAAACAATATAACCATAACTGTAACAAGCATAGAACTACAAACATACAAATATAAAAATAGAAAAACAAAAACAAAACAAAAATTTTTAAAATTTAAAAACATAAAACAATATAATCATAAAAAACATGACTAAAACAAACATATAACATATAATTGTTACGCAACGGTTTTTTTAAAATGTTACAGAATCGTATCCAAATGTTATGTGAACGTTGTTTAAAAGAGTTAAATGTTATTTAAAACTGTTATGTAATTGTATTTATTATGTTACTAACTAAAACATCTTTATTAACTCTTATAATTTATTCAATGCAATATTAACTTCAATATATTAAAAATGTCTATATATATTTTTCTTTCTCTTCTTCTCCCACTTTTCTTGTTTAATGTCTGCGGCTCTATACTATTTCCTTAGCTCTCTATCGCTCTCTCTACTGTTTCCGTCGCTCTCTGAACTATTTCTTCACCTTTTTATATCCTTTTTGGAGTTTAATAAATGCATCTTTAATGTATCTTTAAATAATAGTTTAAACAAGTTTGTCTAATGCTTATGTTTAGGCACTTTACGCTTTGTTTAATCCAAACGTTTCTCCTTATTTGCTTAATATTTATTATTTTACACTTAGATGGTTTGTTACCTTCGTAAAATTTTCTTTGGGGCATGAAAAAGTCCGTCCTTGGACTAAACCTGTAACAACGAAACTGCATCACTGCAAACTAACATTATGGTTAATATTTCAATCGAGAAAACTCATTAATATTGTACAGCAACATCAGCAAAACGCACACAGCATCATATAATTCAGCATTAAAAGGCATCACCATAAAAATCATTATTGCAAAACAACGCATTTGAAAAACAGTAAAAAAATTTCATTATAATCATCATAAAAATCATTACTAAACATATATATTGGTCTGTTGCTACTGTTTGCCGTGTATAGAAGCTATCTACTTGTAATGCTCTATTAGACGATACTTTAGTATTCATGGCTAAATGACATTTTCCTGCTGTTCTGGGTATTTGTTTGGAAGTTAGGTCTTTAGACTTTTGATTGAGAAAATTTGATTGACAGGTAAGAGTGACTTTCTCGGCATAACAATGAAATAGGGTTATTGTGGTTGTCTGAGGTTTACAAGCATAGACGCCTGCCATAAACGCTTTCACAGAGTCATTTAACAAATACATGTTATGACTGCATGACATAATTGCAGGTAATTGATAAACTCCATTATGTTTCACTTTCATGCAGTCAAAAACTTCGCTGATAAATAAACCACTAATTATTGTTGGTAAAAGGGTCAGACACCATAATACTCTCGGCATAAACCTACAATTGGTTTGGTTTTTCTCCCTACATATGTGCAGACGTATCGTGGTTAGAGCTGAGATATGCCCACTTTTGCTAGTCTTTCTACTATTAAGGGATTTCTGGATTACTTGGGGATCAAAAATGTTCTCTTCTGGCTCCCAAGTATTTTGGCTGAATGGATAATCTTCCTATTTAAATAGGTATTTTTTCCTCTTCTTGTTCTTTTGTTAACAATTTTCTCCATCTTATATATATTGGAATCAATGTATATAAGATGGTGGTTCGTTTCCAGGGTCGAGTTTAACTTCTTCTTCCAGTGTCATCTGGTTAGTTTTCTCAAAACTGAATTCATCACTCATTTTTGTAGCTTCTTTGAGAACTTCTGTATTTAGAGCTATCTCTTTTGTTCGTTTTTCTTTAGGAATTTTTGAGGGTAACAGGACAATGACTTTATTTATTTGATTTTTGCTAATGGTCAAATAATTAGGTAAGGGGTTAACATCTTGTAGCTTGACTTGGTTAGACCCACCATAGGTTATGGTAAGAAAAACATTGTTACTCAAAAGTATTTTTCCCTGGTTTGAATTGACAATTTCATAAGTTTTTAGGGTGTGCGCTATACCGCTAGTTTCATTTTTTGGTTTTGCCTTCATTTCCTTCAAGACGCATACTGTGGTCATTACCATAGGGTATTGATAATTGTTGATTCTTTTGTTGTTGTGTTTTACTATTGGAATCAACATTTTCAAGCTGGAAAATTTATCGTCGATATGTGTTGTGATCATAGGTACATTAAATTTTCCTTCAAATGTAACAAAATGATTTCTGCAGTCCAACCCAACATTAAATCAACTCATAAAATCATATCCTAAAATTGCTGGATGAGTTAAATCTTCAGCTATTCCAACATCAAGTGGGCATGTTTTACCAAGGATATGGAGTAGCGTTCCATTAGCCGTTTTCAGAGCACCATAATAAAGTAGAGGTTTGGCCACTCGATTTTTAATTTTTTCAAAAATTGTTTTATTCAATACACTGCACCTGGCACCAGTGTCCATTAGAATGAATACTCTAAAATTATATACTTTGACCCAGATTTCTGAACTCTGGTCATTTTCAGGATCCGATTCGAGTGTGTTGGCATGTCATTGGGGAATTCGGTTTTCTGAATGAGGGCTGTTTTTAGATTTATTAGTTTGGAATTGTCTATTCGGAGAAAAAGTATTATTAGGTAAAGTCGAGTTTTGAAAAACTTTGTTCCAGTGTTTCAGTTGCGGCGATATATATGTCAATAGTCGGTTTTTCTTGGTAATGGGAAAACTTGTTCAGGGCACAATCTTTGGGCGTGTCCTACTCTGAAGCATTGATTGCATATTACTTGTCTATCGCTGGTACGTAAGTTACAACCAGTTGGATGAAATCTTTTGTGCTGGAAATGACAACAATTATTTTGCTTTACCAAGGCTATTTCTGTTTTTAGTCCATCAATACATTGATTTATGTTGGGTTGTTCGCGGTAGGTCATAGCCACAATGTTTTGTTTAGGGGGATTTAGGAGTGCATCTAGCTTAATCCGATTTAATTGTATCTTGCAACTTGGCAAACGCTACTGCAGCTTGATAATTGATAGGTTGTTTTAATTTAAAGGCATCCCATAGGTGGGGCTTTATGGATTGTTATAATGTTGTCGGAATTGCACTTAAAGTTCTTGAAAACCATTTTTAGTAAGCGTCTTTTTCCGCTTCAGTATACGTTGGGGAACAGCTGTTTTTGGTTTTAAATGGATTGGTATTGGACAGTTCTAAGGAGTAGGTAGAATAGGAGGAGTTGCTGAGAGATTTATGATAATTATCGGTGGTATGGATACAAAGATTAGGTTCATTATATGGGCATATTTTACCTGATTGTAGATGGCTCATACATAAATCACAAAATTAATAAAGTCGGTAATAATAATTACAGTTCCGTGAGTAATCTAGCATGAGTAAAATAGCAGATGATAAAAAAATATATACAAATCTTTTCTTATGCAGATGAATCAATCGGCCCAAGCAGAGAAGGAATCTACTTGGATCCAGGCAGTGCCTGCAAATGTTACAGAATTGGTGTATATAAAATGTTACAGAGTTGTATCCAAATGTTACGTGAACATTATTTAACAGAGTTACTCAAATGTTATTTTAAACTGTTATGTAATAGTATTTAAATGTTACAAACTAAAATATCTTTATTAACTCTTATAGTTTATCCAATACAATATTAACTTCAATATATTATAAATGTCTATATATAATTTTCTTCGTCTTCTTCTTCCACTTTTCTTGTACTACGTCTGCGCCTCTATACTATTTCCATAGCTCTCTATTGCTCTCCGTACTATTTCCATCGCTCTTTGAACTATTTCTTCACCTTTTTATATCCTTTTCAAAATTTGATAAATGCGTCTTTAAATAATAGTTCAAACAAGTTTGTCTAGCGTTTATGTTTAGGCACTTTACGCTTCGTTTAATCCAAACGTTTTCCCTTATTAGTTTAATATTTATTGTTTACTTTTGTAACATAATTGACTGAAAGAAGAAATTAACCTGTAAAAAATATCTTGCCCAGCAAACATTATTTTAGTGAATTTGCAGTGGACCTATATGCATTTTTTAGTGGTTGATTGGAGTATTGCTTACCGGTTACTTAGCAGATCTGTAGTAGCAGCCAATACAAATGGCAAGCCAATAACTTTCTGACAATTTAATAGTGATTAATCATTGGCTAGCCATTTTTAGTGGCTGCCACTAATGGTCGGCTAAATAACTACAGCGATGCGCTGAAAATGCCTATATAGGACCACTAAAATTCCGCTATACCATGTTTGCTGGGTTTAACAAAATACTTTTTCAGATTATCCAGTGTAACTCATGAAAAAATTCAAACTATCATGTTGTCTTTTTACAAATTTATATTTTACAAAGAAAACATTTTGCACAAAAAAATTTTTTTATTTAATCAGTTGCAACAAAAAACTTAAAAAACAAAAGCTAAAGAGCACTACAAATCTACTTCTTAAAATAATAGCATAAAAATGTGTTATGTTAATTTTAATATAATTCAAATTTGTAATTACAATTTCAAAATTTTTTTACACAATAAATTTGGGCAATAATATTTAAAATAATATAATAATAATTCATGCAATAAACAAACTGTAATAAAACACTATTCATACTAAAAGAAAACCTTTTAGTATGAATGACCTTTTACATCACAGGTATAAAAGATTTAGTATGAATAATTGTTTACATCAAGTATAAAATTTGTTTTAGTATGACTGATCTTTTACACCAAAGATTGTTTGAATGTTGAAAGATTAGTATGATTGTTTTAATTGCAAATTTTGTTAATCATTGAATAGTCAATAAAATAAAATAAATTCATATTTTTAAAATTAAATTTAAACTTTAAGTATGGTACTACTCTTTGTTACATTTTCATAACACTATGTTGATTTAAAATATCTTTGTGTGATACAATGATGATTAAAGATATTGTGTGATACGATGATGATTAAAGATATTTTTGTGTTATACGATGAAGATTAAAAATACTTTTGTGTGATATGGTGATGGTTAATGATATTTTTGTGTGATACTATGTTGATTAAAGATATTTTTGTGTGATATAATGATGATTAAAGATACTTTTGTGTTATACACTGATGATTAAAAATATTTTAAGAGTAATATGATGATTATTTAAGGTATTTTTGTGTAGCACTATGACGAATAAAGATACTTTTGTGTGATACAATGATGATTAACAATACTTTTATGCGATACAATGTTGATCAAAAATATTTTTGAGTTTACAATGTTGATTTTGTGTGATACAGGATATATATATATATATATATATATATATATATAATATATATATATATATATATATATATATATATATATATATATATATATATATATGTATATATATATATATGTATATATATATATATATATGTATATATATATATATATATATATATATATATATATATATATATATATATATATATATATATATACATTTTAAAAAGTTCATGTAATTTCTTCTCCAAAAGTAAGCTTAACTAGAACTATGAACTATGAAGACTAAAATACTAAGACTAAAAACATTTTTTTTAAATTTATCATGTTTAATATAGATTTTTAAAATACCTTCTTCTGTGCACAGCATGTTAGTTAAAATTTCCAGGGCAACATCTTGTATGCGTAGATAACTTGAGTTAACCACTTCAAAGCACTATTAAGAATAAAATGTTATATACACACCCTTTACCTTTTGTAATATATAAATAATTACCTTTTGTAGTGATATATAAGCACCTATTTCTTATGTATGTATGTATGTATGTATGTATGTATGTATGTGTGTGTTTTTATGTATGTATATACAGTTAATTCCTAATAACTCAAACCTCAAACTCAAACCAAAAAGGGACAAGAAACTCAAACCAAAAAGGGACAAGAGGAAAATAGTTTGACTTGACGAATGTTTTAAGGCGGATTTCCACTCACAGGAAATTTTCCGTGGAACAGAAAGAAAAAGAAAATCATCCAATCATGTAACAAAAAAATGTTAGATAAGCACTTTTTATGTTACATGATTGGATGATTTTCTTTTCTTTTCCGTTTCGCGAAAAATTTCGTGTAAGTGGAAAACCGCCTTTACTAAAGTGAATTTCTGTCAAGTCAAAATTTGGCTAAAATGAGGTATTAGTTTAAGTAAAGGCAATTTTTTTTATTCAATGCTTAACTATAAACATTAAATATACACCACTATACTACAAAAACTTGAAAAATGTTTCAGGAAAAGAAGTATTTTATTCATGCTGTACATTCAAGCATAACATTGAAAAAAGTTTAGCAACACAATTACTTTATTATTTGGTAATAATATTGTGCCTAAAAGCTAGCCATTTTTTATTAAGAAATTTATTAAAACTTTTAAAATATTGCTTTTTTAATGTTATTTTTTATGGTTTATTTTGTAACAGTTTTATTATAGCACTATTTTATATCTGATAATGATCGATTCTATTTAGGTCTTATTACAGCAAAAAAATATAGAAAATATTAGGCGATTGTTATTGATGTTTTATATAGAACAACTTTTAGAAAAAAAATTAAATCAAGTTATTTTGATTTCCTTATGTCTCATACAAAGAGTTGACCGAGAATTTTGCTGAAAGGGGACAGAAAAATGGTTCGACTTAACAAAGTTTGAAATTATCAGAGGTTTGCTTTAACCGGAGATTTGTAATTGTAATCATTATTTCAAGGGACCAAATGGAACAGTTAAACAAGATAATAAAAGTTCAAGTTAATAAGTATTCAACTAAACAAGAATTAAATGTAATGTAAATATTCATACAAATTATAGCTATTAAAAATAAACCTTTTTTTCATCTTTAAGAATAGTACTTATTAAATTTAAATCAAGACAACAAGATGCAAGCTTTATTGAATTTTCTTTAACTTCAGAAGCATGGTGAGATGGAAGAGCTGGACTAATGTTAATTAATATACCTGCAATTAAAAAAATTAAAAAAATATACACATATATGTATAAAAAGTGGTAGTAATAGAACATACTTCTCTCTTTGTAAGTGAGATATATATTCTACATCTCTTATACTTAAACATTGATAAACATTTTATAATAAAACATACCAGAACAAAGAATAGAGAGTAACATGGTAAGTGATGTATTATTTGTAACAATATCAAGTAGTCCCCTTAACAGATCTTGATAATTGACAACAAGATTAGTTAAATTTTTATTTTCTTCAGATAATGTATATAAACAATTTGCTGAAAAATAAATAAAAATATATTTTGAAAAGAAAATATTTGTTTTATAACTTTATTCAAATTTAAAAAAATTAGGGTGTTACACATAAAATATTCAAGGAGTTATACGCACACAATTACTTACAAATGTAATGTTGGATCTCAAAAAAAGCAAAATTTTAAAAAAAAGTTAAAAAAAAATTAATTTTAAAAACCGTAAAAAAATTAGTTATTTTATATAAAAATTTTTGTTCAAACATTTTTTAAATTCATTTCTTCATTATATAGAAAACATTTTGGGGGTGGGAGCAGACTTTTTTTTAAAAAGTTGTTTTTATGTCTACCCTAACATACATACATACAGTACTGTGCTTACTGCAGTAAAACAACAGATGTTTTGATTTTACAACATGTTAAATCAAAATAGTTTCATTTTGCAAGCAATTTGCTCAAATTATTATTCTTTAAATTGTCTCACAATGTAATAATTCTCAATGCTTGTTAAATAAAAATGCCATATTTTTTAATAGTTATTTTCAGAAAAAAAAGAAAAGTTTATATATTTTTCTTTATATATATATATATATATATATATATATATATATATATATATATATATATATATATATATATATATATATATATATATATATATATATATATATATATATATATATATATATATATATATATATATATATAATATCTTTATATCATTATATCATATTATAAATATGATATGTTAACATATTATAAACATGATAATGCTCATATTTGCGTATTGGCATGAAACTTGTGGCAACTATTAAACCCGAGATAATAGCAAGAACCAGTCTCTCAGCACTTTTTTGAATATATCTAGTTTTCTAATAGCAATATAAAGGTAAAAAGGAAATTTTAAGTTTTACAACTATTTTACCATGCCCTTGTTAAACATTCTAAACCAAATGCAAAACAATGACAGATTTTAGGAAACCATCAAAATATTATTATACTCTTATAATATTGGAGTCAACTCGGACACAATTAACTGATAATGCACAAGGCTTTTTTGTAATTCTTATTTAACTTTTACAATCTCTGAAATATCTTTGAATAGCAGAACAAATAGAGGGTCCACATCTTATAAGGCACATTAGGTGTAGGCCTAAATTTAGTGCAAAAGTTACCGCCCCCTCCTTCTTTATATAAGGAGTGTGGACCCTGTAGAACGTAAAATATGAGGGAAGAGAGTGATGGGAAAATAATATGCTACATCTATAATTAGTATTTTTGTAGTTGGTCAATCTACTAATTGTTATTGATGATGCAGATTTTGTTAAAGTTTTTTTGTAAATATATACTTTTCTTCATATATTTTGTTTTGTTATTATGCATAAATAGAATTAATATAATTATGTATAAATTGTAAATGATAAAAAGTTTTTTTGTTTAATGTTTAGTTTAAAAAATATATATTTTGTGCTTTTTTATAAATAAAAATTTGTATTGTTTTGTTGGTATATAAATTTTGTTGAAAAGATTTTAATTGTTAAATAAATTTAAATATATACTTTTGCAATTTATTTGTTTTTGAAGTTTTTTATTTATTTCTCATACAAAAATTTAGAAAATTTTCAAAAAGAATTGAGAAATTCTGTATTTTTTTTTTTAGTTTTGTGTATATTTTATTGTATATATTATACAAAATAATACTTATTTTAATACTATTTTATCATGTGATATGTTTTTAATTTTTTCTTCTCTCTTTCTCACACTCTCTTTCATTTCAATATTGTTCATTCATTATAAACACTTTATACTTTTTGTTGCTTTTTTTGTGTTGTGTTTTCCTTTGTATTTTTAAAAATTTGGTTAAATGAACATAAATATTTTATATGAACACAACATGTCTCAGAGGTTTGAGATCCCTTTAAGAACTTGTTAGATGTTCAAGGGTCTTGTGGGGCACCTAAAAATATTTTTTTATTTCTAAAATTTTTTAAACTGAGTGTTATTTTAATATATAGAAATATAGCATTTTTTTTAAATTGTTTTTTGAGATACCTTAATATTGACATTTACAGATAGAGTAGCAAAGAAGTAGCCTCCTCCATTACTTTTACCATAATTGAGTAAACATTTTTTTCAACAGACACCTTGCAAACACTTTGCATACAACCAAATTATAAAAAAAAAACTAACAAAAACACACAAATCTAAGAATCAAAAAATAAAAATAAATTAAAATAAATATATATAAAAAAATAAATAAAACAAAAAGAAAAAGAAAAGAAAAACTTGTTTTTTACCTGCAATGCATCTTAAATCATACTCCAACGATTTGTTGATAATAATAGTTAAAAGAACTGGAAATAATATTTGGATATCCATGGAATCCACCAAAACAGTTGAAGCTTCACTTTAAGAAAAAGCTACATTTAAAAAATTTTATGAAGTTATATGTTATAATGTTATATGTTGCAATCAGAGTTGTTAGTCCTTGTTCTTGAAACTGTTGGCTTTGGCCTTGGTCTTGAAAACTTTGGCCTTGATTGTTTTGGCCTTGGCCTTAAAAAAATAGATGTTTTCTCATTGATTTTGTTGAATTTTACCTATAAACTTGGTTTATTTTTACAAAATATGGTTTAATTGTCAAAGCACTTAATTTCTCCGCGCAGCGGCCTTGCTTGTCAAGGTTCGTGTTTCGGAGTTAAAGAGTTGAGAAAGGGTTGTACCACGATTTACAACAACAACAACAACAACAACAACAACAACAACAACAACAAAAAGTAGCTTCCTCGACTGTAGTGGGCCAACTCGGGCCTTGGGGAGGTGAATAATGGAGGTGAAAAAAAAAAAAAAACCTTGCTACTTACAGTTGTGTTAATAATTGGCCTTAACGTAAAGCAAAAGTTAAAGACTTTGGTCTTGAAAATGTTTGCGTAGGCCTTGGCCTTGAAACTCTTAATCTTAGCCTTGACCTTGTAAGGTATGGCCTTGGCCTTGTCCTTGGCCTTGTAACTTTTGGCCTTGGTCTTGGACTTGACCTTGTAACGCGTAGCCTTGACCTTGGTCTTGATACTTTTAGCCTTGTTAACAACTCTGATTGCAATGTTGTAATAATTTTGTATGTTTTAATGCTATATGTTGTAGTAATGTTGTAATGTAGTATGTTGTAAAAAAAATTAAATTTAATAATCATAAGACCTTAAGCTATGTAACTATTTATAAAGCTTAAGATTCCAAAGTTATGGAATAAAGCATAGTATTTAAATACCACCCGAGTGGAATCATAGACATTAAATATTAAAAAAATGCTTAAAAAAATATTATCTAGCATTAAAAAAGTTTTCAAAAAAAAATTAAAAACACTTAATAAATAATTTAAAGCCTAAAAACAGATTTAAAAAAATCTTAATATAAAAAGTGTTCCTTATATTTTTAATCATCTATAATTATGGACGATTCAAAACATAATTTATTGAAAAAAAATCAAGGTTGAAAAATATAACAAAATATGCATACCATAAACACATAAATAATTGCAAAACTTGTTTTAACACCAATATTTCTTTTTGATAATTTTCTTTTGAAACTACTTCACAGCTGAAATCCATAAGTTTACTTGACTTAAAAAAAAAAAAATAACAATTATAACATGGATAATAACATAATACAATAACACAATAACACGTGAATGCATATACATTTATAAATATAATAAATATATATATATACATACATACATACATACATACATACATACATACATACATACATACATACATACATATATATATATATATATATATATATATATATATATATATATATATATATATACATTATATTATATATTATATATGTATATAATATATATATATATATATATATATATACACATTATATTATATATTATATATGTATATAATATATATATATATATATACATATATATATATATATATATATATACATTATATTATATATTATATATATATATTATATATGTATATAATATATATATATATATATATATATATATATATATATATATATATATATATATATATATATATATATATATATATATATATATATATATATATATATATATATATATATATATATATATATATATATATATATATATATATATATATATATGATTTCTGATGAGTCTTTATTGATGAAACACAGTGTTAAATGAGAAAAAACTTTGCTAAGTGATTTTCTACTAATTTGTAATTGCTCTGTTTTTTTAAGAACATTGAGCACTTTTTTTTGTAGAATACATTTTAAATTGTTTAAATATATATATATATATATATATATATATATATATATATATATATATATATATATATATATATATATATATATATATATATATATATATATATATATATATATATATATATATATATATACATTCATATGTTATGATACATGTGATTATTATTACTTTTGAAAATAATAATTTATATTTAAATTTAATTAATTTTATTTTTAATTTCTCTCTGATTAGACAGAGAATAAAGTTTCAAATAAAAAAGTTTTATGAGAAACAGATGCTTTTGGGGCATTTCTATGAATTATATTTTTTAAAGAACCTAAGCTCATGAAAAAACTTTTATAAGTAATTATTAAAACTGGTCTTCAAATGGTCTCTAATTTATTAGGAACTCTAGATGATCTCAACATGCATTTTTAACTTTCATTTTGTACATCAGTTAAAGCTTTTGCTTTTATTACAAGTGGTGAATTAAATTTGTAAACTAAAAAAGCATCTATGTTCAGATTATCTTTAATAAAATCCCGCAAGTTAGATATCTAGTGTGTGTGTAAGATAGATATCTAGTGTGAAATTAAATCATCACTGAGTAAATAACTTTTTGGTGCATTAACAGAACATATTATTGCAAGAAGAATTTTTTAAGAGGGTACTTTTATGAAAAAAAAATTAAAAGAAAAAATCAAACTAAAAACTTTCATGGATTAAGAGATAAATATTTTACCCAATTGATCAATAAATTTGCATGAATTTTAACTTTGTGATTTGTAGGTCCTCATAGTTGCATTCAATGATGGAAATTGTTTGGAAAAGTGGGAGAGAATTATTTTTAAGATTGAAAGGATTACTCTAACTGAGGACCGACCCTTGCGTCTTTTTGAAGCATAGTATCATAAATTTTTCCATAGAAAGTTTAAACTCGTTTGGCACTGATTGCTTCTAACTGTTGGAAAGGCCATTAGGCATCCATGTACCAGAACATCAGCTGTTCAAAATGTCAAGAACCTTATTTTTTCTTAAGATAAAAAAATGTCAGAGCAAATAACCTCAATTGTTCTGACGTTTTTAGCTTAGGATGAAAATTCGCTACTATTCTCCACTGGTAGACCTTTTTCTTTTTCTTTTTTTTTCTTTATTTGCAGCTACATGCAGAAATATTTTACTTTAATTTTAGGAGGATCACTGCTAGAAAAATTATGATTTAACTAATGCAGTTTGTGACTCTTAGTGATTTACGCAAATATCTTTATCATCTTAATCATGTGTGATCGTGTTTATAATAATCCTAAGTTAATATTATAAAAATTATAAAATCCTATAATATAAAAAATGTATTTTTATATTATAGGATTTTACAAATAAGTGTTGGAAAGAATTGATTTGCTTCAATTAAGAAGCAGTCTCATGGTCTAGATAAACTATACTGTTACAAAAAATTGCTTTGTAAAATGACTAGAGTGAATAACTTATTAACTCAGAGCTGAATAATTTTTTATAGATAAATATCACTAGACTTGTTGAAGAAATTTGCTTTCTATGTGGATTCGATCTTTTGAAAACCATTGTTAGAGTTGGAATTAATGGAGAACAAGGTTCACTGAAGGTTTAGTAACTTAAACTACTATATATTAACATTACGCAAATTTATTAACATTATGTTAATATATAGTATTAATACTATATATTAACATTATGTTAATATATAGTATTAATACTATATATTAACATTATGTTAATATATAGTATTAATACTATATATTAACATTATGTTAATATATAGTATTAATACTATATATTAACATTATGTTAATATATAGTATTAATACTATATATTAACATTATGTTAATATATAGTATTAATACTATAGTATTAACATAATGCTAATATAGTATTAACATAATGTTATTTAATAATCCTATTTTTACCAATTACCAAATACTATAATAATATAGTATTGGTAATTGGTAAAAATAGGATTATTAAATAATTGTGATTAATTAATAATCTTAATTAATAAAAAAATTTTGGAAAGTTATTATAAAGATATGCTAGACAAAATGTTATTACTTGGTTGGGAATTCCGTACCATTAAAAATCACTTTGAAGATTTTCTTGATAGAAATCAGAAACTTCTGAGAGGAAAACCTAATGTCTACTCTTTAATTTTTCCTTCTTTTTCAGAAAACATTGATTAAAATCTGCATTTTAAAACTTATAACATGCAAAATATTTTAGGACAGTGCTAACTTAAGAGACTAACAACACAGCACAATCAAGAACTTACAATAAACTTACAATTAAACAAAACTAAGTAAACTTACAAGTAAAAAACAACTAAGTAAACTTACAAATAAACAATAACTAAGTAAACTTAGAAATAAACAATAACTAAGTTAACTTATAAATAAATCGTCGCTGCAAAACAAGATTATCTTAAGTTCATTTTTGCTGTTCTGAGAAAAAAGCATTTATAGTTTTCATTTCATCACTGCCTTTGATCTTCTTAATTAAACCAAATTGTTTTTAAAACACTTATAGAATATGTTATTATTTTTCATAATATAACAAATAAAAAATAAAATTTTAAATTTATATAAAGGGACCATGAAAATCAACTTTAGATAATGTTAAAACTATATAAAATATGACATAATTATACAAATAAAATTACCACTGCAAAACAAGCCAATCTCAAGTCCGTTTTGCTGTTTTGAGAAAAAGACATTTAAAGTTTTAAATTTAATCACTGCTTTTGATTTTTTTTTAATTAAATATACTTGTTTTTAGTTGTTTATCATATGTGTTGAGTATTTTAAACCAAAAAAAATTTTTTTTTGCCAAAAAATAGACTTAAGATTTAGTTTTGTTTAACGGCAACAATGTCTCTTAATTATTTTTTTTAGGACATACGATATTTGAAATTTACTCACAGTTGCAAAAGTTGAATTATTTTTTGTTCCATACTTTGTGAGATGACTTTGGTGCACCTAAGGAGTATTTTAAACTAAAAAAGTCGATTTTGCCAAAAATGGACTTAAGATAGTTTTGCTTTGCAGCGACTAAATATTAAATTTGCAACTAAATATTAAATTTTTATTGTTGCTGACAAAATTTTATCTACATAAAAATTACTATTTACAAATAAATATTCAACAGTGATATCTATAATAACTAAAAGAATATACTATTAATAAAGAAAAAATATATATTTATATATCAGGGGCTATTCCAGACCACTTCGACAGCGTCAACCGCATTTGAGTATTATATATTAAAATTTAAGAACCTTTTTTTATTTTTACGACAAATATTGTTTTTTTTTGCGAAAAAACTGCTGATTTTTTGCTAAAGTTCAACGGAACAAGGGGGTACCGCCACCCAAATTTTTTCCTAGAATAGGCCCTATATATATATATATATATATATATATATATATATATATACTAAAAATTACTATTTACAAATAAATATTCAACAGTGATATCTATAATAACTAAAAGAATATACTATTAATAAAGAAAAAATATATATTTATATATCAGGGGCTATTCCAGACCACTTCGACAGCGTCAACCGCATTTGAGTATTATATATTAAAATTTAAGAACCTTTTTTTATTTTTACGACAAATATTGTTTTTTTTTGCGAAAAAACTGCTGATTTTTTGCTAAAGTTCAACGGAACAAGGGGGTACCGCCACCCAAATTTTTTCCTAGAATAGGCCCTATATATATATATATATATATATATATATATATATATATATATATATATATATATATATATAGAGAGAGAGAGAGAGAGAGAGAGAGATATATATATATATATATACATATATATATATAAATATATATATATATATATATATATATATATATATATATATATATATATATATATATATATATATATATATATATAGATATATATATATATATATATATATAGATATAGATATATTGAATATGAATATACCTGTAAAAGAAGTTGTGTGAGATTTGTAATAAAACTACTGCTGTGAATATTCTCTACCACTCTGTCACCACCTGTCAAAATAAAATTACTAAAAAGCAAATAACATAACAACTTACATGTAAACTATCAGCCAATCAATTTTATAAACACACAATCATTATACCTCATTACTCCTAATGTTTTTTCTCTAATTTCAACATTTGAATGCAGTATGCATGAGGAAATTTGTTTCACACCATTTAACTTAGAAAATAAATCTACTCCTTTGCTTTCCAAAACAAAACCAGAAATTGTTGCCAGAGTGCAAATGATATCTTCATCATAGTTGTCATTTTTAACCTAACAAAAACATAAAATCCTAAAACAAATTAAAATTTGTAGAAAATCCAAAGAAATCCCAAAAAAAATGTTAACAACATGAACAATTTAAGATAAGAATTTAAAAATCAAGTCAATCAATTAATTTTTAATTATCCTTAATAATTAAAAATTCTTTTTACTCCTTAATTAAATCTTCAAAATCAAAATTTGGCATAAACATATAAATGATTTCTAAGTTTATGCCAAATTTTGATTTTAAAACAGGTACTGGGCAACATCTGAATAAAAAGGACTTTTTTTTAAAGAATCTTTAAAGAAAAGTCAGACTTGATGCTGGTCACTTGGTGACCAGCATCAATTCTGACCTTTAGGTTGCAACAAACTCATTGATCAGTTGAGTATTCTTTTAGAGCAATCAATGATACATATCCTTCTAAATATATAAAATGTCCGGCTAGAATAGCACTTGATCCAACTTTCCACCTCTTCAACAGGAATTGCAGTTATCTTAAACAGGATTCAATTATTGGAATCTAGAAGTTCAGCAAGCTCTGTTGACCTGCTAATAACTGGTAGCTTTGGTTTCCACATATGAATTTATTCATTCAATCATTAATTAAATTTTATTACTTGCTAAAGCTTATTTTAATTTTTAGCTATATGTAAAATGCCAACAAATATGTATGTAAACAAATGTATATGTAAAATGTATGTTGCATGACAACAAATATGTATGCATTTTTTTTTTAATTGATCAAAAATGATTGGCATGTTACATGTTATTATTTTTAAAAGCATATATAGGCTTAATTTTGTTATAAGTACATGATAAGCATATTGTTCAGTTTAACTCTAAATAACGCGTATTTTTGAGCACAAATCTATGAATACTGGAATTCTCTAAGGTGCTTATTTGACGCATGAAAAAGATATCGCTTTTTGACAATAATTTTTTTTAGCCTCAAGAGATTTCAAAATATGGGAAAAATAAAGAGGTATCCTAAAATAAAACAAAAAAAAAAAAAAAAAGAAAAAGAAAGTTAGTTAAAGATGTTCATTAAAAACTTAAAGTAGTTTGTTAAAGATCTTTATTAAAAAGTAATACCACTAAGTAACCATGATATTGGCAGAAAAAATGTGCTCATCAAAAATGAAATTAAAAAAACTTTTACTTTTAAAGTAAACATTTTTTAGATGTGCTTGCAGTGTAGAATTCAAATGAATTTGCAGTATAAATGAATTCTACACAGCAAACTAATAAAATAGATTCTTGGATTAAAATAGAAACAATACAAATGAATTCTACACTGCTAACTAATAAAATAGAAGCTAATTCACAAAACAATGAACAATTGATAAATAAAACCAGAAATTATTAAACGTCAAGAAGGCTTGTCGGCATAGTGTACTTATACGGCTTTTCATGGTTTGGTTGAAAATTTCACCAGACTTGCAATAAAAAGTTTTGGGGTTAAATTTCTGGGAAAATTTGATTCTATTAGATTATGTGTGAAATTAGCCCAACACACTAAAAGTCAGATGTCACAAACAATTCAATATGTAAGATAAACAGACAGACAAACTTATATGAATTTCTTTATAAAATTGGGGCCTGACTTTAATTCAGTATTTAGAATTAAATTTTCTATTATTTTTTTTAAATTTTAAAAATTAATACATTTAACTACTTTTATTGAAAAACTAAAACAAAACAAACAAAAACAACAAAAACAAAAAAAAAAAACAAGTTATAAACCTACCAAATCTAACAGCTCTTGCATTCTTTCCTCTTCTTTAATACCATTTTCAAGGTCAGAAGCAAGTGCCTTCTGCAGCTTTTTATTATCTACCTTATCTTTATTATCTATTTTTTTACAAACTGTTAATTTACTTTTGTTTTTATTTGATCGACCCATTTTAGCAACAGAATCTTAAAAAAAAAAACTAAAAAGATTTATGAAAAATGTAACATGATTTTTATAAACTTCTTAAATAAAAAAAAACTAAAAAGATTTATAAAAATGTAAAACGATGTTCATAAACATTTTAAACAAAAAAAATGTTTTATGATTCAAAAAGAATAAAACTTTAATCAATACATAAGTTTAATTAAAAGAAATAATAAAGTTGTGCATTGCCATTCAATTTCTGTAGCTTTGAAATCCCCACCATAAGTTATCAATAGAAAATTATAGAGCAAAAAGCACTTCACAAAATGTTTTCAATTTTGATCAGACATATTACACTTCAAAATAAGGATTTGAAATGACTGATTAGAATAAACATTTTTTTAACTATTAATTTATGACATACATTTAGCTTTTTTATTAAGTAAACTAAAATCAACTAATCTTAATGTTTAGAAAATAAAATTGTTCTCTTGAGAATTTTTAAAAATATTTTTTTCACTGTAAACGCTACCAACTACCTACCAATTATAATATTATAAAATCCATTAAAGTGGCCTTAACATAAATATGTGGCTTTAACATAAAATGAATCTATTTATTTGAAAAACTTATTATTTTATTTTATAATATAAATATCTGATAATTATTTTGAAGAACTATGAAAAAATATTTTTATAATAACAAATAATTAAAAGCAATAAATAGAAAAAAGACCATTTAAAATTAAAATTATGTACAACCAATCTTTTTGTAACAGTTGAATTTTGTGCTCTTTATCTAATAAATTCTAATTAAACTTGATTTTGCTAAAACATTGATCTAATTAAACTTGATTTTGCTAAAACATTGATCTAATTAAACTTGATTTTGCTAAAACATTTGACAATGATGTTTAATTTTAAAACTTGAGGCCTACAGTGTGTGTGTGTGGAAAACTTATAGAGTGAATAAAAAGGTTTATAAATAACGGATGTCAAAGAGTCAAACAAAGTGATTCTGCCTTTACATGGAAAAACTAGTTAAGTGGCATTCCTTAAGGATCCGTCCTTGGACCATTATTTTTGATAGGTATTAATGATTTTCCTGATTGCCTTCAAAATATAACAAAATTTGTTGCCAATGATCTAATCAACAATAGAAAATATAAAAAAAGTAGAAAATTCAATCTTAGGTCAAATCAAAAGAACTTTTGCACATCACAACAAAATTATACTTTATTTACTATAAAGTACTTGCGTGACCACATATGTTGTGCAACCAAATATTGAATTTGTTACTCCAGATAAGTCTTCAACTAAAAAATGGGATAATAATAATCTGGAAAAAGCGGAAAGACAAGCAGCTAAAATGATCTAAAAAACTGCATATGAAGATTTAAATAATAAAATGAAAGAATTAAATAATAAAATAATAATTCTGGATAAGAGAATACAAAGGATAGTGATAAAAATATTTAAAGGAATAGATTAAGTTGAGCTCATCGATCCACCATTGAGGCCATACATTGAGGTCACAAGTTTAAAAACAACAAGGAAATTCTTTCCATTATGAAATTCTCTTCCAGAAGAAGCCATCAATCTGCCAGGAGAAGCCGCAGAATCAATATCAAAAACATCTATGATAGATTACATTAATAAAAAAATTTTAACAAATTGAAAAGAACTGAAGAAAACTTGAATTAAAACATGAAAAGTCTGTCAAAAGTATGCAACACTTCACACTTGCTGGTAACAGCTGCAGCTTAACCTTTTAATAGCTACAGCATTATACTATACTATTTAAGAACGAAAAAACTTAAAAATTCTGAACAACAAAAACAAAAATAAATAAATAAATGAAACGACAAACAATCTAAATATTATATAACTTTTATTTTAAATACAGCTTTAATTTTAATACAAAAACTAAAATTTATTTTTCAAGTTAAAAGTTTCTGATTACAATTAAACAACTCAAACTTACAAATTAAAAAACTAAGGAAAATTTTTGCTACGAAAGAAAATTGATAAAACAATAAAAAGATAGTAAAAGAAAAGTTGAGCAAAATTAGCAAACAATAAATAAAATCACACAAAATAATCAGATTAACACATATTTCAGAATTGTTTTTTTTTTTTTTTTTTTTTGCATTTTTATTCCATAGCATTCGATATTCATTCAATATCTCAATTAGTCAAAATCAGGGTTTGAGCAGGTATATTTGGAATATGGAATATGAATGACATACACACACACACACACACAAACATGCAATAAATATGCATGCATACATATATACACAATATACATAATACATACATAATACATATATGCATTTAAAAACAAATTATAGTTTAAATTTAATACATTTAATAAATATTATTTTCAGTATTATGAAAATAAATTCTAACCGTCTGGCAGTTTTTTGAACTATCAAAGCTTTGGTTTAAAAGTACATCTTCATGACATGTTATTAAAAGTACAGTAATTAACCCATAGGCTAAAGTCGGTACACCTAAGTTTATAACTTTCAAAAAATTAAAAAAATAGTTTTGTGCTCTTAAGTCAACCCAAGCAGCTTTGCTACAATGATACTTTATAAATGGAAAACACCCAGTTCTTAAGATGTGATAGTTCACTCCGTCCACTTCCCAGTTGAAGTGTGAATACCCAAAATGATCATTACGAACAGATGCGTACGGCACAAAATATGATGTCCAGCAAGGTTTGCCACGATTTTGAAGATGACTTGTTAATACTAAAGAAGCATCAGGTTTTCTAGACTTTAGAAGATTTTTGAAAACAGACCAAAATTTCATTTATGCTTAAAAAAGAAACAAATAGAAAAACAAAAACTGCAAATGCATTCGTACAATAACAATAATATGGCAAAAAAATGTGAAAAATATTTGTAAGGCAAAAGAAAAAAATAAAGCAAAAACATTTATAAGATACATAATAAATAAATATATAATAAAGGGATTTGAACCTGCAATCCTGCTGCTACAGCCAATAATTATTCCGAACTTGTTAGCAGCGCTTTAACCAAATGAGCTATCCTGGCTCAAATTGTAAAGTGTATCTATTATTATTATTTTTATGATTAAAAACAATAAATTAGGAGTTAGTTGACTACACTTGGTATTCTCCTAAGTTTTAGCATTTAATGTGTTTATAAAATGCATGAATAAATAATAAAAATTTTTCTTTCACTAAAACTCTTTTTTTTTGAGTGAAACTTTAAATTTTTTTACGGCATACTTTATATTATAAAAACATTCATTTTGCTAACATCTGTTAAGGTTTTCCTTCACAGATGCTGACTTTAAACAATGTTTAATTCTAAGGTGATGCAACAGTGTTAAATCAACAACAAAAGAAACCTTATGCGTAGTGTATAAAGATATACATTTGCTGACCTTTTTTGCTGGCTTAAATCTATACAGTTTTTTTTGAAAAAATGTGAATTTTATAGATCTTTGGTTGAATGAAACATTACAATATAATAACATTAAATGATGTTTTAAAAAAGTAACTGATTACAATCTTTATAAATAATTTTAGAAAAAAAAGAATAGGAGTAATTGAATAATAAAAATTGCATAAGTATACAACTATTTTTTGATTTTGCAAAGCAATAAATTACAATTTTTAAACATAATAAGTTAAAAATATTATCAAGTAGAGTGTTACACTATGAGTATAGTTAAAATGAAAAGTAAAAATAAGTAAATTAAAAACAAAAGATAACTCATTTATAATGAGTTATTATTTAAAACATTTACAAAATTTCATTGTTTTTTTTTATATTGATGATACAAGAAACCTGCTATTATTGCAACTATTGTACTGCCTTGAGCAACTACTCTTGCACGCATCATGGTTTGCTGCTTTGCAGAATTACCACGCTTTAAATTTACTAATCCAATAACTAATGCTGTAACAGTTAAACCAGCTCCAATTGGTACAAATGGATTTTCTTTAAATTTGCGTATAAATTTGTCAGATTGAGTTTCAGCTGGTTTAGGGTACCAAACAAAGTCATGCTCAACTTCATTCTTTTCAAGTGGAGTAACCATTTTTCAAATGCTTGCAAAAATTTATAATTAACCTATTAAGATCATAAAAACAAGGGCTCATATACGATGATGTACAAGTGTATATATGTAGTATCAGGGGCTATTCTAGACAGTTTTCGACAGTGACGAATGTATTCTGCTGCTACCCAAATTAAAATTTAAGGAATTTTTTTTTTTTTTTTTTTTTTTTTACATTTGTTATGGCAAATATTGTTTTTTTCGCAATAAAACATCAATTTCCCCTAAATTTTGCTGACACAGGAGGGGGATTGTACTGCCACCCAAATTTTATTACTAAAATAGGCCCTGAGTATATAGGTGTATATATGTAGATGAATCACAGACAAATAGTATGTTTTACAATTAATGAATAAATTATTACACTGATGGAGAAATAGTATGGCTCATATGAACATAGGTGTAATAAAATAAAGCAGCTTAGGAAAAAATCAAGAAAAAATATACCATACAATAAACTAATATACATAAATTTTATGTAAATATGTTTGAGTGATTTATAGAAACCATATATGAATAAACATTATTCATATACGGTTATATAATATTTAAGTATAACATTTCATATATACACTATTAGATTCCATTTTTAAAGCAATTTAACAAACACCTTACTAAAAAGTATTACCATATTGATCTGATAGCAATAATAAAGGTTGTTACAACAATAAAAGATATCATAGCAACATCACAATTTTTTATTGTTTCAATTTTAATTTTAATAAATAATAATAAAAAAATTTTTTATAAAAACTCATTCAAAAACCAAGAATATATAAATAAAAACTAATAAATTTTCTTTTTTTTTGACATTGTTTGAACAATCTTGATTTTCTAAACAAAAAAAGCTTAAATCAAATCATCATATAAATAAAAAATAGCAACAAATAAAACCCTCTTTAAAATAAACAATACTTATATATTCACAATCAAAAATTTAGAATATTTTTAAAATTTCAGGAAAATTTAAAATATTTGTTTAAAAATTATTTTTTACATTCAAAATTTTGAGTATTAATATTATATACATAGGTAATATTATATACATAGGTAACAGGTTTTAGGCATAGTTTGTAGTTATTTTATCTAAAAAATAAATTGTTTATGGGAATAACTAATGAACTAACAAAAAATGAAAAAACTAGACGAATAAGAGTTTTCGGAGAAATAAGGAATAGTCACAGAAAAAGGATGAGACTTGATTGAATGACGAGTAAAACGAGAATGAACTTTAGTAGATGGCACAAGAGACTAGCTAGCTCTTTAGAGCAGTGCCCATTATAGTATTTATAGTTAATAATAGTTGAAGGTCCAACTATGTTTATAACGTTTTAATATGACACAAAGCTGCATAATAAAAATATTAAAACAATATCATAAAACTGGTGATTTTAAAAACTAAGCCCAAACTGGAAGACCAAAGGTGACTCAAATGGTAGATAATAGCATTCATTGTTATGCAAAAGCCTATTCATTTGTTAATGCTTCTGAAGTTTCATCTATAAGTAGACACTGGTTTGTACCAAGTGATAATCAGAAGAACTTTGTACAAACTATTTCATTTAAAGAGCAATGTTCCAGTAAAAAACCATATGGTCTATTTCAAAAAAATGAGACCATATGGCCTTCTGCTTAAAATAAAAGGACTGGTCAGCAGAAGATTAGAAGGATGAAATATTTAGCAGCAAAATATTTAATTAACAATTACTCAAATTAACATTTGCCAACAATACAACCCCCAATATTTGCTTTTAGTTGTAAAATATTGCTCCAAAATCAACATGGGATGCCATTATCTTCAATCAAAGTGGTGGCTTATGGTTTATGCATCCTAACACTACAATAGATAATCTTGTTTACCTTGGAATACTTCAAGAAAAGCCTAAAATATTCACAAACATCACAAATACCCACGAACTTCAGCATAATGGAGTACTTTGTCACCGGGCCAAGCTTGTAAACATTTGGTTACCTGAAAATAAGATTAAGGTCATCATCTTTTGGCCTGGTAATTTACCAGAGCTTTATTGAAAGTTATTGCAGTCATCTTAAAAATCAAGTTTAGAAACTGATACTTAATTTCTGATGATCTATGAAAGAAAATTTAAGCTACGAAAGTTTATGTAAGTATAGATTGAATTTATGCTTCCTGAATAATTAAGAAAGCCGATTAACTCCTAATTTAATAGCTTCTTCATAACCATTTAGCTAATTGTTTGAAATCTCAAGGACACCATACCAAGTTTTCAACTGATGAGCAAACATTTACTAATGTTTTAAAGTTATTATTTATGTCAATTAACATGAATAATATCATATTTTGATACAGTAAATAAATAATTTAACAAAAATCATGTTTTCATAGAATGTTACAAACTTTTGACCGTGACTATTATATATATATATATATATATATATATATATATATATATATATATATATATATATATATATATATATATATATATATATATATATATATATATATATATATATATATATATATATATATATATATATGTGTGTGTGTGTGTATTTAGATATGTTCTGTAAGCAACTAATGTACTCTAAAATGTTTAACAATAATTTTTTTAATCAAATAGAGTTAGAAAAAAATTAACATAGAAAATGAAGCGAAAATTTCAGCTCAGACAGGAAAAAATACAATCTATTTGTGGAAAAAGTAAGCCTGAGGCATCAATTGGGAGGAAGTTCACAGATGCAAAGAATTTACAATTAGAAAAGGCAGTACAATTTTGTATTGACCACAGCGTGCGAGGCTATAAGGCCTTGAAGACTGGTTTGTTTCAGCTAGTAAAAGATAGAGAAACGATTAATAGAAGATTAGACCGAATAATAAAAAATGGTAAGTAAAAATTTTTTACTGAATAATGATTTAATTTATTTAGATATCTAAAAAGCTTTGGTTTTTCCTAGGCGAGGAACGTCGCTATTGTAGTATTTTTACACTTGAAGAAGAGGAGGCTGTAGTGAAATATGTCAAGAACAAGAATAGAAGTCTGCAAGGTATCAACAAGACAGAGTTGACCAAACTCCTTCTTGATATTTTAAGGATAAGGGACTACATGAATAAAAGATGCAAAGGAGGTAGGAAGTTGATTAAGTTGTCTCCTAATGCAAAATCAGCTCTGGTTAATGGGAAGTAAGTCTAAGGATTTTTTGTTGATTTTTTGTTCATGTTTGATCGAAAGAAAAAATGAAATTTACATAATCAAAATTACTCAATAGTAATATTTGTAGCCTTGCTTTTTTTATATATATATAGCAGTGAATGTTGATCATTTGTAAGTGCAAGTCAAATGTTTAGGGTTATTTCTATAGAATATTTTAGACCATTTTTTATTGTTTCAGACTTAGTCGTTCATTTTGGACACGATTCCATGCAAAGCATTCAAGCCTAACAATTAAACGCCAGGGTCAGGTATCAATAAACAGAGCACTTAACTGTACCTGAAAAATGGCTTGTAATCATTTGAATGATCTTGGAACTTCAGGCAGCCAGTATTATGAAAAATGCTGAAAAAGTAGACGAGGGTGTATGGAAGGGTGACATTGACACAACAACAATATTTAATGATGATGAGACACCGCAACTTGTGAACTATAGTGTTGATGGTACTTTAACAGGCTTGGTATATGCAGGGAAAGGTGAACAATGCTTAAAAATGCATAAAGAAAACAGGGAATGTGTTTCAATTTACCCTTTTGTGTCTTTTTCAGGTGATGTTTGTATATGTCAAGTCATTTTTTCCTCGGTTGGAATAACAAGCCAGATGACACCACAAGTAGCTGTAGAAAAAATCAGTCACCTCCTTGTTACAACATCTGAAAATGGGATTTCAGATAATGATACTTTTAAGGCGGCTTGCCAAGAGTTTGATGATTACCTTACTGAGAAGGCAATAGAACAACCTGTTGTTTTATTACCTGATGGACATAGTTCACTATTCAGTTATGACGGTTTAATATACCTCCTTTCAAAACAAATTTGGTTATTTATTTCTCCTTCCGACACTACTGGTGTAACTCAGTTGCTTGACCAGGTTAATAAAAATCTTCATCATGAGTACAAAATTGCCAAGAATTATCTTTTCAACCCAATGCAATCAATTAATCGAGAGGGATTTATGACCAATTTAGGCAATATATATGGGAGAAATGGACATCGAAATCGGTTCTTGTTTCTAGTGCAAAAAGAGTTAGAATATCACCTTTTGAATTAAATGTTAACTTTATGCAACAAGATAAATTTGAGCGAGCTGCTGCATGCATTCATAAAGAAGAACCAGCGTCAACTTCTTTTAAAAAACCTGAATCAACCATTTCGTCACCAGTTGGTATAAGGAAAGGTTCGGCAAACTACTGGAAAAGATAAGTTTGACCAGTTTCATATCTTGATTAGAGAAATGGCTGAGCAAAGCCTTTAATTAGAAAATATTCCTGATCTGCTAACTATTAAGAAAATTAAACCAAACCTTGAAAAATTATCTACTCGTGTTACTCAGGTCTATGGTTCGATGCGTGCAAAAGATGTTGCAGCAAAAGTGAAAGATATAAAAAAAGAGAAACGACCAAAGATAACAGCAAAGGAGGAAGCTAAAAAAAAGAAAGAAGAAGCTAAAGAAAAGTTTATTAAATATAAAGTTGAATGTTTTTGCAAACAAAGGAAATGTCAAGCTTTTGGCCTAAAGCAATGTCCTAACTGTCTTGATGTTTTCTGTTCAATTTGCAGCAAAGTGAGTTGCAGAGTTGATGGTGTTAATCCGGTTATTCTTTTACCAGCAAACCAGCACTTCTCCACATCTAAAAGACTGATATACGACCATTATAACGAATGCAACGACAATCAATAATCTTTTTTTGAATTAAAGTAATCAGTTAAAGTATTTTATTTATCTATGTTATCTTGACATTTTATTTATCTATGTTAACATTGTTGCAGTAACCTATTGTTATAATAATGTTACAAAGTTTGCAGCCATTTTAGATGTGTTATTACTGCTGCATTCAAATATTGTTTTTAAGATAAATGTATATTATTTTCTTTAAAAAAAATCTAATACAATGGTAATTTATTGTTGTTGTTTTTTATTTCAAAACATGGTCTGTAAAGTGAATTCTATAAAATGTACCCCAACAACAACAATAATACTTCCTTTCTTTATGAGGGTGTTATAAAATTTTATAACTACTTGAGAAAAAAAAACTTTTTTCAGTATCTAGTTATAATCCATAGGTGATAGAAAAACTATATTTTGCTAACTTATTCTCTGATACGGCTTCTAGGCTCCACAAAACAAAAAAAACTACAAGTTTTTATAATTGAAATTTTTACTCTAGTGCAGATACCAACATATTTAACAAATAAAAAAAACCCACTAAAACTGCTTTATTTTTTATGCTGACATAATAGCTATCATAATATATCAAATTTTTTGAATCTTGAATTTTTTTTTACATGCTAGGTCACTTAAGCCAACATTGTGGTTTTTGCGGTACGGTTGTTTTTGCGGTACGTATACCTGTATATGAATTTCTTGCTTTTTTCAAAATTTTTGTTTTTTGACCACCTTAATACATAAATTATTTCAAAAATGAAAAAATGATAGTTTACCTTTTCTGGCCAAATAAACTTTAACACAAAGAGCAACAAAATGTCAACAAATACAAGTAAAACATAAATCTTTCCAGCAATCCACGCTCTTTTTCGAAATCTTAAAAATACAACAGTTTTGAAATTATAAGTAATATATGAAATATTAAATAATATTTACTGTAATATATATTAATATGTAATAATATAAAGCTTTAAGAAACCAAAATTAATTTTACTTTTCCATTCTCTCGATTGTGGTTTGATTTTTGTTTTTATTTGCCAAATCGTAAACCTAGATAAAATCGACTATGACTTTTTACAAATAATGAATAACTTCAGACAATTACAATCAATTTTTAAAAAAGAAAAAAGCATTCAACTCTGACAAAACCAAAATTAAATGATTTCAAATTTACATTGTTATGAAAAAGAAAGACAAAATATAATATACTTATCAGATATCATTAATGTATTCAGATCGTAAAAATGTATTTTAATTCTTTTTTAATCTTAATTATAAATCTCTATAGCAGGCCTCGGTATTAGGTTCAGCATTCAGCAATCCTGCTCTAAAACATTTGGGGTCAGTCCAATCCAAATCATTTATACAATTAAAATAAACATAAATTTAAAAAATGTTCAACTTTGGATTTTTGCTTTTAGAAAGTTAAAAATGCTGCACTAACAAAATATTTTACATTAACTTAAATGTGAAGAAAAAATATTTACAACAAGAAATATAATAGATTGTAGCATTCTGGGTAAATTTCTTTTCTAAATAGTATTTCTGAAGATTCTTGTTTTTGAATATGTGAGATGAATTCCAATAACCTCCCCTATACTTAAAAACACTGACAGCGAGATAAATTGTTAAAATAATAAAAAATGTTCAATGTAAAATGTTAAAAAATTTGACTGTTTCAAAATTATTAAAATAAAACTCAAAAGAAACTGATCAAAAAAATCATAATACCTAAAAACTTTAACCTAAAATTATTTGGTTTAATTACTTATAAATTTTATATATCTAGTTCCAACACATCATAGCTTCACCTCTTAAATAAAGTTCATACTAATACAACAACCTAAATTATCATATTATCAAAGAACTTATTTTGAACTTTTACAGCAATTATTTTTTTCTAAAGTTGTCACTTAAATTGTTTTTAATCAATGAAAAGAATTACTTCTGTCATTAAACAGTTTTTTTACACAATGAATGTAGAGGTTTTAATCACTGAATACAGTTTTTTTGCCGATAAAAATCTTTCCGTTTTAGTCACTCCAAAAACTTGTAAGATTCTCATGGCAAACTCCTTTAATGATTGAGACCATAAACTAATTTGCTGATTCAATAACCATCCTTAATAAATTTTAATCAACTACAAAAAATAGTAAATGAACCTTTTCAGTTCTTGAGGTAATATTATCCCATGTATACATGCTTTTAATTCTCTCATGATATTCGTAAGAGCAAACAAATAAACCAGCCTGATGATCAGAGATTGCCTTTACAACAGCCTCATACACACCTTAGATAAATTACTAAAATTAATTTATAATAATTTGTACAACAATATATATATATATATATATATATATATATATATATATATATATATATATATATATATATATATATATATATATATACATCCTCGTATATGTCACGCCAACCCTAATGAATTTTTTTATGTTTTTTTATTTTGCAAGCAGTCCATTTGCACATTCAAAACTAAAAATAGCGATATATAATTTATTTAGTTGTTTGACCAACTTTTTTTTTCTTTGTTAAGGGGGGTTAAAGCAATTTTACAGGAAAACAGTTATTATAACATAAATATTACATTTAACTATAACTATAAAGTATTTGTATGTATGTATGTATGTATGTATGTATGTATGTACATATATATATATATATATATATATATTTATATATATATTTATATATATATATATATATATATATATATATATATATATATATATATATATATATATATATATATATATATATATATATATATATATATATATATATATATATATATATATATATATATATATATATATACAGGGTGGCCACTCTGAAAATGAAAATCCTTTTCCATGACTTTTCCATGACTCTTTATCAAATTTTATGATAAATCGCTAGAGTAAAATATTAAGTGCTATACATGCACTAAGCCATTGCCACTTGGTCACTATAAAACATGTAAATCAAAAACTAATTGCTAGAAAGGTCTTCTAAAGATCATACCGGAAAAAAACTCTGATGCATCATAACTGACCAAAGTTTGACAATTATAACTTTAAAAAAAAAACGTAATCTTTTAAGAGACCAAATAAAAATGGGGAGCAGAGTTGTTAGTCCTTGGCCTGGCCTTAAGGCCAAAATTTGAGGCCTTGGCCTTAGTCTCGAAACTGTTGGCCTAGGCCTTGGTCTTGGCCTTGAAAATTTTGGCAATTGCCTTAACTGTTTTGGCCTTGGCCTTAAAAAAAATACATATTTTCTTATAGATTTTGTTGAATTCAGCGCATAACCTTGGTCTATTGTTACAATATGTGGTTTTATAGTCACAGCACTTGCTACTTACAGTTTTGTTAATAATTGGCCTTAATGTAAGGTAAAAATTGAAGTGTTTAGTCTCGAAAGTGTTTGCGTAGGCCTTGGCCTTGTCCTTGGCCTTGTAACTTGTGGCCTTGACCTTGGCCTTGCTACTTTTGGCTTTCTTAACAACTCTGATGGGGAATACTTAGTGCTTTACTCTAATTCTAATTACAAACTTTAATTTGTGTGCAGATTAAAAAGAAAAAATATCTTTTTAATATTTTGAAAGAAAGTATATATAATTTACCAACAATATGCTACTTTACCAACAATTGTTTTACAAAAATTAATAAAATAATCTTTATTAGATAAACTTATGAACAAATAACAGTTATATCCCATAAAATAGAGTATAATTGAGGAGCGTGGTGCTAAATGTACTTAAGTCACAAAAAAAAAAAATTGAGAAATGTTCATGAAAGATATAACACTTTAAAATAGGGATTTAAAATGGCTGATCGAAGTAGATTTTCTCAAAACATTTGTTCTGCGGCTTAAGTATTTTTATGACAAACCTTATTAATTGCTAACATAACTCTAAACATTTTAGGTTTCTGAATAACAAATAACTATCTATTATAACTTTTTTTGGTGCAATAATTATTGATATGAATCTTTTGTATGAATGGTTAAAGTAAAGAAGTTAAATGTTGAACAAAAATAAATATTTGAAAAAATCAAACTACTTTACTGAAATGAAACTTTCTTCCAAGATATGAAATGACTTATAAAAACACTTTCAACTTAAAATATTCAACAAAACAAATTATAAGAACAAATCCTAGTAAAACTAATTCTTTTTTAAATCTGTTTCTAATTTACCAATAGCATTATCCAGCTGTTCAATAAGGGTTTGCTTTTCTTTTACTCTTTGCCTGAAAGGACTGCCTTTAACTAATAATTCCACGGAACTGGATTCTTCTGCCTGAATGCTAAATTGTTCCATTTCTTCGTGTAGGGTAAGAATACACAATTAAATATATTTTTTAAGCTTTCTTTTTTCTGCTTTTTTAGTAGTAATATTTTCCTCTTTATTTGTATCTAAATATCAACTAGCTGATCGAAACAAGCAAATTCAATTTCTTTGTTTTCAACCATACTATTTGGGGATAGACATGCTGCATTTAGACATTTGGCTTTTGCTAAGACTTTCCCAGTATAAAAGGAACTTAACAACATTTCCCCAAAATATTATTGGCTCTATCAGCAACTGCTTCATCCTCAATCCAGCGGGTTGGATGTAAAAAAAGTAAAAAATAAATAAATGATAGATCTGTTAAAATTTTATCTATCAGCTGATGGTGAGCTTAACAATGGGAAGTAGAAAGCTGAGGGCATAATAGTTTAAGACTTAACATAAAAAATGTTTTTATAATACGATTACCTCAATGAAAACTCTTCACAATAGTTTTCTTTTACATAAATGTCCCTTCTAGCAGGTGAATCATGAAAGATTTGCCACATTGCTTTAAGGACCTTTTTAAAGTTCCATAGTATTGATTCAACACCAGAAGCAAAACCCAAACTTAATACTGCTATAACTCCCATGTTACTTAAACTGAAACTACACATTCAAAGTCTACATCTTACACTCAATATAATTGTCTGCAGATATCCAATTTAAAAATCTAGAACCTTATAGCCACTCACTATAAAAACTGCAATTTTTCTTAGACACTTTTATATTATTAATTCAGAGTTTACTCTAAAAGATTAATTTAATATACTTTTACACAACTTCTATTAAACCAAGAAGGAATAAATTCATAACCACACAAATCATTAAACTTTTTTTACTAACTATTGACATTCACTTATTGCAATTGACATGTTTTTATTAGGGTATTTTAACGTGTTTTTACTACAATTTATTTTACTTTATCTGTTTTGAAGATCAGGACTGACCATTTTTATTGTGATTTAGGAAGATTACAATGCATAATACATTAGCTCCTCCTACCCTTATCCAGAACTAAATAAGAGGGTTAATAACAGCTTTCCAAAGTATGTTGCCTTTACCGTGGCTCTAGAGATGCTATGAAACAGGTTGTACTGGATTACATGTTACGGGTAGCAGTGTGACCTGACCTAATCATAATTGATTGATTGATACAAACTCAAACAAAATTTAAGTAAGTTTTAATTATTTATTAAACTTATACTTTGATACATACTAAAATTTAAACTAACTTTTGAAAAGGGTGACCTAGTCAGATTAGGTCACCCTTTTCAAAAGTTAGTTTAAATTTTAGTATGTATCAAAGTATAAGTTTAATAATATTTGCAATAAAATGATAATCTATAACTTACACTGCAAAAACATATTTTTCAAAAAGGATTTAGACTAGACATACTAGTACTTTTCTTTACATCCTAAAACTATCACAAGTAGGAAAAAAAAAGATCTTTTTAAATAGTTCCATGATTTCCATCACCATTGGCCACCCTGTATATATTTATATATATATATATATATATATATATATATATATATATATATATATATATATATATATATATATATATATATATATATATATATATATATATATATATATATAGATATATACATATATATATATATATATATATATATATATATATATATATATATATATATATATATATATATATATATATATATATATATATATATATATATATATATATATAGATATATACATATATATATATATATATATATATATATATATATATATATATATATATATATATATATATATATATATATATATATATATATATGATAATGATCATGATGATGATGATCATGATGATAATGATCATCATCATCATCATTTGATAAGGATCATGATGATCATGATAATAACAATAATAATGATGATGATGATGATGATGATGATGATGATGATGATGATGATGATGATGATGATGATGATGATGATGATGATGATGATATTTGCACTAAGGGCTATACTTTTTAAAGTAAAAACAAAAAACTTAACATAAGTGACAATTTTCATACTTCCTAATTTTGTTGAAGACAAATTACACTTAATATAATAATTTTAATATTGTTACCAACCTTTTATGCTAGGCTCACATAAGTATATCATATCAGGTGGTAATACTTCTGGAATGCCACCTACATTTGTGCTAACCACTTTTAATCTAAAATTAAAAAAATAAAAAAAATTAAATAAGCCACTTAATTTTTTCAAAGTTAAATATATAACTTATATTTAAGCCATTCAATTTTGTATTTTTATCAATTTATACTCAAAAAATAGTAAATAACAACATTTTCAATGAAAACATGAAAAATATCTTCAACATACCCACATGATGCTGCTTCCACTATCGACATGCAAAATGCTTCTGTTAATGATGTGTTTAAAAAAATATCTCCTTGCACCAATATATTACGAACTTCATAGTGCTGTAGCTCGCCTACTAAAAATACCCTTTTGTGAAGACGATGCTTTTCAATTAATTCCTCAATTGAAATTTTTCTGGGTCCATCCCCACCTTAAAAAAAAAAACAATAAAAAAAGAGCAAACAAAATTTACACAAATAAAGAATTGTTTTTTTTACTTTATAAATAATATAAAATATACTTTTTAAAATAGTAGAAAAATTTAAAATCTATAAAATTATTAAAATTAACTGTTAGTACATTTTTAAAGAACTAAATAGCAATATATTTTTAAGACTTATATTATATTAGTGTTTTTCTTTAGCAACAAACTATATATAAAGCAACATCAGAGTATATCAAAAAACTATATATAAAATAACATCAGAGTTTTCTATACCAACAATCTATATATAAAAAATAAAATCACAACTTTCTATAGCAACCATCATTATATAAAAAAACATCAGTATTTTCTAAAGCAGTTATCTATAAACTGTTATCATATTTGCTATACCTATTAGAAATTGAACATCAGGAAACTTTTCACAGATCAATGGTATAATGCCAACTAAAAGATCAACACCTTTACGATAAACAATGCGACTCACTACAACCAGAGTTACTGTAATTAAAAAAGATATAAAATAGAACAATATGTTTTATCAGCAAGAATTTTAATACAAGTTTTAACCCCCTCTGTTCTACAAAAAAAGTTAATAAATCTAGATTTTTGTAATTAATGTACAAAACCAGACCTTTGCCTTTATGTCTCTGTGAAGGATCAGGTGTGAAAAGAGCTGACTCTACAGCATTTGGAATAACAGATACAATATCAGGATATAAAGAAGCTCGAAGTACTGTATTTTCTTTACTAAAAAATTATAACACATTTCTAGACAATATAAGATTTAAACAGTGCTTTGAAACTCCATATAAACTAGTACCATTTTAAACCTTGTGTTGGAGACACAAATAACATGGTCAACATCACTGAGTGAAAATTCTAGAAATTTGTTGGTGATAATTGAAGAAGCATCTGCAAAACCAAATAATGAGTGATCTGTAAAAACGGTTTTCAGGTTCATGGTCTTACCATGAAAAAGAGCATCATGGCAAAGGGTGGAAAACGCCTTAAATATGAAAAGAAAATAAATCTAAATAATTCAGATTAAATACAAAATATCGAATATTTTTAAGAAAATAAAAAACTCACAGAGTGACCATGGACAATTGTAATTGCTTCTCTAATAAATATTTTACGCAATGTTGGAAAGGTCGAATAGATTGTCGGAAGTATACAGTTATTGTAAAAGATTCCAAATGGTAAATAATAAATCTGATAAAAAGCATATATAAAAAGTAATAATTAAAAAGTTTTATATAGAAATGATCACTAAAAAAAATAATTAATGAAATATCTAATAAAAATAATATGTCATAGTCTGTGAAAGTAATCCAAGTGTGCCTTACTAGCACAGACAATGACAGTCAAATACAAGTATTTAAATTTAACAAACTTATGATAATCAATCTTTATAAGAATCCATTAAAATTATTGACAGATTGTTATAAGTAGATGAATAAATTTGCATATTAGTAAATTAGTTTTGTTGTAAATATAACTTTCTTCTTCTTGTTTCAGTTTTTTTAACGTCAAATTTTGACATCTAGTTCTATATTTTATGCAAATTATTGTTATGCAAATTATTGCAAACTATTGCTATGCAAGTTTGGTTGATTTAAAATTTCTTTTCTATTTTTGTTTATTTTAAAATTTTTTTTTGGTGCCTTTAACTTGTTCTTTATTTTATTTCATTTATTTTTATTTACTAGTTTATTTATATTACTTTATTTCATCATTATTTTTATTAATTCTTTTATCTTTTACTGCTTTCGTATAAAAAAAAGGTTTCAAAAATTAAAGTACCTTTAAATTTTGAAAATAATGGATTCCCTTTTTCTTTCCATAAGAATGTGTAATAATAACGACCTTGAATTAAAAAACAAAGATTTGAAAAATAAATATAATTTTATATATTTAATAATACAACTGCTATGTTTCTGTTGACAAATTCAAATTTTATTTGAACAGTTATATTAACAATCATAAAATGACAAACTATAAACTAATTAAATCACAATTCAAACGTTATGCAAGTATTAAAAGAAATGCCTCTTTCAATTAAAAAAAAACAAACCTTATGCCCTCTTTCAATCAAATGCTGTGATAGTTGGTATATGTGACTTTCAACTCCTCCTTGATTTGGATAAAAAAAATCAGAAACCATACTATAAAAAAACATTTTTTGTATAGATATCTATTACATTACTAGATGATATAAATTAATAACATTGATTGCGGGGGAAACTTAAAAATAATAACAATACTAAGAAAAGCAATTAACTCTAAAACTTACCATATATGATGCTTCATAATCTCATTATTTATTTTTACTTTTTAATTTGTAATTTTTTTTTTTAATTGTTATTATACCTAATTTGTTAAACTAGAAAAATAACTTGATTAAATATTTGCTCTTTAACTAAATAATGTTATTTATGTTTTGATTGATACTTAATTAAATCATTGACTGTTTTATTAGATGTTACATAATAAATAATAAGAAAATATTTAAAAACAAATCATTTAAAAATGAAATTTCACAAATAAAAACATAGCTCTTTCATTCTTCTTATATTTGTTATAAGATTTTATTAATAATAATAACAGTAATAACTATAATAATAATATAAATGTCACAGCATTACCATTAAATAAAATTAAATAAAACCAATTTCATAATTAAATTTGTTTTATAAAAATTACTAAAGAAAAAAATGTTGATACCAACTAGTAAGCGTTAATATTTGACCGGAGCCAGAGCCAGGTTTGATAAAATATAGCCAGGTTTGTGACCAGGGCTATTTAGACATTTACACATTCTAAAGTATATTTTTTTATTCAAAAGTCATGTTATATTTTGTATATATATGCATATATATACAAAATATAACATGACTGATCGTCATTCAATCAAATCTCATCCTTTTTCTGTTACTGTTCCTAAGTGCTCCAAAAACTCCTATTCGTCTAGTTTTTTTCCTCAAACATCAGTTCTTTGGAATTGGCTTCCTTCATCTAGCTTTCCTGATTCATATAATTTACAATCTTTTAAGTCGTCTGTCAACCGTTATCTTGCTCTACAATCTTCATCTTTTCTCTTCCAGTAACTTCCAACACTAATTAGTGGTTGCTTGCAGCCTTCTTGGAGGCGAAGATGTTAAAAAATATATATATATATATATATATAAACATCATTATGATCAACATGATCATCATTACCATCATCATGATCACCGAGATCATTATGATCATGATCATCATCATCATTATCATCATTATTATCATCATCATCATCATCATCATCATCATCATCATCATCATCATCATCAGGGTTTAGCCTTCTTCTTATATGATGTTTCTCTAATATAAACAATGCTCTAGCATTTTCTTTTCTTAACTAAAGCTCATTTATAAAGCATGTGATCGTTAAATTCGGAACAATGAAAAATTCAAAATAAATAAAAAATAAATTAAAATAATGCAAAAACTTCAACATTTAATTTAATCTAAGGAACTTGAAGATTATAAAAATGTTTTTTATTTTTAATATTTTTCATTGCATAGAATAAATAAGTGAACATTTACGCTAATCGACTACATTAACTCCTGCACAGTGTCTTTGGCAATTTTTTTCCAACTAATGTCCACTCTCTAATCAAATTTTTAGCGGTACTTATTGTTTAGCCACTCTTACGCAAATATTCTTTACCAATTCCCAAAAAATTTTCAACGGGACAGAACTATGGGCAGTTTGGTGGATTCAAGCTTTTTGGTATGAACTTGATATCTCTCAATTTGTACCACTCTACCGACTTCTTAGAATAATGAATAGAAGCAAGATCAGGCCAGAACCAACAGAGGACATTGTGACTTCGATAAAATGGTAAAAGTCTAGCTTGCAAGCATTCCTTGATGTAAACATCCAAGTTTGAAGTTGACAATGTGACAAAAGCTTAAGATCTGACAATGTGACAAAAGCTTAAGATAATGTGGTAGTGGTGTAGTGGTAAAACACTCGCTTCATAAGCGAGAGGTTCCGAGTTCGATCTCCACCACGTCCCTGGTAGTACCGCGCTCAACTTGTTTCTCTGCGCAGCGACCTTGTTCGTGTTTCAGAGTTATAGAGTTGAGAGAGGGTTATAACCACTATTAAGTAGCCTCCTCGTCTGTAGTGGCCTTCTCGGCCTTGAGGAGGTGAATAACAAAAAAAAAAAAAAAAATCTCAAACCGCAGATGCATATTGCTTGCCACAAGAGAAGTTTCTTACCAAATTTATCCAATGATTTATACTTGAACTTGTTGCTGCCACGCCCACAAACAATTGAAGTCACATTTCACATACAGTTATTCATCCATAATTATGCAGCTATTAAATTTTGTAAGTACTTTGTCATAAAGTTTTTGTGCTTGAGTTTTAGCAGTCAGTGGTTGCTTATCTGATCGGTTTGGATATTTAATGGCTCTATAAGACTTGAAATTTTAAATTTCTTAACTTTTCTGACAAAAAACTCTGAAACTATTACCAAAAACTTTATACTTTTTGGCTCGTTCCCCGTTTGATAAGCCAGGATTTTGCGTAAATGATCGTCAAATACTTATTGCTGGTTTCTTATCTTTAAAACCGCCTTTTCTTCCCAACCTTTTTGCTCGTTTGATAGATAGAGAGCTCTTGTATCGTTTTATGACCATATAAACAGTGGTCTTGCTAGATGCTTTAGCGATTGAAAGTAACGATGCAGAAGGATTTTGTAGATAGTTGTGCATAATTTTTTTTTTGTTTTTTAACAGTTCTGATGACATTTTATATATAAAAAATATTTTGACAGTTTTGTTGATGTTTTTAATTAATACTATCATTACATAATGTTATTATGCAAAAAAAAATAAGTTTAAAATGTGTTAGTGACAAGTTTTAAAATAAAATTCATAGTTCCAAATTTAACAGTCGCATACTTTACAATATGTAAGACACTCTCTTTAAATTTTCTTACTACTACCACTATCATTTTCTTCTAAAGCTACTACCTCTCTACACGCTGATACCTAAATCCCTTTAATCTTTTTTAACAAACTTTGTTGGATAAAACCTTTTTTTCTAATCTGTTTAAGATTATACCTCCTTTTCTTGTCTTGCTAGAGTCACACCACACATCCATCTGATCATCTTCCCTTTTGGCAAATACTACACCATATAAATACTAAAGTTTATATAAATATGAAAGGATACTGTATGCCAGCATCTAAATAAATAGCAAACATATATGTTAATATTCGTAATATGTATGCATAAAGCGCATCTTGGAAGCTTTTATTCCTTCTAGAATAAAAGTTTGGAGGCTTTTATTTCTTCTCTTTAATTTTAAGTCAAGCTACTCCACACTTTTACCATCTTGAGCAGTTGCTTTATTGAACATTGATCTTTTTTTTTTTCATTTTTTTTTTTTTAATCTCTCTTTAGAACAAATGTCTTTTTATTATTCCAAGAAACCAATGTAAAAAGGTCCTGTCTGATGTTAAGCTCTGTTACTCTCAGTTTACTAAATTGTGTATTTTATCTCAGATGTCAGGTTTTAGAGACTTTTAGTTAGTCTTTTACAGTGTCATTAACTAAAGAAACATTTTATAATTCATGGGTCTGATCTTTTTACTTCTATCCAGAATAGAGCAGAGTTATTTGCAAAGAAATCTTACTCTAATTTGACTCTTGAATCTAATCGACATACTCTGATAGACACCAGTTAAACAGATTAACAAATTGTTAAACACCCAAATCACTCTGGCTTCCAATGCTAAAGTTAATTCTCAATTTAGACAATTCTACAGTTTGTGCTCCAGATAAGATTTCCAACATAGCCTTAAAAAAGTGTTCTCCAGAATTCTCTTCAATTTTGGCTAAACCTTTAAAAAAGTGCAAAGTAAGTGGTTCCAATTTTTCAAAACTCTAGAAGACATCATGTCTATTACAATAAACCAAAACTTCTTGCTTGGCTTCTTATTCAACAAACTGCATCCTTTTACAGTATCTGTCCCTTTATGCTATATAAGCCTTGTCCTTTATGCTATATAAGCTTTTATTAATCATTTTTTTTTCTTGAACATCAAAAAAAACTTTATAACTCTAAGCTATCATCATGTTTTCTTTTTTTATAAAATCTACAATTTTTCAGTACAAATCAACAGTCTTCAGTTAACTGTTTCCTAGTATTTTAACTTATTCTCTATTTGAAACTAACTTAATAGGAGTTAAAATATGCAGGTATTTAATAAATAGTAAGTGTAAGTATAAAAATATAATATATAAAGTATTATAAACTTTTTTCTAACCCTAGCTATTAACCCCTACTAAATCTTTTAATTTTGCTGGGGGTGGGTTTGCAAAAAGTCTCATTTTTAGCCGAGGACAGGGCTGGGGCCCCGGTCACTTCCTAATGCCAACAAAATATTGACTTATTCATAACATTATCACAGAAGAGTTCACCAGCAAACTTATGTGACAGTACCAAAATCTTGATTTCAAAAATTTTTATAAGGTCCAAAAAGATTTCGAAACTTTAACATGCCAAATATTATACATATATGTTGATTAAGTGAGATGCTATTAACAACTTTTTGTTTAAGAAAACATCTACCAGTATATACTTTAACGTTATGCTATCTGAATTATCAGTTTTGTTGAGGTGAACTGCACAAATCCTAGACAAAAAGAGAGAAAAATCTAATATAAGAGTTGTTGAAAAATATTACTTAAGTAAGCTTAAAAAATATATTATAAAATTGTAAAAGAAAAAAAAAAAACAAGAAAAAACCTAATAAAAGAGTTGTTGAAAATAGCATCAAAAGTAAGAGTAAAATAATTAATAAAAAATATCATTAGCAGATGTTAATTTTTTTTACAGTTGTTTTTGATCTTAAAAAATAGATGCATTGACCATTAAGTAGTGTGCATCGAGTGTCTTACAGGTTTGTATACTGACATTAGGCAGCTGTAAAACATAACTGAATGACACACGAACATCTATGCATGAAGGACATTATTTACAACAAATAAAAAATTCATAAACAATTACACTTCTACAGTATAAATGTTTTCAAAAACTACACTTATCAACAGCCCAAATGTATTGGTGATGAAATCAGCCAATTATAACTATATTTTGATATGTTGAATAAGAATATGACATTAAAAAAATGATGATTTCCATGCAGATATGTTCATTTTACTCCAGTGATTAGAGAGGTTTTTCACAGCTAAATTGGGTACAATGCATGATGTACATATAAGACATTTCTGTCGTCATAGATACATATAAAAGACATTACTGTTGTCACATTTATACATATATTTATACATTTATACATTTATACATATAAAAGACATTACTGTGTCACATATAAAAGACATAACTGTTGTCACATTCATCTGCTTGACATATCAATTTGGTTGGCTAATCTTAATAGAAAATTTGCAAATAGAGAAACAGAGAAAATAGTAATTTAAAATTATTTGAAAACTTGAAAAAAATATTTTTTACTGATATGTTTATTGCAGAATGTTAAAATATATTAGATGTATTTGAGTTGCTTTCACAAACAGCAAGGTTAAACATGTTTACCTGCAAATGTATTTCACAAATAAGGATGCAGCTTGAATAGATTTTTAAACTTTTCAACATTTTTTTTTAAAGTTGTGATAACATTTAATTTTTTTAAATTTGAATTTTCAAAATGTATTCCTTAAACTTTTTTAAAGCATGATTTTAAAATGTAATAAAAAAATGCAAGACATTAAAAGACCTAGATAACAGGATTCTAATAAATAGATTACCCAAAAGCATGGTGTCGCAAAGAACACAATATCAACCCGGGCTAAGAATAAAAACAAATTATTGACCTGGAAAAAAATGGCACAAAATGTTTAAAGTTCTGATTGTTGGTTTCTGAATAGGAAGAAAAGTCAATTCTGTGTTTCAATTCTTGTTGAATTTAAATATAAACAGATAGACATACACCAGCAATAAATTTCAAATGTTTCAAGTTAAAATTCAATCATTCTGTTACTATCTTTAGAAATAAGATCAGCTTTAAAATCATCTTAGGCGAAAGTTTCTTCTCACAAATGATATGATCGCTTCATGGAATAAAATTACACTTTTATCACCTTTAAACTCTTTCAAATTATAAACTTGAAAATATCAATGCAGATTAGTTTAGGCTATTTTACCGGTCTCTACTTAACAAAACATACATTTTATCAATGCTCCAGGTAAAAATATTGTCAAGTTAGATAATCAGGCATGGCAGCAGAATGTGCAACAAGAGAAAAATTACTTATTGATATAGGCAGGTCTTATATTCTATGATGTTTTAGGCATATCAAATAACTCCCTTACACAAAGACCTTTCTACAGAATGAGTAAAAAAGCTGGACTCTTCTTTTCATGCTCAGAACAGAAAAGAAGCACTCCTGGTGAACAATATTCCTGACCATTCACAGATTGATGGGCAAGGCAACATCAAAAAGAAATATCAATCTCATATTTCTTTCCTCTAATGCCACATCTGCCCTTTAACACAGATTAAGGTGTAATACAAAGCTCATTATCATTGCAAAATTGTAGATCTATATTTTAAGGGTGTCAAAAATAATGAACCCCTGCCAAAAACTTTTATACTTCAATCAATAAAAGATCACATTCTTTTTGGAACGCTGTGTAAAAGGAGACTGTCATCAATGAGAACACGGAAGGGAGTTGATGCTACATTGACTGAGGGTTTGGGTTGGGGCTAGGATAAGTTTTTTTCATTATTCTTTTTTTTTTTTTTCTTCATGGAAAAAAAAACCGTATAGATTTAGGTTGATTAAAAAAGATGACAAATTTATATGCGCTATAGCACAAATAAAAATACATAAATTTGGTTTTTAACTAAAATAAAAATATGCTTTTTGAATATTTAAAGTCACAACTTCCTTAACAAATGATATTGCCATCAGACTAATTAAAGTTTAGTTCTTTTATTCAAAATACAAATTTTCACATTGCAAAGTTGTTGAATTCATCATTAGATCATTTATGCTTTTAAAAGTTTTGTTTAAACACAAATACCTTAATTTTTAGCCTAAATTTGATTTTGAAAGTAATGCAATTTTAAAAGTAACAAGTTATACAACTAATTTATGTGCGAGTGATTTTTATTAAGTTCTTTGCAGTAATTGCATTTTAATTATTTGATATATAAAAATATCTTTGTGTACTTAACCTAGCATGAAGCATGAATAATCAACTGAGGGTTTGTGTTTAGACAGATACTATCTAAATATGAAGGACTTTTACTGAAAAAAAAAATTATTGCAATTTATTTTTTTCTTCCTTAACTGAAAAAACTTTCTATACTCAAGAAGATAAAATTAGAAATCATTATTTTACCTCAAGAAAAATTAAAGCAAGATTCTTTAATCTAGGATTCTTAGACTCTTTAAGCTGCATCATGCAGTCTTTAATCTCATCACAAACTATTTCTGAAAGTAAAATATACAGCAGTTTACAGCTTTATTAAAAACAAATACTCTCATGCAACTTATTGCATACCTTATATAACTATTTATTGCATACCTTTTTTAATAATATACTGTAGAAATACTTTAATGAGTAATTTATACAGAAATCTTATTTATAGTAAAAATAACATACCATCTTTACTATCAGGAGTTACAAGATACATTAGGGTTGTTATTGCATTTAATACAGTCTCTTCGTTTGAACTAAATTGAAAAAAAAAAAGCAAAAAGAATAAGATAAGTAAGACTATTTTGTTTTTGAAAATTTTATATTTTGTTACTGTAAGAATTTTGAGAATTTTTACAACAATTAAAGATTTTACAATATTAGTGCATATATTATTAGGGCAAACGACACAGGTTTCAAAGTATAAATACATATTATATATAATTCATTACATAATATAAAAATTAATACGCAAAAACTTAGTGCATAATAAATTTACATTATTTAATGACATTAAGCAAGGATAAATTGAGTTTAGACAAAATAAAAAATTTGAGTTATGACATTCAAAAAAACTTACGTTTTACTTTTTCAAATATATTATTAAAAAAGTTTTATATTATAAATTTAATTTTACATAATAACTTTAATATAAAGACAGCATTGACAAAGAAAAAGATTAATCACAGAGTATTATTAACTTATTTTTATAAGAATAATGGCATTTTTATGAGAAATTGATTTTTCGTTTAAGAAACCTATCAGGTAGTCCAAACTAATTAAATATATTTGCATTTCAATTCACAAATTTTTTTTTTTTTTAATATATATATATATATTTTTATATAAAACATAGCAGTTCATTATGCAATTATTTGTTAATTTTGAAAATAACTATTTTGTGTTTATCATTTTGAATACAATGATAATCAATTTCTTATATAAACAACTTTGCAAATTTGATCATATTGCCATTAATGTTATAGCGATATTACATGGTATTTCACACTAAAGATTTTGAGAAAAAAAATCTTTCTGCATTGCATATTTGAGTTTGAAATGAAAATTTAAAGTTCTTTTGTTTTACTAATTCTATTATAAAACTATATCATAATTATGTAATATTACATTCTCATTTATAATAACAAATTTCTACTTTACTAAAACAAAAAGTTTATTGAAGAATAGAATAACTTATATTATATAGTCAATAAGTTGTTAACCATTTTTATAGATAAAACATAATCTGAAGCACTACAAAAAAATTCAGTGACTGTTATGCAACGTAAAGCAAAAAAAAGTCAATTTAAAACTTGAACTTTGCCCTTTTTTATACATTGTAGTTTGCCTTAGAATTTTTAATTTTTCAAATCAATATCTAAAAGTAAAGAAGAAAAATGTATACACTCATGACAAAACTATACTTTGGCGAGAGTAGTAAATTGCTCCCTTAAACCACTTTAGGGGAGTGTGGGCAAGAGTGAGAACTAAAGCTCTTGCTTCCCACTATGGTCTGTAGATGTATATAAATATAATAACAATGTTTTGCAGAAAATACTTTTCATTTATACCACTAAAAACAACTTTTTTTGAAATTGTCTGCTGCCAACCCTAAATGTGTTCTATGTAATAAATTTACACTAAGTTAAAAAAATTTTCAAATAAAAAAATATTTTAAGGGTCGCTCAACATCATTAAACATTAAACGGGTCCTTAATATTTTGAAAAAAAAAGTTCTTCAAAAGTATATCATGTCTCAAAAGAAGTGAAATTTTATGAAAATTTCAAAAATAATAAAAACAATTTATGGAAACACAAATTAAAAAAGTTTATTAAAAAAAAAACTTTGAAAATTTGTACTTTTAATTTTTTGTCAAAAAATTATAGTTTTTAGGCCATAAAAATTAAACTAGTAATATTTATATAAAATGATTATTATTTTTGTAATTTTTATAAAATTTAACTTCTTTTGAGACCCAACATAATATACTTTTAAAGATTTTTTTTTTTCAAAATATTAGGGACTCGTTTGATGTTTAAGGGTCTTGAGCAACCCCTAAAAATTTATTTTATTTAAAAAATTTTTTAATTTAGTGTTAATTTATTACATAGAACACATTTGTGGGGTGGCAGCAGACAATGTGGGGTGGCAGCAGACAAAAAAAGTTGTTTTTAGTATATATATATATATATATATATATATATATATATATATATATATATATATATATATATATATATATATATATATATATATATATATATATATATATTAAATATATATATATACTTGATATATACACATATATATATACTTGATATATATATATATATATATATATATATATATATATATATATATATATATGTATATATATATATATATATATATATATATATACTTGATATATATATATATATATACACTTACTAACGTGTGTTTTGATAAGCATTTGCTCGCTTTTTGTGTTTACTTTAAGGTATATAGTTTATTTCGAAAAAGAAGAAGAAAAAAACGAAGAATGATGAATAAAACAATTGCTTCCCCATCCCAAACCCTCAGTCGATGTAGCAGCACTCCACTGCGAGTCAGGCTATTTGTCAGTCGATGTATGTACTGAAGCCCCCAGCAGCCGGCTATTTCAGTATGACGTCAGATTGCTTACCAAAGTACGCAATACTATTTGTATATATATATATATTGTACATATTTCAAAACATGTAGTATAATCAAACACCACATAGTTAAATTTACAGTTTAATTTGACCACAATTTTTTTTTTAATTAATTAAAGGCAATTGGTATGTAACATGTTAATTTTAAAAACATAAATAGGCAAATACTTAGAAAATGATGTCGAATAGGTGGAATTTAAAAATGAATTTTCTATTTTAAGATATATTTTAGAAGATAATTATACTATTTTAGAGAATTTGGAATTCATTTTAGAAAAGAATTTGGAAGAACTATATTCAAATGTATCTATATCTTTAACTTTTCTCCTAAAATAATCTCCTACTTTATTTGTGTTGTTTTCATTTTAGACACCAAGAAAGACACCACAGCAATTTTTTAAATACGCCACTGCAGCCAAATTTTTCCACTTTTTCTAAAATGTCTTTGATGTTGGCCAATGCATGTTGAAACCTAGAGCTTTATTTTACCTACATAAAATTATTGAACAAACTCTAGTTTGTCCAACCCCACTCCAGGATGTTGAAGAGATGTTGGAAAGTTGAGACTTGTTTTTTTTAGTTACTAACTGTTGAAATTTTTTAATTAAATAAATAATATTGCTTGTTAACTATTTTTTGTACTGTTTTTAACATTGCGAAAATAAATTTCTACCTAAACAAAATAATCAACAAAACAACAATAACATCAAAAAACCAGAAATTATTTATATTTTTCTACCATGGGTACAAAAATTAATTATTCAATTAAAAAAGATACTAAAAGATGCAGGGATTACTCCAGTTTTTAAATCATCAAAAAACCAGTGACTTAATGGCAGGAATAGTATGCAACTTGCCTCCTTCTAATTTGAATCTGACTGTAAACAAATTTTTTCTTAATGATCACTCAAACATTTCGTTAATTTTACAGGGAGACATGAATATGGCTGCAGAACTTTAAAATATATTCAAAGTTTTATAATCTTTAAACACAAAACTTTAAACTTTAAGCAAAAAAACAGAAAAATGCTTCATTCTGTTTTTCAGGACTATTTCATTCTTCACATTGATAAACTTTAGCTAATAATATTTATTTCTAACAGTAAATTTTAAGCAATTTAATGTGTTAACTAATTAAACAACTTGATAATTAATCATTTTTGTTACATTGAAATAAATATATAAAAACACAAACCTTGAAAGACATCCAGTAATAATTTCAATGCCACCATTTTTCAAGATATGATCTCTATTGATAACATCTATTAATAAATAGAAATACATCTACTCTAAAAGTTTACACAATAATATAATTTAAACAAAGTTTGGAAACTTTGGTTTAAATCCCAGGAAAGTTTGGTTTAAATCCCTGCATCTAACACTACACAAGACTAACTGTTAATCAGAAACGATATAGGGTTATGTACGCTGAAACACAAAGTTGCTTATGCTTTCGTGAAAAGGGAGAAAAATAAATGCTATCGGATACAGAAAAGTATTAGAAAATTGATAAAATTTTTGTTTAAAACATACAACAAATTAAAGCAATTACCTAAACAAAGATTACACAATCCAGCCATACCAAATTCAACAAACTTTTCATTTTGCTCACTTAACATATCTAAATTAAAATTTAGTGGAGAAAACATGTTTTTTTTTATTGATAAGGTTATTTGCATTTTTGAAACTAAGTCTTTCCAACTTCTTCTGGGATTGAATTAAGCATATTTTGAAGTCTAAAATTCTCTTTTATAACATGAAAATTTTACTGTTTTAAAATTCTTTTGTTTAAATAAATCTTCAATTTGAAACTTAAAGTTTTAAATAATTTTAGAAAAATTTGAAATAATTTGTTAATAGAATTTTATTTTTATTTTAATAAGACATTTATCTTGCACCTTTACTTTTTTAAGTATCATGTTTAGTAAAAATAATTACTAAATATAATAAATTTATTTCTTGTATATTACATTATAACAGTAACTGAAGCTTTAATTATATATTAAGCTGTAAATTATAACTTAATCTAGTTTAAAACCCAATCAAACAAGAATTATATGAGATAGTATGTAAATATGAGAGATATGTTAAAAAATAGCAATTACAAACTTAAGTACAAAAAGTACAACTTTGTACTAATGGAACCCATATTACTGCATAGAAGGGATGGGAGGGAAGTGGATTTCAAATGAATTTTTTTTTTAATTTTCATGATTGTATTTTTTTGCCCTATTTTGAACTCTGATGTTTACTAGATGAAGTTTTTAATGTTGTATTTTATACTTATACATCATTTAAAAAATAACATTAATAAAAGTATACTGTACAGCTAAATTGGATTCACCACACACAAACCTCTAGTGTTATCCCTGTCCTTGTTGACCAACTTTTTAAAAGGTCAACAAGGGCAGGGATAACATTGGCTGTAATTCTGCATGGATTGTGAAGAAATCTATACAGAGTGAATTTATGAAAACCTGATGGTTTATGTTTATCCAGTTTGGAGGAAGGCAACACAATTGCTTCAGAAAACTCTTCTATATTTATTGCAAAGAACCTTTTTGTGATTGGAGAAGAAGAGAATGTTTTTATGTCAATTGAGCTCAGCACAACAACCAGACACTTCAGACCTTGTTTTAAAGCGTTAAGCTGCCGGCAATTTACGTACGAATTACGTACGCGCAGAGCAATTTCCGCGAAGCAACTTATGATTTTTTTTTTAAGTTTTCTTAAGTTTCTTATAGTAATAAATAATTTATACTTAATTTTTTTTTTATTGCAATGATCAATTTTTTTGCTTGAAAAACGCTTATACTTTAAGCTTGAAGCAAAGATCATTATAACATAATTTAATTCTGATAAAAAAATAAATGATTTAATTCAAAACTAATTTAACAAATATATCTAATTTTATTCTTATAAAAAAAATGTAATTTAATTTTGATTTAAATATATAAAATTAAAGTTAATGCTTGGGTTTGACTTAACTGTTAAATTTATTTAAAGATGATACTAAATATTGTTAAATATTTAAATTTTATTTATTCTTAAAAAAAAGATTAGCTCGCATTTGTTATTTCAGTTTTCTTTCCTTAACATTTTTTTTTTACTCAAAATTAATTATTAAATAAATGTGTTCTGAGGCTAAACGTAAGTTTAACTATTTTTATAACGCAAGTAATTTTAACAAATGGTGTTTCAAAACAAAATCGCTAAAAAAATAATAAACTTTTAATAAATAAAGATGGATAAACTAACGTAATTTTTTTATTTGTTACTTGCTAATTTTTTTTAAATAAAAAATCTTTTTTAGTTTTTTAGATTATTTAAGAAATAATGATTTTTAAAAAAATTAACAAATTTTTATTCATTTATACATATGTCAAGAAAAACAATTTTTTACATAAATTTTTTTTTTTTTTTAATGCAAATCAAATTTATTATTTAATATAAAAAAAAATGAAAGAAATAAACATTTCTTAATAGTATTAATAAAAAGCAAGTTAAACAATATTTAACTTGTTTGCGGTAATCTTAATATTATTGCTGTAACTTGAAAAAGTTAATGTCTTTTAAAAATGAAAAGATAAAGAAAATTTTATGACATCAAAATTTTATGACATCTTGTTTTAAGTCATACTGTACTGTAATTAATGGAAAAACTTTCATTCTTCTTTTTCAAGTAAGTAATTTGTATCAAATTCGCAATGTTTCTGGATCATAACTAAATAAATGACGTAACTAAATAAGTAGACAACCTAATCAGATGTCTTTAGGCCTAGAAACTTACACTTTTCATCTCTGGAATAATAGTTTGAAAGGTCTGTTACATATTGGACAGAAACAAAGACTAGGACATAATGATTTTGGATTTTGTCATATAAAGAGGAAACAATCAGTTGAAAGTAAAAAAAAAAAACTAAAAAAACAATAAATAACATATTGGAATTGTTTAAATGTTTCAAGAAATGGAGGCTCTGACACTCAATCGTGGAAACACAACAAGGGTATTTAGAAGCCACAAAACCTTTACTGTCTTATTAAAATATTCTACATTAATCATTGTGTGTAAATTCAGAGGTATATCGCAAAGATTAAGACATACTGTCTTAAACATATCTTTGCAATATACCTCAAATTTATCTGAATTTATACACAAAGACTATGTTCAAAATGGAGTAAAAATACAAAATTGGGTAAATTAACAATTATCTTGTGAACTCCAACAGGCATATAATTCCATTTAAAATTAGAATACATATTATGTATCCCAATATTAAATGGTATTATATGTTTTCAAAATGGTATTTAAAATGGTATTATATATTCTCAAACCAAATTTAAACATATAGGTCTAAAAAAATAACATGTGACATTATTTTTTTCGCAAAAAAACATGTCACATGTTATATATCTTTGATTATCACTAGTTCAAAGATCTTCCAAAAATATGTCTTTTAAAATGGTTAAATAAAAATATGCTATTTACTCTTGTTATTCTGCATATGAATTTTTATCTAATTAAAAAATATAGGATATATCCTGATGAATATTTATAATCATAAAACATTGAAAATTAAGTAAGAAACAATGTAACTGTAATTTATTTAGATTCAGGGCCATTGTTAAGACATGTAAGTTAAGCCAAAAGAAGTTGTGTAAACACTTTTCATTTTGTGTTGATGGCATTAAATGGAATTTGCTTTGAATAAAAATTTGTTTTATACCATGGCGCAAAAAAAAAAAATGAAAAACTATTTTTCGACAAAAAATGTCAAAAATTAGCTTTTTGTTCATTTCTCACCTTAGTATAAAACTTATATTAGGATATTAAATCCTATTGAAATTATGATAAAACAGCTGTTAACTGAATGCACTGCTATTGAAAATTTAATTTTGTCAAACCACCATTTTGTTCCAATAAAAACAAAATTGTCTTGTTAAAATAAAGTTCTACAAAAAACAAATTGTACAAAAGTTTCAACTATTATTGTTTTTTTTTGTTTTTTTTTAATTAAAAATAACTAAATAAAGTATTGTTTTTAAGGTTTATGATTGTAACTATTTCTTTTAAATTGTGCCTTAAACTACTTCAACAATCTTATGATTTTATTGTTGATTAAGTAAAAAAAAAATTCGTAGCTTTAATCAAGCAAACTTAAGACTATTTTGTTATATCACTGCAATTGTTATATCAACTTATATATTGTGGCAAGCAATCATACTTGCCGCAATATATATGAAAAGTTTATGTTATTATTTGCATTTTAAATCCTGTCACATTAATATCAAAATATATATAACCCACAGAAATTAAGTTAACCTTGTGCAATCAATGTAATTGGAACTAAACTAGATCACCTTAAAATGACACAAAAAAGCTTTAAATTAATGACACAAATGCATTTCTCAAAATTTATCAAAACATAGAAAATAAGACATTTTATATTTTGCAAAGTATAGCTATAAAACATTTTATTTCCAAAATAAATGTTCCAGTTGAGACACTGTTCTAATTTGGCAACTCTTCCATACTTATATGATGTTGTATTTGCTAAGACAGAAGATGATGATCAGATGGATGTGTGTTGTAACTCTAATAAAGCAAGAAAAGAAATCATGATCTTAGACAGATTGAGAATAGTGAGTGTTGGACGAGGTTCATCAGAGAAGATTAAGGTAGTTTAGATATGAATAAAGAGAGGTTGCAGCTTCAGGAGAAAAAGGTAGAGGTAGAGGTAAGAAAACTTGGAGAGATTGTTACATATGGTATAAACAAACTTTACCTTAAGTAAATAGATGCTCGAGATTTAATATTAGAGAAAAAGCATAAAAAGGGGACGGCTAAATGATGATAATGATGATGATGATGATGATGATGATGATGATGATGATGATGATGATGATGATGATGATGATGATTATTGTAATAACGATCAAGATGTTTATATAGACATCCATATATACATTTATGCAGCCAGGTCACATACTCGGCCCTGGTCTGGCCATGACATATATATATAAATTGCTTTTTTACTTAACAATATAATTTCTCAAATATTTAAATAAAATACCTAAAAATAGATCAACAACATTTAACTTGCGCAGATAATCATAGTTAAGAGGATCGTAAGCGAAATTAGCAAGATTAGCTAGCACTTCCACCTTTGAACCTAAAAATGCATAACTAGGTTATGTTTGCTATCATTGATAATGAGTGCAAATAAATCTTTGTTATTAAACAAAATCTGTTTACTAAAAGAGAAAGCATGGTGCTCGTACTAAAAATAGAGCATGGCTAACTGTATGCTTAAAATCCTACCTATGTTTAAATTAAAATCACCTTGCTTATCAGTATCTTGAAACTCTGTTACAAGAGCTTGTAAATACTCAAATCTTCCTCTTCCACTTTTCTGTCCTTTTTCTTGCACATAGTCTTTGGTTGAGAACATGTTATTTTCTAATACATATTTTTAACATTATCTAAAAACAAGTGCTATGCTTAAATTTTATACACACATGCATATGCATATCAATAGATGCAGGCATAGCTGCACACCAAATATCAGTGGTGTCATACTGAAATAATCTGTGAGTGCTTCAGTACACATACAACACTTATGCGGTAGTGGTTTAGGCATAGTGTGTTCCTTTCTTAAGCAAGAAGATCTAATTTTAAATCCACCAGATTCCTGGTAATACCTCTACCTCTAATGAGTGTTATGGTGGAAAATATTTCAGACTTGGTCCAAACAGGTTTTTGTATGCAAACTTTTCAAATTTTTAAAACGACTTTTATTTGCTTAGTATAATTGAGAGCAGGGGCAGTAGGAATAACAGAGGGAGGGGAAGAATTTTAGTCCAGATCTAATAAATAGTGGGTAGATAAAACAATTTTATTCTAGTCTGCTTTGCAGTCGAATGCGAATTTTCTAACACTGGTTTCATCATAATTTCAAAAGGATTTAATATGCTTATATGACTTTTTATACTATGGTGAAAAATAACCCAAAAGCTTTTGACAAATCCAGATTTACAAAATTTTGTAAAGGTCAACAATTTTAAATCCTGATTACACTGAAAATTTTTATTCTTATTAGTTACTGATATATATGTTTTTTGATTTATTTTTTTTAGCTGAGAGATGCTTTTTTTTTTAAAATAAACAAGTAAAATTTATTAAAAAAGATCCCCCATCTTAACAAAAATTTCCAAAAAGTAATAAATGTTCTCTCTCATGTATTAAACACTTAAGATGAAATTAAGTAATCATAGTAAATTTATTCACAGTAAATCATATATATATATATATTTCTACCCCCTGGAAACATAGATTGACACGGTCCTAATATGTTTTGCACACTTGTTTTTAAATTCTGATTTAATTCAGATATTATTTTCAGAAACAAAAAACTGTTCTAACCCAAACCCTTGGTCAATGCGTGTACTGAAGCCCTTGCAGGTAGCTATTTCAGTAAGATTTTATCAGAGATGTTGGATTAGGGTGTGTCTTTTTTTTTTCGAATTATAAAAAGAGTATTTTTTATTTATGGGAAACACTATTTAAAAGTTGAAAGAAAAATAATTAAAAAAATAAAGTTTTTCCTTGGAAATGTTAACTGCCCGCTAATATTATCAAAAAACTCTATTTTCTAATTAGATCAATGAGTATTAAAATAAGCGTAAGTAAAAAAGGATTTTAAAAATAAAATTTGCTTTTAAAAAAATTGGGACTTTAGAGTCAGTTTCCTGAAAAATATCAATTAGACACTTTTCAGGAGACACATCTTTTTGGAAACTACTACAAGTAGTTTACCTTTAATAAAATCTAAATTCTTCATTTATTTTTTTTTTAAATAAATATTAGTTTAAAATATTTAATTTAATTATGCTTTTTTTGATACTCAGAATAAAATTTAGAAAAAAAAAATTCTGTTAATATTAAGGGGCAATTAATTTTTTAAAATTACCAAGATAAAAGTTTTGAATACTGTTTCCCACAAATAAAAAACTAGTCTTTCTACAATTTCAAAAAAAAGAATAAAAATGACACACCATAATGCTGCATGCACAGACAAGTGTTAAAATCTTTATTTAAAACATTAGAAAAAAATTTAATTGAATGTTTAAAAATTTTGAAATAAAAATATTTCTTTCAAAAATTTATTGAATAAAATACAATTACTGTGTATCAATATTAATACAAATTTTTATTCTAAAAGAAGCCATTAACAATTTTTTTAATATGAACACACATTGTCACTAACATTTGATTGAGTATAAAAAGAACTTCATAAAATCAATATTTCACATGGTATTTAGAAAACCATAATTGATTTGCATCATTTATTGGAATAAATAAAAAACAAATATTAATCCTACAAGGTTTCTCTTTATTTATTTCAGATTTTCATCCATCAAATATTTTAAGGTAATGCATTATATATAATGAAAACAGGCATATTTGCTGAAAGAATTTCTTTTAATTTAATGCTATGATTGCAATAATGCAATCATAAAACATAAAAAAATTAATGTGGTTTTGGCACATGACCATCAACATAAAAGTTTCTTGTCACCTTCGGAAGCTGAAAAGTTATACCATCCAGCTCTTTTTTTAAAATTATTTGACAGCCAAGTCGAGAGTTATCTTGTAAAAATGGAGCCATATCTAACATGTCTTCCTCTCCTTCCAGAGGTTTATCCAGCTTATCAAGAAAGTCATTATCTACATACACATGACACGTTGAACATGCTAAAGAAGCCTCACATGCTCCTTCTAAATCAATATTATTCTGATGAGCTAAGTACAAAACATTGTCACCAACTTTCCCTTTAACAGCAATATGATTATTATCACGATCAATATATGTCACATTAACTGTAGTATTTTCAGAATCAGCACTAATCCCACTTTTATGGCTAAAAATTTTTGAATCAGTAAAAGTCCTGGTATGACATAGTAAAATATTCTTTAACAAGCTTTTATTATATAATTGTTTCCAACAATGTTTATAAACAGAAAATTTTAAAATATTTATGGACTCTGCAAACATCCAACAAGATTTTATACTATTCATCTAAAAAACAAAAAATCTGGAGTTGAAGACAATCTTTCTCAATGAGTTTTTTTCAATTACTACTTTTTAAAAACTCTAAACTGCCAAAAAAGGATGATTTTATATTGTTTATTTGTTAAACCTTTTACTGATTAAATTTACAAAGACAAATAACAAAATTTATTTAAATAAAAAAACTCTTCATTTTTATAAAACTTTTTTTTTATTTCAAAAAAAAAAGTATAATAAATAGTAGTTGCACATCATTAAAATAACTTTTGAATTTGTTTGATATTAACTTTACGTTTGATTTTATAACATTTGATCAAAAATAAATTGTAAAAATCTGACGTCTAAACTGTAATAACATTTATTGAATAAACTCTATTCTGTTTGTAATACAAGTTTTTTTGCTTTTTTCTTTTCTAACTCTTCTTCTTTTTCTTTTTCTATTTCTTTAACATATTTGTCTATATCTTCTGTGCTTAGAAGTCGCATCGGTTCGCCATTACGCATTACAGCCATTTCAATATTTTTACCACCAGTTTGAACAACCTGAAAGATATTGAAACAATTTAAATTAAATAATGGTATAAAGCTCAAAATTATTATTATTTTAATATTAAATTACTTTAAAGAAAAATCCTGACCTCAAGTAAAGCTTTCAATGCAAGTTTAACAATGCTATCATCATTGTCTGCTTCTTCATCTGAATAGTTTTTTTCTAAATACTCTTGAACTGTTTTAGAACTTCTTCCAATGGCATTGGCCTAAAATGAATAACAGAAACATTCACATGCATCTTACATGTGCAAATATGTTAGGGTGGTTCTCAAACAACATTTTTTTAAATATCTGAAGGTACCCCCTAAATGTGTTTTATGCAATAAATTAATACTACATTTAAAAAATTTTTGAATAAAAAAAAATTTAGGGGTTGCTCAAGACCCTTAAACATCAGACGGGTCCCTAATATTTTGAAAAAAAAAATTTTTAAAACATATTATGTTGGATCTCAAAAGAAGTGAAATTTTATAAAACATTAAAAAACATTAATCATTTTATATAAAGATTACAAGTTTAGATTTTGTGGCTTAAAAACTATCATTTATTAACAAAAAATAAAAAAGTAGATATTTTCCTAGTTTTTTTAAATAAATTTTTTTAATTTGTGTTTTCATTAATTTTGTCGGATGTTTAAGGGTCTTGAGCTACCCCTAAAAAAATATTTTTTTCAAAAAAATTTTTAATGTAGTATTAATTTAAATATGAAAATGCTTATGAAAATGTAACAAATGTGCAGAACAACATCCACATTTGTTACTCTTTGTATAAATGATTTTTTGCAACGCGCACAAAAAACATATAAAAAAATCATCTGTGTAAGGTAGTAAGCTCAGAACCTTCCATTCATGATATGTGCCAGAGGGATCAGTTTGATATAAATGTGCAGAACCATCATCATCAAAACCAACAATTAACATGCTAATACCGAACGGACGCATACCATTGCTCTGTGTGTATTTCTGAATAAAGCACAATCAAAAAATTTTTAACTCTAAACAGTCATAATAAAAAATAAAAAATAACAGAAAACATTTTAAAACTTTAAAAAAAAAATTTTGAATTTTTAAACTTACTTGCTTGAGACTAGCAATATACCGAGTTATATATTCTAATGAAACTGGATCTTCTACATTTAGTTTATGGCTTTGACATTCAACGCGAGCTGCATTAACAAGAATGCGAGCATCTGCTGTTAAACCTATATAAAATATATAATGAAATTTTGTCAAAGATTTTTCTTAGAGGTTTACTGATTTGCGTGTGCACAAGAAATAATAATAGCAATCGACATGCAAAGGTTTAAATTTTGTATGAAAAAGTATAAAATAAATATATAGAAAATATATAGTATATGTTTAATTGCATGTTCAATGTAGGTTTATTGGTAATAGTAGTTCTCCATACTTATCAAGCTTTTAAAAAATGATATTTTTTAGTCACTAGCTTTTATATTAAATTTTTTATGGCTTGTTAAAGTTAAATTTTTTATTTAGATTTGTAAGTTTTTAAATGAAAATAAATAAAATAAATGTTTTGCTACACAGAAACTGTAAACTACTTTTTAATTTAAATTATTTGTGCTATAATTTTTTTATACATTGATAGATTGATCTTTTTTAAAACCAAATAACTTCGCTGCACATTTTTTTCTTGTAAGTTAGAAATTTTATTTTATTTTTAAGATGATATGTTTTTACAGGTTATTTTAGTGTAATTTTTACTTACTTTATTTAATTAAAAAATACTCCATTATCCTCCAGTCTGAAAATGCATTAAAATCCTTACTTACTATACATATTATAATTTAAAGTTAGTTTTAGCTTCAACAAAGTACCACCTTGTCTACAAATTAACTTATAGATAGCGAGGTATAACAAAAATTTTGTCCGCGACAAATAAATTACAGGATTTTTAATAAAATAATTTTTAATTAATCACTTGGTTTTTTTAATTAAAATAAAACACTTCATCTTTAAACCTAATATACTTTCATTTAAATGATTTCTAATGAGTATATTTTGGAATTTATAGGATAAAATGAAATACATTGATAAATATACCTACATACTAGAAAATAAATTACAAATCTCTGACCATGATGTTTTAAAGGATGTTATCAATGGCATGAATTTGGTAAATCCTAATCCTAAACTGGAAACATTGCTAATTCATATGAGAAAAAGATGGCAGGACTTAAAAGGTAACCGTATTTGTTTTGAAAAAAAACACAAAGAGTGGCTACAGTCAGAGATTGATGTTTTTACTCATGTTCCTGTGAAATACGAGATACACGTGGCAGGCCTTCAATGGAGAATTTTGATGACTGTTCACTTCGAACAAAGTACAGGCGTACCAACTCTCTACAACAAGGGCATTCATCCAATGAACTACTTTTTGCGGCAAAAGTTACTCTTAAAAAAGAAAATAAACTTGATGAGTTACATGCAGTAAAGAATATTTTTGACAGTAGTAAAAAAGTCTCAACAACTATCTGGCAATGAGGTTCTAGCTTTACTTTTAGATACAAATATGACCAAAGATGGCTATCAACTACATCGAAATGTTGCTATGAGAAAAAACTGTGAACTTTATCCTTTATATCACATAATAAAGGCAGCAAAATTATCTTGCTATCCAAATGAAATAGAGATAGCTGATTATTTTGCTAAAATCTCAATGCAGAGCTTGGTAGACCACACTGCACAAAGACTATGTCAAGTACAGAATGAAGTTATTGAAACAGTTGCTAGTGATACAACCATATTTGCTACATTAAGACACAAAGCAGGATTTGATGGCTCAACAGGACAAAGTGTCTATAAGCAAACAGTGTCTGAAAGTGGTATCCGTAATATAAAAATAGAAGAGTCTTTGTTTTTAACATGCATTGTACCACTTGACTTAAGCACATTTGCTGGTGGAAAAAAGACAACTTTGTGGCAAAACCCAAAACCATCATCAACTCTGTATTGTCGCCCATTGCGTTTTCAGTTTGAAAATGAGTCTAAACAAGTATTAATCTCTGAAGAAGCTCAACTAAAAGAAGAATTTAGGAATTTAAATTGCACAAAAATTATATTAAGCAATGGCAAAGAACTTCAAGTAAAGCATGTGATTGAAATAACAATGATTGATGGAAAAGTACACACAGCTTTATCTGAGGCCACTAACTCAAGTCAGTGTTGTTCTATCTGTGGATGCTCACCAAAAGAGATGAACAACATTGATGCCAGCATAGTAAGAAATTACCAGGCAAAAGGCTTGCAGTATGGTTTATCTACACTGCATTGCTGGATTAGATGTTTTGAATGTTTTCTGCATATTGGTTACAAATTGCTCATCAAAAGTGGCAAGCAAAAACAGCAGAAGACAAAGCAAAAGTTGCTGACACAAAGTCTCACATTCAAAAAGCTTTTCTTCATCAGATGGGTCTTGTTGTTGATCAACCAAAGTCTGGAAGATCTGGTACATCTAATGATGGCAACACTTCTCGAAGAGCATTTACTGATGCCATTTCTTTTATAACAGGTATCAATAAGGAACCAGGCAAATATAACAGGTGTCAATAAGGAACTAATTTTAAAATTGCACATTATTTTGTCAACCATATCAAGTGGCTATGAAGTAAATACTGAAAAGTTTACCGTGATATGTACAAAAACTGCAAAAATGTTTGTGAAGCTGTACCCATGGTACTACATGCCACAAAGCCTCCACAAACTGCTGATCCACGGCCCAGCAATAATTAATAGAATGTCACTTCCAATTGGTATGATGAGTGAAGAAGCACAGGAGTCAACCAACAAATATTTTAAACGGTTTCGTGAACGTCATGCTCGAAAAGCTTCAAGATATATGGCAAATGAGGACATTTTGAAAAGATTTCTATGCTCATCTGATCCTGTCATAGCATCATTGAGGCAAACCTGCACTTCAAAAAAGAAAGACTTTCCTGTTGAGGTTTTGGAGTTGTTATTAGCAGGAGATAACATTGTAAATTTGTAAATACTTCATTTAAATATATGCAGACATTGATGGCTGCCTTAAAGTTGTATGAGTTAAATGAGTTGATAAGACAAGAAAGTATTTTTTCATAAAATTGTATGCCTATCAAAAAAATTATACTGTAATTTTTTTATGTTTATTCTGTGGATTTTGTTTGAATTGAAAAACTGCATATTTTTTTTTATTTTTTTGCTGTATTTTTAATTATTAAAAAAAAACAATAAATTTTCTTTTTTTTATTTAGTCACAAATATATTAAGAAGCTCAAAGTATGTTATTTAAATCAATTTCATAAAAAAAAAAATTTGGCACAAAAATGGGCATTTTGACCCACTGTGTTGTGGTAGTAACTAGGTGGAATCGATCTGAACATTTGCAACTATCTATATTATTATTAATATACTTTACCTATTCCAGGCCTTGTGATAAAACGTCGCGCGATGTGAATTTTACGTTGTCCAAGAGCGATTTTGCGTGTAGCTAGGGCTATTTGCGTCGAGCAAAAAATTTTTTGTTCAAGTATATTTTTGAGCAGAATTTTAATAAAGTAATTTACGATTATTTTAACATTTAATAAAGTATTTTAAAAACCGCACGCAGTTTATATAAAAGTTTGAATTACAAAAAAAAAAAATATGCTCATTATTTACAAGTAGAAAAAATTCAGATTAAAAAAAAGTTTAAATCTTTTTAAGCTAGCATTTTAACAAAATTAATCAGCAATAGCAAATTTGTCAATAAAATTGAACAAAAATACTTTCTTTTAGTTTTAGATTTTTAACTTAAATAATTATTTTACACGTGTTTGTTAGGTTTTGAAATTATTCCATAGATTTAAAAATGTTTATTAACTGTTAGACATATTTAAAGTATTTAAGAGTAATTTCGAAAAAAAAAAAGAAACATTTTAAAAATTGGTAAGCGCAAATATAAAAAAAAAAAAGGATTAATATTAAAACGTATTCTACTTGATTCAATAAAAAAGTACAGTTATTAACATTTTTGTAAAAAGTAACTCAAAAAAAATTACTTAAATAATAACAATCGCTTTTTTGTTAAAAGTTACCGAAACTCAATGAAGCGTGCTCAAGAACAGCTGCTGAAAAATAGAACGTCAAAAGTTTTTAGAATAATTTTTAATATTAATTTTTAAGAATAATTTTTTTGCTGAAATATTTCTTTTATACCAAAATGATTTTTATTTTAATATTTTATTTTATTTTATCAAAAATAAAATTCCTTGTAAACATTAAAGATCTATTCAAAATGTTCGTTAAAGTTTTTTAATAATACAAGTGATTGTGCTTATCAACCGCTTTATGAAAATAAATAAAAAGAAATAAATAAATAAATATTATATAAAATCGCTAGTAAAAATATTAGCTATTGCACAGTTTTTAATTGTACAATATTAAAATTTCCAGTTTATTACTCTCTGACTTTTTAAAAAGAAAAAATAATTATTTGAAAAACTTATGTTTTTTATTCGTTTAGTATAGACAAAACGTGTCAAACGTCGAGAAAATAAACAAATGCTTTTAAATTTAAAAAAACGAAACATTCCAAAACATTTTTAAATAATAACATTTCTACATTAACGATTTAAAGTAGTTTTGTGGTAATTGAGTAAATTGGTGCCGTTAATGTCGATAAATATGAAAAGCAAATAAAAAGAATTTAATGACGTCAAAAATCACGTCGTGCTTATGCGTCGCGCAGTTTTTATTCATCACAAGGCCTGCTATTCTATTTACAGATTTTTATTGCGTGAACACACACACTTATATACATGCATGTTGTTATCAACTTCGATTAATCAACTAAAAGTTGACAAGTTAAAGTCGAAATAAGTCAATTTTGAAAAATCAAATAATCGATTTAATCAACTATGAATTTCCTACTAATCAACTAAAAGCCGATTAAGTCAAGTAATAATCTTAAAATCTTAATATCTTTTTATTTGAATTATTTTTTCAACTGTTTGTTCACTTAATAATAATAATAATAATAATAATAATAATAATAATAACTTATTATTATTATTATTATTATTTTAATAATAATAAAATAAGTTTGTTCACTCAAAAACATGAGCATTTACTTGAGCATGAACTATTATATCTATTACATGTTTTTTGTTTACTCTCTTAAAGTGTTAATAATTTTCTTTCTTTTTTTTAAACATCTTCGCTCCCAACAAAGCTGCAAGCAACCACTAATTAGAGTTGAAAGCTACTGGAGAGAAAAGATGAAGATTGTAGAGCAAGATAAAGATTGACAGACGACTTAAAAGATTGCAAATTATATGAATCAGAAAAGCAAGATGAAAGAAGCAAATTCCAAAAAACTGATGTTCGAGGGAAAAAACTAGATGAATAAGAGTTTTTGGAGCACTTAGGAACAGTCATAGAAAAAGAATGAGACTTAATTGAATGATGAGTAACACAATAATGAATTTTAGTGTCCATTATAATATTTGTAGAAAAGAAAAAAAGAAGCAACATGACAATGATAATGGTTGGAGGCTGGCTGCAAGAGCAGGTCTAACTATGTTTACAATGCATTAGAAGATCTGCCCCAGATATGGCAATAGTATTCCATACAAGGACGGATTTGAGATTTATAGAGAAAATTTAACTAATTCATAGCGATACTTATAGATATAGAGAATTTAACTAATAGACAGACGATTACTCTCTTAAAGTTTTATTAATTTTTTTTTTTTTTTTTTTAACATCTTCGCTTCCAACAAGGCTGCATGCAACCTAATTAGTGTTGGAAGTTACTGGAAGAGAAAAGATGAAGATTGGAGAGCAAGATAACGATTGACAGACAACTTAAAAGATTGCAAATTATATGAATCAGTAAAGCAAGATGAAGGAAGCGAATTCCAAAGAACTGATGTTCGAGGAAAAAACTAGACGAATAAAAGTTTTTGGAGCACTTAGGAACAGTAACAGAAAAAGGATGACACTTAATTGAATGACGAGTAACACGCAAACGAATTTTAGTAGATGGCATAAGAGACGCTAGCTCTTTAGAGCAGTGCCCATTATAGTATTTGTAGAAAAGAGAAAGAGAAGCAACATTACGACGATGTGACAGAGGTTGAAGGTTGGCTGCAAGAGCAGGTCCAACTATGTTTACAATGCGTTTTTGCACCTTGTCTAAAAGAGAAAGGGCATCATTAGAAGATCCGCCCCAGATATGGCAACAGCATTCCATACAAGGTTGAATTTGAGATTTACAGAGATAGAGAATAGAATCCAGAGTAAGAAAGTGTCAAGCTCGATAAAGTGATGCAACTTTAGCAGATGCTAATTTTGCAACGGATTTGATATAAGGTTTCCAAGAAAGATCAGAAGTGAGAGTTAATCCTAGGGTAGATGGCTCATTGAGTACATTACCGTTCATAAATATAGGAAGGTCTAAATTATTGCGATAACGATTGGCTGAAAAAAATTATGTTTTATCTGAATTAAAGTTCACCAGCCACTGTGAGCCTCATGCTGTAGCAGAAGTGAGATCCTTTTCAAGCTCAAATGCCCCCTGCAAGCAATCAGAGGGAGTAGGCTTCTTATCGTGACAAGAATAAATGGTAGTATCATCAGCGAACAATGCCACCTTAGATGTGAGAATATCTGGAAGATCGTTAATGTAAATTAAAAAGAGTATAGGGCCAAGGATTGAACCTTGAGGAACCCCTGAGGTTACAGAATAAAAAGAAGAGTGCTGTCCATCAAGGACAACTTTTATACTACGATTGGAAAGAAAGGATTCAATAATCTTAAAGATGTTTCCAGATACACCGTAAGAAAAAAGCTTATGGAGAAGACCAGCATGCCAAACTTTATCTAACGCTTTAGAAATGTCAAGAGCAATGGCCTTAACCTCTCCACCTTTATCTAATGCGCAATAAAACCTATTGGTTATTACTGATAGCAAATCAGCCGTAGAACGAGAAGATCGAAATCCATATTAATGATCAGAAAGTAGGTTATGAGATTCAAGATGCGAGATTAAGTGTTTGTTAATTAAAGATTCGAAAACCTTGCTTATGATATGAAGAAGACTAATGGGGCGGTAGTTAGATGAATCGGATCGCTCACCAGAATTTTTAAAAATAGGGATAACAGATGCTGCTTTCCAGCAGGCTTGAAAACAAGACTCTGATAAGCACTTGTTAAATAGTTTTGAAAGGATAGACGACAGCTCCGGAGAACACTTCTGCAAGACTATAACAGGTATGTTGTCCTAGCCGCAAGCTGTAGAAGAGTCTAAGCAGGAAATCATTTAAGATACAGAAGCTGGAGTGATATGAATGTCAAGCAATGGATCAACCTGTTTGACGGCTATATCAGGTAGAATGCAACTAGTGGAGTCAAGAGATGATATTGATGAAAAGTTCTTAGCAAACAATTCAGCTTTGTCTTTAGGAGAGGTGACAAAGTCTGAACCATACAAAATAGGTGGAATTACAGACTTGCCCTTTTTATCGATACTGTTAAAGATCCTCTAGAAGTAACAAGAACCTATTTTTTGTGATGAAATAAGAGATTTTATGATCTGAGAATAGCGGGCTTTGGCGTTAGACAAAACCTTTTTACAATGGTTCCTAGCAGCAATAAACAGACGTCTGTTTTCTGGAGAATTGTTTTGTTGATAGATATGGAAGTAATGGTTTTGATTGGTAATTGCAGCAGCACATTGCGAGGAAAACCATGGGGAAGAGTGAGGCTTGACCTGGAATCGTCGAGAGGGAATAAAGGATTCCATGCCAGCCTGAATCCACGAAGTTATGTAAGAAGCCCATTTGCCATTAGGAAGACGAAAGATTTCTACCCAGGGGCCATCACAAAGAAAATCACGGAAAGAGACACCCAGTCAGCTTTATGGTAATTGTAAGATGTATGATGATAGGGGGATTCTGATGATAAAGAAGAATGAGATAATAGTTTTAGAGAGACCAAACCACAATCGGATGCACCTAAGGGTAAGTGTGGAGAAAATGAGTACTGACTAGGATCAGAAACAAGACATAAGTCGAGTAGAGAAGGTAAATGATTAGGGTTGTCTGGAAAGCAAGTTGGAAAGACTATTTGAATTAGGGATTGAGAAAGGCAAAAGTTGTGGGCCTTAATGCCTGCAGAGCCACTGACACTTGAGCCAAGCCATTCAGTGTGATGAACATTGAAGTCACCGACAACAACAATATTGGCTGATGGATAAAGAGAAAGGGCTTGGTCAATATGATCAGAAATAACATCAAGAGAGCAGTCTTGAGATGAAGGAGAGCGATATAGAACAAAGAGAAAGGTGATAGAGTGAAGTAGTGCTAAACGAAAGCACATAAAAGAGTAGTCTGTGGATTCAAACCTAGTTTTCCGACAAATGGGTGAATTCTTACAAATGTAATAGCCCAGGCCAAGCATGTGACTATTGGAGTCTTTACGAATTAAAGGAAGATAACCATCAATTCATAGCAATACTTAACTAAACTTTCGGTTATATATATCATTTAATTTTTTGTTGTTGTTGTTTACTCTAGGCTTGTGATATTTATGAATACTTTCATTTGTATTTACAATAACATTGCAAATATGATTGTATAGATTTAAAAAATATTTTAAAAAAGTATTAATCTATTTCAGAAAATATATTAGAGAGCGGACAAACAGGAAACAGCAGCCATGATTTTGCCAAATTAGTGCGTGACAAATGAATTTAAGTAAAAACAATTGTAAAACACAGTATTTTAAACAAAAATTTGTTTTGAAAATTTAAATATTTAATGTTTGTTTTTTTTGCAGTTTTTTAACAAAATTATTTATTAACAATAATTTAAATATTATATAAATTATTTCTTTAAAAAAAAGCCGTCAAAAAATTACTTGTAATTTATAAGTAACTTAACAAAAGACCTGACAAAAGTTTTACAATTTTTCTTATAAATTAGTTTAAGTTGCATCTAAACTTTCAAAGCCAATGTAGGATTGTCATAATCTTGGTGCCAAGTTCAAAATGACTTTTTTAACTTCATTTTTTTTCTTCTTGAGGCTAAGTATTTTAGTTCTGAATTTTTTTAAACATGTTTTCAAGCTTCAATTAAAATTAATAAGAATTAGGATAAAATAGGTATTCCATGAGAAAGTGGGACAGGCATGTAACCCACCATCGCAGATTTTCTTCATACTTTGCAAAAATGGTCACCTATATAACATAGACTACCTTGCAAAATTTTAGAACTGATATCAAAGGGGTTTTGGAGATATTGTTACTTTAAAATCAGCTATTTTTAGCAGTTTTTTTTGTTTGGCAGCCATTTTGATTTTACTATAGTTTTTTTTACAAGTTACTGTAATTGTTTACTGTAAGTTACTATAGTTTTTTTTTACAAGTTACTAAACATGTAATTAAGCTGAAAATGAGCCCCAGTATAGTTTTTAGGATGAAGGATCAGAATATAATATTTGTTTTCAATGAAAATATTTAGAAGTATATCAATATGGGAATTGTACTTCATCTACAGATATTTTTGAAATTTCAACAAAGGCAAAAAGGAGGCCTGAGAACCATGGTAGCATTATTTTTTTTTGTGGTTTTTTTTTTATTATTAAAATAGATATTCTAATGAGTTTTTTGGTGCAAAATTTAGAGGTGGGTTTTTTGAAATTTATTTTTTATTTTTTTATTGAAAATTAATTGACATTTACAACTTTCATTAGTCATCAAATACTATACATGAAGTAACCTTTTAACCTATTATTTAAAGAAACTTTAATTCAAATGAATATTTCTTTTTTAAATAAATTTTTGCTTTTTAATTAATGACATACCATGTCATCTTTCACTAAAACAGAAGAAAAACTCAATATTAAAACTCCAAGACAGTCTGATTAGTCTGATGTTTTACCAGCTGTTGTTTGTTCTCCATAACTAATCATTAATTTCAAAAAAAAATTATAAAATCAAAGTTAAAAAAATAAATACATATTATCATATTTAAAAATACTAATGATAAATATTTTTACCATTTTCAATAAATGTATATATATCTGTGTATTTTGTGTTTATTTATAGCTAAATAAAAAATTGAAAAAAACAAAATGAACAAGATTTTGTGAACAGTTGTTATTTTATCAAATGATCAATCGGTGTACACTAAATCATTTGGATTGAAAGATTAATCAAGCTATTCAGAGTAAGATAGAAATTTATTATTATGGAGATCTGGGTTATCAATATTAAACGTTAATATTACAATCTGTTTACATCATGAACAAATTTTACTTAACCCGTTTGCTAACTCCCAAAAAAATTGCATCGACCCATTTAAAAAGCATAAAACTAATAAAATTATTAAATTTTTATTTTTATAACTTATTGCGCTGTCAAAAAGGAACCCATGCTGTTTATAAATGTGCAATACACCAAAACCTAAAGCTTATGCTTAGTGCGGTTAAACTGGAGAAGAATTACCATGAACTTATTGAGAAGATTGTTTGTAGCAGAAAGTTAAGGAAATGCATGGTCCATAGATGTAATCAATGCCCTGGAATTCAAAATATTATAAATTTTATAACTGCAAATCTATTGTAAAATGAAAGATCATTTGAAGAGAATGACAAAGTGGATGAAGAGGAAATAATTGAATACAAACAGTGGTGTACAAAAAATAGAGAAGAGCTTCTAAGTTACACATCTACAATAAGTGAATTCATTGAAAGTCTTAGTGAAAAACTTGATAGCATAACATCTCACTCTTATATTGCTAAAGCACAAAGTAAATATAATACAGTACAAATTAAATACATTATTATTTTAGTTGATTTTGCAGAAAACTTTAAATTTGTCATACAAGACAAAATCATAGTGCATTGCTGTTGGTGCTAGTAGCAGAGTTACTACTGGAACCAACAGCAATGCACACTACATCCTTTAGTTATTTATAACAAAAATAATGAGGGTTCTACTAAAAGTCAACCAATGTCTTTATGTTTTATATTTGATGACTTAACACACTAGGTTGAGTTTATTTATTGCATAGTAAAAAGAACTGTCCAACTTGTACAAGAAATGTTTCCTAATACCATAAAAATCCACTATTTCTCTGATAGTTGTGCTGGTCAGTACAAAAACTGCAAACATTTTTTTAATTTATGCTATCATGTTAAAGATTTTGGGACGCAATGTGAATGGAAGTTCTTTGCAACATCACATGGAAAGTCACTATGTGATGGCGTTGGTGGAACAGTTAAAAGACTTGTTTCAAATGCTAGTCTTCAACATCCAATTGACTTACAAATTCAAAATGCTGAAGAAATGTTTAATTTTTCAAAAGATAACATATTTGGCATCCACTTCTTTTTTTTAAAAGGCGAAGATATTTTATCAGTCCGCAAATCTCTGACTCTCCGATTGAATAATCAAAGACTTTACCTGGTACAAGAAGTTTCCACCAATTTATTCCACAGGATGCAACAAGCATAAATGTCAAGAGTCTCTGAGCAGGAAGAATTTGATCTAACATTCAACTTTACTGGCTCAATTCAATATCTTCAAGAAATCATTGCAGGAAAATATTATATCTGATATGTTTATATGGGTTGGTTTTGTATTTGAAGTTGATGAAAGAAATGAAGATGCCCTTTTAAAATTCATGAATCCTTGTTTACCTAACACTTCATTACACTGACAAAGTAGAGATGATTGTTGTTGGGTTCCTAAACCCCATATTTTAATTATGATAAAAAAAACCATTATCTTCAAGAACATGGGGCATATACCAGATAGACACATGATTTGCGGAAAATCCAATCTTTAAATTAACTCATACATATTATATCAATTTTCTTTTATAAGCAATTTATGAATTATTCAAGTTCTGGTTTTTTTTTACTAGTTTTTTATTTAAAACTTTTATTTGTTTGATTATTTTGACACAATATATTACATTTATTATGAATTTTTCATTTTAAATTTTGTTAATGGTTTTTTTTATTATAATGGAAGTTTTCAAAATAAGCAATTTCTTAATAAGTAACATCCAATTGTACTTTTTCATTATAATTCGTTTAATTATTTTTAAAAATCCTCAAAAAAACCCACCTCTCAATTTTGTACCAAAACACTTTATGATATATCTCCTTTAATAAAAATAAAAATAATTTTTTTTTTCTAATTAATGCTGCTATGGTTATCAGACCTCTTTTCCGTCTTTGTTAAAACTTAAAAAATAGCTATAGGTGAAGTACAATCCAAATAATGATAAACTTCTAATTGTTTTTATTAAAAACAAATATTATATTTTGATTTCTCTTCTTTAAAACTATACTGGTGCTAATTTTCAGCTTAATTACATGTTAAGTTGAACAGTAACTTGTAAAACAAAAACTGTAGTTAAATCAAAATGGCCGCCAAACAAGAAAAACTGCTAAAAATAGCTGATTTTAAGTAACAATACTACAAAACCCCTTTTGAAAATTTTGCAAGTTAGTCTATGTTATATAGGTGACCATTTTTACAAAGTATAAAGGAAATCTGAGATAGTGGGATACAAACCTTAAAAATTTGTCCCACTTTCTCATGGAATACCTCAAAAGCTAAACTTTTAATTTGTTCATTAATTAACTTTCTCATAAAGTATAGAATTATAATTCTTTTAGGAAAAAGGTTATGGCTAAAATGATCTGAATATTAATTAGGAAAAATTAACTTCCCACATTGTGCTCTTTGTATGTAAACATTGTATAATCAGCATTTACTCTATTTTTAAAAAAATAAGATTCAAAACAAGTTAGGAAAATTATTTAAATTTCCTTAACTCTAGAAATTGTGTATATCTTGCATTATAAAAAACAGTTTTGCTCAGCATTACTTGATTACTCAGCAATACAGATTAAACTTGATGTTTTATCCAAAACTTTGATTGTATTAATTAAGTCTAGAAAACACAACAAAAATTGATGGTCATCATACTATGATATCATAACTGCACTTTGATAATTTGTTGAGCAACACAAATAAGTTTTAAGTCATTTTTGTATTGAATTACTTGTTTTATGAATGTACCAGTTATAAATATTTTTCAAGTAATTCTGGTTGAATCGCAATTTCATTAAGTCTTTATTCAAGAAGAAACTTAACTTGCAACATTCTGTTGAGGACAAAATAACACTAAATGGAATAAGTCTCCACCTTAATTTTCTACTTTGGCTCAATACATGTAATCTACATAGTACTTCTATAATTTCATTGAAAAAAGCTTTTGTTTCATTGCAAATTTAGTGATTTATACTAAATAATAGCCATAGCAGGGTTTGTGATGTCATAAGTGTAAATCATTTATCAATAATTCAGTTAATTTTGTATTGTTAAAATGTTTTTTATCAAGATGCTAAGTTCATAAGTAAACTTCAAACCTATATTTAGGATGTCGATAAGTTTGTGCAGGAATTTTGAATCTATAATTAGTGATAGAAGTATATATTTTTTTGAATCTTAGCTGGAATTATTATTAGCTGTAATTCAAATCTATATTTAGAACGTCAAAATCTCTGCACAAGCTTGTGCAGGAGTTTTAAATTTATAACTAGTGATAGAAGTATATATATTTTTTGAATTCCAGCCGTAATTCTAAAAGGTTTGTTACACAAAAGTGATGTTATTATATTCTTCAATAAATGTAGGACATTTGCTAAAAATTCAATAGAACAACTTGAGTCACATGGATGTTTATTTAAACTGAAAAAATTATAACTTTAAGTACAGCTTATGTTAAAAGATTTCCACATTGACAGGTTATTTGTACCTTTATAAACAGAACTTTCACTATAATAATATGCTACAGTTTATTTTCATCTCGTAGATACTCCTCTAAGCATAAAAGCTAAAGTATGGTTAGCTTGGCCGTAATGTTAAGGTAATCTAACAATTCCATAGTATGAATTGATATTTTTTAGTTTAGTGCATTAATTAATGCACCTAACTAAATCTTTTTTATTTTCTTTTGCAACCATTTTATAGATTTTTTCTTTAAAGATTATAAAATTAAGATGAGATTTTCTTTATCAGTATTTGAAAATTAAAAATGTAAAATCACCAGATAAATTATTACCAAACTCTGTCTTCCAAATTTAAAAAAACAATTCAATATAAATTTTGAAATACAATTTTAAATATTAATTTTTAAAAAAATATTACAAATGCATAATGATATGACATTATATGATTGTAACAATATAAGAATGATGACTGTTATAAGTCAATATGAAAACTGCATAATGATGAAATAATAGTGACTGATACCCAACTAAAAATGTAAAGTTATAACTAACAATAATAATTCATTCTGATTAGGAGTTATAGTGTATAGTTCATTCTGCTAAGCAACATAAATTTTCTGTTTTCTATTATGAATAAGTTTCAGTTATAAAAGTAAATAAAGCAATAAATTACTTTGTTTCAATAACTAATTGTTCAATCAAATAATAAAATATACTTAAAAAACAAATTATAAATAAATATATTAAATCACTTTAGCCTCCATACATATATTTAAGATAAAAGAATGTTTAATTACTTCCTTATTAAATTTTGAACAAAAAAACAAAAACATTTGCTTTACTATTTAAAATATTATTTTGTAAACTAATTAGAATGTTCTGGAGTTTTAAAATTGAACCCCATTGATTCTCTGATAAAATTATTTTGTTTTATTTGATTTCAATAATTCAAATACCTGCAAATGCCAAGAAAACATGATCATCTAATGGACAGATTTTGCGTACTGTTCTGGCTTCTTGTAATTTAGCAACTGACTTTCTTTCAACTCCAAGTGCTACAATATTAGTTCCTCTTACCCCAACCTGATTTAAAAATGTAAAATTAATATTTCTTTCAAACCATGATTGATTTATAAAATTTATAAAATTCAAGAATCTTAAAAATAAGAAAACAACAGGTAAAACACTATTTATTTTTTAAAAAAACATGAAAAGAACTAAATTTTTTTCTTTTATTTACCGCAGTTGACCCTTTTTTCACAGCTTCTTGGGCATATTCAACTTGAAAAAGATGACCATCAGGAGAAAATATTGTAATAGCTCTGTCATAGTTTGCAGACATGTTTTTGGAAATTTTACCTAGCGGTTTCTATTTAAAAAAGCATTTTTCTGTTATATGCATCCCAAAGAAAACATAAAAATATGCACAGCAAGTAATATATCATTAACTTGATTCTAATTTACTATATTCAAAATTAATATTGAAGCTGTGTCACTGTGACCTTTATAGTAAACAAGAAAAACTGTAATAAATTTTTATATGAAATAAATAGCAGAATATTGGTATTCTGCTGAAATTTAAAAATGGAACAAAAAAAATCAGTCTGAGCATCTTTTATTAATATATAGACTAATAAAGTAGAATTAAGATAGAATTTATTTATATTTAAACGGCATCAAAGTTTTGGTATATTACTTTTTAAAACTGATGCGTCATATCGAAGTGCTCAAAATCCGTTTTATAGTCGTTCGGGAAGTTTAACACGCGCACGGTTAAGTTTAGGCTAACTCTAAATTATTGCACACTCTTACCAGTGACGAATAGCGTCAAGTTTTTGAGGGAAACTTAATTATATTGCTCAAAGGTTTTTGCCTACTATATATCTTTACTAAAGAAAAAAAAATTAACTGATTGAATATATTTGAAATATTATCATTTATTTACACCATCATAAATATGCATTTTAGGACTTCGGTAATAATTTATACGAAAAATAATCTCAATATATTTATCAAGCAAAATTCTTACAAATAATAATTCGAAAAAAATTTTAAATTTATTCAATAAGCTTTATATATTAATCTTAGTAGTTTCTAATGATATTTTTATTTTTTTAATGTTTTGATTACTAAAAAATTGCTTATACATCTGTATATATTTCTAAATCTCTGTTTAGGGTCGGCGCGAATAGGTGTCACTTGGGGGAGGGAGAAGTTGTAAAACTCAAATTTTTACTGACAAAAAAAAAAAAAAAAAGTTCCTCGTTTTTTGAAATTTGTCGACTGACTGATCTAACAGGTCTACATTTGCCGACAAATTTGTCTAAAAGGGTCAAGTTTGTCGACTAAATGAACAAAAAGTTCATTAAGGGTGTGGAGGGTTAGAGGAGGAAATTTTTATTGGGGGAGGGGGTGAACGAGGGATGTTTCTCCCTTCTTCGCGCTGGCCTTGTATCTTTAATTATTTAAATTTGCAAAATAGTTATTGCAAAATATTTTTTTAATTGGTAAAACAATTTACTTTTTTTATATATCAGTACTTTTTATTATTTTTAAGTTAATCTTTATTTTTTTAATAGCAAAAAGAAGAACTATGATGGTTCTGAAACATGACAAAAAGAAGAACTATAATGGCTCTGAAACATGACAAAAAGAAAAACTATGATGGTTCTGAAACATGAAAAAAGAAGATGAAAAAAGAAAACATAAAAAAAGAAGATTTTCATGAAAAAAGATGAAACATGAAAAAAGAAGATTTTCATGTATCAGATGGCTCTGAAACATGAAAAAAAAGAAGAACTATGATGGTTCTGAAATATTAAAAATGAAGAACTATGACGGTTCTAAAACATTACAATAGAAGAACTATGGTGGTTCTGAAACATTAAAATAGAAGAACTATGATGGTTTTAAAACATTAAAAAGAAGAACTATGATGGTTCTGAGACAATAAAAAAGAAAAACTATGATGGCTCTGAAATATGAAAAATCATTGGGAATAATTGTAAGCTATTGGAATCAAACATCGATACTTTTTGATTAGTTTTCTAGCAGATGGAGAAAGTTGGCAAGATCAAAGTTCCTTGGAACTGCGACAAACACTAGACTTCTATAAAAAATTTGCCAGTCTAGCAAAGTATTTATTAATATTTTATTTTTAAAAAAATACTTTTCTTATTTTATTTTACAAATTGTCGGCCCTTTATTTTGTTGAAAATAAAAAATAAAAATATCATAGTACAATTCAATATATTTTAAATGGTTAAATTATAATTTTTTAAATTATATGAAAATTATTTTAGTCATTTCCGAAGTATTTTTAAAAGGATTTATAATCAAATTACTTTCTTTGTTTAGTGATGTTAGATCAACAGTTCCTGAGATGATTATAGGTTTAATGAAAGGTGTGAAGAATATTTTTGAAGATTTATTACATTTGCTGGATCTGATTGTATAGAAGAAATGCCATATTTACATTACTTAAGATTACTAACATTATTAACTATTCTATGCTAGGTTTGAATGGGGTTATGGAATGTTTAACTGTAACGCGAGTGAACTTTTAAATAAACGAATCAGGTTTTCAGAATTAAACGAGACGAATTTAGACAGCGCAAGGTTCCAAACCTTAATTAAGTTAATGCATTTACGGCAGCTCATACTAACGGATTCTCTTATGCCAAAAAAAACAAGATTTTATTTGCTCTATTTGCAAAACACCTGGACACAATAAGAAAAATAAAAGCTGTCCTCTGCACCCTAGTCATCCAGCAATACACCCTAGTCATCCATCAATACAATTTGGCGTATCGGACGACGAAGTTTTATAAATTATATTTTTATCTAAAATACTGTCATGTTAGGAATTATTGTCTTAAATATTCTTTGTTTTTGTTTTTTTTGTATAATATTGTAATTAGTATTAAAAATGCTTCAGTCTCTAAAGATATTTAATTTATATAGAACTATTTGTTGGTTTAATTATTTTTTAAGAAACCTTCATAGAAAATGATATCTAGTTTTAAATTCCTTTTCACAACAGTACTTTTAACAATAAGGTTTTTGATACATTTTCATTTATACCAAACCCAATTGAAAAGAACATCGAAATCGGTTTTATTTACCTGCAATCTATCCCTAAATTCAGTAAACTCCTATTTCGACTGTGTTTTTTATGTCCACAACCATCAATATAATATTTTTTTATGCGGACAAATAGTTAATAATTACCAAAAAAGACTCCGGATTTGAAAGTCACAAAATGAATACATCTTTGTGGTTATACCAAAAATGTAAAATGTAAAAAAAATGTTAATTTTGGGGATAAAGTGCAACTTTATCCCAAATATTAACTAGGACTCCGGGCTAATAAACGATAGTTTCTAAGTCATAAAATTTCGTAATATATAAATATTTTTCTTAATACGAACCATATGTTACTAGAGGTAATAAAAACTAATTATAAATCACATAGTGCAACGACGTACAATGTGATTTATAAATGCGCTGTGCGACGCTCAAAAAGGCAATAATTATTACAATTATCAGTCAACATTCTTATTTAAAGAAATATTTGTACAATAAAAATTCTTCCCTTCAAGCATTTGGTACGTATAAGACGTTTAAAACACTAATTATTGCCAAAATTATAAGGTGCCCATAACATTATAGGCAAGAATCAGGGGCGAGTAGGTGTCACTTACAGAAGGGGGTTGTAGAGAGCTATTACAATTGCTCACACTTATAAAAAAAAGTCCTCGTTTTTTGAAATTTACAGACTAATTTGTTTATAAGTGTCAAATTTGCAGACTAAATGAACAAAAAAATTCATTCAGGGAGGGGGGTCACACTTTTCCTATGCTATATATATATACTCTTGCATGTCTTTTGCATGGCATCAAAAAAAGTTTCCCATAAACTGTAGTTTTAAAGAGCGCGTTAATAAACCAGACCAGAAAAAGTTTTAAAAGTTAAGTTTTTTTTTTTAATTGATAGACTGCCTGGCCAAACCAAACCCTCAGTCGATGTAGCAGCACTCCCTTGCGAGTCAGGCTATTTGTCAGTCGATGTAGCAGCATTCCCTTGCGAGTCAGGCTATTTGTCAGTCGATGTAGCAGCACTCCGTTGCGAGTCAGGCTATAAGATAGTCGATGTAGCAACAATACGCAAGTTTTAAAAATGTTTTTCATTAAATCAATAACAAAAACACCACTAATTAAAAAAAACTTTCTAGTCGTTATAATTGCGGTTTTTTAAAAATTTTGTAAAAAACAATTAAATTTAATGTACTTCCGCATAAATTAATTGCTTTGACATTTCGATGACAATCAAAAACAGCTTAAGAGACGAGGTAATTAAAATTGTAGTCGTAAGAGACTTTTTTACATTAAAACGCTCTTTCGACTACACTATATGGATATATATATATATATATATATATGTATGTATATATATATATACACTTTTTTTTTTTTAATATATATATATATATATATATATATTTTTTTTTTTTTTTTTTTTTTTTTTTTTTTTTTTACTACACAAGTATCCGTATATATTTCAATAAAACAAAATTACATATTTTTACATATAAGTACAAAACGTACGATAAAACAATTTTTGTACCATTAAAATTTTTACAAAATAAAAGAAATTCAATATTCTGTTTAGCGCATGCGCGTTGTACAGTGTACAAAATAAGGTAACTATTCGTTGTTTATAATATAAAGTGCTGGCTATTAACCCATGCATTTAAAAAATATATGCAAGTCCGTCGTACCCCATGGCTACTAGGGACTTGCTTGTGGACGTTGTTGAATATATATATATATATAAATATTCTTAAAAAATATTTGTCTTTGTTGTAAGGAAACTCGCAGAAGACTAAAATAGTCTTTTCATCGAGAACCTTTAAAACATAAAATAAACTTTAATGAACTAGTTCAACAAATACACATAAGTATTTTGGTATCTACTACATAGTAGAAGTAGTATGGCTTTTTATTATTACTATTTTTCCCAAATTGTTTAATACATTTCAATGAAGTTGGTTAAGTTAATTATGAAATGTTTTAGTTTTTTTTTCAGAGCAATAAGGTTATCCATTTTATTAAGTTCCATATTTTGAAGCATTATTTTGTTATGTAAGTATAGGCCACGGTATATTAAAGAAAATTGCGAGAATTTTGTTTTTTTTTAAGGCAAGGTGAAGTTGCCTGTTCCTCGTGTGATACATTTGTTTTCGTTGATATGAAAAAAGCTATCAGTAAAGTATTTCGGAACAAGTCCGAGTTTGTATTTTAGCATGAATAAGATATTTTGGTGAATATTTATTTGATAGATATTTAATGCATTCAAATTTTTAAGTAAAGGGTTGGCATGAGTGAATTTATCTTTATTATAAATTAATCTTGATGCATGTTTTTGGTGTATGTAGAGTGAAGTTAATTTAGTTTTATGGGTACTTCCCCATGCAATATTAGCGTATGTTAGGTAACTTTGAATATAAGAAAAGAAGAGAATTTTTAAGTTGTCTTGGGAAAGCATAGGTTTGGCTTTGTAGAGTACGCCGATACTTTTTGATATTTTTGTGTTTATTGTATTAATATGGGCTTTCCAATTAGTATTCTGGTCAATAATTATTCTAAGAAACTTAGTTATTTCAGTTCTTTTGATGTTTATGTTATCAATTTTTAGTGAAGGTAGAGTGCCTGGTATAAAGTTTTTTAGACGGTTGGAGTGAAACAAGATATATTTTGTTTTTTCTGTATTCAAAGATAATTTATTTACTTTAAACCAGATGTTGAGGTTTTCGAGGTCAGTGTTCATAGATTCGTAAAGGTCGCTTATAGACGGCGATGAGTAAAATAAATTTGTATCATCAGCGAACATTATTACATCAAGTTTTTTTAGGGCTTTTGGAAGATCGTTGATATATATTAGAAATAAAAGGGGACCCAGAATGGAACCTTGGGGAATTCCGCATTTTATTTCTAGTAGCTCTGAATATTTATTATGATCTGTAACAACGCATTGTTTTCTGCTACACAGGTAACTTTTGAACCAGTCAAGGGATATATTTTTAATACCATATCTTTCCATTTTTTTAAGTAAGATATTGTGATTGACTGTGTCGAACGCTTTGGATAAATCTATAAAAGTCCCTAATACAAATTGCTTTTTATCGAAAGAATTACTCATGCTATTTACAAGATCTAAAATGGCATGTTCGGTTGAGTGTTTTGTTTGAAACCGGAATTGTTATTTGTTTAAGAGGTTATTTTGAAAGCGATATTCGTATAATTTATTGTAAACTATTCTTTCAAGTGTTAAGGAGAAAGTAAGCAGGATAGAGATCGGTCTGTAATTATTTAATAAAGATGTTTGGCCTGTTTTAAAAATTGGTATAATTTTAGCTGTTTTCAATTTATCTGGTACAGTACCTGTTTTAATTGATGATTTAAATATTTCGAAGATCGGTTTGCGTATCTCCAAAAAGACATCGATAACGATATTGCTACAAATATCATCTATACCTGGAGATTTATTTATTTTAAGAGATTTTATCGCAACTTCAAGTTCTTCAATTTTTAGTTCGTTAAATGCTAATTCGTTGTTGTTATTAGTTAAGTATGTCTCAAATGAGTTGTTTGTACAATTAATTTTTGTAGCCAGGTTAGGGCCTATGTTAACGAAAAAATTGTTAAACTTTTCTGAGATTACGTCACTACCAGGGCCGGCGCGAGTAGGTGTCAAGTGGGAGGGGGGGGTACCATTACATTTTGGCGACTAAAAAAAAAAGGTCCTCGTTTTCCAAAGTTTGCCGACTGCCATGACGACATTTGCCGACTGTCTAGATTACCGACTAACCTATATCGAAAGGGTCAACATTTGCCGACTAACTAGTCTATAAGGGTCCAATTTGCCGACTAAGGGTCCAATTTGCCGACTAAAAATCATTGATGGGGGGTGTCACCCCCCCTACCCCCCCCCTACCCCACACACACACCCCTATCGCGCCGGCCTTGGTCACTACTGACATACTCTTCATTATTTATAACAACTTTTATAGGTAAACTATTTGGTTTGCAATTTTTGTTCCCAATTATTCCTTCAATTACGTCCCACGTTTTTTTAATATCACCTTTGGAGCTTTTTATTTTATTTGAGTAACAATTTTTTAAATCTTTTTGGTTTTTTCAAACAAATTTTTATATTGTTTGTAAGCATTTAGGTTTGCTTCATTTCTATTTTTTAAGCATTTGATATAATGTTTTTGTTTTTTTTTTGGAAGATTTTTAAATTCCTTTGGTGATCCACGGACATTTTAGATGTTTTTCTTTTACTAACATTACTTTTATTGGGAAATATTTATTATAGATTTTTAAGAAAATGTTTTCAAAATTAGTATAAGCAGAGTTGGTGCGTCCAAGGTTACATTCTTGGTATACTTTATCCCAGTTTATTGCCGATAGTGATTCTTTAAATTGTTGAATAGCATATTTGTTAATTTTGTTTTTATGAATTTCGATTTTACAGTCGTTAGTAGTTTTTGTATCGTGTGGCAGAGAAAAGAAAATCGGAAAATGATCCGATATATCTGTTTTTATAATACCTGCTTTTAAAGTAACATCAAGAACTGTATTTGTTAATATATTGTCTATTGACGTTACTGATGATTGAGTTACCCGAGTCGGCTTATTAATAATTGGGAAGATGTAATGTTGGAGCATTTCGTCAAAATAAAATTTAGTTTTGGCATGTTTATCGTATTGTAAGCAATCAATGTTAATGTCTCCAATACAAAATAGTTTTTTTTGTTCATTGTTATTTTTATAAAAAAATTTGTTTCAAATGATTAGAAAATTTTGTTATATCACCATCAGGTGGTCTATAACATGTGGAGACTAATATGTTTTTTGATTTGTTATTTGTTGTTATCTCAATTGTAAAGACCTCACTATCGGCATCTGAGGTAGAAAGGTCATCTCTATATTTGGTGGCTTGATCAGTTCGAATATAGTTAATAATTCCCCCTCCCCTTTTGTTAGATTTTCTTTCAGAAGATATTAATTTGTAATTAGGAATTTCTAAGTTTGAATTTATTCTGGACGATTCGTCAGAACACCATGTCTCGGTTAAACAAATCATACTGAATAAATAATTGCATTCGGTTAGAAATTGCTTAAGCATATCAATGTTGTTATTTATGCTTCTTATATTTATATGTAATGCAGTGAATTTATTCCTTAAAGTTATAAGTTCAGTTTTAAAAGTTTCTGTTTCAAAATATTGGGAACCAAAATTTATTCCGCGAAAAATCTGCGCATCTGCGTCTTTCAAATCGTTGAGTATAACATTATTTGCCGTTTCGAAGACATTAAAGTGCAGCGTTTCAAAATCTATAGTTTCGTTATTCATTACGCCTAAAATAAGAATTAAAAGCGTTTTGAAAAAAAAATTAAAAAAAATACGCATCGCTACTTTTTAAAATCTCGACTAAATATTTTATTATATTTTAAAATGGCGTATTTACCTTTACTTCGAAGTCGTTTCACCTCTTCCCAAAGTTTCCTTCGTTGTACAATCCTTTCTTGCGAAAAGTCCTCGTTAATATACACACCAGTTCCTTTAAGATATTTTACAGCATTAAGGATTTTGTTTTTATCCTGGAAATTTAAGAGTTTTAATACTATTGTTTTAGGTTTTTTATTATTATTTGGGCCAATTCGATGGGCTCTTTCGACAACCACTTCGCTTGATATTTTAAGATTTTTATTAAAGATTTCTTTCACTGCAATTTCACACTCGCTCCAACTTTCTCCTGGTTTTTCTACTAGTCCGTCTATTCTGAGATTATTTCGACGTGATCGATTTTCAACTCTGTTGACAACAGAGTTGGACGTATTGTACACAAGAACAACAGTGTTGTTCTTGTGTACAATACGTTGATTTTATTGTCGAAGTATTTTTTAATTTTTTTTAAGTTTTTCTAAAGTTTTTTGTTCTTGGAAATTTAGACTATCTTTAACATCGTTAAGATCCTTTTCTATATTTTTAATTTTTGATTTGTTTTCTTAAATTTCTTTCTCCACCACGTTAAGTTTATCTGATATGATTTTAAGGTTGCCACTTACAATTAAAGTAAAAGTTTTCTATTGTTCCTTAAGTAGCTTTTCTGTTTCCTTTAAAATACTTTTTCTATGTTCGTCTAATTTATTTGATATTAGTATTTCAATGTTTTTCATTGTGATTTCCATTGCTTTTTTATTTACTTAAAACACGTCTTTCTCCCGTAGATTTTGCCGAAGGAAAATGATATATATATATATATATATATATATATATATATATATATATATATATATATATATATATATATATATATATATATATATATATATATATATATATATATATATATATATATATATATATATATATATATATATATTTATAAATAAATATATATTTTTATTTAGGTGCATTAGGGAAATCCTTACGGTTTTGTCACAAAGCACATGTCGCAAACTTGCTCAGAGGTTGGGTTTGAACCACGGATCATTTTTTTCAGAGACAAGTGCGCTACCACTGCGTCACGGCGCAGTGATAGTGCACTTGTCTCTGAAAAAAATGTATATATATATATATATATATATATATATATATATATATATATATATATATATATATATATATATATATATATATATATATATATATATATATATATATATATGAATAAAGGTTAATTTTTATTTCCCATGTTACAATAAGAGGAGAAAAAATACGCTAATATTAGTTTAATTCTTATTAACATTTAATTTTAGTTAATAATTATTAATAACATATATTTTTTCCTATATTGTAACATGGAGAATAAAAATTAATAATAAAATATTTTTATTCATATTTATGTTATAATATTTTGTTCATATAATGTTGCTATTCATCTGTATATTATATGTCTTCAATAGTTTTGTGACCAAAACTGAAAATTGTAACTAACTAAACTAAAAAAACCGTAATTAAAATTACCAGACAAACTTTTTCGCTTACTTAAATTAGTCGACTAACTTTTTGGTTAACTAAAACTAGTCGACTAATTTTTTAGTTAACTAAAATTACCCGACTAACTTTTTAGTTAAATAAAATTAGTCGACTAACTTTTTAGATTACTAAAATTACCCGACTAACTTTTTAGCTAACTAAAATTACCCGACTAAGTTTTTAGCTAACTAAAATTACCCGACTAACTTTTTAGCTAACTAAAATGAGCCGACTAACTTTTTAGTCTAGCTAGAATTAGTCGACTAACTTTTTAGTTAACTAAAGTTAACCGACTAAGTTTTTAGTTAACTAATTATACCCGACTTTGTTTTTAGTCCAACTAAAGAAATTTATAAATATATAATCAATGATATATATTTAACTACACCTTTTCAAGATGTAAATGAGAACATGAAAGTTGTAATTAAGAAGTCGTAATATGTAATTAAGAAACACAACATGTAATTGAGAAAACCTTATATGTAATTGAGAAACACAACATGTAAATAAGAAGTCGTAACATGTAATTAAGAAACACAACATGTAATTGAGTAAACGTAAGATATAATTGAGAAATCATAATATGTAATTGAGAAATCGTAACTTGTAATTGAGAACACATAAATTAAAATAGCAAATTCACAGTCTAAGTTTGTAGGTTGTTACAAAAGGTCTTTTTTGACATGAATTTAAGTTATAATCTTAAATTTTGCTTTTGTATGCACAAGTAATAATAATGGAATTGAAAGATCGTTGTGTTATATGCCAATACACTATGACCCGAAAGTCTGTGATTAAGCTAAATCCGTGTCAACATTTATGTCACCAAATTTGTTTACGTCCAGTTCTGGAACAACCAGATTCAAGTTGTCCGATTTGTCGGCATGAAATACACACAACTGAACAAGTTGAAAGGAAACGTTACGTTTTATCTTCTCCAAATGACAGGAGAAGAGTTGTTGAATGCGCGGAGCGATTTGAAGATTGGGTGAATCTGGCGCAAATGCTATGTATCAAATATAAGACAGCATACAATTGGGTTTGCAGCGGAAATTCAAATTTCATCGGAAAAGGAGGTTTTAAACCAAAAAAGTTGACCGAAGATGAAATCGAAGAAACATTAACATGGATTGAAAATGATTGTCAATTAACATTGGTGGCCATCAAAACAAAGATATTAAGACAATTTAACATAAACGTTAGCACAACAACAATAGCAAATTACCTCGAAGGCAGATTGTTCTCATTAAAAAAAGTGCACAAGGAGCCTTCTACAATGAACAGTTATGAAAACAAACAAAAAAGAGCTGAATATGTTAGAAACATCAACGAACATATCACAAATGGTTGTCAGATAGTTTGGTTGGATGAAACAAATTTTAACCTTTTTTGTAGAAAAACGCAAGGACGCGCGAGACAAGGAAAAAGAGCAATTATGTACCTGCTTCAAAAGGTTTAAACATACACTTGATCGCAGCTATTTCAACTACAAATGTCGTCATGATAGAAACTCGCAGGGGATCATTTAAAGCAGATTCCTGTAACGAGTGGATGTTGGCTATGTTTCACCAGTGGATTACATCCGGGGATCGTTTGGAGGATTTGGTCGTCGTAACAGATAATGCTCCTTGTCACGCTCGTTTGCAAAGGATGTTTAATAATTCACCAGCTCAGTTGTTACGTTTGGGACCTTACAGTCCAATGTTGAACCCGGTGGAAACGATCTGGTCCAAAATTAAAAGTAAAAATAATTAATTAATATTATTTAATATTTTTTAATATTACTTGATCAAGTAATATTACTTGAATAACGAGGATATATATAACCCTTAGAAATATTGTATTTTATTATAAAGAAATATATAGGATAAGTTTACATACTATAACAGATATTTTAACTTAATTAATTATGTAAAAACTTATCTAAGATGTTAACTTTTAAAAATTATATACTTAAAATATTTTCCGAAGGTTCAAAGTCTTTTTACTTTAAACTAAAATTACTAGCTTAGCAGTTATTTTTTATAATAGAAAGTTAAAAGTAACTGACGTTACTTTTAACCTACACTTATAAAATTATCCAATACTAAAGCATCTCAGAATATCATTCCCACCTGACTAACTTTTAAACCCATTTTCTGATTTAACTGACACAAATATTTTTTGTTTGGATTTTATTTTTGCTCTTTGTCTTTCCGTAATATTTGTTAACCAATCAGATGCTGGTTGGCAAAACAAGTTATTAGCTAATCATATGCTGGTTGGCAAAAAAAATGTGCTTCACTTTTTTTCGGAAGTTAGACATCTAGTTAATATATATCATTGTATATAATATAAATAATTTGGGTTCATGCATGGCCTACTTAAATTACACGGCCTGATTTGTTGCATTATCCGTAAAAAATTAAGAGGCCAGTTTTTTTACAGCTCAAGTATAAAAGCTTCATTTTTGTTATGGTTAAGAGTCTTGTTTGCACTATAGTTGTTTTATCTTTATTTTATTCAAATGGTTTAATAATAGTTAGATTTTCTTTGAGAACTTACATTATTTTGAGCTAGATTTTTTGTTAACTGATTGCCTGCTTCAGTTTACTCCAATAACAAAGAATACTGAAATAGGCTTTCAGATATCTATATTAACACATACCAACTTGCTACTAAAAATAATCTTACATATTGCTAAAACTACTCACAATTCTCCATTGGAAATAATTTAAAGGTTTGTAATTTTGTATTTAATATAATTGCAATTATTAAGTAGAAAACATAAACTTTTCTTTAAAATATTTACACTGCAAAACAAGGTTTTCCAATGTAAATACTTTATTATGCTGCATGTCTCAAACATACAGTAATTAAAATGCAACAAATAAGGCAATTTATTTACAATAGGCAAGAAATATCAGGCATACCAACTGTTTTGGAGTCTATAGCTGTTAATAAATTTCTAATTTTTTTCATTGCCAAATAAATGCTTATCATATTTCTTTATTTAAATGGTTTCGCAGTGGTGAAAATTACAAATTGAAAAACTATAATATATTAGAAAAATCATTGACAAAAATTTAGTATCAAGAGATTATTTGCTTCTTGTGGGTAAGATGTACCAAAAAGCAGCCCATTATCAAAGTGGTAAACGATTTAATGATGATTGAGAAAATAATCTTTTTAAAGAAGTTTTTAAAGAAGTTTTTTGTTTTTATGATTGTAGGGCTTCAAAAACTTATTCTTATGTTTTGAAATCCTCATCTAAAGTTTACATAACTGGTTTATGTTTGAAAAAAGAAATTGATGAGTATATTACCTCAATGCACCAATCTGAATTTAAGATAAGAGCTGTTGTTACAGATAACCATTCTACAAATGTTAACGCATTTTTGTAGTTTAATAGAACATATACTGGAGATGGAAAAGTATCAATTTATCATTTAGTTTAGAAAAGGAGTGTTTAAAACATACTTGTTATTCTCGGGGTTTTTTTCTTCTTCTTGTTGTTACTGTAGTTACTGCTGTTTACATTACAGGGAATATATTTCTTAAAGTTTATTAAAAGATCAATTATTAAACAGGCAAGAAAAAGCAATAAAAATTAATTATCAAGTCACATATTTTGGAAACAACAAACAAGTTGTCAAAATTGACAATATTTGACGAAACAACTGCAGCTGTAATTTAGAGTTATTTTTCTGAAAGAAATAACGCAGCACAATTTTTATCATTATTTTATAAGTTATTTATCAAACTTAATTCAAAGCAGAAACTTAATTCATCCAATCAAACTCAGCAGTGTTGCTTTGAAAGGTGATAACAAACCCACACTTTATAGAGAAATTGCAAGTTGTACTGAAATTTGATCAAAATAAAATTTGATAAATACTTTAACCAAACAAACTTCTTGTGCTCTAATTACAACACTACAAGCAATTGTATTTCTTATGCATGATTTCCTTGAAGAAGGCTTTACATTTGTTTATAGTTCCAATTTACAAAGTGATCCTTTAAAGCTAGGTTTTAGTAAGTATAGTTAAATGACCAGTAGTAGACTTTTTGTGAGTCTTTCAGAAATATGCATTAGTAAAAAGATTTTGGCTGATTTTCCCAGTAAACATTTATCAGAATTTTGATAATCCTTAAAAAATATTATGCAAAATATTTCTTAGTTGTCTACATAAATACTAATGTCAGCTTTCTAAAGATAGCACAGATATATATACTAAAGCAAGTAATAATGGTAAAAATTAAAAAAATGATTTTAATGTAAAACTTATGATCAATAAACGTTACTTTATAAAGAGAAGAACCTATATATTCAATTCAACCTCTGTCTAATTTTATTTGTCATTTTTTTTAGAATTTTATGTTATTTCTCTAATAAAACAATGCAGTCATTCTTTTTCAATTAAAAATTTGTGAAACAAATTTCAAAGATTTGATCTAGGAGTTTTAATTTTACAAATAAAAACCACCAAAAATGGGGAATCAAATATAGATTTCGTAATGTTAACAATATTTTTTATAATAAAAAATTACATATTCATTGAGAAAAGATCAAGTAAAAGAATTCCAAAAAAGACAAAGACAAAATAAACATTTCTAACAAAAATTTCTTCTTTTAATTTCAATTATTAAAAATACAAAAGTACTAACCTTTTTTTTGTTCGATAGAGAGTTTTAGGCAATCTTAGCAACATGAAAGATTATTTTTAGTAGCATGTTGGTATGCGTTAATATAGTTATCTGAAAGCCTATTTCAGTATTCTGTGTTGTTGGAATAAACTGAAGCAGGCAATCAGTTAACAGAAAATCCAGCACAAAATAATGTAAGTACTCAAAGAAAACCTAACTATTACTAAACCATTTTAATAAAATAAAAATAAAACAATTATAGTGGAAACAAGACTCTTAACCATAACAAAAATAAAGTTTTAATACTTGAGCCGTAAAAACACTAGCCTCTTAATTTTTTACGGAAAATACAACAAATCAGGCCGTGTAATTCAAGTAGTACGATTCATGATATCATTTCTATTAATGCATAATCACTTTACCGCCTAATACCGCAAATATAAAAAATATCAAAATAATAACATGGTAAAATACAAATATTTTTAGAATAGAATAAGTTACCAAGGCCAGCGCAAAGGGGTTAGGGAATAGGGTGGTTGGTTTTGTGTGTGACATCCCATCAACTTTTAGCTCATTTAGTAAGCCAATTTGACTCTTTTAGATAAGTAAGTCGGCAAGAGTAGATTTTCAGAACAGTCACTTAGTAAATTTAAAAAATAAGTAATTTTTTTCATTTTTCTAGTCAGCTAAAATTTTAACAGCGCTCTCTAGGTGTTACCTACTTGAGCCCTGTAAGCTACAATAATTCATTTTTATTAAGTGCAACTTTTTTGGATCCAAATTATAAAAGTTTTCAATTCTTTGAAAAGTACGAGAAAAAAAAAAATATTTAAAATGCGTTAGAAAATTTTGTCGGAATTTCAATTGAAAAAAAAGTTTGTGATATAATTCCAGACAATCAAATCAAAAAAATTTAAGTTATCATTTGACGGTGAAAATGATGATTACGGAAATGATTGTGACAAAATAATAAGTTTAGATTTAAAAAAAGAAGTTAGTAGTTATATAAAATTGTCAGTAAATGAGCAAAATGTTTTTATACTTTTGGCATCAAAATCAACATGTGTTTCCAATATTGTATTGTATTTCAACAATGATTTTATGTACGCCTGCTACAAGTGTACCAAGTGAACGCCTTTTTTCTCGCGCACTAAATACTTTGTATGCAAAGCGAAACAGAATGACAACTGAATGTTTTCAAATGTTGATGTTTTTGTACATAATTTTTTATTTTAGTTTAAATTCATTAAATTTAATACTGAAGTTTTTTCTTGTGATTAATATTTTTTAATACGTTTAATTGTTCTTAAACAAATATTATTAAATTTAGTATTCAAACTCTTTCGTATGAAACTGATTTTTTTTTTGTTACAAAAATGTAAAAAATTAATTTAGTTTTTTAAATTTAAAATGTGTTTAAAAAAATGGTAAAAAAAAAAAAAATTGAAAATTAAAAAAAATGTGTGTTTATAATAAAAAATTATTAAAAAAAATGTGTGTTTATAATGTTCTTGAGTGTGCGGTTTTATCATGTTGCCTTTATCAAGCGCAAACTTTTTTTTTTACCTTTATTATTTTAATAGTTTCATTATTTTTAAATATTTATTTATATATTCTTTAGTATTTTTTTTAACATTTGTCTAATGAAAAAATATAAAAATAAATATAATAAGTTAATGAATTTTATTTGATAATTGTTTTGTCCCGGTTTTACAAGTGCTTAAAAACAACGTATTGCATTTTTCAAGTAATTAAAATGTCATAAACAATTTCCTGGTTTTAAAAGCGACCGCATTTAATAAAATGTTTTCATTGTATTCCCTCCCTTTATTATATTTAATCCCTCCCTTTATTATTATTTTTTTGTTGTATAATAAAATGTATTCAACAGTTAAGTATTATTTAATACATTTTATTATACAACAAAAAAATAATAATAAAGGGAGGGAATTTAATGCCCATTTATAATTTTTAAGTAAAAACAATATTTTTATATCTTCTGTATTTGGAAGAACTAGAATGCCAAATGCTTCTACTGCTTTGTTTCTAATTTTTTTTTATACTGTATTTTTCAATCTACTATATTTTGTTTTCTTTTGTTTATTTTTTTACTTTTTTTTGTATTTGGGGTGATTATCAATTGTTAGGAGAGGTTGATAATTGAAGGGGTAGGGAGGGGGAGTCGTAGATTTGTTGTGAAAATTAGAGATTGAATCCATTCCTATAATATGGCAGGGGAATGAACTGTACTGAACAACGAAGACGTAGGAGGGGAAGGGGTGCAAATGAAAAAAGCTTTTTTACCATAAAAATCTCACCAAAGTAGGGTTTTTTATTTAAAAGCCAAATTTCAGTTTTATTCGACCGAGTCTCAAATTTTCCAAATTACCGACAAAACAGACAGAATGCTGTAAACATGGGAAGGTTTACAACATTCCCGTCGGTACGGCCTTAGGCAGGGAAGATTATTTTTGATGTGCAATTATAATTGTACACTACCTATATGATGCAGCACATAAATAATATAACGCGACGTTAGAATTATCTTGTGCTATCTCCATGTTTTTGCAAACTGAGAAAATCGATGTCAAAGTTTGAATTTGTTCGCAGCTAAATTGAAAAAATATTTTGAGAATTTAGGTATTTCCTAAGATTTAAAAATGTTTTATTATTAATTTTTAGATTAAAAAAACTTTTTAAAATTACGCTAACGCCCTTTTTTTCGCACCCTCTTTTGGAGATAGAACAGAATAACTTTGGTTTTTAGTAAAATTCAAAAATATTATGTTGTTACATCATATATATTAAACATATTAAGTACATTTTTCAACAACGACATGTTAGAAATTGATGAAATTTTGTTCTACCTGCTAATTATTCTTACGCAGTACCATACACTCCTAATTTATGGGCATGAGCCCCTAAATTAGGGGCATGGGCCCCTAATTTAACGGGACCCTTTTCAAAATATAAGACGCTTTTTGTATTACCTAAAAAATTAAGTTTTTTTATATAAAATGAGGCCCTAATTAGGAGAACTTTTAGAAGAGCCTCTAACGACACTGTTCTTACGACTTACTTTTACTTTAATTACCTGTAGGCGCCGGCCCTGGACAAGACTAAGACGTCTAATTTAAAACGGAAAATTTGGCTGCGTAATAATAATATAAACGTATTAATATAATATAAACGTATAAAATAAATTATAAAAGGTATATAGGAAAGAGTTATGTTAAAAAAAATGTAATAATAAAAGAAATAACATTATGTAACTATCTGATAATTCACAACAATTCAACTAATCTAATCACAAACTCCATGCAAGATGAACTTGATTTTATTTTTCTTATGCCTGTGTATCCATTAATAGAGTTTAACTTTTTATTAAAAGTTATTGCAAATATTTACAAATAAAAAATTGTTACTCAAGTTAACGTCAGGAAGGGCATCAGGTTGTGAAACATTGCTTTAACTCTTTCATAGTGGCCTTTATGTCACTATGGAAAACCATCCAAACCAAACAAGTGGGGGAAAATGAATATAAAAGTACAAAAAAACAAACAAAAAAAACACAAGCTAAACAAAAGTTTTTATCAAGATTTCAAAATAATATTATTTCAATGTGTTTTATATTTATATTTATACTAAATAAATATTTTATTTAAATATGTTATTTATATGTATATTATTTATGTTATTATATATATATAAATATGTTATTTATATTTATACTAAACATATAACAACCCTAAAAATATTTTGACTTTATTAATGTTTTGTAAATGTTCAATTTATTATTGTTTTATAAAATGCAATATCAACAGCAGGCATGTATGAATACATGGAAATGATATCATTGGCTTTTGCAACAGATATAGACTGATAAGAAGCACGAAAGCAAGCTGCCATTGGTATATTGGTATTTAATGGTTTTGCAACAATGGTTGATGCTGCTTTCTTGACAGACTTATTTATACGAGCTTGTGAATAATTATCTGAAAACGAGGTTTTAAAAAAAACATGGTATGGCAGTCCGTTTCGATAAACAAGATTTTTAACCTTTGAATAAGGCACTAACTTATAACTTGACAAACCAGCGACAACTGAAAAATTGTTTACATCTCCTAATTGCATTTGGTAAACACAGAAAGGTTTTTTACGGTTTACATTTTTAATAGCTCTTTCTAGCCCAAGTGGACTAAATATTTCTGCAGCAGAGAGGGATTTTTCAATCTGACTATGAATGTTGTCACATTCTTGAATGCTGGAATGACCTGGCTCGCAGAACTTCTGTTCAATTACTTTTATTTGTGGATATAAGTGGATATTCTGTTCAATTACTTTTATTTGTGGATTATAAATTCACACAAAGCTGCTGACATGAAACTATTGCGGTTTTGTGGTACACATGAATCGAACCAAAGTATGAACTTATTTATGTCAAGGTCAGCCATGATTTTCAAAAGCAAACATGTTACAGCACTGGCTAGATCATTTCCTCCACGACCAGTCATGGCTTCGCGCCAAAGGATGCAATAACCCTTCCTGTTAAGCGAGCAATGACCAGTTAAGTTATAATTTGAAAGTTTTCGTTTGTAATAAAAGTTTCCCACATTAGCTCTAGGCAAATTTAAAACATTTTCAAGGTCAATACAAACAATTGCAGTTTTAGAATCAACATTTTGGCGATCATTTTCACGTTCAGTTTTGGTATCATTCCTTGATTTTATGTGCTTATTATAACTATCTGTTTGTTCATTGCTTGCATTAACAATGTTGCGATACTCATAGCATGTGTCACATAAATCTTTCTTCGGTTTTTGAAGTTCTATATTGAACTCGTGATTAAAGATATAACGATACATATGTTCTTTTGCTGGAGGAGAGACATTTTCATCACAATATATTTTATAAAGATCATACATTCTACCTATATTTAGTGATCCTTCCATGTATTCTTTATGTGTCTTTTTCCTGCTATAATGAGCATCAATTCTTGGGAAAAGGTTAATATGGTCTCGTACAACTTGTTTAGACTCTTCTAGTAACCTTTTTTTAACATGTTTCCCTGATTTTGATTGCAATGGTGTTCCAGTAGTTAAAGATTTATTAAACTTATGAAAGTAAAACACTCTATGGCTGCTAATATTCAATGTTGAAAGATAATATGATTTACAAACTCTATATTGTGTATTAGAAACAAAAAAGCTATAATAATAAGATGTTTTTCTTCTTGAATTGTCACCAGCAGCTGTCCGACAGCGTTTTTTCTCCAGATTTTCAGTAGTTTTAGAATAGAAATGTTTTTTTCCGTCATCATCTAAGGTCCAAAAGTTATCAAATATTATTTGACGCTCAATCTCAGATATATTGGTAGAACATTTAAATTTACAATTTCTGCAACTTTTTAGTGCAACAATAGATCTTTTTGGCATTTGTTCTCCTTTCGTATTTTTATAAGCTTTACCCGACTGACGTTGGATTTTTCTTACACTTTGTTTCCAACTACTCCTATCAGCTTTACGTTTCCTAGAAACCCCACCATGGGGCGACCGACGAGAAGGTGTAATGCCAAGCAGCTCTAACGATTAAAATATTAATTTTTTATTATCCAGGATGTATAAATAATTACTTTTAAATTTAATCTAAAATGGCACAAGCGAAAGTCGAATTCTACTTTTCCAAAATTATAATACAAATTAAGTTGAAAAACTACCTTCGTTTTGATTTAGGACAGGTTCCATTTCTTGGTCAATATTTGCAGTTGCCATTTTGAAAACAACAAAACTGATAAAATTATTCTGAACAACTTTGTAATTGTAATATGATTGGTTGATTGGAGATAATATTTTCAAGTTTGCTCATTAAGGAGATAGAACAATGCAATATTGCATGCAATACCGTGTTAAAAGTTTCATTTTTTTTCAATATAATTAAAGTAGAACAACACAATGCTAAAATATTCGAAAATAATAAAATCTCAATTTTTTCAAAAATTGGAGATAGCACAAGATAATTCTAACGTCGCGATAAGTTAAACGTTCAATAAGCGTACCAAATTTGATTTAATTGACTAAAGGGCATTATTTGTACATTCCGTGCTGATTTGGTGTTTATAAACAGTTGCAACAACCTCATAGGCAGTTGTATCCGAGCTTGGAAAAATAAAAATAATCGAATTTTGCTTAAAACATTTTTTTTGAACAACAGTTTAGTTCGACGGGGCTCTAGGATTCACAATTAGTAAAGTATTTAATTACGATATAATAATATCTATCGCCTTAACAAAGCTTCCTCGTGTGTAAAATTTTTATGCGAAAGATTATTTCTTTTTTCAAGCACTAAACCTTGCTTTAGTTGACTAAATTTAGTTACACTAAATATTTAGTCGATTAATTTGAGTTAACTAAAAAGTTAGTCGACTAATTTTAGTTAGACTAAAAAATTAGTCGGGTAATTTTAGTTTGCTAAAAAGTTAGTCGGGTGATTTAAGTTAACAAAAAGTGAGTCGACTAATTTTAGTTAACTAAATCATTAGTCGACTAATTTTAGTTAACTAAAAAATTAGTCGACTAATTTTAGTAAACTAAAATGTTAGTCGATTAATTTTAGTTAGACCAAAAATTTAGTTAAGTATTTTTAGTTAGACTAAAACTAGCCTTAACTCCCATCCCTAGTCTTCGGAATCTATTTTTTCCAAAACAATTAAAATCGGTTTGTATATACTGACAAACTCAAGCAGAATTTTAAAAATACATCGTTGCAACTTAGGAACTTTTTCAATGTTAAATGGCTAATTATTAACATTTTTTATTGCATTAGTAGTAACTCTTACAATGTCACGAGTTAAAGGATTATAAACATCATCTCTAACTGTTTTTACTTTGTAAAAAATGCCACGTGAACAAATGTAATCATTTTCTTCCTATTGATTTTTACGAATAACAGTCCAGTCTGTATTCCTTAAAAGAGTTTTTTTCTAATGCACGAACGAATTTCAGAGAAGTAACATCAACATCCATGATTTGGTCTAGATAAACGTCACTTGCATACTCTAGTGTTCTGTCAGTTTCTGGATCAGGACCACTACATGGTACAAAAACACAAATTAAGTCTGTCTTTACAAATAACGGAATAAGAAGTTGTTCTTTATCTAGAGAAATACTTTTTTTATCTTCTATTTTAAGTGTATTACATTTTTGATTTGTAAAGTACCGTGCTATGGTACGTACCATGGTCCATAGTGTAATAATGCTTGCATCATTACTGACATGACATCAAAATAAATATTGTTTACCAAATATAGCAGGTAAACAATGAACTTCTACATTTAGAAAATACTTTACATCTTTTAGGTCTATTTTATCTGCTTAATTTTAACGGAAATTCACTAAACGACTAAATGTATACATTTATATATGGAAATTCAGTAAACGACTAAATTTATACATTAGCCCCCTGAAATACTAACTGCCATTTTTTCATAAAATTTTTAATTCAGATCACAGTTACAAGTGTTAGTTACAAGAAAGGTAATATTACATTTTGAATAAATACAACTTTTTGGAATAGCAACTTTTGTCTAATACCAATTTCCCCTAAATTTTTTAATTTTTGTAAAAAAACGAGGTTAAATACTTTATAATATTTTAATAATCAAAATACTTGAGAACTTTAATTTTCTTTTTCACACCTATAACTTTTTAGTAATTATATATCTATCGGAAAAAAATCAATAAAGGTTTTTAGATTTTAGGAATGAAATACTTTATAATAATACTTTTTTTTGCCATAAAACTGCAGAAAAAAATATCATTAATAACATACTTGAATGCATGGCACATTTTGAAACGGGGTCCCATGTTAGAGCTTTCTGCAGGCCCCTTAATGATTGTACAAACAAAAAAGGAAAAGAAATTTTGTTTCACGGCAGATTTAAAAGGAAGAAAATCATAAATATAGATAAGCATAATAAATTTGTTATTAAAAAAAATTTCCTTTACTTTCAATAATTTTTATTTAGTGATTTCTGTTTTAAATTTTTAAATGTTAAAGTTAAACCTCAAGTTATCAATATTTTAAAATAGATTTTTCAACTTAATGAGAGTGAAAGGTTTTAAAGATTTATTCATTTAAAGATTAAAGTGCTTTAAGTTTTAAAACTGATGTTAACTTCACTTTTATCATAAAGTGGTAAAATTACGCCACCTTTTAAAACGTAACCTTTTAAAACATCAATTAATTCCTTAAATTAAAACAACTAAAATGACCAGCTTGACCTGACTACAGTTAGCCGAACAATATACTTTGTTTGGTTCAATATATTCATATAACCGTTTTTATTCAACCAAATATTTTGTTGAAAAGTGATGAGATCTGACACAACAACATCTTTGGCTAGGTATTGTTGTGTCAGTGGCGTCGCCAGTGGTGCGGGGTACGCAGGCCGCACCGGGTGACACCTTCACAACCTGACACAGAGGAGTGATACTAAAATAAAAAAAAAAATACGGCAGAACTGCTAAGTTCTGCCGTATTTTTAGATCTTGAATAAAAGACAAAAGATTTATAAATCTTTTATCTTTTATTCAAGATCAAAAGATTGTGTTTGGATGCTCAAAACATTTTTCTAAAAGACTTATGAACATGCCGAATCGCAGTATTCTATCTATAAAATGCTAAACGTCTAGATGATAAAAATATCGTGACATCTGTAATCCATTTCATGGTTGTTCTCCACTTAATTAAATTAGATAAACTTAATTATCCAGTATTTGTACTAAAAAAAGTATGATTAAGTTAGTGACTAAGTGAGGTGTCCAAAAGCAATCCTTTAAGATTAAAGGCACATTAGCCATATGGCAAATATAGGGGACTGCCTAGGAGCGCCAACCAAAAAGGAGCGCCTAATTTTCTATACTCTGTAATATATTTTATCAAGTATTTTTTTTTTTTAATTTTTTATCACATAATCAGAGTTGATTTTATATTTATTTGAGATTTTTTAAAATTTTCCTATCATTATGGTACCGGAATTTTACGAAACCGTTTTTTTTGGCCAATTCTGTGACACGCTTTTTTAAGTTTGTTGAAATGTCCTATGAACTGTTATGTTATGAAGTGTTACTTTCACAGCAAAACAAGTTTATAATATACTAACTTACATACATATTTACTCTATTCTTACTAACTTACCCCAATTGAGGTAAGTTAATAAGAGTGAGGGTGTAGCTACAGCTCTAGAGGGTGTAGCTAAAGGACTTCTAACCTATTAAACTAAAGTATCCAAATCATATTTGACGGTACCCTGTTTAAAAAATATAAGTAAAAATTTTAAATTTTAATACAATATTTCTACCTTCTTTAAAAACAATCTAGATTTTTCAACATACTCAAGGGTTTTGTAAACGTCCTTTTAGCGCCCTTCACGCACCTTTTGTATATGTACATATTACACTTTGTATGACTTTTCTTTTGATACCAAGTCGTATATAATTCGATCAGAATTGACAATGTTAGAACATTTTAAGTTAAGAATTTATATATCAAAAAAAATCTTTTATATCAGAAACTCGGTACTTAAAATGCCATAACTTTTTGTATAGTAGTTCAATTTTGTAAATTTCTTTACCTTTAAAATACTGAATTAAAGACCTTTCTAATGATATATAACAATCTTTTTCTAATGATATATAACAATCATTTGATGAGTTAAAAAGTTTAATGTTTAAATTAAACAACGAAACCAGAAGCTGGATACTCGTGGTTCGACGCCACCTCTGGGCAAGTTTATAACATCGGTAAGGAATGAGGCCTAAACTTCCTTTCAAATGCTCTTCCACGGTGCTCAGTGATAAGACCGTAAGAACCTCTTGGGGCACCTAAAATAAAAATTAAAAAAATATATATGTTTAAAAAAAGAACGCAGAATTTGCAGTGACCTTATACTGCAATACAAAATTACTTATCAGTTACAAGAGGTTAAATTTTACATACCACAAGCCCAGCCTTTTTTGTTAAATTCACGATATAATCTGAGAAGAAACAGCCAATGTTTAAAACCACTTCTTTACAAATTGAGTTACGAACCGATGGAACAAATTAACTCAGAATGTAGTTGATGCACCCACTGTGCACTTTTTAAAAAAACACGTTTAAAATGTTGCTTCGGCTGCAGCAATGTCCATTGTCAGCATAGGAAAGCCTAATGTGCTTCCCTTCATCAATTCAATCAAGAAGTTGTATTGATTACTGTAATAAATAAATAAAAAAAAAATAAACAACGAAAACTTTAAACAATAGCATTGTGTAATAGAATGTACCGGTTTCTATTTATACTTTTACAGTTTACTTTTTTATTAAATTAATAAATTAACAAAAACAACAGAAAATTAGTTTTTACTGAAAAATGGAATAATCGCAACATGCCGATAACGATCGCGATTCTTTTTAAGATGCCGATAAGTATCATTTGGCATTGTCATTATAAATTAATATTGCCGCAATATATTTTGAGATAAAAAGTTTTTTTTTTAATTTGAAAGCAGGATAAGTAGTATTTTGTTGATAAACATTTTATCATTATACCATAATATCAGAACTAATTCTAGCTGGTTCCATAAAGTTTTATCTATGATGGAGAGACTTATTCAGATGGAGATGGAGAGACTTATGTTTTGACGTTTTTAAGCAATAAACTAGTTTTTTATTGACCACATTTTAGTAAAGAAAAAAAATATTTCTTAAAATAAAAAAAATTTCATTTTTTCAAAACTAATAGATAGAGAGTTTTGATAAGATGGTAAGGAAGGGAGAACTAAACAATTAAATATCAACCCATCACCAAGGATGTGCACCTCCTCCTTTATTTAACGGGTGAGAGTAAATACCAACAACATTTATATACCGTAAATATTGAAGCGTATAAATCAACTAAATTAAAAAGTTTTAAAACTTTTTAATTTAGTTGTAAAATTCACTAACGTTTTGCTTCAAATTAAATTTAAATGTTTGATTGTTTCGGCTTTAGTTATAGGTTAAAACTCCATCCGTTTAGTATGAAATATTTAGATTCATTTTTATTTGTATTTGTTACTAAAGTAGTTTCCATTAAAAATATCAATTTCATTTAAGGCGATAGTTAACTAGTCTTAGTTCAAAGTTGGTTGTAAATTAGGAACGTTTGTAAATTTGGTTATCTTTTCTTAATAGAAAAGATTACTATCCCAAATCAATAACAAATTCCAGATTTTCCAGCATTTTATAACAACTATATTTTATTAACTTTTCTGTACTTAAGGAAATAGTATTCTCAGATCCAATCGATATTCGCAGCGTGCTACATCTTGTTTTCAGAAAAAGATTAATCAAAATGTGAAACCTGGTTTTTAGCAAAGATAAATTGAACAAAATGAGTAACGATCGAATGGCTAAAGTTGAAAAGGATACTCACAAAAACGCTAAAATAATCAAGTTGCTTGAAAATAAAGTAGCGAGTAGAAAATTTAAATTTTTACGAAAAACTTTTTGATAGAAAAATCAAGACTTTATCTGATTCTCACGAGAAAGATGATATTTTAAGCAAAGGAGGGATAAAAACTTATAACGATAATGTCGAGGTAATGAACAATACAAATATAGAATCTGTACGTATATTAAACACTCGGATAGACGAGCTTAACAAAAAGCTAAAGAGTGCACCATTAAACCATACTTAATGCAACCATACTTAAGGGTAAATCAGTTGAGGAAGTCCAACATCGCCATCGACTAATCAACATCGTCACGTCTGAAACTGAAAATCGACAAAACCGGGCATCTAATGTCATAATTGTAGGGCTACCCAAATCAGATGATTACGACGATATAATAGCTGCAAACAAGTTTTTCAATGTATGTGGAGTTGACAGTACCAAAGTAGACTACATCAGCAGAATAAAATCTAGCAAGGTAAACAACACAATCCATAACTCCAACATAGTCAAGGTCTCTTTAATAAATGAAGGAGATTAAACAACGAAAAACTCCATCAACATGTAGCAAGACTTACTTCTATTGACAAATCTGAATGGCCACACGTAATATTCTTTTCTGAAACTTGGTTCAGTGCTACGTCAGACACTACCATTGCTGGCTATCAGCTGCATAACACAGACCGTGATGGTAGAGGGGGCGGTGTTGCAATCCACATCATAGATGGCCACGCTAACAGCAAGGTTACCGACGTCACACTCACCTCGACATCCGTAGAACAAATCTGGCATATAATACATTTTGAAAACGAATCAATACTTCTTGCTTGTATGTATCGCCCAATAGATAAAAACGACGACACGCTCACTCAGATTTTTGCCTCTATTAAAGCAGCGCAACAAAATTAAAGTGTTCAACAATGCTTTTGTATGGTGATTTTAATTTTAGCCACACCAGTTATAAACCATGCAATCGTCTAATCTCAATAAACGAAGGAAATTCGCTTGGACATACACCAATGGGAAAACCTCACTGTCTTTTAGTCGGTCTTTTTGCAGTATACTCCAACAAGAACAAACAAACATTTCCTAGTCGCCGACGGCTTATCTGGAGTAAAGCAAATTTTGATGCAATTTCATTAGGTATAACTTCTAAAGAAATACCAACCAATCTCTCTGCAAACGATCTGTACAGTTGGTTTATTGACGTATATAACAAAGCTGTAAAATTGCACATTCCATCAACAACGACTCCATTTAAAATTAAGCAAGATCTTTGGGTCACACCAAAAGTATTGGAAGCAGTAAAATTAAAACGATCAACTTGGGCAAAATACGTTGCTGCTGGTAAAGATTCTCATGCAAAATTACGTAATAGAAGTAAAGAATAAGAAGTTTCAAGGAATTACTAAAACGTATGTACTCACACGTAAAAAACAAGTTTAAAATACATAATCACATTAGTATGCTTGAAACAGCGATGATAACATCACCGAAGACTCTAAGTTTATAACTTCAACGATTAAAAATTATTTTCATTCAGTTTTTGTCGAAGAACCCCCAACATCTTTACCAATATTTGAAGAGAGAAAAAAATCAACTTGCAAAATCGACGAAAGTTTGTTTACAGCTGCTACAGTACAAAACTACTTATTCTGCTTTGACGACACTAAATTAATGGGACTTGACGGAGTACGTCCTCGTGTTTTAAAAAACTGCGCAAAAACTTTTGCAATACCTCTTGCACTCATTTTCAAGCAATCCTTTTAAACTGGAAATGTCCCAGATCTTTGGCGTAAATCAAATGTTACCCCTATTTTTAAAAAAGGAAACAAACTCAAAGCTTGTAATTATAGGCCGGTATCTCTTACCTCTGTTCCGTGCAAGGTAATGGAGAAAATTGTTAAAGAGAGGTTTATGAAACACTGTACACTACACAATCTAATTTCAAAATCTCAGCATGGGTTTGTAAATCACAGAGGTTGTCTTACAAATTTAATTGAATCCCGTGACATTCTCACGGACGCAGCTTACCGTGGACACATTGTTGACATAATATTTACAGACTTTGCCAAAGCTTTTGATACAGTACCACACAAAAGACTCTTCACAAGATTCAGGCCTACGGCATTAGAGGCCAGCTATTCCACTGGATCTCTGCTTGGCTAAGTGAAAGAAAACAACGTGCAGTTATTGAGGAACAAACTTCCGAGTGGAAAAGAATTACAAGTGGAGTCCCTCAAGGATCAGTGCTTGGACCAGATGGCATTAGCAATTATAGCAAGTTATACGCCGATGATAGCAAGATCATAGGAATTATAAATACTAATCAATCATCCTCTGATTATGAAACACTGCAAACGGACATTGACAACGCTGTAAGTTGGTCACATAAATAGCTTATACACTTCAACATCGAGAAGTGCAAAGTAATGCACATTGGTTGCCGCAAAAATAAATCAACACATACCTATACCATGGCAGACATCAACAGTAACCGACATAACTTATCCCCAACGTGCATTGAGCGCGACCCTGGGGTACTAATATCCGACAACCTCAAAGTGAAAACACAAGTAGAAGCAGCAGCTTCGGCCGGAAATCGAATGCTTGGTAGCTTCAAAAAGATATTTCGATGCCGTAGCCTCCAGCTTTGGAAAAAATTGTACCAGCTATACGTTCGAACGCATCTAGAGTATTGTGTACAACCCAGTGGGCACGGGACCTAAAAAAGACGTCTTTTGAACGTTCAAAAGACGTCCAAAACGTTCAAAAGACGTTCAAAAGACGTCCAAAACGTTCATAAGACGTTTAAAAGACGTCTTTTTTACGTCCGTGCCCACTGGGAAGCCTGGTCTCCACATCTTAAATCGGAAGTTGTCCTTCTCGAACGTGTGCAAAAACGTGCAAAGTTATATCGTCGATTAAACATTTTAATTACGAAAAACGACTACAACTACTAGATCTAACCACGCTGGAAGAACGCAGAATTCGCAGTGACCTTATACTGCAATACAAAATTGCTCATCAGTTACAAGAAGTTAAATTTTAAAGAAACAGCCGATGTTTAAAACCACAACTGATAAAAAGAAATTGAGAACGTCAGCACTTCTTTACAAACCGAGTTACTAACCGATGGAACAAATTAGCTCAGAATGTAGTTGATGCACCCACTTTGCACTTTTTTAAAAAACACGTTTAAAATGCTGCTTCGGCTGCAGCAATGTCCATTGTCAGCATAGGAAAGCCTGATGTGCTTCCCTTCATCTATTCAATCAAGAAGTTGTTTTGATTACTGTAATAAATAAATTAAATTAAATTAGACTGCATAATTAAAGAATAGTTTAGAAATAATTCGAATTTTTGTTAAAATTCGATATAACGAATTTTTTTAAAAGTTAGGTTAATAAGTTAAGTTTTTTTTATCTAAAGATTTCTTTTCGTTTTTTAGATTTTTCAACTATTTTTTTGTTTAGTTTGGTATAAATTTCCAGCGCATTTGAGAATTTATTGTCTGACAAAATTTATTCATAATAAATGAAGGATAACAGTGGTTATTGAAATAGAAAGTTAGCAAAGGGACCATCCATATTTATAACGTACGCACCGAGAGGGAAAGAGGGGTCGCCCAAGTTGAGTAATTTACAAAACAATATAGATATTTTAGTTAAAAAAAAATCGTTTGACATCATCAAACAAATATTTAAAAAAGGAAACCAGTTTTTTTTTAAAAAAATGGATGATACTAATAAAAACAACCAATTGTAGGTTGTCGTGCGCAAATCTATGTCTTAGAATTTGAAATCAGCCCAGCAGAAGAAAGCAAATCGTTTGTGGGATGCAACTAAAAATATATGATTCAGTAATAGATAACATTGGGAGAAAGTTGTTGCAACTGAAGAGTCAATTAATGTCATTTTGGGTTCGTTCCAGTATCCCTAAATCTAAAATGTCTACCAATTCTAGCAACAAAGCTGAAACAACAATTACATTAATAGTTGAGGAGACAGTCGGGCAACAATCAAAAGACAAAGCATCCACTACTGCTACTGTTGCTGACAAACGTGCCGAAACTTTTTCTGAAAAGGCAGCAAAAATATTTAACCCCAAAGCAGAAGCGTCAAATTATAAAATCCAACTTCAGTTATCCCACAACTGAATGAACAACTGTTAGCTTTGTATGGGGCCTAAAGTTGAAAATGAATACTGTCAAGATGGATATTAAAAAGAAAAAGAATGAACTGAAAATGTTGGAAGGTGAAGCTGATCGTCAACGCAAGCGTCCTAGCAAAGCGTTGACGATCAGCTTCACTACGACAAAGTAGCCAAGCGAAGTAACCATATACGAGGTGCAAGGAAAGAAACGGCTATTTTTTTTTTTAATGTTTAAAAGAAAATGCATTGTTATTATACCCTAAAAAAATTATTAGTTTAAAAAAATTATTATTATTTAGTTAGAACATTAAACAAGTTAATTTTTAAATTTCCAAACTTTAGTATATTTGTTCTAATTCCATATTGAGAAGATTTACAAAAAATTGCAACGATTTGTGTCTCTGTTACCCACTGTTCATCATTAGCTTATTCTAACCAACCATAAACTTTAAAAACTGAGCATTTAAAGTTTATGGTTGGTTCTAATGCCAGATTGTTTATGGTTGGTTTTATATTTTAATCTACTTTAAGTCACTTAGTTTCATTTGTTTTTCTGAAATGTTCGTAGAGTTTTGTGATTATTTTGTTTATTGACTTTTAAAATATTCGACTGCCTTGAGTTTTGTACATACGAGCTTTTTTGTTGTTGTTGTTGCTTTTATTTGCTTATTATAATAGGTTAACCGTATTTCACAGTAATCAGAATGCATAATTACATTTTTTTTTTTAATTTTAAAAAACAGTATTTTTAGTTTTTTAAAAACTTTAAACAGTTACTACAAATCAAGATCTATCAGTTTTAAATTTTCAACTTTTATTTTCTAACTTATTATAGTTTATTAATACATTATACATTATGTATAGATTTTTTAATTAATTATTACATTAGTTATTATCTTTATCTTCTTCATATTACTCGCATTATTTATGCATGCATCGCTCATAGGCAGTAAAACGTTAAATGTTGATACACGTGTCTCAATAGCCAAAACTTTTTAAGTCCAAAAACTGCTTTCATTTGACATTTCATTGTGTAATACTTTTTAATGAAAAATACTTTTCAATCAAAATGATAAGATTAAAAGATTAGGAATTATCTTTTTAATGCTTTTCCGTTTTTGAAGCACACTTGAGAATTGCGTATATCCCCACTTGATTCATTAAATATTGCAATAAAAATTCGGACCATTTGTTGCAATATAGTTTTTATATCTTAAAAAAATTTTAAAAAGGTATAGATTTTATAGTGTACTATAGGACAAAAATTACAAAAGCAAATAATAGTTTTTAATTTCCCATAAGTTAAAATAAATTTTCTTAATACAAAAAAAATTGGAAAAATTGGAGAAAGATACTCTTATAAACATATACTAATAACATATTGTTTTTCATTTTTACCGTTGTTAATGTTATTGCTTTTCTGACATCTAAAGTTGCTTGACTAAATATTTACATGAGCAATATGTACAGATAAATACTGCTGTTATAATAAAAATAATATGTACAACCAAACACTACTGTTATAACAAAAAAATATTATCACTTTGTTTGAAAAGATATCAAAATATTACTTGAAAAGATATCAAAATATTACTTTTAAAGTAGTATTTTGGTATCTTTTCAAACAATGTTTAAAAAATGTCATATATATATACGTATATATATATATATATATATATATATATATATATATATATATATATATATATATATATATATATATATATATATATATATATATATATATATATATATATATATATATATATATATATATATATATATATATATATATATATATATATGTATATATATATATATATATATATATATATATATATATATATATATATATATATATATATATATATATATATATATATATATATATATATATCTTTAAATTCATTCATCTCGCTGAACTGAAAAGTTTGAGTCGAAAAATCCGGATTAAAAAAAGTACTTCAATTTTTATTTGCACTTTGCTTTTCGTTTGCGTGAGTAAACGTGATTCAAAAAGTAAACTCGAGAAAGCAATCTTTTTCACCTATAAAAGCTTTTATATTGAGAATGCTTTAATAAGTTTTTCATTTCTGATGATTTTTTAAATTATTTTTAATTCTTTCAGTTTCATTGTTTGAGATGCCATTTAAAACATTTCTAAAACAAAAAGCAAATAATTTTGTTTCTTTCTTTAAACCCATCAATGACAAAATGTCGATGATTTGAAGTGCTTCTTAGACAAAACTATTAAAACAATAAAAGAAAGTTCAAATTATTGAGGTTTGAAAAACAAACTTGCCAAAAGAACTTGTTTAGTTTTCAATAAAGCTTTAGGTTTTAGAAGTACATTTAAAATAATTGCGTAGTTAGTCAACTAAGCATTTGGCAAAGTTGCGTGCGTAATCGTAGAGCTTATTGTCGAGTTGGAAAAGTTCAAGTAGGGTCTTCAAATCTATAAATACACTTTAAGTTTAGTTACGAAATCAAAAAATTTAAGCTGTTAAAGAAGGAGAAAGAAGAAACCGTGTAAGGTAGTTTATTACTTCAAATATAAATATTTTAACATGTAAATGTACTATATTAAGAATAAAACTACATATTGTGTTAAGCATCATGATGCTCAAAATATAATTTTATAGTATTTTGATAAAATATTACATTAATTGATTTTTCTCGTTGAAAAATGAAAAAAGATTTCTCTTTTTGTTTTGTTTTTGACATTATTTGTAATAATATTTGATAGAGTTTAGTCACCACCTTTAATAGGAGTACACACACACACACAAACACAAACACACGCACACACACACGCAACAAAGTTCATTGTATAACACGTTGAAGTTGTTGATGTACATAGTATTCATATTTCAAACTGCAGCATTAAAAATTATTAAAAAACTGTCCGTAATTCCTCAATTTATTTTAGATTAAAATTTAGAAAAGATTAATACTTTTGTTTTTGATGTGTTTTGTTGTTTATACTTTAGATGCATTACGTTCCAAAAAATTTGAATGCATTTGTTGCGATAAATGTTATGGTTAGCTTAAGTGTGTTTTTAAGCTTATAAAGTGTTTTCTTACTTTTTATTATTATAACCTGGTAATATTTTCTTACTTTTAATTATTGTGGCCTTATCATATTTGGTTAACTCTAATTTAAAAGTCATGTGTAACAACAGATTTACCACGTTGTATAGATTAAAGTGGATCAATGCCTTAAACATAATAAAACAGTTTATTTTGAAATTACTTGTTTTAGTGGTATTTATTCTTATTATCTTATTATAAATATATAGTTTTTATTATGGATATATAACTACAAAGTTTTGTCTGATTGTGTGCGCGTGGACTAGCCTCATTTTAATACTACGTTTCAATACAATTTTTTAATACATTTAATCGAATTTAAAATAAATGAGTAGCGACAGCGCATTTTTATAATATAGCTGACATCTCAGTAAAAGTAATTTATTAAAAAAAAATTAACTTGCAGTAATTAGATAAAATAATTTGCCGTATTTCTAGTAACTAACTAAATGAAAAACTCTAATAATAACCATCTTCAATTAGGCAACTTGGTAATCTTATAAATGAATTGAAAATAAGAATAATTAAATAATCATTTTAAATATAACAATTTATGTTTTACAAAAAATATATTTTTAAATTTATTTTTAATCAATTTAACCTTCTACAACAGTATCCTTTTATTTGCATGCGTTCTTTACGACTGTTTTTAGCTATTCTTTGTTTTTATCACACTTTCTTTTAGTATTTTTTTCTGAAGGCATTTGTTTTAAAATCTTATTATCAGTATAAGGTATAAAAAAAAATATTTCTACGTCTGTTTAATTGTTAATGCTTAATAGAGTACGCCCTGATATATTGCAAGCAAGCGGATCAAAGCTAAGGATAATTAATTAGTTTAAACGTAATCAATGTAAATCTAATTTACGCTAACTTAAACTTTTAGTTGCTACAAGTTTTCTGTAAGTGACAGTAAATTAAATGTCTGATGTTTAAATCTAATTTGCATCTTTTCTTAAGCAGACAGAGGTAAAAAACCATTATTGCTTTCGCGTTGCTTATAAAGAGCTTATACAAACAGACAGCATGAACAGTGGAATAAAACCAACATTAACTGTTAATATTTATTTATAAATTTAACAATTGCTAAAAAGTTAACAATTATTTATTTGTCGTCATGTTTCCGGCAGGTAATTTAAAATCGGTGCCTTATCGATACAAGTAATTACTTCGAGATAAACTTCTTTCTAAAACTTGGCATAACTCTTTATTAAAATGTATAATAAAAAATAAAATGCGGTGGCTACTTATTATTATAGATAGTATTTTATCTGATGGCTGTAAAGCAATTTCAATGACAATTAAATGTATACCAATTATTGGTGACCAATCATTGATGCAAAATGTATTTTTTTGTGTGTGTAGGAAAACTTTGTGTGAAATTTGTATGCGAAATTTAATCAGAAAGATCGCACGAGAAACTATTACGTGAAACCATAGACTTTTCAGATATTGGCATGTTCTATTTTTACACGTTCTTTTTTTTTTTTTTTTTTTTTTTTTTGCTAAAATGTTTGCTTATCAGTTCATCGCCACTTGACAATAAGGATATTAGAGCTGTCAAAATGCCAGAGATTACAGTGTGAATAACCCGTAAGCTAAACATTTTAAATGGCGCTAATGTTATTGATTTATTTTAGTAGAAGATCTTCTTGCAGTTGTGTTTATATTTTATAAATTTTTTTATTTCCAAACAAAAGTATTTTCTTTTTGTTTTAATTTTATAAAATATTATATCTAGATATCAAATATAATACAATAGCAGAACAATCATGAAATCTCATTTCCTGTTACTGGTGTTAGGTAGGCTGAAAAATTTCTCTTGCATAATTTAACGCGTATCATTTTTTCTCTTGCATAATTTAACGCGTATCATTTGTCACATAAAGTTTTTCGTTCTCGTTTTCAAAAAAATTATTTTTATTTAGTTTCTTTTTATTCTACAAAAGCCGCTAATGATAAATGCGAAGATTTTAGCAAACATATAGATTTTCATAACCCGACATTTTTTTATGCTCCACTATCACCGATTGGTTCGTGGACATCCTCAAGGTTTTAACCTTTTTTTTTATTGCTATTTTTTATTTTTTATATTTGTTTCCAGCTTTCATTTATTTGTACTATGTTTTGTGTAGTTTTTGGTTATATGTAATGTACAGTCTTTTAAATGTGATTTTTTTATTATATTATATTATTTTTTATTATATTATATTATATTATATTGTTTCATAATTCTTTACCGTATAATGTTCTAATTATGAACTTTTTTATATTAGTTGCGAAGTGATCCCCGGTCCACGTTATATTCTTCGTAAATGGAACATAAAAGAATCAGTTTTTTATGGAACTATTTTCCATTATTCAGACAGTTGGTGTACTCAGCCATTGTTTTCAGTACAAGTATCGGGTTCTTACAAAATACATGCGGCAACTGCGACTCCTCAAGCAAAAATTTCGAAGGCTTGTGAATTTAAATTTGAAAAAATATTTTATAAAACTGATAATGTAACTACATTACAAGAGACGTTAGAATTAATTAAACAAAAATGTATTGATGCTATTCCTGTTCTGACAATGGTAAAAGAAAGTGACAGCGAAAATATTACGTGGGACTTGTTTATAAATAAAAATATCAAAATTGAGAACGCCGCTATCACAAAAAAACATTGCAGATATTATTTTGGTCTCCACTCTAACTCGTACAAAAAAATAAGTATGATTGGATTGAAAAAAGATTTCAGTAACGAAAATGATGTGCTTTATTTTTCTGATATTCCTCCAAAGCATCATGAAAAGAGTAAAGATTATATAGGGGATGGATTTCAATATGGTCTTTTTCGAGTTCACAGACCTAATTGTCCTGTTTGTGAATTAATTAATGTTTCTGAAGAACAACCTATTTTGCCGCCTTACGACCATTCCCAGGATTTTATAGGGGGATGGGTGTCGAGTGTGTGTGAGGCAGTAAACGACAATACATTCCAGACTCGATATTTTGAGTTTTATCCACCAAATGGTGAAAATTTTGGGGATGTTTCCTTGCAAATCAATTTATACTTAGATCAAAACTGCAAAGATAAAAGATTAATTATTAAAGCACGTGGTAAAGTTGATGAAATATCTCCGCATGAATCTGTTGACGGCATTTTAAAGCTTTCGCTAATTTTAAAGTCAATGTTACTTACTGGTTACAATGGTCCGACTTTAGGGATTATGCGACAACCTGATAATCGGTGTGGAGATTCTGAAAAATGGAAATACGGCTTTGAACAAGATGTTACCCATACAAATGGGTGCAAAATGCTTGGATTAATTGTACCAAAAAACTCAGACATGTTTATACGAGTTGTTAGTAGACAAGGCAAAAAAGAACTATACATCCAAGATAATGATGAAAAAGGAACATTTTTTACCGATTATTTAATTCCTTGTAATATTGCGTCTGCAAATATTTCTAAAATGACTACAAGTGAGCTTCCTACACCTCGAATAAACTTGATACCAGAAGCTCCAGATTTTGATATAATGGACCAGGATTTTGACAGTCCATCATCAACTGCATCTTCATATAGGTGCTCATTAGTTTTGTTGGTTTTGTTGAAAATGCTAATGCAGTTCTTTGATTAATAACAATAGTTATAACACGAGTTGGAAACCATTTTTCACGGTAAATAGTTCGGAGATTTATTGTTTTAGGGTAAATGTATTTTACAAGACCAACCGGCATCCGACTTTAAATCAACACGGTTGGGTGCCGGCTGTTAAGTAGTTGGATGTACATATTGAAAATAATGCTCTAACTAAAATTGAAATATTTAAACTTTGGCATAGCCTTTTCATTTTCATTTTTTTATCATATATTTTTTAAATGTAAATATAATTTAAATTGTAACAATATAAGTTATTAAAGCATGATTTTTCTAGAAACTACGTTTTATATTCTATATATATATATATATATATATATATATATATATATATATATATATATATATATATATATATATATATATATATATATATATATATATATATATATATATATATATATATATACATATATTATGGAAATTCAAAAGATGTAGTAAATAAACCGATGCAATATTTATTTAGATTAGCAAACCTTTTATTAAAAACTCTTACTCGTTCTTATGACATTTATAGTGGATGTTGTAAACATATAGGCCAAATAAAGATATTTAAAGCAGACTAAAAGCGTTAGAAGTATTTAAATATAACTCAAATATTTTTCTTATTGGCTTTATGTTCAAAATTGATTTGATTTGATAAATATTTAAGAAACATCTCGTTTTTAAAAACACAAGTTTGTAAACACACGTCATTAACGGCGCTAGAAATCATCATTTAAGAATAATTTTTTAAGAACATAAATACTTATACGCATAATTTAAGCCGTTAACACTGTCATGCTGAGTCAATGTCTCTTTTAATATAACTGCATAAAAGTTTGCTACTGTATCTATTTGTTTCTTACAATTTATCATTTTTTAAATTTAAAAAAATAAAACAAAATCAAATTTAAGGCCGATGCCGATGCATCAATATCGACTTCTAATAAAAAATATATTTAATATATCGAAACTGACGTTGGCGCAAGATATTTTACGATGAGCGCGTCATGAAAGTTGTTTAAAACTGACGTTTGCACAAGATATTTTCCGATAACTGCGTCACAAAGGTCTTTTTTCGGTACAATGATGTATGCATACTTTTTTTTTATAAAGTTTTATCAAAACCTAATCACAGATATTTAAACAGCTCTAATTGCAGATAATTTAGCAGCCGTTATAGAATTTAGCCGTTATAGATAATTATAGAGAGCAGCTGTTACAGATAATTGAACAGTCGTTATAAAAAATTCAATAGCCATTTTAAAGCACAATAGTTATATAGTTTTTATTGAATGGAATACGTTTTTCCATTGGATGAGTTAAACAAAAATTTTCTAGACAATAATATTTACAAGAATTTTTAACACTGGAATCTTGGATTTACACCCATTTCTGGGTCAACTCCTGCAGAAAAAGAAACAGAAATGATATAAAAATTTGGATTAAATTTGCGAAGTTGTGTTGTTTGCTGCGTAACTGATGGAGCTAAGATAATGATTAAGTTTCGGAAAATTTTTTTCCTCCTGAACAAGAAGATTATTCTGGGCTGCAAAAAAGATTTTGTACGAAAATATTGTTTAAAAATATGAGAACAAAAGTCACAATTTTGCAATAGAAAAGCTCTGTGAAGTTTTAAAGACAATGTGGGAGTAACAATAAGGAAAATTTCCAGTTCATTGATGGTAAAATCAATAAAAGTATTCCTCTACCAAAGGTCAAAGTTTATTTTAAGTTCAAATTATTAAAGTTCAAAAAAATATTACACTAATCAAAATATATTTCGGTTTATTACAACATATTGCAATATTATTGCGCATTCAATTTAAATTGCTATATATTGCTCAATTAATTGTCCAATAAAATATTAATAAAATTATACAAATGTAATGCGTAATTTAGATGCATTTAAATATAAATAATTCTGATGCTTTTCTAATTGCCCGTGTCATTTTTTTGTTTTACATCAATTTAATGCGTTTATAAGCAATAGCAAGATTGTTGTTAAAATTTTACAATATTATTGCAATATTATTACAATATTATTGCAATTAATTAGACTATTTAATTTTTTTTTTTTGAGAACGTGCGTTATAAAGTATATATAAAGCCACAAGCAAAGACGTTTATAAAATAAAAATATTATTTTGGATTCAAATTGGTCAAATGTACGCTTCTAAAGTAATTAAACTTAAGTACTTAATGAAACTTAATCAGATAAAGGTTTGAATTAGGACTTGATAGATTAATTGACTAAAGTCAATTATGTGCAAAATAACCTATTGCACCTTCTAACATCGTGTGCAATCCTGTCCGTTTTCTCTATGCTATCTACTTAACTCGATTACTTCTATTTTTCACTCTAACATATCTTCGTTCTTTCCAAAATCACTTTACTCTTGGTCCGTAGAGTCGGTTACGACGCTTCTTGGGGAGCCGAACTTGTCTTTGCGGGCCTTGATTATGTGGCCTCTGTATGGCAACTAGCCGGACGAGGATAAAGCACAATATAAACAAAAATAAAAACAAAATATTTTTAAAGTTTGAAAAGACATCACCCTGTCATATTGTCACCCGTGTAATTTTTATTATCAATGTTACGAGATTATTGCCCAATATAATTGCAATTTTGTTGTCAATATTACGATATTATTGCCTAATATATTGCAATCCATTGCAAGATATTGGCAAATATAATTACAATTATATTGTCAATATTGCAATATTATTGCCCAATATATTGCCAATCCATAGCAAGACATTGGCAATATTGGCCAATGCAATTGCAATATTATTTCAATGTTTTAAAAAAATATTGATTAGTGCAAGTTGTTTTCAAGCTTTTTAACGTATATATTTAATAAACATCGATAAAACAACGTCGCTTATAGGATTATAAAATGTAGAAAAAGTTTTGTCTTTTTAAACGTATAGGAAGTGTTATAAATTTTTTACTGCAACAATAACGTCTATATTGTTATAATGGATTTCTTTCTGAACGAATAATCGACCAAAATTAACCCGACGGGCATTTGTTTTTAAAAGTTACGTTCTAAATGTGTTTTAAACGTTTTTTAAACATTAATGTTTAAAAGACGTTTAAAAGACATTTAAAATACATTTAGATCGTAACTTTTAAAAACAAATGCTCGTCGGGAAACGTTTTGTTTAAACGTTGTTTTGATGTTTAATAAACATTCGTGTTTTTATTGGGAAATTTAAATCTTTTTTTTCTTAGTTATGGTTTGCTTTTATTCATAATTATTTGGTTATATTACTGTTATATTGCGTTGGCTATGTACTAATCACACAAAACTTTATACAAGAAACAAAAGCTTGCATGCAAAATAGTATTTAGAGTCGATAGAACTTACTTGTTATTTACAAACCACTTCTACGTGTGCCTAAATGTATCTAAACTAAATTTACACTAGGTTTTAATGTTCATATTTAAAATAAAGCTTGGACTGTCTTCTAAATTGTTTTAATCGTATTTTAGTGAAGTTTACCACAAGTACTTAAGTATCTTCATTTATTTTGTTCAAGAGTTATACACTTCTTTAAATATTTCTTAAGCGTTTTAGCAACTGTAACCATTTCAGCACTTCCTAATACATACATTTTCATTAGAGGAGTTTTGGTATGTATTCAATCATTTGGTATGTATTCATCCATGTATTCAACTTTTTTTAAGGGCATCTTCAAATATCTGTTTGGAGGAATTAAATACATTTTCATTAGAGGAGTTTTGGCATGTATTCAATCATTTGGTATGTATTCATCCATGTATTCAATTCCTCCAAACAGATATTTGAAGATGCCCTTAAAAAAAGTGGTTTTGAAAACTTTGAATCAAAATTTGACCCTGAAAAAAAGAATACAAAAAAGTGAAATATATAGCAAAAATGTTTCTACAAACATAGGCAAAGTGTTTTTAAAATTGATCGATAAGCATTTCCCGCCCTCTAATAAATTACATTAAATTTTTCATCGAAATACTATTAAAGTTAGCTACAGTTGCACAAAAAATATGGAAAGAGTTATAAAAGGTTACAACAATGCTTTGTTAAACAAAAAAGAAATCCAAAATGAAAAAACTACAGAAAATTGTAATTGTAAACAAAAAAACAATTGTCCAATGAGTGGAGGTTGCTTATCAAAAAATGTGGTATATAAATGTGTTGTCTCCTCTAAGAATGTACCTGATAAACAATATATTGGCATAACAGAAGGTGAATGGAAAAAACGTTATGCCAATCATAAGCAATCTTTTAAAAATAAAAAGTATTCAAAGACACCATGCTGTCAAAATATGTATGGGAATTAAAAGATAAAAATATTGATGATTTTACACTGAATTAGCCCATCCTTAAAACAGTGCCTGCATATAACAATATTTCCAAAAAATGCATACTATGTCTGCAAGAAAAATTTGAAATAATTACACATACAAACCAAGAATGTTTATTAAACAAAAAATCGGAATTGATTTCTAAATGCAGGCACGAAAATAAGTTCCTCCTAAAAAACTATAAAAATAAGTGAGCTCAAATAATAGTTACATTAACTCATAAATAATTTCTAAAGAATTCTTTTTATAATAGTGTCAGCAAACTACACAAATGTGTGAAAAATTGCAGTAGTTAAGACATGTGACTTCCTGTAATTTAATTTTTGGTATAAATTAAAGTTTTATTAATTTGATCATTCATTTCTGATGTCTTTATTGATGAAACACAGTGTTAATGAGAAAAAATTTTGCTAAGTGATTTTCTACTAATTTGTAATTGCTCTGTTCTTTTAAGAACATTGAGCACTCTTTTTGTAGAATACATTTTAAATTGTTTATATATATATATATATATATATATATATATATATATATATATATATATATATATATATATATATATATATATATATATATATATATATATATATATATATATATATATATATATATATATATATATATAGGTTAGATTAGGGTATTATGAGCACCATGGTAACATGAGCAAACTTAAAGATTTCTTAGATGTAAGCACTGAAGTTAATGTTGCTTTGTATTTTTTGAATTGGTTTTATGTGGTGATAACAGGAATCAGTACAATTAGCGTAAATTTATATGCAGTAATAAGCGGCTATCATCTAATTAAAATGCTTAAAAAATATTTGCGTTGTTAAAATAATACCATCACTCATGAATAAATCTACGGCGCAAAATTTTAGTGTTAAAACAATGAAAATAATTTTTTCATAAGGAAAAACATGAAAGCTAAAAATTCAGCCCATTTTTGTTTGAAAAACAATGAACAGAAACATTTAGTTTTAACTTTATTATTTTTTTTTTTTACAATTTTTGCCAATAAAAAAAATTTACAGCCGTAACTTATAAAAAAATATTTATATAACGGGACTAGAAGAAGACAAATTTAGTCTTATCACTAAGCCCCAAAAAACGCGTCATTACTAAATATAGTTTAACAATAAAATATAGTTTCAATGTTTATCTCTGATTTATATTACAAAAGAAAACGTAAATATATCGCATATCGTTTAAAATTTATAGTTTTTCAAAGAATAAAATTTAAGAAAAATAAAAGAGACAAAATTTAATAAAAATATTAAAATGACAAAAACAACATTTAAGAATTGGTTTAAAATAAGATTTGATTTTATAAAAAAAACATTTTATTGTTAGAGCAGTTTATAGTTTAACTTATTTAATTATATTTATAATACTTTTACATTCCCAATAAAGTAAAATCAAATAAACAGTAAAAAATAAAAGTAAAAGATTAATAAATAACGCAAAAATAAAAAATAAATTTCTCAAAAAGAAGATTATCATTTAAAATAATAAAAATATATGTACATATGTTGATTAATTATTTATTAATATTCTAAAGTAATTAATTAACTATTAATTATTGATTTCTAATTTAAAGAAGGTTTGTTAGAAAAAAAATTTAATTCATTTTCAGTTAACAAAAGTAATTGCTTATAAGCAATTACTTTTGTTAACTGAAAATTTTTTTAAACTTATAAGTTTTGTTTTGAATTGGTTTAGAGAATAATTAGTTTTCAGTTCATTATTTAATATTATGTTCCACAACTTTAGTCCTCGGTTTACAATAGAGAATTTAGTACCGGAATAATAAGTTTTGGATTGAATGTAGTTGCATTTTGAAAATCTAGTAGGGTATATGTGATTTATTTTTTCAAAAAATGAATAAAATAAGATTTGTAATATATTTTTATCAAGATTGAACATGAAAAAAAAAACATGATAGAGGTTTAGTTTAAATACATTTAGAGTATTGAGTTCATTAAATAGTGTTTGTGTGTGTGAAAAACTATCTACGTTTGAAACTGTCCTTATAGCCTGTTTTTGTTTGCTAAGCAATTTTTTTTATTTTCGTTGCGTTAGTGCTACACCAAGCAATGTTCGCATAACTTAAGTAGCAATGAATAAAAGAAAAGTAAATGTTTTTTAAACAAAGTCGATTTAATAACTGCTTAACTTTGTACATTATACCTAAATTTTTTGATACTTTATCTCCAACTACACCTATTTGTTTCCTCCAGGTTACATTTTCGTCTAGAAATACGCCTAAAAACTGTATTGATTGCTCTCTCTTTATCAATTGATTATCAATAAAAAGGTGAGAAAGTTCTAAGGGAATATCTGATTTTTTATGTAGGCGATGGAATAAAGTGTATTTTGTTTTAGTAATATTTAAAGATAACTTGTTTGATTTAAACCATTAGGTTAGTTTGTCTAGTTCTTTATTTAATTTATTTATGAAATAATATATTGATATCTTTATTCCAGCAAGTACATAACGTTATTTCAACGTTTTTTCAACGTTGAGAAATGGTTGATATATGGTTGAAAAATAACTAATCTAAATTTCAACATTGATTCAACGCTGATTTTCAACTAAAAACAAACGTTGAAATAACGTTGAAATTTAGATATGACAGTTCGCCGACGCAAATGTACTAATAATTCGGAATTAAAATAAAATTTAATATTTCACATATATTTGTGAAATATTAAATTTTATTTTAATTCCGAATTATGATTCAAAATGAGGTTTTGATCTTTTTTAAAAACGAAGACCAGATTTATTACTGATTTGAGGAGAAATGTAGGAGAGTGCTACTACATCGATTGATCTATACCTGTCTTAACCCAAACCCTCAGTCGAGCAGCATTCCCTTGCATGTTACCCCTAAATTAGTCAATGTAGAAGCACTCTCCTACATTTCTCTCTAATTCAGTAATATATCTGGTCTTCGTTTTTTAAAAAATCAAAACCTCATTTTGAGTCATTGTATCTTTCGCTCACCGATTTCTGCGTGGGAAAAACTTTTAATAAGAGTATTAATGTAATAAAAGTGAAAACATTAAAAGATTTTTTTGCTATGAAAATATGTATAATTTTAAAAAAATTTATAAGAATTTGCAGTATACACAAATTTTGCATATTTTATATAAAAATGCAAAACTTGTGTATACTGCAAAGTCATATAAATTTTTATATAAGTTTGGATTAAATTTTTATATGAAGATAAATTAAAGTCTTTTTAACTATAATAAGAGTTTAATTGTATATTTTACATACCAAAATGTACCTCTATGCAGACCAAAATGTACCTCTATGCAGACTGACCGCTTGGTTCATTGCACTTGTACTAATTCTCCAATGTCATCATCCACAGTAATACAACACAACTTGCCATCCTCTGTTACTGTTTCCTCCAGAACTATCAGACGAAGACTATCCTCTGATTTCAAACTGCATGCCCGGCGTCCTTTTATTAAACCTAGGCTTTCTGCCAAGAACATCAAAGATCGGATTGCCTTTTGTCAAAAGCACAAAGACCGGACAGCGTTGGATTGGGCGCGAGTAATGTTTTCAGTTGAAAGTCAAATAAAGCAGTTTGCTCCTCTTCATTCTTTTGTTTATAGACCTGTTAATCAGCGACTGAATCCCAAGTACACCAAATGCAATGTTAAACAGCGCCAATCAATCATGGTCTGGGCTTCAATTTCAACCAGAGGACAAGCAAGTATTTGGTTCATGCCTCCTAAAACAACCATTAATGCCAATGAATATCTGAAAATTTTGAAAAGGAATTTGCTTCAGTGGCTGCCTTTTTCTGGTTGTACAATCTTCCAGCATGATGGTGCACCATGTCACCGGGCAAAGGTGATTACTAAATGGCTTGCTGAGAAAAATATTCAGGTACTTTCTCCTTGGCCGGGATCCTCGCCTGACTTAAATCCAATAGAGAATTGCTGGCATTTGTTAAAGAAAAAGGTAGCCGCTTCAAAGCCATCATCATATGATGATTTGAAAAAAAAAGATAATGTTGGTTTGGTCCAATGAAATCACTCCTGCTTATTGTGAAAATTTGATCAATTCTATGCCCAGGAGAATTACTGCTGTGCTAGCGGCTAAAGGAATGCCCATAAAGTACTGACATGACATGGACATTTTGTGTTTTATCTCACAAAGTATGTTGTACTTATTCCTAGTAATATGAATTATATTGGAAAAAATTGACATGGTTGTTCATTGAATAAAATTTTTTGGTTAAAATCAGTTTTTAGTCTTTTTCAACCCTTGGTCTCAGACTTTTGTCCAGTACTGTATATATATATATATATATATATATATATATATATATATATATATATATATATATATATATATATATATATATATTTTTTATAAATTTAGCTAGAGCTAGACTTTTATTAGGATCTTTACCTTCAAAAAACTTACCAAAAAGTAGTGTTAAAACATCTAGGTAAAAATCTTAAAAAGAGAATCTATGTTTTAATTTTTTTTTTTCATTTAAAAGTAGTTTTTTTCTTTTTCTTTTTTTTAGTTCCTTGGCAACATCAAAACTTTCAACATTAAGTATTGAGTTGAAAAAAGATTGCTGTGATATTGACAAAGTTCAAAATGATGTACATTCTTTTTATAAATCGTTTTCAGATTTTGTAGATTGTGTCAGCACCCTTATGTTGGAATCATGGGAACTTGTTATATTAAAAGAATTAGTCAAAGTTTTCAAATTAGATAACATTCACCTACAACCCCAATATAAAGTATATATTCAACCTAGCCTATTATTCAAACACGATCTTTTGCTTGGAATTTACCAGATAAGCATGAAATATATTCTAATTATTCATTAAAATTATTCTAATTATAACAAATCATTTAAAAATATTATTACTCTTTTATCAACTTACTTATTATGTCAGGGTGTTGCCTCTGGTTCAAACATTTTTAAAAAACATTTTCTTACAAAGTTGTACAACCCAAGTGTTTCTTCAATTACTACATTTAAATTTAACAGGTCAGCTATGTGTTTGTTATTGATAAAATCTGGTAATATTTGTAATGAATGTAAAACTTTGGAATTGTCACATAATAATAAACATCATAAGGCTGTAAAACCTAAAGCTGAAACAATCACAAAACCTGCTCAATTGAATGCAATCTCAATAAATTCACCTGATAGAACTAAACTTACTTTGCAAAACTATCAATCTGAAAATGCTTTTTTAAAACAAAAAATAAAAAATATGCAAGAAGAAATTCAAAAAAATTCATTTCAAGTAACCTCTGACCTTGATAATGGTATGAAAAGTCTAATGTCAAATGCTTTTGAAAAATATGTTTCACCATTTATGAAGTTCTTTTGGAATGAGCAACAAAAATATTTATTATCAAATCCAACATCTGTACTATATCATCCTATGATTATATGGTATTGCCTAAGCCTTTGTGCAAAGTCTCCTAGCGCATATGAGGATATTCGCTTTGATAAAAAGTCTGGCACTGGTTTTCTTGTATTACCAAGTCCTAGTCTTCGTGACTACAAGAATTGTATTGATCCTCAACGTGGTTTCAATCCTGATATTGTAAAAAAGTTGAAATCAAAAGTAAAAGATTTTAGTGAAATAGAAAAATATTTTGTATTGTTGTTTGATGAAATAAAAATTCAAAAAAATCTTGTATGGGGTAAACACACAGGAGAAATTATAGGATTTGTCAACCTTGGTGATATTGATTTAAACTATGCAACTTTACAAAAAGTTGATGCAGTAGCAACTCATGTACTAGTATTTATGATACGCAGTATAGTTAACCCTTTTAAGTTTACACTAGCTAATTTTGCCACACTTGGAATATCATCAACCCAAATTTTTCTATTATTTTGGAAAGCATTTCACATAAAGCTGTTGCTTTATGTGAACTGGAATGCAAGTTAAAAGTTATAGCAACAACTTGCGATGGTGCTGCTCCTAACTGAAAGTTTAAAAGGCATTCATATTTATCTAATTTTAATGATAAAAAAGATGTAGATGTCATATATAAAACTATTAATCTATATTGTCCTGAAAGGTATATTTACTTTATATCTGACCCTCCACATCTTCTTAAGACAACAAAAAACTGTATGGCTCTGGCTCTGGTAAATGCACTAGATACATGTGGAATGATGGTTTATACATTCTATGGAGTCACATAGCAAACATTTTTAAAGAAGACCAAACATGTGGTTTACATCTACTTCCACAATTATCATATGATCACATAAAATTATCATCTTATTCTATTACGAACGTCAAATTGGAAGCTTAAGTTCTTAGCAATACTGTGAGTAAAGTCCTTCTATTTTAACTGGCTTAAACAGAATTTTTGCCAAATATTTCGGAAAGTGGTTAAATTCCATGAATAACCGTGAAGGTAACTTTACTCTATATGATAAAAGTAAAATGTTTATATCGTCGCAAACCTATGAAGGGATTAAAATTACTTTTAATTCTGCTGTTGAGTTGATAAAATTTTTACTTTCTAATGGTGTGTCTTATGTATTAACAGAAAGATTTTGTCAAGATCCACTTAAAAATTATTTTGGTCATCAACGCCAAATTGGTTCTCGCAAAGATAATCCATCTGTCCGTGATTTTGGCTACAACGATAATACCATTCGAAATCAAAAAGTCTTCCGACCTATAAAAGATGGTAATTCCAAGGAAGAGGTTCACTTTGAAATTAATGAAGAGCCAGTACCATGCAGAAAGCGAATAAAAACTTCTCTATAATACATTTATTTAAAACGGCTATTTTCATAGCCACAAATTGTTAAAACACATTATTGGCTAAATGAACAGATACTTAATAACCCAATATTGATTGATTTGATCAATAAAAGATGAATAAATTTAAATAATATTATACTGGGTTGTAATTATATAAAAAAATTTCTCGCTTGAATAGATTGGTTGATTAGTGTCTAATACGCTAGTGTCGACAAGGCCGTAGACAACTTTTTTTGATGTTTGAGCTTAGCAACTTTGGAACATGAAGAAAGCTCCATATTTAAGTATGTTCATATACATGAGGAATGAGGATACTGTGCAAAAAATTGCGGTGATTGGAGACTGGGAACAACAAAACCCCTAAAATGTTAGCCCCCCACCCCTCACCCCAAACAGGAGGGCAATTAGTCAAATTTGTAAATTTTTTTTAATTTTTAACTTAATTTATATTCATCGACGAATTTCAAATTTGATTCAATAATCTTTTGTTGTTCGGCTTTTATGACTTTATAAAGTTTACACCCCCTCAAATTGAGGGGGCTGTAAACTTTATAAGGTTTATGACCTTATAAAGTCTACAGCCTCCTAAGCCGATCAACAAGAGGTTATTGAATCAAATTTAACGTTTTGGGGTTTTTGTTGTTCCCAGTCTATAATCACCGCAATTTTTTGCATTGCATTATTTATGAACATACTTAAATATAGAGTTTTCTTTATGTTTCGAAGTTGCTTAGCTCAAACATCAAAAAAAGTTGTCTACGGCCTTGGTCGACCCTGCTGATAACGCAAGGTCAATACTAGTGTAGTAGACATTTTGAGGTTTTGAATTTCATAATTATTAACTAAAATTAAAAAAAATGTAAATAGATAATAGCCCCAGTTTTATTTATATAGTTACTTTAAATCTTTAGTTAAAACAAAACATTTATGTTAAAAAAGATCGCTTGTTAAGCATTTTTTTGAAAGAAAACATTGAATTTTCTTGGCTGCTTTTATAAAATATAGACAATTTCAATATACATCAGGGGGGGATGTAGCATTTTTTAGTCTTTGAAATAGCTAACTTCCAGACATTAAGCAAACTATAAACATTTATGTTTATATATATATATATAGTTAGTATATTATATTATATATATATGTATAGTTAATATATATATATACATATATATATATATATATATATATATATATATATATATATATATATATATATATATATATATATATATATATATATATATATATATATACACATATATATATATATATATATATATATATATATATATATATATATATATATATATATATATATATATATATATATGTATATATATATATATAAGAAAGGGGCTCAAAAAATGATGAAAAAGATTTTAATGCTTATGTGTTACATAAGATTCTTGAACTAAAGTTCAATACTCATGTAAAATTTTTTACAATACATTTTTTTTTTAATATTTTAATTCATAAAGATTTAGCTTTTTAAATAAAAAAAATTGAAAAAAAAAGCAAACAAAACCTAAAATTAGTGAAAAAACATTCTGACTTCAAAACATGATTGATCAGCATAATTTTAAACCTTAACCCTCCCTTATAGTTGCTTATTTCATATACTCTCAAAAAATATTGATCAAAAGCTATCTTGTGCAAAATAAATGCTCTTGTTTAATGATTTTTAACTGGGGAGAGGACTTAATAAATGGGTGGGTGCAAATTTTCATTAGTGCATTTATATTTATTTTAAGGTTGGTTTACTCTAAACGGTTTTTTTAGTTGTGAGATATGATTTTCTTGTTGATAACAATTTTTTAACTTTATTGAATAAAAAAATTTAATTAGCAAACTCAATAAGCTCAGAATAAATATGAAAGTTTCTGAAAATTTTGGAATACTGTAATAAAAACCATCTTGACCCTCAATGTTATCTAAAAACTATCAACTATGTAAAGTTTCCAATCCCCACAAAATAAAGTCTCTGTAAATTTTATGTAGTTATATCTTTTGATTTCAACTCCCATTTATTAACTCTATTTATTTTTTGCAAAGCAAAATCCTTATTTGACTAATTAAATTGATTGTAGAAAACTTTTTTCTAATGAAAAGAAAACAATTTAATAAAAAACTAGTAATATATATATTCTGATACCACAAAAATGTTTTTAGCCATTTGTAGCTATGAAAATAGCTGTTTTAAAAATTGAGATAATATAAGATAATTGTTTTCAATTGTTAAATGTGAAATTTATATATTGTTGATTATATACATACTTATTAATATACAAAGTTAGTACTCTTCTTTTTTAGTAGAGTTCACAGTGACTTAGACTTAAGTTGTTGAACTTTAATTTTGTAAGCCTGTAGATTATCCTTGACATAGAAAAATGTCTTTGCTTTCACATACAAAATCAAGATGTCTTCAAGAATATTCAAACAAACTTCTTTATTAATAAAAGTATCAGTTTCACTTCTAATTCTTGAAAAATTAGATGAAACATTTGTATCTTTGAGAAGTGAGAATAGAATATCTTTGCTGTCAATTTTATTGATAGACTTACTAACCATTTTTTAAAGGTTGTTTTAAAGCAGTAATAAAAATACAAATTGCCTCAATTTTCATTTTCCACAAGCTTGATCTGTTACGCGTGTTAACAAGTTTGTGCTCAGGCAAATCATCGCTTCATTGATATTTAGCAGTGTAATCATTACACCTTCCTTCTTTTTAAAAATGCATTTCGTAATCAATGTAATGTTTTGGCTTCCTCGAAATTCTTTCTGATCGCGTGACAATGTCATGGTCTAATGATTCATTTTGATTTGTATTTGTATCAATGTTTGCGTTATTCGACAGTTTTTTTTTACCAATGAATATGTCTTTTGATTCATTCATATCGGTTTCATTGTCGGATAAATTTACATCCCAATCTACTTCTTCTTTTGTTTTTAGTAGATGTCTTCTGTTTCTTCTTGCAATATTTCCATTTAGGGTTTTTACATTGAAACTTCGTTGCTGTTTGCTCTCAACAATTTTTCCTGGTTGCCATTTATTTCCATCATGTATACGAACACAGTCTCTATCGCTTACGTTTTCCAATGTTTTTGCGTTTTTGTCATAATATTTCTTCTGTAAGTTTTGAACTTTTTCACGATTCTTCTTAAATTTATTTACATCGATTGGATTTACTTGAAGTAGTGACAGAGAAGTAGGAAGTGTTAATCTCCATCTTCTTCCACTTATGAGCTGAGCAGCGACGCAAGACCGTCAACAGGAGTGTTTTTTACTTCTAGTAGAGCTATGTACAGATCTTGATTTGACCTTTTTGCTTTGCTTAGCAAGTTTTTTGCTATTTGCACGTGTCTCTCAGCCATTCCATTTGATTGTTGATACTGATGGTTACTAGTTATATGTTTAAACTCCCACTCTTTACTGAATTTTTGGAATTCTGAAGATGTGAATTGTGTGCCGTTGTCGCTCCGTACTATCTGCGGTATACCAAGTCTGGAGAAGATCATTTTTAGTTTCTTTATCACCGTTTGAAATTTAATGTTATGTAACCTTTCGATTTTCCAATAACGATTATAATAGTCGACCACTATTATAAAATCCTGATTATTCCAGTGAAATAAGTCTGTTCCCACAATTTGAAACGGGTGATTAGGTATTTGGCTTGATATCATTAACTCCTTAGTTTGTTTTTTTTGTGTATTCCAGACATGTTTCATACGACTTTACTAAATCTTCAATTTGTTTGTTAATGCCTGGCCAAAATACAGTTTCTCTTGCTCTCATTTTAGTTTTTTCAATCCCCATGTGTGCTAGATATAGTTTTTGAATTGTTGCTTTTCGCATTGATAATGGAATTAAAATTCTTTGTCCTTTGAAAATTATTCCTTCTATGAGTGTCAGTTCCTTTTTAAACGACCAATAGGGTTTTACTGAGTCTTCAACCTTTCTTCTATCCTGCGGCCATCCATTTGTTATGTAGTTTGCTACTACATTTAACGTAATATCTTTGAGCGTGTTTGTTTTTATTTCTTTGAGGTTTTCTTCTGATGAACAGTTTGCGTAAACCATATGCACTTGAGCGATCATTTCATCTTCCGGAATTTCTTCTTCAGTTTCATTGGTATGAGCTCTAGATAACGTATTTGCCAGAATCATTTTTTTACCAGCTTTATAAATTAAATCAATATCATATTTTTGCAATCTTAATAACATTCTCTGAAGACGCGGAGGAGTGTTTGCTAACGACTTCTTCATAATATTTTCCAACGGTTTATGATCACTGTTAACAGTTACTTTTTTTCCATATATATATTGGTGAAATCCCTCACACCCAAAAAGTACTGCGAGAAGTTCTTTTTCAATGATTGCATAATTTAATTGAGCTGGTGTCATTGACCTTGATGCAAATGCAATTGGTTTTTCATTTTGAAGAAGTACTGCTTCAACACCAGTTTTGCGTGCGTCTACTTGTATTGTTACAGGTTTTTGAATATCATAGAATGCAAGATATTGTTCCGAACATAGCAGCTTTTTAATTTTTCTGAAGGATCGATCTTGTGCTTCGCCCCATTGCATGCGTGTTCTTTTTTTAATTAGATTTCGAAATGGTTCCGTTGTTTCTGATAAGTTAGTTTGGAATTTACCCACATAGTTTACCATACCTAGAAATCTTTGAACTCCTTTTTTATCTTCAGGTTTTGGCATTTCATTGATGGCTTAAATTTTTGATTCATCTGGTTGTATTCCGTTTATTGATAATTTGTGTTCTAAGTATATAAACTCTTGTGTTCGAAATCGGCATTTTTCAATATTTAGGGTCATTATATTTTTTCAGCTCGATATAGGCATTTTATTAGATTTTCATCGAATTTACCCATTCTGTTGGTTCATCTACTCTTGTTATTACTCCTATTTTTTCCATTTCATCCAATTCTGTTCTCTCAAGGTAACAGGAATTTTTCTTGGTGGATGAAATAACAGGATTTGAGTCATTCTTCAACACGATGTGATGTTTAGCTTCAATCACGCCTAATCCGTTGAATAATTTCGGATACATTTTTAGTATTTCTTCTTTTAATTCTTTTCCTTGTTTTCCTTCAATCCGTTTTACTTTGTTTAGAGTAGATATTTCTTTTTGCTGCGACTTAGCCTCGTTCGTGTCTACAGTTTTTACTTCATCGAGTAGTTTGATAGCTTGTAGTGATAGTCTTGTGAATTTGTTTGATAGCTTGTAGTGATAGTCTTGTGAAGTTTGTAAGCTAAGAACGAGTTTGCTTGTTGTTTCAACTACATAGAATTTAACCAACTTTTTACGACTTTTGTAGTAACACATCATATTTGATGTTCCAAGCACTGGAATACGATTTCCTCCATAACCACGTAGTTTAACATTTGTATAAGTGAGATTATCACGTGATGTTAGTTGGTCGTAGACTCTTTTTGGCATAACATCAACTTCAGCTCCAGTGTCAATTTTTCCACGTACCAATTTATTATTAATTTTAAAGATTATCAAAGCTTCATTTTTATTATTCATTTCACCAGATGATACAGATTCCACATGGTATTGTACAGCGCAATTTTCGTGTATGTTTTTCGAGTTGCAGTAAGTTGCCCAATGATTTATTTTATAACATTTACGACACGTTTGACCGAATGCAGGACAGTTTCTTGGTTTATGTTTTCTGTTGCATTTCTTGCACTGTCTTTGTTGTTGTTTTTTATTTGAGCCATTATTGATTTGTTTCCAGTTTTGTTTGTTTGGTTCAACCCGGTCTTTGCCTTTTTTCTCCATTTTAGTATTTGTCCAATTGACGCATTTGCTTGTCTTGGTTTTATGAATTTCTTTACCACGTCAATATCTTTTTCGTATGTAATTTGTTTCATTTCTGCATTTGCAACTTCTTCAGCTCTGCATATGTCAATCGCTTTAGTTAAAGTTAAATCCGTTCCTTTTCTAAGTAGATTATTTTGGACTTTGTTTGATTTGATTCCGTCAATTATTTTGTATAATAATAGACCATCTTGAATGTTTTCAAACTCGCATGTTTGAGCCAGATTGTTTAAATCAGTTACAAAGAAATCAAATGATTCATTGACGTCTTGTTTTTGTAAGAAAAACTTTCTTCGTTCCAAAACCAGATTTCTTTTCGGTAAACAATATTCTTCGAATCTTTCAAAAAGTTCTTTTACCGTGATGTCATCGATTTCACCGTCGTCATTTTCTGTTTTGTTCCAAGTCCACGTATTGAATATTTCTCTTCCTTTTTCACCGATCACAAATAAAAATGTCGCGTATTTTTCTTCCTCAGATTTATTTGTCATTGCTGCTTTTAGATACAACTGCATAGTTTGTTTCCGTTTTTTCCATGTTACTGCTATATTGGATTCATTGAAGTCCATTTCATTTGGCAAAAAGTGTTCCATTTTCTTTTTCTTTTTAAAATAAGTACTTTTCCAAAATCTCTTCTTAAAATGTCTTCAGTTCACTTCTGGTATCATGTAATGTTTTGTCTTTATATTTATTATAAAGAGAATTCGACTATGATTTTTATTTAATATTTATTTCAATATTTTTATATTAAATTATCACAACTAGTTTAAATATAAAACTCTGTATAGTTTCGCGTCGAAACTTCAACTGTAATTTAATTCAGCACACTGGCTTTTAAGCGAGAATTCCTCGTGAGGAATTCTCTCAAGGGAATACTTTCGTTATAAGTTTTTGTGCGATTCGCAAATAGGAATTGCTTGTTTTGCAATCGCTAATTGCTATTCTAAATTGCTTTGTGTAACAATCATTACAAGCAGCAAGTAAAATAGATATATACTGTTGATAGTATTCTTCCTTATAAATATCTGAAAACCTGATGCGACGATATGTGCTAAAAACATACCCACATAAATAGGTAATAACAGATCGATCCCTATTTGAAAGTACAAAACCCTTTCCAGATGAAATTGTATCATTCTGAAATGATTGACCAGAAAGATGCGACAGTATATGGTTACACGCTTCAAATCCAAGTAATGTGGAACACTGTGTATTTAATCCTATAAAAAATTTTGTCAAAGATACATTTGTCAAAGAATAGAGACAATTTTGTCAAAGATACATTTGCAAAAATCTGGATAAAAAATTTCGGCATTTCCTTGAAATAAAGATAATCGGTTTTATAATCTGGTATGCTGTGTTAGCTATATCAAAAATTATCACATAAGCTTTACAATGATTTTGTATGGACTTAAAACAATTATCTGATAAAACCTTTGCAACACTTCTTTCTAAATATAACTGAAAGTCTTCAAGATCAAGAATTGCTTTTGATATTTTAGTTTTTCTAATATCTTTTAAAACTTGATAAAACATCGGAATGTTTACTATTTACGTGATGAGTGAGACCTCTAGAGTTCAAACATTTCTTGTTACAAAGTTGACAGGAAAGTATTATTTGTGGAATATCTGAAGCATGTTGTTTTTCAGCAATGTCATTTAACAAATCCTGGTTAATAACTTCAAAAATAGAATCAAGCTCGTCTTGATGCAACTCAAAAATAGTCTCAAAATTATACAAATCTTTTGAACTTTCAGCCATCATAAAAGTTTGTTTTGCACCTTATTTACAAAGACCACCTGATTTTCAACTTTAACAATTAAGTGTTTTAGTGACATTTCTTGTTGTACGTAAAGTTAAAATAAGTTGTAAAACATCAAAACAGCTTCGTACTAACTAATGTTTCTTTTGTGATATTTCGGTCTAATTTGTATAGACCATCATCAGACGTAAATTACAATTGGAATTTACGTCTGATGATGGTTTATACAAATTAGACCGAAATACAGTGCTGTTTTGATGTTTTACAACTTAACTTAAACAATAAAAACTATTGAAAACGGCCTGCGTTTCCAGACTATACTTTTTATGACTATGTTTTAAAGTTGGTGTATTTTTATACTTTTTTTGCGAAAATAGTTTTTTTTTTGCTAAACTCGTGACGTAATGCCCAATTTTACATTGCGTGAAACATCCATGTCGGTGATATACGGTTTGCTATTAATAACTAATTCATTCATTGAGTTTATTTCCTAAGAGTCAAGAAAGTATAAGACAATAGAGGTTCGAGACCAATACCAAGACTCTAGGCTTTCAAGACCAAGACCAAGACAGTTAAATGAGTCATCTCTGATATATAAATGTTTACTCTCGAGTTCCTAATAAACGCCCCCCCCCCCCCCGTTTAATAATTTTTGAATACTTTTCCCACCCACCCTAAGCTTATTAAGACCCGCCCGTTTATTAACTTTTACTTGTCAACAAAATTATATCTCAAAAGTAAAAAAAAAAAATCAGTGAAAATCGGCCTTATTAATTTGAAAACAATTTTCAGTCACCGATAAAAACAAAAACTTTCAGTGTAAACAGGTTTTACAAATTGTCGACCTATTAAATCTCGATTTGCTAAAAATGAACTTTTAGTTTATTTCTCAACAAAGCTTTGGTTTTAATTATAGGATTTAATATGCTGTATATAAATTTTATACTTTACAGTATAAAACTTATATCAGCATATTAAATCCTATTGAAATTATGATAAAGCCTAACCCTACCCTAACAGCAGTTAGAAAATGCGCTTTTGACCGCAAGTCAAATGCGCATTTGACTTGAACATGCATAATTTGCATGCCGAATAAACAGAGGAGGAAGGGGGTGGCATTGAACATGCCCCCCTCACCCCGTTTATTAAATTAAAAAAAAAATCTCCCCACCTCCTTTATTAACCCCCCCCCCCCCCCGTTTATTAGATTTTGACTAAAATTCCCACCCACCCGTTGTATTCGGCACTCGAGAGTATGTGTATATATATATATATATATATATATATATATATATATATATATATATATATATATATATATATATATATATATATACATATATATATATATATGTACATGTATGTATGTATGTGTATATATATAAGTATATATATATATATATATATAAGTATATATATATATATATAAGTATATATATATATATATATATATATATATATATATATATATATATATATATATATATACACATACTCTCGAGTGCCGAATACATATATATATATATATATATATATATATATATATATATATATATATAAGTATATATATATATATATATATATATATATATATATATATATATATATATATATATATATATATATATATACATATATATATATATGTATGTGTATATATATATATATATATATATATATATATATATATATATATATATATATATATATATATACATATCATTACAACCTAATATACACGAGTGTATAAAGTTTTCATTAGAAGAATGACCACAATTCTATCTATGAAAATAAGCCCGTTATATACTACTAACATATATATGTGCTAAGTTTTACAAAACTTGAAGCTTGTAAAGTCTATAAGAATACAGTATTTTAAGTTTACAAAAATACAAGATTCATACAAGACTTTTATTAGAACTAAAGTTTACAAGATTATTTTTTTATATTATCATCCTTTGTCAAAGTCAAGTCTTTTTTCATCCTTTGTCAAAGTCAAGCTGCTTTTACATTACATTGTTTTTTGTTCCTAAGCGAGTATTTTTTAACTTCTCCTTTTTTTAGCTTTTACGATGAGTTTCTTTTGTTGGTTGATTTGTTTTAGGGCTTTCTTTTCTTCTGACAAACGAATTTCATTTCTGATTGGAGTATCAGTCACAATCTTTGTTTTTAATTGCCTACTTTAAACACTTCTTTTTCTAGCAGATGCTTTCGGGTAAGGTTTCAAAACTTCAGGTGAGAGTAATGAAGCAATGCTTGGTGACACTTTGTTCGAAAAACTTGTTTCATGATGTACTACAGGCATTTCAGGCTCCATGCCATCAACATGTGCTACAGTCTCTTCAGGTTCCACAAGATTTGTTTACTACATTTGGAGCAGCGCGATCTGTAACTGATGATGGTAAATATTCATCATCTTTAAAAATTTCTGGACTAAATGGCTCAATGCCAGCTACTTGAAATCCTCTCTGTATATTAGATGGGGAGAAAGCTTTTGTATATGGTTCGCGAACTATTGAAACAATATCATAAATGGTCATAGGTCTTGGATTTGTGACCATCCAATTATCACACGCAGCATTGTAAAACCTTTTCAATTTTAATAGTCCAAAAACAGTTCTATCCAATGGTTGCAATTTATGGGTACAATGGGGAGGAAAACTTAGGATTGTAATTTTATGTTGAATTGCAAGATCTAAAGCTCTAACAGAAATATGACTTTTATGTCTGTCCAGAAGTAACAAAACTGGTTATTCATGAGAACAGTTTGAATACCTCACAAAATGTTTTATCCATTCTATAAAAATGTCTGAATTCATCCAACCAGAAGGATATTTTTTTTTGTGTGGATATTAGAAACTCTATAAATGTTCAAACGTTCAAAACCCCTGAATATGTTTTATTTAAAAAAATTTTAAATTCAATGTTATTTAAAAAGTTTGTTTTCCCTTAAAACCTTATTTTAAAAATTAACAATTAACAATGCTTAATTAATAACGCAAAATTAACTAAAAGTTGAGTGCAAAAATAAAAAAAAAAATTCTTTTATAAAAAAAAAATTATAAACAACTTTATACAACTTTAATACAAAAAATTCTAAATTTTTCAATTTTTTTTTCAATCATATGATTCGAAATCTGATTACTACCTAAGTAAGTAACAAACATCTTCAACATGCTGAGAAGCAACAGCTGATGTAACTGGATAAGTATGCGATGATACAATTACACCAAAAGGTAAATTTATCACAATTAGTCCCATTTGATTAGCTTTCGATACTGAATAAACGCTATGAAAATTATAATGTCTTATAACAAACTTTACTTCTTGTAAATTTATATCAATAGTAAAACCATGTGCTACATTTTCAGGTTGAGACTTAATATTAGTGAAAATATTCAAAAATTGCTCCAGTTGGTTGATTGGAAGGTTTTGAAGTTTACCATACATTTCTAACGGAACAAGTGTCTTGGTAAACATAGCTACTCCATCGATAAGATTATTATGTAAAAGTTTTTGGTGTAAAAATTCTTTCCAATTATTATTAATAATAGACATTGTATAAAAAGATGACTTGTCCAAATATTTAAAGATATCAATATACCTTCAATATAAGAAAACAACATTAGCAATTAGGAATAGTTAACAAAAAACATTTACAGTACAGTTTAAACAAACTAGTTTTATAAAGTAAATAATCAAGACGATAGTCTATAAGACAACTTTTCACCACTAAAATAATCATAAAACAATATATAAATATTTTTATAAAATAAAAAAAGCAACCAACGTCACAAGCGTTAGTTGCTTTATTTTTTTTGTTACAAATAGTTACTACGTAAGAATTACTATAAGGGATAGTCCATTTACTACGTAACGCAAACTTTTACAACAAACAAAGTAAAAACTGATCAAAAATTTTCCCTCGTAGAGTCCTTATTTAAATAAATAAGCCGCGTAAAAGAGCTTAATATCTCCAACTTCTGTTTTTAAAATATATTTTGAGTTGCGTAATTTATGGACGACCCTAAGCAATACAGCTAAAAAAAAACCTTACATATATGACATTTAAAATTTAATACAAATCTTTCTTTTAAATAGAAATTTATTTTTAAAAATTTTAACTATAAAAATAAAGCAAACCTTAAAATCTTTTTTTTTTTTTAGAAGCAAATATCAACAGTTTAAATAAATATATGTTCAATAATTATATATAAATACATATATAAATACATATATAAATATATATATTTGGTTGTGATATTTCCGATATAACGTTACAATTGTTAACTAAAATAATTTAAAACATGATGATTTCTGAAATGAAATATTAAACTACTACGATATCTAAAAAAAACATTGAACTGCAAAAATTTATAACTCTAATAATTTACAATATATTCTATGATAAAAAAAACTTTGAAGCGTATTTACAACTTTTCTTCTAGTGCATCTATGACTGAATGAATCAAACGCGAATCACCTAATATGCGGTTATGCTCTGCTGTTGAAAACATTCTGTGTATAATTTGTTGGTTTTGTTTACCTTTCCATATTTTACAACCTTCCAGGCTTCTTAAGTTTACAGTTCCGTCACCATCACCAAAATGTATCAAAGGAAGATTATCCGGAAAAAAACCTGTTTTGTAATAGAGCATTTCAGGTGTTTCAACTAAATTCCCATAAAAACAGAACATTTTCACTCCAGGAGGTTCAGCACTCCATGCTGAAGGGACAAGTTTCTTTATCGTACGCGCTAATGGAAAGTTTATATCTTGAAACAATTCATCATAGTCATTAACAGAATAGCTTTGTTTATTTGTCTTCACAATTGCCTAAAATAATTTAAAAGCAAGATATGTACAATTTATAAGATCCTTAAAATGTATAGCATTATACATTAATTTAATATAAAACATATTTACCTCTTGATCATGCCAAAATCTAGAATCTGGTAGTATGTAAGCAAGACTAGGAAATGTACGTTGAAAAGCTCTAAATGTTGTTGGATTATCAAGAATATGAGGAACTCCAAAACCATCTCCATTAATATAAGCAAGCACAGCTTTAACTGATCCTCCAAAAACACCTACAAACAGAATATAAATATATATATATATATATATATATATATATATATATATATATATATATATATATATATATATATATATATATATATATATATATATATATATATATATATATATAAGGACTCTCCCCTACCTATCTATAGGGGAAAGGGTTCGAATAGTTATTAGGAGTAGATACAACAGCAAAAATTCATTGATTGGATTGACGCGTCGGCGGAGATTATTTCAAATTTGAGTTGATTAGAGAAGGAGGGGGACCAATAGATTGGGAGGAAAGAGGTTGTAACTTTTCTTTTTAAATTTTTTTACTCATTATTTATAAGCGCATGTTTTATTTTTGTATTTTGTTTACTCATACTCGTCAGATTTAAAACTTGATGAAGAATTTCTCTTTCTTTATTAAGTTTTAAATCTTGTATGTATGTATGTATGCATGTATGTATGTATGTATGTATGTATGTATGTATGTATGTATGTATGTATGTATGTATGTATGTATGTATGTATGTGTATATATATAAACGAAATGTGTATACATATAGATTTATAGATTATTTCGTTTATATGTGTATACATATAAACGAAATAGTAATAATAAAGAGCCAAAAAAACAAAAAAAAAAACAAAAAAAAAAAAAACATAGTTAAAGCGCTTTTTTAAATTAAACTACTTAGAAATTATGATGCTTCAAAAACATTATATTAGAAATTTGACTTGCTTAAAACAACTTTTACTTGATAACCAAAAAACTAAATCATGAAAAAATTGTAGAATTAGCAAACATTTACTATCATACATATTTTTCTTGAAATAAAGTAAATAAAGAGAAATTGAAATTTAGGAAAACAACATTCTGCTTCTAAATTATTGATGGCGTGTAACTTTTGTTTAGTATTAACTTTTCTCTATTGATCACGAAAATATTACTTAAAAAAAACCCAGAAATAATAAAATCTTAGTTATAAAGTACACATCAAAAAGGTCAGCAATTAGTTTGCCAACCTTTTCTAAACTATTTTTGGTTGCTACAAAATTTTTAAAAACAAGGTTGGCAAAGAATTGCAGACCCAAAACACTTTTAGGTAGGCAGTTAGGTTGGCATTGTCGAACACTAACCCTTAATCTGAGGGCTATCTATGCATATATTAATTATTTTTTCACATTAAGTATAATTTAAAGCAATTTTAACATTACCATACAGATATAAAAATAGTATACATAAAATGACAAATTAACTCTTTTGCACCTAAATTTAATATTTATAAACTGTGAAAAATCACTGTACTATACTAAAAATTTTCACCACAAAACGGATGATTAAGCACCAAACCAGCTTATAGAACAAATATTTTAAAATGAAATTATAGTAAATTTAAAACACAATCCTGCCACACCAAATTAACCAAAAGTAATTGCTATCCATTGCAATTTAAAAATTTTAGTATAGTATATTGTTGTTTTCAAGAAAACAGTACATAAATCATTCTTTAATAAAAATTTTTTTTTTTTAATTTTGTTGTTTACCATCTAAATATCATGTGACTTTTGAGTGAAAAGTAACACTTGTTCTATTAGAAATGTATGGTAAACTTCAAAACCTTTTAATCTACCAGCTGGAGCAACTTTAGAATATTTTCACTAATATCAAGTCACAACCTGACAATGCAGCACATGGTTTTACTATTGATATAAATTTACAAGAAGTAAGGTTTGTTTATAGACATTATAATTTTCATAGCGTTTACTTTTTAAGAAAAGTCATAATCTGACTTTACAACTTGGCAAAATTAAAAAAAAAAAGCTAATAAAGCATTTCATAATTTTAGATAGGATCAAACATTTTAGAATTTAACCATAAAAATCAAACTAAGTACTAAACAAAAATAATGAGACAGCATAACAGCTTTATATTGGTGTAAAAAGTTTCAAAACAATTCTTGCAAATAATCTTATTGCATTTTTCAACATTTGTCAGTGAGGGTGACAGCTCACAGCATAATATTTACTATGACATCACCTTAAAGTTTGCTTATGACAGCCAATATGGTAGCCAAACATAAAGTTATTCTTCAAAATATAAAATCAAGCAGTTTTGGTCAATAAATTAAAATTAACAGTTCAAATTATAAAATTAAAACTCTTTTTATTTAACAATTTATTATTATAATTTGAATTATTGAATTATTAAATATAAATTAAAACTTTCTTTTGACTTTTCTTAAAGTTCATTTATAAAAAAACAAAAAAACAAAAACAGCAATTAAGATTTCCTAACAAATTTTATTTTTTTTTTTATCTGGAAGTTTTATAATTTTAAAACAATTTTAATAAACATGATTTGCAATCATTCAACTTGCTTTATTTTTATAACTATTATAATTAGTTAATTCCTTATTAATAGGTAATAAGGGTTAATAATAGAAAGGGATTCGATGTAAAATGCTAAAAGTAATATTGTTACTGTAACATGTGACATATTTTGAAAATGTTCTGAATGTTTTCTTTGACATGAATTGTGAATAAATTACATAAGTAATTTGTGTTAACATTAAATAGACCAAATGATATCAAAAGTACAAAGCCCAATTTTGGGCTAAAAAAATCATAACATATTTACCATTTTTATTTCTTTATTTGTAATGGTGTTACGGTTATCATATTTTGTAAAATTTTTGTAAGGAAGTGTAAAATAAAAATCCAAAAAAATAGATTCAACACAGAAATGAAAATTCAAATAAATTTTTTATACTGAATTTTAGTTAAAAACATTTACTAATGACACACTTTAAAAGTAGAAAAAACAGGTAGTAGTTTCAGTTTTATTTACACAAGTGCATAAAAAGAATTCAGGCATTTTATGAAAAAATCAAATTTATGATAAGTTTATAAGGCAAAACATAATGAAATAAGTTTTAATATTCTATTAAATAAATAAAAATTATTGTTTTACTTATAAAATTATCATTTTAAAGTTTTAATTTAAAATTGACTTTGGTAGTTTTAAACAATTCTTAATGTCTCTAGATATCTCCCTTTTCTTGCAGTTAAAGTGCAAGGAGGGGTAGCAGCAATATAGTAAAGGAAAGCAAACAATTTTTGGTATACTTGCTTTTTTGTTTTATTTTAAGTCCTGCTATTATGGTACACCAACATCCAGATTAAAAAATATATAAATCTTTTTTTGAAATAAAAAAGACTTTTACAAACCTGAAATTGTAGTCCATGCCATTATAAACTTATCTTTCCATGATTGTGTTTGCTTTTGCAGAAAGTGGAGGGAGTACGGAGCACCCATGCTGTGTGATATTAACATTACTGTTTTATTACCATTTTCAAAATATGTTTTTTCAATCAATAAACGCAAGTTTTCAAAATAATCACCAGCTGAATCTAATATATAAAAATATGGAAAACTAAAAATACTTCAAAGTGATTCCATCTAACATATACAATTTAAATTTACCTCTAGATCCACAGACCTATGTCAACATTTCACAAAAAATAGGGGTCCCAGAAATATGAAGGGAAAAAATTAAACAATCATGAACATAAGTTTATTATCACAATGGTATTTATATATGTAAAGTTCCACAAGTCAGCTATTCATCTTTTGAAATTATTTTTGAAAACTTCAGTCTTGCTTTGTCAAAAACTAAAAAAAAAATCACAAATTTGAAAAAATTATATTTGAAACCATTAAGGTCAATGCACTAAACTTAATGATTAGACTTTTAAGAACATAATTTTATATTATATTGTTTTTGAAAACATAATCTTTTAATTCTAAATTGAAACTTATTTAAAAACATCCTTTTTTTTAATTGAAAAATTAAGCTTTTTTTCTGGTGTTTCTAACTTCAAAGAAAATTTTTTTCTAATAATGAAAATTTCTAAATATGAAAAAAACATTTTTCATATTTAAAAAAATTAAACTATTTTGAAAAATTCGTTTCTTTAAATATAAAAAATTATAACACTTAAGAGACTTTAGCAATATGCAAATTTAGATTTATATTTAATTTTCTTTAACAAAATAAAAAGCAGTTAAACTCTTTAAAAAAGTAATATTGTTTTAATGAATTTACTTACACAAATATATATTAATGACCAGTAAGTTAGCCTCAGTGTATAAAATCTTTTGTGAATAAATTTTTTTTAACTGAATGACTTGATCAAAATTTCTCAAAAGTAAGTTTAAACAACAAGCATCAGATTTTGTAAAACTTTCATAAAGTATGAAACTTACTTCTTTTTGTTATCACAGCAATATTTTTCAATAGTCAATATCTTATTTTTCTGTTAAACTTTTTATTTGAAAAATTTAATATAAAATAACTGAAATAAGATTCCAAACTTGAGTCACTTTTACTTTAAGCTATACTTTTAGGTTTAAAAAAAAAAAAAAAATTAAATCAAATTTATGAACTGTGCGGAACTCTACATATAAAATGTAAAATAAATTTATTCAAAAGTCTTTTGTTAATTCATATAAAAATCTACTTCGCCTATATCTAATATTATTTCTGCTTTTAATTTTCTATAATAAATTAATGTTGAAAAACTAAGAACATTTTTCATTCAAATAAAACTTCGTAATGATATAAAAATGCAATGTTTATGGCTTAGATTTCTTTTGAATAAGAGGCATTCCATAATTAATATACATTTTAAATTACTCAAAAATTTGAGGAAATTAAAATGTATATTAATTATAAAATGTCCCCAAGTTAATTTCTTTTAATTATTACTTTACTTCTAAGAGAAAAAATCCGTCTACCTAAAATAAGCCAAAAGAAATTTAATTATTCTTATTAAAATTTTTTTGTAGAATAGCTTTACTATATGTTTGTAGTAACTGCATATTTTTAAGTACATTAATGTTTTATAAGCTGAAATAAATTTAGTTCGATATCAAGAATAAAAATTAATTTAAAAATTAGATAAAAAATTATGTATACTTTATGTTCCATTATCTACTAATAAATAAAAACATTATATAGAATAGAAATGAAAACAAATTTAAAATATAATAAATAACATAAAACATTGATTTTTTTTTTTTTTTGTTACAGCCAATTTATAGAAGCACAGAAAGGTATAAGTAAAAAAGATTTTAGCCCAAACACAGCTAT
>NC_061156.1:18992608-19110108 GCF_022113875.1 Hydra vulgaris | reverse complement strand
AAATAAAAGAATATTCGCGAACACTAAAAACCCGCCAAATTTGCGAACAAACTAATTCTATTGGTTCAAAAAATACGCTGACTAAGCGAAATCATAGATCTAACTAAATATATAATATCATCCAATATGGCAACCCAAGAGCTGGATAACTTTACTAAAAAGACTTTTAGAGTGTCATAAAATTCATTTACCTTGTAAGAAATTTTTTGTCAATAATATATATAAAAGCCAAAACTGTTACATTAATAGCTGACGTCTGGGATTGCCATCAAATGGCTTATTTTTTTACCTTATGTTGCCAAGTTACTTTTGCTGATTTCAGTAAAAACTAATAGTTCTTGGTCTTCAACAAATGAATGGCCCACATAATGCTGAAAATATTATATTAATTTTAGAACAAATATTAAATCAATATGATAGTGATGATGGTAAAGCTTTTCTTAGAGCTTTTCCTTAAATGCTAAATTCTGACTAAGAAATCGGTAATTGGATTGAAGATTTTTAGGAAGACTTGTTTGAAAATGATGATAAAAATGAGAATGACCAGGAACAGAAAGATTCAGCTGAAAATAAAATTGATCCTGAAATAAACGAATTGCTTACTGAGGATATAAATCCAATTCAAAATAGTATTAAGTTAAGTAAGCTATCTAATGAGATTGACCCTGACGTTGATGCTATCGGAGTTGATGATGCTGAAAATTATGAATTTGGGGATCATAGTATTATAGATCAATTAGATTTTGAACTCGGCATCAGAAAAATCACTTGATTTGCATGTGCAAACCACAAATTTAATATTTATATACGTAATACTGTGAGGTCATGCAAACAATTGAAAACTGTTTTGTCTTTGCTTTGTTCATTTGCTAAACAGACTCACCAGACAGTTAAAATTGCTCAAATTTTTCAACGACAAAAAAACAAAGATTAGGAAACGAAAATTTAATTTGTTGGTCATCAAGCTTTTTAATGTTGATTTGCTTTTATAAATCATATCAAAAAAATTGTTTTGAAATAGTAAAATGTCCAGTTACTCAAGCAGAGATTGAATTCTATTTATCAATGATGCTCCCAGCATATAGATTTGAATCAGAGAAATCGCGTACATGTCTGTGATTTGGTATTAAGTTTACATTTGTTAGAAATGCAATATGAGGAAATGGCTAAAAAAGACAATAAAAAGAAAAAAATTTGCAAACTATTGATAAAAAATGTAAAAAAACAGTTTGATCATAAGCATAACTCTGCTGTTTATGCAGTTGCTGTAGTTTTAAATGTTTAAAATGAAAAAAATGATCTGAATGCAAATGCTAAAAATAATTTCACTCAAAAAAGTGTGCCTGACAATGAAGCCATTGATCAGTTTTACCAAAGCATAGAATTGGATCAGATAGAATACAACAAAGCAGAACTCAGCATTAAGCACTTAAGTTAAAAAAGAAAGAGATAACTTTATGCATTTTTAGAAACAAAACTCAGTACAATGCAATTTGGTTTAATAAAAGAAAAGAATAGCATCTTTATAATTTGTGTCTTATGTTTTCAAAATACTGACATGCTCCGCATATGTTGAACGGTGTAGTTAATAGAAAAAGAGCCAGCAACATGACAGATGAAACATTAATAAATTATTATTTATTAAAAAATAACTATGAACTAGCAGAATAAAAATATTTTCTTAATTTATTTGTAAATAATTTTCTTCATTGATGTCACTCAGAAAAATTGCGTATTTTTACGCAAAATACTCAAAAATAATAAGTACGACAAGTTGCGTATTAAGTATTTGACTCAACAAAAATGGGTATTACTTGTTGTGTACTGAGTATTATATTCAAAAAAATGCCAGTGTTGAGTTGCGTATTGAGTATGATGTGAGTATTATACTCAATACACAATACGCAAAAAAAAGTGCGTTCTGATATATGATATATATAAAATAAAATAAATATATTTAAATTTAAAAAAGACATTAATTTTATGCCTTTTTTAAATTTAAATATAAACATTTATATATATATATATATATATATATATATATATATATATATATATATATATATATATATATATATATATATATATATATATATATATATATATATATATATATATCAGGCTTGGTCCGGAAGCGGGAGCGATCACTCTCGAATACTGACCATGGAAATTATATTTAGTTGCGAAAAACTGGCCAGGTTTTTTAGTGGTTTTGAGAACATTTAAGTTTATGTACGAAACAAAAAAGTTTTGTTTTACGGGCATACATGGAAACATAAAAACTTGAATGTTCCCAAAATATCTTGGTGCAAAAGAATAAAAAGAATATTCGCGAATACTAAAAACCCGCCAAATTAACGAACAAACTAATTCTATTGGTTCAAAAAAAACGCTGACTAAGCGAAATAAAGTTCTCGCGTATTCTGTTGAAATGTTTTAGAAATTGTATTATTCACGATTTGTTACGTTTTGAGATTTCTAGCATAAATTGTTTCAAGAATATATATTATTTGTTTACAAAAATAAATGTTTTAAATATATATTAATTAAATTGTCAAAATTTTAAAAGTTTATGATAAATTATAGATTTTATTAGTATATTCTTATTTTTAATTTAAAAAGTATGTATTCTTTATGTAAATGTAATTTTGTGTCTCTGTTTTTTATTGTAATGCATCTTTTAAAGCAATTTTTATGATTTAAACAAAGACTTACAAAAATATTTGCACTTTCAATGAAGTTTTAATCGTCAAAGTTAATAAAACTAATTATGTTACAAAAATATAAGTTTCTGGTTACTAAACGAAAACAATGCATACAAAGTAACTCACGGATAAACAAGCATCGCGCCTGAGGTCACGACAGAACACAAATATTTATAGCAAATAATTAGATATAAAGAAAAGTTTTTAGATATTGGTTTACTAACTCTAATTATTTTTGCTTAAGTTGCCATTCTTAAAACTCGTTTTACTTTTTTCTGCTTTAAATACTTATTAAAATTAAAAAGCCCACTCACTAAACATCATCAGCGATATTGTGAAGCAGTTTCGCTTCCTCGTAATAAAGTATTTTTATATCTTGTTAACTTAATTTTTATAGTAATTCAATGATTTAATTATTTCATTTGTTTATCTTACTAAGAAGAATTAGCCTCAAATATGTTAAACTTTTTAAACTACGCGAAACATAAAATAGGTATTAAAAAAATAAACTTTTTTATTTATAAAATAATTTAGCTTAAATAAAACTAAAACTTGCAAACTTTGTTAAATAAAGAATATTTGTTTCCTTTTTAAACAACCGTAAGTTGTTACTTTATATAAAAAACATCGCTTAATTTTATAAAAAAAATTATAAAAGAGTGATGTTTCGAAAATATTTGTTCTAAACATAATTTATTTAGCTTTAGGTTTTAAAGATATTTTATTTGCCTAATTTTTTTTTTTTTTTTGTAATTGTCTCTCATTGGTCCAATTAATCTAATGCACTTTTTTTTTTTGCTTTTTAAAAATGACTAAAAAATCTGGCCAGCTTTTCATAACTAAATATTATTTACATGGTCAGCAATCGAGAGCAATCGCTCCCGCTTCCCAACCAATATATATATATATATATATATATATATATATATATATATATATATATATATATATATATATGTATATATATTATATATATATATATATATATATATATATCTATATATATATATATATATATATATATATATATATATATATATATATATATATATATATATATATATATATATATATTATATATATATATATATTATATATATATATATATTATATATATATATATATATATTATATATATATATATATATATATATATATATATATATATATATATATATATATATTATATATATATATATATATATATATATATATATATATATATATATATATATATTTATATATATATATTATATATATATATATATATATATATATATTATATATATATATATATATATATATATATATATATATATATATATATATATATATATATATATATATATATGTATATATATATATTATATATATATATATATATATATATATATATATATTATATATATATATATATATATATATATATATATATATATATATATGCATACTGGCAGACAGATGTTCCAGTATAAAGGTTGGGTAGAATCTTATGATCCAAGAGCTAATGAGGTTCTAGAGGGAAATGAAGAAATTCTGAAATGAATGGAGAAACATGGTATATGGATCAAACCTTGATTCCATTATGTCTTGCAGATAAAGAACTCGAAGATAATGAGAAAGAAAAGTTGCAAAAGTTCTTTTCTCACTATGAGAAGTCTGAAAATCTAATCTATCCGAAAAGTCTAAACTTCACCCAGGAGAAACCACCTAGCTTGTCACAGTTGGTAGAAACTTGTGGTTTATTTTTAGTCTGTTAAATTTGAGTAAAGACGATGATAAACCTTGGCTGAACTTTCCTTCATCTTGTTGGGGCTTTATCAATCAATTTAAAACTTTCATTGAATTTTTTTGCCAAATATATGTAGTCAACAACTAAATATTTTCAGCAAAAAAAACTACATATAACTGCTCCAAACGGCCAACTAAGCTTGTGTCAGAGTTTGTTAATTCTGTTCGCAATGAGAAGGATGGACAAAATATGTTGGCCCTTCAGCAAAGTAGGGATTAGTTCAGGGAGTTTGAAAAAGGATTAACAATGGAAAGTGGCAAAAAAATGGCACTTACAAAGCATGATTTGAAGAACATTTATTTGATTTTCACCAAAACTACGACGAAAAGCTTATTGAGTTATAGTTTTACAAACTGTTTTTGAAAAAATTTTTGTCTTGATTATTTACTAATTTATCATTGTTGACCTTAACAAATTTTTTATATAATTTTCTTAGCAGAAAATTTATTTTTTTTACCATAAAAATAAATTTTCTGCTAAGAAAAATATAATACATCTAAGCTACATGAGATAAAATTAGGAGCAATATAAAATTGTTTCATGAAAACACATATTTTGCAGTACCTGTCATTAAATGAGCATTATAAAATTGTTTCATTAAAACATATTTTGCAGTGCCTATAAGAAAATCTAATCAAATTTTAAGTAAAAATAAAATTTCAAGGCAGATGGTACATACACATATTCTGTAGAAAAAATAAAACTGATGGAGAAGGGAAAGAGGAGGGAAGGGGAAATAAGGAACCCTCCACCGCCCATCGTTACCTTCCTTTAGGGGATCCCTATATTGTAATTATTTTTAAAATTAGGAAAATTTGAGAGATAAAAAAATTGTTCAATTGATATGTCTGTAAAACTGCCTAAAACTAGAGCATTTTGCCCATTTTTCCAAGGTCAAAGCAATGCATTTATTTAAAAAGTTAACTTTTCAACCAATTCTAAATAAATATTTAAGCCTTTTAGAGTTCATAGAAAAAAAAATTAGTGTTTTATTTCAATGTTTAAAGTCCTTGCTTTTTGGTTAAAAAAGCGGGAGCTCTAGGGCAAAAATTATAAAGCGGGGATCTTAAATATGGGTTTCAAAAAATATTTTCAGTTAAAATCATTTTTATCCATCGGTACCTTTAACATAAGTTTAGCTCCACAGAGAATTAATAGGTGTAAAAGAACAATCTACATACTTCAGTATCCACTACATATGTTTGCACTACACAGGTATTATTTTAAAATTAAATTAAAATAATGAATTGGAAAAGCTTTTTTTAGGTAAAAAAAAGATTTGAAACAAATATGTAAAAACTTTTTTTTAGACTACCCACACTGGGAGAAGTTTGTCGTAGAATATATTGGCTCAGAACAAGTAAGAATAACGCAAAACTATCAAACAAAACTATGTTAGATATGATAGAAAGTATGCGTAGAGAAGATCAACATAAAAAAGAAAAACAAGAAATGTCAAAGAAAAAAGCTATAGAGGACATAAAAAAGATGAAAGATTTTGAGATAGAACTATCTTTAAGTGGTACAAGTGCCACTGATACTGACAGTGAATTTGAGCCTTGCCAAAAAAAAAAGAACATCAATGAAGATAGAGTTTACATGGAGCTTTCAATGAATGATGTTCTTGACAAGTGGATTCCTTTTATGACTAGGTACAAGGTCAGTGTTCGAGCTGAAACTTCACTTCTGTCCTCACTTTTCAAGTTTGGTGGTATTGATCTAAATAAAGTTCCTCTATCAAAGAGTAGTCTACATAAAAACAAAAAAATTGTGATTGAAAATGAAGCTAGAATAGTGAGGAAAAAAAATCTGGACAAAGTTCAGGGTTTAAAGGTCATCATTCATTTTGACACAAAACTGGTCAAACACTATCGAACTGACCAAAAAATGTCTGAAACTGTAGAAAGGCTTGCTCTCAGTATATCATCCCCCCAGGTCAATGAACCCTTAGATTTTTTGCTAGGAGTTCTAGAAATAAAGTCATCTAAAGGGCAGGATCAAGCTATAGCTATGCAGAACATATTAGAGTATTATGAACTCACTGACCAGATCATTGGAAGTAGTGCCGATACAACGGCCTCTAATACTGGAAAATACAAGGGGGCAATTAAGTTCTTGGTGGATCATGTGCTTAAAAGACCTGTACGATGGCTGCTCTGTAGGTAATTAAATTATTTTGATAACATATTTTAAAAGTTTGTTGCACGAAACTGTTGCAAAATTATTACATCTTATATCATTTAAAAATTGATCTTTAAGGACACCATATATCTGAAAGGCATATTTCCTATGCAATAGATTATATTCAAGGTTCAACAAAATCTCCATCACATGCAATATACAAAGATTTTCAAAGAGTCTGGCCAGAAATAAGAGAAAGGCCAAATAATGTTGATTAGTTGCTTTTTTTCAATTATGGGAGAGGAGTATATGGTATGTACTGATTTTCATAGATTGGTATTAGATACTAAGAACTTCTGCATAATAGCCCTAAAACAAGATTGCTTTCAAAGGGGAGATTATAAAGTTATTAGTGAGCTAATAGTGATTTACCTTGGTGACCATGTACCTGGTTTCCAGTTCAAACAACCAGGTCCCCACCATCAAGCAAGGTTCATGGCTGATTGTCTATACTTGCTTACAATGCAGCTGACTTTAAAGATTAATTTAATGCTAAATAAAAGTGAGAAAGATATGCTTGAACTGTCAACTGACTTTATTGTCACATTTTATGGAGCATACTTTTCAAAGTCTCCTGGCCCAGGCTCCATTACACGATTTGGATGGCCCAGGCTCAGGCTTCATTACACGATTTGGATGCTTTTAATCTAGCTTATGAAACGATGAGCAATAAGCTATATATACCTAAGTACGGCCCCCTGGGAAAGCTGCTCCATGCAAGCCTAGTCCGTCATAGTTGGTATATTACCCCACAGCTAGTTATTCTTTCAATAGCAAATAGACATTTAGGACTGAAGGAAAGAGCTGGACTAGCTCAGAAGCTGCTTGGTTTTAATTGTCCGCAACCTGATGATTTTGAAAGAGAACAACCTCAACCTCCAACTGATGTGGTTCCCATATCAGTTTTGTCCAACTTTATCAATAAGAAGTCCTGGCTGCTCTTCACATACCTAGGTATAAATACCGGAGTAGTCAACACATGGATAAAGGATAACTTTGAAAATGATTCCTACAAACATTTTCAACATCAGATCGAGAATCTAGAAGTAGTAAATGACAGGGCTGAGCACCACATAAAACTTGCGCAAGATTTTGTGGCCGAAAGTCATGAAGAAGGTTTTCTACAGGATACATTGCAAGTTGTGCAAAAAAACCGAAAAGAGGTTGGAAAAGACATGAAAAAAAAGTGATTTTATGTAATTTTTATGTGATGAAGAAAATGCTCTAATTGAACTTTCCTTGTATATCATCGGTATACAAGGAAAATGCACTAAGTCAATTTTTGGCAGTGTGGAGTCTATACTACTATTTAGTATATATATATATATATATATATATATATATATATATATATATATATATATATATATATATATATATATATATACATATATATATATATATATATATACATATATATATACATATATATATACATATATATATATATATATATATATATATATATATATATATATATATATATATATATATATATATATATATATATATATATATATATATTATATATGTGTGCGTGTGTGCATTTATATCAATCAATTTTTAAACCTATAAAACAGATTTTGAAATTTAAACTTTTTTAAATAAAATAAATAGCAACACTAACTTTATGTTATCAGCCCAACAAGGCTCGACTAAGGGAATTAGTTCTTCAACACTTAGCCATATTGTGAACCAATCAGGATATTTCTTATAACACCAATTATGTAAGCTTTCATTTCTATCCAATTTTGCTTCTATTTGACTTCCACCAATTCCAGGGACTAAATATAAAATTAGCAAATATAAATTGGTTTTGTTATCTTGATGCATTTAAGCTTTGAACTTATGGTTGTTTACATTATAAGTTTTAAAAATTAATTTAAAGGTAAAATAATAACTGAGTTTAAGCTCTTTAAATTAGTTTACAAAAACTATAGTTTTAAATACACTTGTTAATGCTTAATATACTTTGTTAAAAAATGTACAAATTTTAAACAGTATAAGCTTAAAGCTTATTAAGCTAAAAAAACTAACTTCATACTATAGTTGCACTAATATATTCAGAAATAAGCACATTTTTTATAAAAAAGTAGCTAGTTTAATATATTAGCATTTGATTTGTTAATATCAAACTTATTATTATTTAAATTTATATATAACTGATCATAATAACATTTGTAAAAGAAATATATATTGTATTCCAAGAACCAAAAAATTACGATGGATAATGCACAATAGTTAAAAGTAGCAACTAAAAATAGAATCATAAAATACTTTTTTTTATGTTTTATAAAATGTTCTTTAGCTTTTTAATACATTTGTGTGCTTTTAAGACACAGCCAATTTAATGTAAAATTTGTGCATAATAAAGTCTTCTAAGAGCTCCACCCAAGGTCAATAACTTTTGTGCTACATGTAGTTGTCATTTATCTAACTTCAATTTGAACATTTTAACCGTTTAAATCTTCTTTTACTACTTTGATTAATGGCAAAAGACCATTACAATGATTAGATTATTCTATTAATAATGATTAGATCTGAATATTTTTCAAAATAAAATTTTAGTTTCTGGGTTTAAATATTAAATAGTAACTAAAAGAAAACTTTGATTATATCTAATAAAAATATTTTTTTTAAATCATTTTCTTATTAAATTAAATATTTAATTAAAAATAGATATCAATTTTTGATTAAACATTAAATTCAACAAACAATAGTTGCAATAATGATATTTATGATGAAACTTTTCGCAAGATTTATGAAATTATGTTAAATTTCTAAAATAAAAGATTCTAAAATAAAAACTTATAAGTTGATTAAGTGATTAAAATTATTTAGCACAAATAAAAATTTAAATAAACATTTTATTCAAAGATCTTTTTGTTACTAAGCCGAATAATAAACAAAATTGTTCTAAAGATATTTAAAATTATATTTATCTTTTATCATCAAATTTCTTAACGTAATAAATACCAATAACTATCGGCGTCAGAGAGCTACTGTTTCCTAAGTAAACAAATAGATAAAATATTTTGAAAATTAAGCTCTTCAAATCCATTTTGGTTCACATTAGTTACCTAAGTACACACAGTTTGTAACAGTATTTCATAATTATCAGTCTTAACGGTTTTAAATCCAAAATGTAAATAAAAAGAAGTATTATCACGTGACTTAATTTATCCAATAAAAGTCTTGTTTTCCAGAAAATCTTAGTCGCCATATCGCACCACATATCACACCATATCACTACATTGTAACGCGTAACTTGTTTAGTCATAAATAAAAAAAAGCAATTGCTTTTACATAGTAATTGGTTAGCTTTACGTGAATAAAGATTTGGCCGATTTTTTTTAACCTTTTTATTCATGTATAGCTGAACAATTACTCCAAAAACCAATTAAAGTAAAAGCAGTTGCTTTTTTTTATTCACTTGGCAGATACACAGTGGGCCAGAATTCACTTTTGCTCGACAAAATTAATAACTAATTTAATATTAGAGCTATATTCACTAAAATTAGCATGAGTACTAAAGGGCCATCCATAAAGCCTTACACGTGAGTGTCATTATTTTTATTGCTTTGTTGTTCATTATTAAGTGCCTCAGCACAGGTTTCTGAACTGCACATATTCAAAGTATGAATCATAAAACCTTTTAATGGAACTGAAGCTGAATAGCCCTCAACTGTTATATTTGCCAGATAACATTTCAATTTTGCATCTTCTCCAAGGCTCCGCTTTTAATCAATTGATAGACTAGCATCAATTATTAAAGCTAGTGCTTTGTCTGCTGAATATTTAGTTGCTTTATTTATATTTGAAATATTTAAGACGTTCTTGGCAGCACTAACAAAAGATTTATCTCTAAATTTTTTATTAGCAGCAAAAAATAATTCATTGGATGAATGAGATTCAATAAAGCAGGACGCTCGCCGTTTTTTAGTTTTATTAAAACTATTATCAAACGTAACTGGTTTTCGACCATGTCTACTTGCAGTTGGTTCGCTGTTTTTTTACTGACAAATACTTAATGAGCCAATTCACAAACTTCTTTTCAAAATTTTTAACAGAATAGTTTACAGATTTCCACTTTTTTTAAATAAGTAAACAAGTAAACAATTCGTTGAACAGGATTCCTAAAATCAACGTCTTTAAATTTAGCAAATTTTGGCTGAATAAATTTCAATATAACTTCAGTAATATTTTGTTTTGAAATACTAAAATTGTTTTTTTGGAGAAAGTTTTGAATGTCTAAGTGTATAAAAAAACATATCAAAATAATTCTTATAACAAAAATTTTATATTTAAAAGGATAATGTTACAATATATATGCCGCGTGGACCACTAATTCTTGTTAGTAATTAAGTTACTACAAGTGTTAGTAATTAAAATTAAAAGTAATTAAATTACTGTTAGTGTTAGTAATTAAATTACTAACAACTACTGAAAATATGTTGTTTATATGCTATGCAAAGTAAGGTAGCCAAAGCAACCAGAAAAAAATAACCTGACAACAATTGTGAATCTTATTTTAATACATACCCCTAATATTGTGTACTTAGCGCAAATAAAATATTGTTAAAACAACGTTAATGTAAAAATGAGTTGTTGCTATGCAAAATTAAGTACATAACAACCAAGTTAAAACGTATATAAAACCTGAATGGCGATTTAAGGGGACGAGTAATCAATTAAAACTTGATTGAAGCATCATATAGCTTAAATAAATATTGTGTTAACTATTAGTTATAGTGCGGCAAAAAATAAATCTCTTGAAGATTTTTTTTATTTTAATCTGTTATTTTCAAAGTATTACTGAGATAACATGCTATCGCATATTTATTTCACACATTGGTTTTTCTTATCTCTAAATCCTCTAGAATAACATTTATTCAGCCCAAAAAAAATTTATTCAGCCAAAATTGCTAGTTATTTGTTTTAAAAACTTAGATGTAGTTAAAATATAAGACAGCGTTGATGTCACTGTAAATTATTTATTATTTTTTGTTTGTTTGTTTTAATATTCAAATGCTCAGAGTCCTGGTAACTGAGGGATTTGATATAAATAAATTATCAATAAATTTCTCCTAATATCTGTAGATACTCAAAATAAATATTTCGAGATTAGACAACTAAAATTTTTCCCATTTTGTCCACCTACTGGCCAACTGTGCAACAGTTTAGTCGCAACTTGTTGGCGACCCAAAGCGCGTATAGCTCTTGTTTAAATAAGGCGTAGGCTTATTCTTGTAATAGTATAATTACAAGGTTATTCATTCTTATATGCGCGTCTATTCATTTTTATATGCGCCTTTATTCATTCTTATATGCGCGTTTATTCATTTTTATATGTGCCTTTATTCATTCTTATATGCGTTATACAAAAGCAATTGTAAAAAAGCAATTTGAACAAAAAAAAAAAAATCATTTAAGAAATTTGTTTTGAAAAAACAGTTTATTTTTTAAAACAAATTTTTCTTTTTTCCTGGTAAACGAGGTTAAAAATACTTAAACGAAGACTTTTTACATTCGATGATGGTTTATTTAATTTAGTATTAGTTCTTTGTTTTCGATGATAGTTTATTTAATTTAGTATTAGTTCTTTGTAATTTTATTATTAAATTGCTTGATTGAATAAGTTATTATTTATCCAATTATTCATTTATCTAGATTTAAATTTAATTATTTTTAATTATTATTAATATCAAATTATACATCCCTATGGATGGAATAGAAAATAGCAGTACCAATCGTAAAACAAGGAAAAATGTTACAAAAGAGCACATTGAAATGCTTAAGCAGTTAATTGAAATAAATAAATCTACAACAAGCATTTCCACTTCTCTTAATTTATCGAAGCACACACTTCAAAATCTTGTCGTTAAGTTAAACAGAGGACAATTCGACGACATGACTGCAATCAAGTTGTTTTCTGATAAAAAACGAGGTGAAAGACCTATAAACGCTCAAATAAAAAATATTATCGAATTATGCGTACAAGAAATCAATCTTTGCACGCAAGAAGCAATAAAAGAAAATCTTTCTGCAGCAGGCTTCAACATGTCTCAGCCTACTATTTCAAGAAAACTCAAACGCTCGGATTTATTAAGAAAACGCGAGTTATTAATGCACGAATGATAAGAATGAATAAAGGCGCGTATAAAAATGAATAGACGCGCATATAAGAATGAATAACCCTGTATTATGATATAATAAAAACATACATTTTGAAAGATGAAAAAAACAAACTTATATATTGCTTTTTGATCATTTTTGTCAAAGAGTATTAAATATTAGCGATTTTAGCTTAAATGATGCTCTTTGACAAAAATAATCAGAAAGTACAATAAAAAAAAAAAAAAAGTTTTAAAAATGTTGCGGTAAAATGGAGCCGAGAGAAATTAGTGAGTTCTTTTCTTTTCTTAATAGTAATAAGAATCTTGTAGAAAATTATGTTAGTAATGTGGAAGAAATTTGCTCCCATCCTAAAGATGTAATAGTTAATGAATTTTCAAAACTCCAAGAGGAAGATATATTTAGTCTTAGAAGTTTTCTGCTTACGGAGATCCTAGAAAGCTTTGAACTAGAACAATTTTCGTCCTTAAATATTTTTCTTGAAGCTGATGACCCTTTGAAGAAAAATCTTAGAAAAAGATACAAGGTCTCTACATGTTTGGATGACATTTACTTATTATCTATCTCTCTTGCGGAAAAACAGCTTCACAAAGAGTTTACTAAACTAATCAATAATTCAAAAATTGTTTGTGAAAAAATAACTACAAATGTAACAGACATAAATATCTTGTCGAATTTAAAAGAATTTAATGACCGCTTAAAGACTCTGCAATCAGATAATGTAAAAATTCGGGAAGATCTTCGCATACTGTAAGGGAAATATGGTGAACTACAAGAATCAAATTCTGAAATTATAAAAAGTCAGCAACAGTTGTTTCTAAACTACTCCACGAACTCGTCGTTTCTTCAAAAACCTATAGAAAATTTTATTGTTACAAATTCAATAAACTTTCATTACTTGACTCAAAATCATACGCAACGTAAAACAAATCCATCCTTCACCGTAGAGGATTAATTAAAAAAAATAAAACAGGTGAAACTTATGAACAAAAAGTTAAAATATCAACCAAAATGTCAGACCATAATACCATAATATCAACAAAAAGTTAAAATATCAACCAAAATGTCAGACCATAATACCATAATATCAACACCCACATTAGTACAACAGTCTCCAAAAAAATTGAACATAAAAGTATTGATCAAGATTGTTTGGAAGAAAGAAAAAATTATTATTTGAAACTGGGCGTATCTACATCAAAGAAAGAACCAATCTTTGGGAATAAAATTGCTAAAAACAGAAACTCTATTGCAGGAAGCCGTATTGTTCGAGAATTCTTATATTTGTTGGAGGAGTTTGTAATTCCATATCAGAAGCTCTTTTGTTTAACTACATAAAGAAAGAAAAAGGCGTCGAGCCCACTCAACCGGGAAAATAAATACAACCGCTCTTTCAAACTAACCATAAAAAGTCATGAAAAACACATAGTCCTAAAACCGGAAGTTTGGGACCACAATATTATTGTTAAACAGTTTCGAAAACCTCGTGAAAACCTAGGAACTGAAATGATGCTTCAAAATAACAACTCAGTAACTAAAAATCAACTATACGCAGCTCGTGCCATGTCTCTAAATCAGAAATCACAATGGATGAACGCGCAATAAATTCAAATAGTTGTAGTTTTAGTCTCTGAGCGTATAACTGTCAGAGTCTTAAATCAAACTCATGCTATATTTCTACCTTAATTAACTCTTTTGATATAATTTTTCTATCCGAGCACTGGCTCTCAAATGTCGAGCGATTTATTTTATATGATCTATCAGCTCCAACACATCAATTATTTTTTTACTCTGCTGAAAAGAAAGAATATGGAAGACCTTTTGGGTAAAATGCTTTTTTAGTTCGTAAAAACTTACTGCTTTCTCTTCACGTAATACACGAAGATGAGCACATTCTTGCAATAAAAGGTTCATATGGCAACAGTGTTTTTATTTTTATTGAAGTTTATCTTACTTCATTCAGAAATACTTCTGAATCATTAGAACAATATCTGTCTCAACTTAGTGTAATTGCCTTCATGATTAACACATACGAGGATGAAGGAGAGTGTATAATTGCCGGGAATTTTCAGTCATTTCCTGAAAATATATATGACACGGAAGTTTGAAATAACCAAACACGTAACAACTTTTCTAGGCTTTTATCTAATTTTCTTGAAACAAACGAGCTTTCTTTTTTGGATATAATTAGTGGTACTAGTCCTACCTACACCTATAAGCATAAAACACTAAATAATTCATTATACATCGATCACATAGCAGTCTTAAAAAAATCATCAATATGCTTTACAAACTGTAAAATTATATTTCCTTCATATTTAAACATGAGTGACCATTTACCCATCGCTACACATATTAATCTTAAAAATAATAGTTTAACTCCAGTTATAAATAATATACTTAAAAAATACAATACAATCCCAAAGTATGCATGGAAGGATGACAACTTTATTGAAATTTATAATCAGAATCTCCCTCAGTTCTTCGAAAATTACGCTTTTATTGGAGAAGCAATAGAAAAACAAATTCAAACAACATGCGAAAAAATAAATAATGCTGCCATTTTAGCTATCGAAAAATGTTATCAAAAAAAAGAATTTTGCATTTACTCTAAATCATGGTGGACACCGGAAGTTAAATTATGCAAAGACATTCTCTCTTTTCACTTTAAAGAATGGAAAAAATGTAACTATAGCAGATCGCAGGAATCCATTTCATTTAATAAATACAAGCTAGCTCGTAAAAATTTTCGTAAAACAGTAAAAGCAGCTCATAACCTAAAAATCAATAAAATTACCAAAAACATTGAATATCTTCGAAAATCTAATCCTCAAAAGTTTTGGAACAATATCCGAAAAATTAAATCTAGTCCGAACACTCGTATTTTTACAATAAATAAGAAACAAGATGGAAAGGAAATTGTAGAAGAATTTCGACAAAACTTTAATACAATTCTTAACACTCCCACAATTACTAACAACAACTCCGAACACCGAAATATTCCCCAACTTATAGTTAAACCTAATAAAATACTCATATCAACTTCCGACATTGAATCTTGTATTCGTAAGCTAAAGTCTCATAGATCACGTGACTCTTGTGGAATTACTGCAGAGCATCTTAAATACTCTTCTAATAACAATCTCGTTACATGGCTTTCAAAGTTTTGTAACAGTATCTTTAATAATGGAGCTGTGCCAGAGTACTTATCAACTTCCATAATTATCCCAATAGTAAAATCCTATAAAAAATCTCTTAATAATTCAGATAACTATCGCGGTATTAGTATTACACCTATCTTGACAAAACTCTTTGAATATATTATCATGTAAGTATGTCCGGAAATATCAGACAGCCACTCTCATCAATTTGGTTTCAAGCAAAATAGCTCCTCCTGCATGCAGAGTTCCTATTGAGTGAGACATTAAAACATTATAATAATAATAACTCGCCAGTATATATCTGTAGTTTAGATGCAAATTAGGCTTTTAATAGCTGTATCTGGGATTTGCTGTTTGAGAAACTTTATTACAACAAAAACTTATCGCTATCAGTAGTTCGCGCACTATAATCATTATACCGCCCGGGTACAGCTAATATATCATACCTTGGGCATAAATCAAATAATTTCCGCTTGTCTCAAGGTGTGCAACAAGGATCCATTTTATCGCCACATTTATACAACATTTATACTGAAAGTATATTAAGTCAAATTGTTTCCGATTGTAAAGTTGGAACAAGAGTAATGGGTTTATACACTAGTATTATTGCTTATGCAGATGATATAATCCTGCAAAGTCCTACTTTTTCTGGGCTACAAGAGTTGATTAATAAAGTTCAAACGCAATGTCAAAACCTCTATATCAAACTAAACGCAGAAAAAACCGAGTTCATTATCTCCGGTAAAAGTTTAGTTACAAAAAACATAATACAGACCAACGGTTTTTTCCTGAAACTCAATAATAAACTGAAACACCTCGGATTCTTATGGGAAAATTAAAGCCATGGACAAAATATAGCTACAATCCAATCAGCAAATGTAAACGAAAGAATTATTCAATTTCAATCAATCTCCAGAGCTCTTATAAAATCTACAATTCGTTTTTGTCAACCAGTAACTATAGTGCATTTGTTCAAATCTCTGGCTATACCAAATCTATCATATGGATTAGAAATTTTTGATTATACCAATACTTTTCTTAATAAATTAGACGCTGTTGGAAGATCAGCATTAAAATTTCTCTTTAGTATTTCAAAATACAGCAAAAACTATCTGCATTCCTACTTTAAAATCAATGACGTATCTACCATCCTCGTTCAAAACAAATTGAATCTGTTTATCAGATTACTGAGCAATCCAACTTGTCTTTCCTTTATTTTAACTCAAATATCTAATTTTAATAAGGAAAACTGCTTTATTTACGAAATAATGAAAATTTGCAACCGCCTGGAACTAAGCTTCATGCAGTGTTTGATTAAGGGGGAAAAAATCATTATCAAACGTCGAAATGATGACGTAGAAGATAATATAGCAGAAATTTTAAACCAGTCCTTTGAGTTCTGGAAAGTCAGAGAGCATGATATTCAAAACGTCAGAGAGAATGATATTCAAAAATTTAATGGAAGAAAGCATTCCAAAAAGAATCTAAATTATAATTTTAGCTTATAGTATAAAATATTAGTTTTATGACCTCTGTATTTTTTACCTGTAGTTTTGGGTGATGAAAAGAATAAATAAATAAATAAATTTGCAATGATGTAACACAACTTAAAAGACTTAAACTGGTTGGAATTCTACAAAAGATGGGTACTCTGTCTATGAAATTACCACTACTCCTTAAAAGAAGAGCATTTACGATTGAAGAGCAACGCAACGGTTGTAAAAAAACATCAACCGTAGATAATGAAAAAACTGTATCGGTTGCATTTCCAATTGATAGAGCCTGATTGCGCCAACTTATGCAATTAGCTGAAGTTGCAAATGAAAACTTACCACAACGAGCAATAATAACTGGATTACCATGTAAAACTTCATAGCATCTAAGAGCTCAAATAAAATTGTTTGGGCTCTACCTATTGGATGTATCACGCAATCCACCAAACATTGGAAATCATGCAACCCGGCAAACATTCTATGACTAAATTTCAGTGGACCTAAATAGGCATTTTGAGCGGTCTACTCAGATGGCGGTTCTGCAAATAAAATGAGGGGGGGGGGGTAAATTGTTCGAAAGTACCGACTGGCTTCTAAAAAAAAAAAAGGTCCTCAAAACGAAAATTTAACCGACGGAATTGTGTCAAATACCTGACTAGCCGACTAAATTCGTGAAAAAACCTACTATAACTTGAAAATCACCTTCTTTCGAGGGAGGGGGGGGGGGAGGTACAACACCCCGTAAAATCGCCTCTGGGTCCACTGTAATTTTGCTCATCAATTACTAAGCGGACCATTAGCCATTAGTGACAACCGACAAAAGTAGCTAGCCGACAACTAGCCATTACATCACATTTGAAAATGATCGACTGACTACTTATAGTAGATGCCACAAATGGTCCACTGAACAAAACTATTATAAATATTAATCAAAACTATTATAAATATCAATAAATCAATTTCATTTCTTATTGATTATAGCTACTACATCTGTGGTAAAGCTAGATAAAATGCCCAAAACTGTTTAAAAAATTTTTGAAAAATTTGTGTAAAGAGTGTGAAAGGAAGTTACCTTACATACAGTACCTACAGTACTTTTAGCAGTTGTTGCAAATTAACTGATATCAACACGGAAGATTTAAAGTTATTTTTATAATTAAAAATTATAATGCTTTTATTGGAATAGGTTTCTTTAATTGTTGTAAAAGAGTGCACCTTTATGAAGGAAAGGTTGAACTTGGTTTTGTTTTAATATTTACAAAAAAGATCTGTTATTATGACAGACAAGGACTTTGATGCCCACCTTTATGGTATAAGGTAAACTCTTAAAGAATAAATGGAAAAAAGCAGAGTTTGGTGATTCTGTAAAAAGAGTATAAAATTCTAAATAGTTTCAAAATGGAGCAATATTGTTCACTGAAGCATCATGCTTATAAGATTTGCTCTGAAATGCAATTGTGTGATAATTAAAACTAAACAAAAATGTGTTATCGGTGGTCAAACAGGCAGAGAAACGAGTTGGCATATAACTATATGACTTAAAAAAAATTTCTTTTTTCCTAGGTTAATATGAATACATAAAAAGTTTGAGAGTCAAAAAAAAAAATAAGTTTTGGTTACGATTATGAGAAGAAAAAAAATGTGTTTTTTACGTTCATACTTTTCATAACCATAGATTTTAGCAACCATAATTATTTTAAACTTTCATCAGGTATTGAGAGACATTTTTCAAGCTGTATCCATTAATGTAAATTAATGAAAATAATAAAAAAAAAAGTTTTTCTGATGTTTTGTTCTTACAAGTATTATGCAACACTATTAGGTGCGGATTTTAACTTTAAGCTTGTGTCGATTTTTTAAATCTGTTGAAATTTGATGTGTTTCTACTTTTTTTTTAAATTGACTTATTTGGGTTTGCTTTGTACAGCAAATTTTCCTGCCAAAATCGCCAAAATCTTGACGAATGGGGTGACATAGGAAATGTTGCCCTAATAAAATATGGTTTTAAAAAAAAAATCTTAAATACTTAGTATTTGGAAACAATATCATATAAATCACATGTAAAATAATTTTATTGTTAGTTTTACTTATTTTTTAGTTAAGGTTTTTCAGCCACAAAAAGCTTAAAATTAGTTTAATTGTGTTGTTATTTATATTTACTATGATGCGAATAAAAATAGTTATATTTTTTCTTTCAACATCTAAAGCATCTGTTAAAATAATTTAAAAAAATAGTCAACGTGTTAACTTAATCTAATACACGTTATCCACGTGTATATTATAGTAATAAAATTAAAAGCTTAAGTCGTATCCTTGTTATGTTTGACCAATCGCTAATTCGTTCTTTTTTTTTTTGCGTTTCCTTCGACAAATCAACTTCGCTTAGCTAGGACTTTTATTTTGAATTGCATATAGGAACATATGACAACTTTCAAAAATACGTTAAATACGTTAGCGTCAAATATTATTAAAAATAATTAAATATTTTCACTGATATCTTCGATTCAGTCAAGATTTGATTAAATACAATTTATTAATAAGAATCTCATTAAAAAATCAAAAACATCAATTAAAGTTCAAAACTTAGAATTTTAGAAAAATAAGTACTATTGCGTCAAATATAATTAAACAAACTAAATATTTTCACTGATATCTTCGATTTGGTTATACTTCGATTAAATTTTATTTAATTAAAACGTCGAAGTTGCTAAAAGAAAGCCAACAAGTAGAACTATAACAGAAAAATACATAATACTAAAGACCTCGACAAAAGAGAATCGTCTGTATCTATATCAAAAAAATATGGCGTTCCAAGGCAAAATATATAGTTAAAAAAAAAAAAAAAACTTCTGCGAAAATAGGGAAGACGCGAGTTTCCCTAACTGAGAATTTGGATAAAGCATGTTATATTTGGCTTTTAAACACCCGACACAAAAACATTCCTGTGTCATTTTGTATCGATTAATCTCGAAATCTCATTAAGTCGGACATTTAAAAAAAACCGTCATAATAAGAGCTTTGCTTAATTCGGAGTCCGACTTAACGGAGTTTTTCAGAATTTGTATTAACAAGATTCTACTGTTATGTGATTTTATGCATTTTAGAGAAAGAAAATTTGTCTGTTGCATTTTATTACACTAGTGATAGGAAAATTTTGTTATAAACTTGTAAATTTTGCTATTATTTAATGTTATATTGCGTCTTAATATTTGAGATGAAAAGTTGATACTAATTGTAAAAAACATATTGATCATGTAAGCATCAAAATTTTCAAAAATATAGGTATTTTATACAAAGCCTGAAATTATGTGAATAAAAAAACTTAACTCAATTCTATTATTCATTTAAACACAATTACATAAATTATGCAATCATTGCCTGGGGAAGTACGGAGAAAAGTATCACTGCGGATCACTTTTCACTTTCAAAATATATATTTGATTATATAAAGATACTAGATGTTTATAAACTTAACCTATTTTATGTTTTATGTTTTACTTTTAAATGGAAAAACAATTTATCTTTATTTGATTATCACAACCTTTTTTCTTCAAAAACCAATAAATAAATACACGTTAAGAAAAAATAAGTTTTTAAAATGAACTTTATTTTAGAACAAAGCTCAATCAATTTTGTATTGCCTTTTGGGCACCCCATCTTTGAAATAAAACAGTATTTAACCACTATATATTATTTGTCTATATATTAAATCTTCAATATACCTATAGATAAATTGAATGGTCCTTATGATCTTCTTTTAAAAATTGAACATTATATTGTAAGTACACTGAACTGTATATATTTTGTAGAAGCCTTTTATGTTATTATATATCACGACTTATTTTATTATGCATCACGACTAACATTGTCAACGAAAAAAAACAAAAAGCTTCATTAAATTATTTATTGTTACGTTTGAAAATCAAAGATAAAAGCCAGACTGCATTATATATCGGAAAAATGGCAAAACTGGATAAAGAAAATAAAAAAAGAGCTATTTCGATATAATTTAATATATAACAATTTGGACGTGGAAGGCAACATTAAAAAAAAGAGACAGATGATATTTGGTTTTCGAGGACCTTTAAGCTAATAAAAAAATAATAATAATAATGGTTGCTAAAAGTCGTTGCAAAACAAAAAAAATCAAATCTCCCTGTATAAAAATTGTCAATATTGTAAAAAGTATGAACAAACTGTAAAGAAAAATTATTCCACGTGTAAAAGAATTAAATTTAAGATAAGAATATCTTTTTTGCGAAAAATTCATTTTTGAAAACCATTTGCAATTATCAAAGTAATTTGCCTTAGTTTCAACACAAAACCTTACTAATGCTTCAGCATCCTATAGCCAAGTTTCTGACAAGAGATTCAGGAATGCCATAAGTTTGAGATGTGACAGTTAAAAGGAGTTTTAAAATTTTGAAAAATCATGACTAAAATTAATAACTAACATTTCTAAAGTTGTACTATAATATTTTTTTAAAGTGCTTCAAATATTTGGCATGCAGAAAAAATTTCTTAAAATATCAGTTATATAGCTGCAAGGTTTAAAACCCATCAAGTTGCCGGCATCGGAAAAAAAAAATTTAACACTCATATCATACCTAAATTTTAAAATGCTGCTGTTGCAACATTTCCTGATGTTGTTGTGCCGACTTCACCTTCTCTTTGCTGGTCCACAATCAAACCAAGGTAGTCCTTGAAATCTTTCTTGAATTTTTCTTCTCTTAATTTTATTAAAACTTTTTCATCCTCTAAACACCTGCAGTGCGATTTCTTGAAATCTTGTTAATAACCAAGATGCAAAATGGCCTCAAAAAAGCGAATTTCAAATTTTAAAATACTTACTCCATAATCCAAAGCACTATCTTTCACAGAAAAATCTCCAGATGGGTTTAAAATTTATCTTGATTGGTGGCATAATAGGCAAGTTTGACAGGCAGTCAGTTGTTTCAGGATTTTTCAATTATGCAGAAGATACTTTTATAAAACATTTTTTTTTGCATCACATTTTTTGACAATAACACATTTTACCAATAGTGAAAATAAGATTAAAATACTTTACCTTCGGAGAATTAACCAGAATGAGATCTTGAAGGTTGAGAATCTCTTCTGAGAGTCTAGCTATTTAACCAGCTAGATTTTATTTAAATTTAAATTCAATTGCTTTTCTGATAGGACGACATAAACTGTCACAGTTAGCATTCTTGTTGTTTAAAAAAATCAAATCTTTGTTGCTTTATCTCGGGTTTGAAGTGGAAACATTTGTGAGACGAGGTATGCTTTGCATTCTAGAACATTCCCACTTTCATTCTTTTGATGTAAGGTAGCAAATGGACCAACTCAATCTAGGCCAAATTGAAAGTAAAAGCAAAGATTCATAGATTCCTGGACAGAGTCTTTAAGCCATTGAAAGTGCATCTTCGAGGAATATCCTAATTATAAGGAACAAATGGTTTTATGGAATAATTGATTTTTATTTTTTTATTTTTTTTTATTTTTTTTTTTTGTTATTTAGGTGCCTCAGAAAGACCTAACGGTCTTGTCACAGAGCATCGCAGAAGTGTATTTAGCCAAGAAACCCTTCCTTGCTGTGATGCAAAAATTATGCCTTAAAAGTTTATAAAGTCTTTTAAATCTGCATGCTATAATCTTTTTTTACCTTTTGATTGTGTGGTCCAAAAGGTTTTAAAGTGGAAGTTTTGATGTCAGTGCATCGACTTGGATTCCTTCTTGGTGGACACGGATGCAAAAAAGACGTCTTTTAAACGTCTTATACACGTTTCGGACATCTTTTGAACGTCTTTTGAACGTTTTGGACGTCTTTTGAACGTTCAAAAGACATCTTTTTTGGTCTGGTGCCCACTGGATTTAGGTCTGCAGCCTTTTTTTGCTTTAAGAACTTCAAGAAATTAAAATTAGGAACCTAAGTTGAAAGTACATCAGCAAAGCATGGATAATTAATCTTTTTTCAACAAACTGAGTAATCACGTAATATGTTTTATTTACAGCATTGTTATTTGGCCAGATGTTTCAAAAAGAGTATAATCTAAACACTGGCGTTACCGCTTTTACGTTTAGCACAAAAGCAATTTTTTTCTATTATGCAATAAAAAGCGATAAAAAATCGCATGGAATTGCACGCGATTTTTTAGATAATCTAATCTAAAAACAAACCATATGGTATGATGTATCGAGTTCGCTAATATATCAATAAACAAAGTCTTAAACTAATTTACTTTGGACTAATTCGTTGCTTCATCAGCTATGCAAACATATTATGGGCAAGTAAGCAACCATCAAAACTTAAAAAAAATTTTATAGTCTACAAAAACATGCGTACAGAATTATTTACTATAAAAATAAGCGTGAACATGCTAAACCTATAATGAAAGATATGAAAATGATGGATGTTTTTGAAATAAATTTATATCAGCATTTAATTTTTATGTATCAATTCAATAATAATATCTCTCCTGTAAACTTTTATAACAAGTTTGAAATAAACATAAATGAAAACTATTATCTAAGAGCAAATATAAGTAACACATATAAACTGCCTCAAAACTTTAATAAATATTCTGAATATAGCATTGCATATCTTTTTTTTCATTTCATTTTATATTTCGCTGTTAAAATAAATTACAGACGAGTTTTACATGGTAAATATCAGTAAATAAAATATTATAAAAACAGACGGGGACTCAAAGAAGATATGGATGATGCAACATCACCTCAATCCTTTTATTGAGCCCCTTAATATAATAAAATATTGATATTTGTATATTATGAAATATTATGAAATATTCAAAAAGAGTTATAAAAATTCCAATATATAAAAGTTATAAAAATCCAAGATATAACAAAAAATAAAAAATATATAAAATAAACTAAATATATAACAAGAAAAACCTATTTTAACAAACACAAAGATATTTTGCAATAGCTATATTGTAATTTTAAGTATTCAAAGAAATAAATACAAATATATACAAAAAGATTTGATAATTAATACATTAATAGACACGCATATCAATAGTAACTACCAAGAATAATAAGTATACTTATTATTCTTAGTAGTAACTAATGATATACGTTCCAAAACAGTTTTGTAAATTTATTCAAATAAATATATTTGAATAAATTTACAAAATTGTTTTGGAACTATTATTCCGAAAAATTAAAAATGTGTTTTTTTTTTTGTTTGAAACTTAAATGAGTGTAATGATTTTACCATATTTGCATTAGTTTTTTGAAAAGATGACTTAGGTCCTCGATATGCTATTGAATATTCTGTATATTTATTTAATTTCCTTGGAAGTTTAAAGGAATTTGATTGATTTGTTCTTAAAAAATACTTTTCACTTAAATTTTTCTCAAAACTTACAAATAAAATTAGCTGGAGTTAGGTTATTAATATATTTATGGATGAAAATTAGGTGCTGATAAAAATTTATTTTGTATACATTCATCATTTTCATTAAGGGTTTAGTATGCTTTCCTCTTTTTTTTCCCGTAATTAATTTTACACGCATGTTTTTGCTAACTATGTATTTTTTTAAGTTTTGATGGTTGTGTACTAACCTATATAATATTAGCCATTATTTATTTGATCAACTAATTCAATACAAGCATGTTCAGTTGAATGATTTTTCTGAAATCCAAATTGTTTTGAATAAAATAAATAGTTTTTAGTTAAATGATCAAAAATTCTATTGTAATTTAAACGTTCGAATATTTTCGAAAATACAGAAAGCACTGATATAGGCCTGTAGTTGGAAAAGTTAGAATAATCATCATTTTTATAAATTGGAATAACTTTTGCTAATTTTAGTATATCAGGATATACCCCTTGATCTAAAGATAGTTTTACTATATAAAACAAGGGTTTACTAATTATTTTTTTAAGGAGGAAAAATCAGTTTCAAATTCTTTTAATGTTAAGTCAAAGTCGTTCAATGTTTTGCCGTCTGATCGTTTTAGTTTTTAAAAGAATTATAGGTTGCTGGCTGAAAAGAATTATAGGTTGCTGCTATAATTTTGTTAGCAAGATCAAATCCTACATTTGTAAAATATTTATTAAACTCCTCAGATAATTGTTTAGGGCACAATATAACAGTATTTTTGGTATTGATTCTTTTTGGTAGCAAAGAAGTTTTATTTTAATTTTTCTCGATTAAATCATTTATTATTGATTGTATTAATATTTGAAAAGTTATGTTTTTTTAGGCTTAAAATTTTATGTTGATCCTCGGAAATAGCTGTAACATTTTTTATGTTAATATATATTGGGAAATGATCACTTATATTAATCTTAAATATACCTGCCTCAAATGACGTTTTTAAGTAATTGTTAATATATATTGGGAAATGATCACTTATATTAATCTTAAATATACCTGCCTCAAATGACGTTTTTAAGTAATTGTTAATAAAAATATTACCGATGGCGGTGGCAGGAGTTCTATTTACCCGAGTCGGTTTATTAATTACAGGCATAACATTGTATTTAAATAATTTAAATAACATGTCAAAAAAGGATTTTGTTTTAGGAAATTTGTGATATGTTAGAGCGTTCAAATTTGTATCACCAATGATATATAATTTTTTTCTTTCATCGTTTATTTTTATAATTCTATCTTCGATAAAGTCTTGAAATGATCTAATTTTACCACTTGGTAGTCGGTATATACATCCAATTATAATGTTTTTATTTTTTTGATTGATTACTTCGATAAAAAGACTTTCATAGTTAATATTTGCAACATATAATTGCTTTTTTATTTTAAAAGAATATTTTTCAAGTATATAAATACCCCGCCTTTATTATTTCCTCGTGTTTGGCTAATTAGTTTATAATTTGACAAACTGTATTTAGAAATTAATTCCAACGGACTTTCTGATTCTTGCCAAGTCTCTGACAGAGATATGACGTCGAACGTGTAATTTATAATATCTTAAAATTCTTTTAACTTCTCAAAATTTTGACGCATGCTTCTTATGTTCAAATGTAATATAGAAAAAGGATTTTCTTATTTTTTTTATTTTTAATCTTAAATGGATCAAAATATGGTGTTTTTATTAAACTCATCTGAGTTCCTTGAAAAATATTTAAGCTCTCTTCAGAAGGATTATTAAAAAGATTGTCCTCAAAAGGATCAGAAATTAAATTTTCAAAATCAACTTTCTCAAAAACATTAATCGCCATTTTTGATAAAAGAGTAATCTTATATATGAATTTTTTTTTAATAAAAATATAATTTATTTATTTTTTATATAATATGCAAATTTTTCACTTCCGCTCGATTTATCTTGTTTGAATTCACGAACTAATAGTTTATTATATATAACTTTGGCAAAATAACCATTTTGCTTATGGGGGTTTGACTGTGCAAATAGCTATTTGCAAAATTTTCTCGTCGTCTCACTAAAACCTTCATTAATATAAATATTCGTTACTTTTAGTTTCGGGACATTTTCCATTATTATTAATCTTCAAAAATGTGCAGTTTTAAAACAACAGTTCTCTCTCGACCAGGATTAACTTTGCCGATTCTATGTGCACGTTCGATTTTTATTTCTTGATCAAATTCAAGCTTTTCAGCAAACAATTTCTTCACTTCAATTTTGGTGACTTCTCAATCATTCTCGTCACCACTTTCCATCAATTCGTAAATTACTTCTCCTGTTCCGATCTTCTTTATCAACGCTTTTTAGTTTGAGGTCTTGAGTTTTTAGGTTGAGGTTATCCAATGAAACTTCTCCTTGAATTTTTTTTACATTTATTATTTCTTCCGTTACTTTATTAATTTTTTCATCAAACGCTTTTACGTTTTCATCACAAATATCACCAATTAAGTTCATACCAACTTTAATTTCGTGGAGTTTATTCTTTAAATCTTGAACATTTTTTTGAAACGATTCAATTTGTAGGTTAAAGTTGGTAACCGTTGGTAACCGTTTCTCGAAAAATGCTTATGATCATTTCTTTTTGAATATTCATTAGTTCACGCATCATTGTAACTGAAATATACTCCTTTTGTTTATTCATTATTAGTTAAATAAAATTATAGATATATAAACAAAAATTTTTTAAATTAAGTTTAAACGATTTTATGAAAAATTTACAACACTTCCGATTATTTCCGTGTCTAATTGAGCATATATATCGCCCGGCAATTTGCTCTATATAAATCTAATTGAGCAAAATAAGGTCATCTACATGGTAATCTAATTGAGCACCCCGAAAAAAATCCACCCGAAATAATCCTACGAGATAAAATCCTCCCGAAACCTCCCTCCCCCCAGAAAAAATCCTCCTGAAAAAAATCCCTTCGGAAAAAATCCCCCCCCCCCCCAATAAATTTTTTTTAATTAAAAATTATCAATAAAATAGTTATATTTATTTAAAATAATTTTATAAAATACTTCATTTTTCATCAAAATGTCTAGTTATGCGCTATTCCTCGGTTGTCGGTAAAATGCGAACTGCGAACCGGTAAAATACGAACTTTTTTGCGAAACAAAACATTATTTTAAAGACCTTTTTTTTTTATGATAAAAATAATAATAAAAAAAAATCCTCCAATTCTTAATTATCTATTTTAAAGCTTTATTTAAAATAAAATTTTTATTTTTTAACTGTAAAATATGCGCGGAGTGTTGCTACATCGACTGTCTTATAGCCTGACTCGCAACGGAGTGCTTCTACATCGACTGACAAATAGCCTGACTCGCAACGGAGTGCTGCTACATCAACTGAGGGTTTGGCAGGCATTCTATCAAATAATTAAAAAATATTTATATATTTTCATATTGTATTCGTCTAGTTTCACTTAATTTCCTTTTATTTATTTTTTTTAAATAATTTTTTGCTTAAATATCGATATTTAAGCAAAAAATTATTTAAAAATTTTAAGGATATCCTTAAAATATACCGCTAAATTAACTACGATAGTTCGCAAAAAAGTTCACATTTTACCAGTTCATAGTTCGTCAGGGTTTGGGTAGGGTTAGGGTTTCACATTCGCTACCTTCGAGGAATAGCGCATAACTTGACATTTGATGAAAAATGAAGTATTTTATATAAATATTTAAAATAAATAAAGAAATAAACATTACTACATACTGATAACTTTTAAGTAAAAACAATTTTTTTTTAGGGGGATATTTTCCGCGGGGATTTTTTCTCGGGGGATTATTTCGAAGGGATATTTTTCTCGGGGAATTTTTTCCTAGAACCGTTTTCGTAATAGCAATTAGTCTGCTGTAATGCAGATAATTGATAGTTAATGGGAAGAGTTATTCCTATTTGAAATAATTAAATTTACTAAAACCAATGCGTAATTGTTAAATTTTAATTAGTTTTAAAGAATATAAAAAAAGGATACACTAAGAAACTTAGTTAAAATATATTTGTTAAGTTTATCTCTAATAAATTATAAAAATTTAAAATGATGAACCTAATCTTTCAACACTTCACAAAAATCTTTATTAATTGAAGGTAACAATGGTAGAAATTTTAATTCTTATAATTTTAATAGATTTTTATGCAACGTGTATACAGTGCTCCAGCGAACTGAAAATGTGCCAAAGCAGTATCTATAAAATAGCGATTTTAACATAAAATTGCGATATGTTGCGAGAATAAAGATAAAAACGCGATTTAATCGTAATCGCTGCGATTTTTGTGCTTGTAAATCGAAAAAGTCGCATTTCAATTAGTTAGCGGCTAATCCTAATTGAAAAAAAATCGTTTCGCAATTATCTAACTAAATACCACAATCGTAAATAATCGCATTCGATTTCTTTTCAAAAACCACTATTGAACTTTACCGCATAACCGTATTGCGGTAACGCCTGTGGTAAGTATAATCATTGCAGCATTCAAATTAAGTGAAGTTTGCTCAAATGTGTCACTAATTTTCTCAATAGTGACTGAGAGACGAGAAAGGATAACGTTTTCTAAGACGTTCAGCTGACCAGGAACATTAGTAAACTTTAGCCCACTAGTTTACATAGGTTTCAGAATGTCTAGTCTTGCAATGGGATGTCTGGAAGAGAACAAATATGTTTTTTCTTACCAAGTAATACAATATTCTTGAATATCAAAATTTTTTTTTTGAAAAAAAAAAATAAAAAAAAATAAATAATTGAACTGCAGTTTGATAAAGGCAATAAAAAGAGCTACGTTTTGAGAATCAATACTTTAAAATCGGACAAAAAATAAAAAAGTTAAAAATATAAAGGTTCAGACAAAATCAAGTACTGTTTCGATTTACTAAAATCCAAGTTAGCGGACGCAAAAGACGCTAACTTGGATTTTAGGGGTTAGGGGTCGTCAAATTAAGAATTTGGTAAGAGAATCTATCTGTTGCACTTATCTAATATAGAGTCTAGCTACTATTTTTGCTATTAAAATGAGTTCATTATTATGACAAATTTTTGGCATGTAATATTTGTAATGGTTTTCGGGTATTTAGGCAGACTCTGCGCCACTGTGCGATGATAAGGAATGAATGTTAAAGATCATTGGAAACTGAGATTTAAAAATGTTATTTTCACTATCAAGTAAGCAGCTAATGCAGATAATAAGCAGCTAATGCAGCGATGATAAACACGGATATATTATCGTTACATTTTTTAAATCTAGGTTAACATTTTATATCAACCTAGTTAATAGAAGTAATATAGTGATAATAAAGTTAGATATATTGAGCAGAAAATTACAATATTTACAATGCTATTATATGTAAACGTTAGGAGGTACAAATTTTTATTAAAAAAATTATAAAATATATATTTATATACATATTTACAGTATAAAATTCAGTTATTTTTTAAATATTCAGCGTTAAAAAAATGACCAGGAGAGACCCAAGCTTTTACAAAAATCATATTTAATAAAGAGCAATGAAAAATCTTCAAAAAGTAAAAAGTAAGCTATGTTTGTTTGGATATAAAAAAAAAAAAAATAAAAAAAGAAAGATATATAAAAAAATAAAGATATAAACCAATATTACTAGTTTGTACTCTAGCAACCTTCCGCGAACGCGTTAGCAAAAGTTTTATCATGATTTAATCAATTTATTTTTCATATTAATTCAAATATCTTATTAAGCAAAAACTTTTTTGAAAACAAATTAAAAACTTGTGTAAGAAAACAATATTCAAACACAGTTATATAAATATTACACACTAAACTACATTAACATATTACACACTGCATTAACACATTAGTGAAAATTATTTAACAATATACAGCATTTGGGGTCGTCCATAAAGTACGTACGCTTTTTTTTCGCTAACCCCCCCTACCCCCGCAATTTCCCGTACGCTTTTTTGATTACTCTTTACCTCCCTAAAAGTACCTACGCTTTTAACCTACTAACCCAACATTTTATGATATTTTTTTTTAATTTAGTGTCACCATACTTTTATAATTGACCTACTGCCCCCTTATCTCAGAAACGCCATAATCTTCCTCTTCGAGTGTACGTACTTTATGGACGATCCCTTTTTACTCCAATTTTAAAATAATAATCTGACATTTATTATAAAAAGTAAAATGAAATTTATTGTTCCAAAGCCTCTATGACTGAACGAATTAAATAAGGATTCTGAAGTATACCATTATGCTCTCCCATCGGAAACATTCGATGAATAATTTGTTGTTTCTGCTTACCTTGCCAAAGCCTACACCCTTCTAAGCTTTTTAAGTTTACAGTTCCATCTCCATCGCCATAATATATATTAGGATAGTTATCTTTAGCAAATCCAGATTTATAATACAAAACTTCAGGAGTTTCAACAAGATTTCCATAAAAACAATACATTTTCACTCCAGGGGGTTCATTACTCCAAACTTCTGGGACCAATTTTAAAATCTTTTGAGCAATTGGATAGTTTATATCTTCAAAGAGAGTATCATAGTCCTTTACAGTATAACTTCGATCATTAGTCTTCACAATTACCTAAAATTATTTTTTAAAAATAAGGTGCACAAATTTTTGATAAAAGTACATCTTTTTGTTTTAATAGGAAAACCTACCTCCCCCACCTTTCTATTTTTGTAGCAAGGAAACGTAGAAGTACAGCAATATTGGAATTTTATGAAAACAGATAAGTATTAAGGTAAATGAGGAAGTAATCGACCATGTGCCACTAAGTGACCATTTAGAATGAAAATAGTTTAAATAAGCCCTACTCTTTTACAAATTTAAAAAGCAAATACAAATTTACAAATTTAAAAAGCAAGGGAAAACTGCTCTCCTGCCATTTGACTGTGCATTCGTAAACACGGCAAACATTTGGCAGTTTTGAATAAAGATTACTGAGACTCAATGTAATGTGTTACGGTTTTGTCTAATTATTTAAATTTTCTTACATATTTTGCTAAGATGCCGCAACTACGGTTATTTTTATAAGGTAGGCACCTTTTATTTTAACATAAGATGATTATACTTCTAAATAGATGTTTAATAGTAATTTTAATTTATCATTATTTGTATGTTTACTGTCTATCTGTATTCAGTTATTAGGGTGGTCAAATAATGGATCAGAAATTTTAAACAACTCAGTAAATGATAAGGGTGGTCAATTGGCTGATGGCTAGGAGACAGCCACAATGGTTAAGAGTGGCATTTCTTCTTATACTTTCCAGAAAAAAAAGTTAAGTTTGTATATATGAAAGAACAAATTCAAAGAAATTATTTTCTTTGAGGTAATTATGTAGACAAGATATATGAAAACATTTATTTGGCAAAAATACTTTCCATATCTCTCTAAAAATATATCTCAAAGTTGTAAAAGCTTTTAATTAAAAAAACAACAAAAAAAAACCTGTGTACATTTGAATTATAAAGTACCTCGTTATCATTCCAAAAATTTGAATTTGGTAATATATAACTCAGGCTAGAAAATGAACGCTGAAATTCTCTCAATTTAATCGGGCTGTCAAGAAAATATGGAATTCCAAAGCTATCCCCAGATATATATGCAAGAACAGCTTTAACTGATCCTCCAAAAACACCTAAGAAAATTTAAAATATTTGTGATATATGTATATACATATATATATATATATATATATATATATATATATATATATATATATATATATATATATATATATATATATATATATATATATATATATATATATATATATATATATATATATATATATATATATATATATATATATATATATATATATATATATATATATATATATATATATATATATATATATATATATATATATATATATATATATATATATATATCAGAGCCGGATGGCAGCACAATTCTGTCCGCTACTCCGCAACATACAGAATTTCTATTTGGTAGCTGAGTTGCAAAAGTGCTTTTACTAAGATAGTTTTGTAGAATACTAAGGTTGCTACCAAAGAAAAATCAAAAACGCTATTCCGCTACTATTTAAATTAAGAAATATCATTTGAAGTTGTTTAAGTTGTTAAGACTTTTTTATTTACTGAAAACGAAGCGATAGAAAATAATTTTAATACTTTGATAGGTTTACATCTATCAAAGTATTAAAATTTTCTTGTGTTATCAAAATAATCTCAGATGTATGCAATTTGATTTTAAAACTTTGAAGAAGTGACGTTTGTGCTTTATACAAAATGTCTGCAACTAACAAGATGTATTATTTATATTATGTATACATACGCATTAGTCTAAAATTTTCTATTATCTCATTGAAGTAATCAAAAGTTTAAGAATATTTTATTAAAATACAATTTCACAACAACTGCCAGTTTCTTATAGGGAAAAATTATAAATGATGCAATATAATCAATGTTCTTTACATTTGAAATTTCTTGGTGTAAAATAATGCTCATTCTTGTTACTTTTTAACTTTCAGTTTTTTAAAATATTTTTGTTTAATGGTAAGGTTCTTTTAGTTGTAGTTTTTATTTAAAAAAATAATTTTAAAGAGTCAAGATGGTAAAAGAAGCCCAATCTAGGAAGCTCTTAGCAGATATCATGTCTAACCTGCACTATGAGTTAAGTATAAACGGGAGAGTGTATAGAAGCAATTTATTTCAAAAACTTCCAACAGAAAACTGTTTCTTGTTTCAAAAAATAATTTGCAAAATTAAAAGTGTTAAAGTCAATTGAATTTTGGTATTTCAACTAGATTCTTTTAATCCTCAGGTTGATGCAACAACTATAGACAATGGTTTAAAATATCTTAGTACCTTCAACCAGTATGGTTTAGATGAGTAGGAAAAACAGAGAAAAAAAATGAATCCTGAACTGGTCAACTTGATGCCTTTCTTTTTGGAGAAGATTTCTATAAATTTGCAATGATGATATCATTCTACTAAAGCATCATCCGTGTGCAGCTTAGACAATGAACTTGCTGGCTTGTAAGAATAGCTAGAAATTGCCAGGTTTAAATTTAAATCCCAGGACATTGTTTTTAAAGCCAGTTGCAAAGACTTGTGGGATATGGTATATCTAATATAAGAGGACAGTGATGCCAAATGACACCAAGTCTATCTATGATGTATTAAAAAAGCTATCAATAAAAAAATATAATATTCTATATGTATTGTTGTATATGAATATAACAACCTAAATTTTAAGGTTTACATTTGAACGGTGTTTCCATCCTTTTAAGCAACCATGTTACAAGCTGCTAGTTGTCAACTACATGTGGCATTAATATAGCATAGTCGACAATACAACAGATGGACAAAAAGATATACATTTTTTGTGTGCGTAATCAACACCACAAAATTAGATTTTGTGCCAGAATCCAAAATCTCACTAGACAAATGCTGGTGACATCGACTTAAGTTACAATTTACTTATTTAAAAATAACAACACTAAATAAAATTAAATTTAGTGTAAAACACTAGAAAAATTGCAAAACAATTTAAAAAGTGTTGCTTTATATAATTCCATATGGATATCAGAAACTCAATGTGGTTGAAGAAGACAAAAGCTTTTTCTTTTGCTTTTTTGAAAAAAAAACAACAAAAAAATTTAGGCAGCGGACTAGTTATAGACTAACACAACTAATTATGAAGTTTGATAAAGTAGCGGAAGAGCAGTAGTGGTTTCTGGTTCCAAATATGCAAAAGGTAATGTTAGGGGCACTTTCAAATATTTGGTAGTAATGCCCAGCTCTGATATATATATTCATATACATATAAATATAAATATATATATATATATAAATATATATATATATATATATATATATATATATATATATATATATATATATATATATATATATATATATATATATATATATATATAAATTAAAAAGAAAACTAAAAATATATATTTAAAACATTTTCAGGGAAAAAATCTACTTTACAGTAAAGTAAATTAAATGTTACAGTAAAGTAAATTACTTGTTTTTGAATTTGATTAGATGCATTTTCATCATGATCCAATTTCATCTGTTTATTAGTGCTTAAAAGTATTTAAAATGTAAACAAAAAGATGATTATCTTTTAATTTCTGTTTCACTTTCATCTTGTTAACTTTATGAATTTTAAATTTTTTTTTCCACAGCAACTTTAATTCAACATCATCAAATCATATTTAATGTAAATAAAAATAATATTGGACCAGATAAACAAAAAGACAAACATGATTTTTGTTTGCTTGTTGTATTAGTTATAATAAAAAAAATAAGATTTTTTTTCTATTTCGAATTTTTTAAATTACTCAAATAAGCTAGTAATACAAAAACAAATTAACGGGCAAAGTTAAATAAAGCCAAAGAATAATTTAATTCATTTTAAATCAAATGTTAAAGTTCATTTTTTTAATTTTTAAAATTGTAAAAAAGTAAGTGCCAAAAACAAACATCATTTCACTTGCAAACTTGAAATCTATAACACCAATACTTAAAGGCAAAAAATATGTTAATTTTCAATTACTATTTCATTCTCACCATTTAAGTATTTCCTACCAGATATTTATTCTCCAAAGACACAATTCCACAATTTTTGTCAATTAATTTTTTAACAATCAAAATTAGGAACACTCTTTAATTGCTTTAACCTACTTATTAAATATCTAATATCAAGGATAGAAAAGTGTTCCAAGATTTCTTCAAAAAACTCTGAGAGAAAAAAAATAAAATTTGCAAACCTGATATTGTAATCCAAGCTCTAATAAACTTATCTTTCCATTCTTGTGTTTGTTTATTTAAAAAGTAGAGAGAGTAAGGAGCACCCATACTGTGTGATATCAACATTATAGATTGATTACCATTATCATAATATGTTTTTTCAATCAACAGACGCAAATTTTCAAAATAATCTCCAGCATGATCTATGGAAAAAAATGCGGTAACTAGTTTTTCTGTATTATTTATTTCAAACAAACTGGTAACTAGTTTTTCTGTATTATCTATTTCAAACTTTTTTTACAATGAGTAAAAAAAGTTTGAAGCTTGTATATGTTTTTATACTATTCATTTTAATTGTAAAAATATGCTACAAAAGTATGTTTTAAACATTTATAAATTAATCCTTGACAATTCATGCTAAAAGTATTGTTAAACTTGACAATTCATGCTAAAAAGTATTGTTAAGTATTGTTAAAAGTATTGTTAAGCTCAGATTCTTTATGTTTATCAACTTGTGCTTATTTCACAAAAAGTATTAAAAAATAAAATTCAAATTTTGTTAAACTGACCAAAAAAACAAAACTATTTCATTCAGGAAAAACATACATGTGTTGCAAAAGAATTTAACATAATAGTCTGGGTTTTCAGAATTCTTTGGAAATTTGTAAACTTATAAATATTAGATTTAAGGACTGTTAAAAAACTAATTTAAAATTAAAAAACTGTTAGATAATAAAGACTATTTCTTTTTTTTGTATAATCATTTTGCTTAATTGATTGATACTTTAAAGTTGTTTAAAGTAGTGCATATTTCCTTGTATACAACAGACTGCTAAACGATTTTTATAGTATAAATGGAGTGCCCGATATAAAATTATCAAGTTATTCATATGCTTATCTGAGTCGAACTCATCAGTGGAACGGGCCTTTAGTCTTCAGACATTGCTTATATCAGACCAAACACTCAGAATCAACCACAAAACATTTAAAGCTATCTTTACCATTAAAATCAATGATCCAAATATTAGTGATGATAGGAAAAATGTAATCGAATGGCTTACGGATATATTTTTACAAAAAAGAAAAACAGCTATTTTTGATCCCATAATTCAACTACTACAATAGCAAATGACAAAAAGATGACATTGATTATGATAGTTTAGGCAGTGAAGATGAATGGGAAACACCTGAACTGAGTGAAAGTGAAGAAACTGCATTCGATTATGATATTTTGGACTAATTTATTTAAAATGAATATTTATAAATAATTTATATATTTATAACTTTATATATTCCTCTTGTATAATAAAAATCATACTACATGATTTCTTCATATATTATTTTCGTTTTTATACTTGCACTATATTTAATACATTTAAATATATTTAACAGCAATAAACTTGATATATAAAATAACACTGCATTTAATACCCTTCTATTGGTTCTATTCATTAAAAAATGTAAAAAAAGATTTGTTTTCTTTTAAATTCATAACGCTTTTTTTTATACACGCCAATATTATATAAGAAGAATATATTTAAGAAGTATATATACCAGAATCTTAAAAATTCTATTTTACTAAGTCTCTTAGAAATTAAAAATTAGATTACTACAAACTTTAACTTACATATCACATTAACATAACATATATTTTCTCCTAATTTCTAAAAATAATATAAAACTAATTACGAGTTTATACAAGAGTATGATAGTAAATTGAACGGAAACAATAGTAATAATTAAAATTTTAGTCTAAAAAGTTGAAAAACTATTGTAAAAGAATAGAACTTTTTGGTTAAAGGTTTATTTAAAAAAAGATTTCAATATAATTGTCACTGTGTCTTTATAGCTTAGAGATACCATGGTTAAATTTTTAAAATATAATTTAATTTACAAAGCACAAGAAAAATGAATCCACTAAAGAAGCACAATATTAAAATATAAACTTTTATTTTGCTAATTAAACAGTTACAATTACAATTTTCATATAATCATGTAAAAAATAAATAGCAGCGTAAACATAATCATGATAAATAACATTTTTTATAATAATATGTATTTACTGTTCTAATCAGTCAGGGACTCAAAGAAGGTAAAGATGATGTGTTTTAACATCACAACCTTTTCATAGAGCCCCTATATTCATTCATTATAAAAACGCTTTTATTTTTAAAAATAAAATAAAAATTCAATAAAAACAAAGCTTATATTTTTTTAGTGTAACAAATTAAAAAACAAAAAATGTTAAAAACAAGAAAAATAAGAAGAAAAATAAATAAATAAAAAAATACTGTAAACAAATACTGTAAACTTTAAAATGTCAGAAATTAAGAAGATGCATTTTAGTTTCCCGTTTAAATGATGAATGCTTTTTAGGTCTTAAATATTTTTAGGTCTTAAATATTACTTTTTAAGTTTTAAATATTAAATTCTTTTTAGATCTTAAATATTTTTATTTTGGAAATGATTCTATATTGATGGGCCACAGTTTGTAATTAAAAAATTTGACTGATGTGATTTAATTTTCCATTAGTGATAGTTGTACCTGGTACTTGAACGCAAATTATATTTTTCAGAAAATGATCTCAAGAAAATATCTGAAACACTTGGTACGAGGTTGTTCTTATACTTATACATAAAAATTAATATCTGTAATGTGTTAAGCTTCTCAATATCTAGAACCATCATACTTTTCATCACCGGGGCTGGGTTTACTAACCTAGTTAAATAGTTTATTACTTTGCATGCATGGTTTTGCAGGCTTTGCAATTTTAACAGTTTTATTTTATGGGTGCTGGCCTATACAATAAAAAATGTTATATTTTATTCCATTATTTTAATAAGTCAATATATTAATACTTAAATAGATCTTGCAAAATTGCTACTTTTACAGCAAAATTTTTTAAGCAAACGTCAAGATGCTTGAATAAAGGAATGTGATGGTTGCGAAGGTTGTTTTTCTGCCATTTTTTGCGTTGTTTTCAAATTATTGTTTTTACTATATCTTGAATAAACTCAACAAAAATCCAATTATACACCTGATAAAACTGCAGAATAAAAGAATAAAGTCTGAATAAAAATCAAAAAAAAACCAAAATCAAAACATAATAACAAAAACTCACTAAGTAGACACACTTAACTCTGAGCAAAAGATAAAAACTGCTGTGTAACTAAGAAAAACTATCATCTCAACTTTAAAAGTATCCAACTATTCGAAGTTTAATTACCAAAGTCCTTTAAAATGATTTGTCACTCTCCTACTTGTTAATAAAGTGATTGTAGAAATTTTATATACGATGACATTTTCATTCACAAAGAACAATAAATGAACTTTTATAATATAATTAAGATCATTCATATATTTATAAAACAACTATATGATGTAAAACAGTTTTTTATATATTGTTTTATTAAAAGGATTTATCATTTGTATATTGTTTTTTATTTGTTATTTAATTAAATAATTAAATAAAATTCAAATTATAAAATAAAAAATTATTTACAAAACACATTAGGTTTTTTTGCAAGTTATTTTTCTGTTTTTTTATTGCTAAAAAAACATTTATTGTTACAGTTAAATTTTTACTCAAAACATAATAATTTTAATTTTTCAGAAATGCCCGTGCAAGACTATCTAGGCAGATGCCCTACGAAGACAAGTTTAGACAGGCTATTTATAGCTTGTGCACTTATTTACTCTTATATATATATATATATATATATATATATATATATATATATATATATATATATATATATTTGTTATTCACCTCCTCAAGGCCGAGAAGGCCACTACAGATGAGGAGGCTACTTTATAGTGGTTATAACTTTCTCTCAACTCTATAACTCCGAAACACGAACCTTGACGAACAAGGCGGCTGCGCAGAGAAACAAGTATATATATATATATATATATATATATATATATATATATATATACTTGTTTTTTACATATTTACATATTTCTTTAGTACGCATATTCAACAAAATCAAATCTTGCAACTTGAATTTTGAAACTCGTGTCATTCGCTATTTTGACTTGTTGTTTAAACTTCATGCCACTTTTTTTTCTCACACTATTGACTTGGTTTGCTGCTGCTGCTGTTGTTGTTGTTGATGATGAAGTCCCTGTTTTAGTTGTTGAAACTTCTCACCATTAAGTTTATCTTATTTTTTAGATTGCTATGCTGTTTTTACACCCTCAGCATCTTTAAATCTCTCATGTATTTTAAGTTTATTGAGACACTCAAAACCTTTAACCCATGGCAGGTCTTCAATTTTTTTTTTTTTTAGATTAAGGTATTGAATTAATTAGGATTTTTTTTTAGATAAAGGTGTTGGAACCTTTATTATAAAAGATAATTTACATTTTTGAAATTGTAGGCAATTTTACAATAACAAAATCAACATTTCATGATATTTTACAAGCTATACTTAAAATAAACATTTTTCAAATAATTTTAAAACATCTATACTTGAAGAAAGTTTGCTTTCAATTGACTATGAATGAACACAAAGAAAAACATAGGTTTCAGAAAAACATTAGCTTCAGATGATCTTCAAAAAAACTAAAAATAATACACATAAAATAATTTGTTATCACTATTTGTAGCTGTAGCTTTTTTAATCCAACAATATCTTCAGATAAAAATAGCACAATATAATAAAACAGGTTAGAAACGTTAAAAAAATATTTTAGGCATCAATAGCTAGAATAACCTATTAAATTGCATATAATCTAGTTTTTTTAATTAAATACATTATCAACTAAAATTTCTAATAGAGTGGTTTAAACAAGCTGTAACAGGGCCTAGAAACAGAAACTGAAACATTGCCTGTTTAGAGAAAAGCAATATTCTGGTTAAACTTATTTAAAACTGCAATACAAAAATCATATGGATATAACAAACCTTGACAAGTTTTCAAATTACTTTTAACATAATCCTTCTAAAGAAACCAATTTAAAAAGGTCTATTTCATCATATGTGATTCATTAAACACAAAGACCTTTTTAAGCAAAATCTTTTATTAAGCAAAAAATAGTTGAAGCTTTTCAAATAGCTCTATTTGCATAAATATCATCATAAACAATTTTTATATCAACAAACAAATTGTCAAAAAGCAACAACTGTTTTTTCAGTTTCTTTTTTTTTCCTCCATAGCAATAATGTTCCCTACAAACAAGTAACATCTTTTTTTTTTCATCACTTTTCCTTTTTAAAACATTTGCTTTGTTGACCAATGATTTATTGTCTTTTTTTACGGCTTGTTCCACATTCAAGGCAAACTTTTTTTCTAGCATCAATGAGGTTTTTGTATGGAAACTCTTTATTTTGCAGATCAATTTTAACAAGTTTTGAGCAAGTCTCAATAGCTTCAGGTTTAATGAACATCCTAGGAATACTCTTAACCAACTGCACAAGATCACCGTTCAAGTGAGGTAACATCAGAACATCTGTCTGATAGGGCTTCAGAAATGATTCAAATATGTTCACCAGGAAGCTAAAGAACTGAAATCTTACAAGGGAAAGTTCCTTTTTAACAGCATTTACAACAAACTTATATGATTTGCCAGATAGCCATTTACTTTTAGACAGAGGCTCCCAATAAATTACAATTTTTATAATAGAAGATCAAATACTAATTAATCTTTCTGTTACCTTTTTGTCTTCAACATGTCTGGTTGCACAAAATAAAAGCAGGAACACAGATACTTCAGTGATACTGGTAAAATCACTTGTTCTAGCAGGAGAATTGTGAAATAAGATAAAAGAAACTTTTGAATGTCTTTTAAATTTCCCAACCAGTTAATTCAACTCTTGTTTTAAAAGCACCGTGAATTATGTGTAGAGAATAGCAACCTATATCAATAAGTTTAGATAGTTTGTATTCTTCACATTTGCTTTGAGAAGTCTCTGTGAAATTTTAAGTAAACACTGGGTCCATCTATAGAGACCTGAATAACCTTGCTGATATAAAGATTATTTATCTTTTCATTAAAATGATTCAGCAAATCAAGACTGGTACTATGTTCCATAAATGAGGAATCCCAATACCCCACTTCAACTTGCATTTTTTCCTCTTTCCAATGATGGATGAATAAAATTATATGACAAGCTTGAGTTTTCTTGTTGAGGGATTCATCAAAAGACACAAGCAAGAGTGACATGTTCAGTTGTTGTTTAAGTAAAGCTTTGAAATAAGGCCCAAGACCATAAGTGATGTTATATCTAACTTGATTTGGTCTCATTTGAAAAAATTTAACAATCTCACTGTCAGGAAACATAGCTTGGAACAAATTAGTTTATTTTGTTAGAAATTTTATTTAAGCAACAATGCAATGCATATTTTTTTGCACAGATTTTATGAGAACTTGATCAAATAAGTTATAAAGATTGTGGCTTCATGTGTCCTTTTGAGAAACCAGCAATCTTTAAATCAGACTCTTCCACTGAATTAGGTGAATTACTACTTTTAGCAGCAGACGCTTAAGCAGACGTTTAAAAAAAACAGGAGAAATTGCAACTGAAATATGCTTTTTTTCTTTTAACTTGACTTCTTAGTGCTTGCACACCTATGTTTAAAAGTTCAATTATTTTTTGGCATTTAGCGTGGGTATTTTCTTTCCCTTTTATTAGCCAAAAATTAAAATGAAGGTAACTGTCTTTATTTAACCATGCTTCTTCGAAATAGACCTTTTTTCTGTTTTATTTATTATTTTAATTGTAAAAAAAAAGAGAAACAAAATATTATAAAATAAATAATATTTATGAGATGGGACAGTATGACAAATTTTATAGTTTTAGTTTTTAAAAGCCTCTGTTGTTCCACTAAATTTGCTGTTATTTATAAAATAAATTATTCTTTTAAACAATCTAACTTGATCAAAAAAAAAAAATATATAAATAGTATTTTTTTATAAGTATAAAAATATATATATTATTGTAATAATAATTTTCAAAAGCGTTTTTCATAATACAAATACATTAGAAAATATCAAAGTTGTTTATTCAAAATGTAATTTAATTAAAAATTAAAATGTAATTGGGAGTTTTAGTTTCTTATGTTTACTTTTTTATTTTGTTCTCTTATGTCAAGATTTCTTTTTTTAAGTTTGGTTTGTTGTTATTTTCTTTTAAGTTTTTACTTTGTATTTTTATAACGATTTAAAAAAAATTTAAAAGCTGTGGTCAAATTGTAAAAATAAAATATAATGTGTGTGGTCATATAGCAGCGTGCGATCACACACCTTTTCTTTAATTAACAAAATAAATTAGTGAGTAGCACCAATAAAAACATAATAGCTTAATTGTAAAACGAGTAAATTCTCAATCAGAATTCCCTGACTTTTCCATGACTATCTTTTTAAAAATAAATTCCCTGACTTTTCCAGGTTTTCCATGACTATAGTCAAAAACAACTAATTTTCCAGGTTTTCCAGGTACAGTACAAACCCTGTATTAATTACTGCATTCTTAGGGATTAGCTTTCAAATGCATTTATTCTAAAATTAATTCATTGCAAATAAATTTTACTTATTTAAGTAAAAGAATGATATCAGTAAAGTAAATAATGGTAGTGATGGTGCAAAGGTAATAATGGTAGTGTTGGTGCATAAGGTAAGGTTGGTGCCAATAAGTTGTATTGATGAATACTCAAAACTTTGTATTAAGTTCCTTATTGCAAACTTTTGCATTAATCTTGAAAAAAAAAAGATAAAATGTAATAGCTTGTATAATTTTCATTAAGAAATAAAAATGTATAAAACATACTTGGATCATAGCGAAAGTCATATGGTGCAGCACGTAACGATTTTCCTCTTACATAGCCAGCAGAACGAGTTAAAGCGTCAATAAATGGAAAAAAATAAACACCTGCAAAATGAATGTACGGATCTAGCCATTCAATAGCTGTTGTATTACCAAAATCTGGAACTCTAGTATAAACTCCTTTTGCATTTTCCATTGTTTTTGTAGTATCATTGTAGTTTGTTCTATTAATATTAAAAAAAATTTTGCTCAATAAGATAAAAAATATTTGCTCGATAAGACAATAAAAAATTTATTTATATTATATTATAAATAAATTTTTTATTGTCTTATAAAGTAATTATTTTCATCTTATTTTATTTTTTATCTTATTATTAATATATATTAATGTAAATTACAATATACTGTATTGTAATTTATGTTTATAATACATAATATTTATAATCTGAAAATTATTACAACAATTTAAAGTAAATAATAATACATTAAAAGCATCGAATTTGACTTTAAAAATTGTTCTGCCTTCTGTTGGGTCACTATAAAATTTAAAATCCTTAGAATGTTTGTATTTTAGAACCTTTAAAACTTAGAATCCATATTAGAATTTATAAAAATATAGAACCTTTAGAATGCTAATACACAACACAAAACTCTGTCAAAAATCTTCTCATTCACTGAAAAAACTTCTACTAACAGCCACAGGTAAACAACTATCAAAGCATATTCCCAGTCTTAATTACACCCAATCCTTGGCATGATAGCTCTTTGCGTAATGCTCCAAATTTAATATGTAACATAAGTGGAAAAAAAGACAATAGGCGTCTGTTTGCCTCACAAACAAACCAAAACTATAACACTGCAGTAAAACATAAAAGTTGCAGCAAAATAGCTGTAACAATAAAACTAATTAGGATGGTGTTCAAAGTATAGAATTTTAACAAATCAAAAATTAGACCTTATAATATTAAAAAAATTATGTTATGTTACTAAATATTTAACTCACAATATCATTGGCCGGTATTATAGAGAATTTACATTAGCAAACCACTTTTATTAAATCAATTTTTTTAATTTTTTTTAACTTTGTTGTTAAACAATCTACATAGCAAGGTAACTTTTTTATTCCTATAAACTGACATAAAAAAGCTCATGTAATGACAGGGTTAGAAAGATGAATTAGTTGAGACTATTATAAAACATCATTAGGAATTGTTCTCCCTATTTTGGACCCCTGTATATAATTAAATTGTGAAAAACAGTTCTAAGAAAAAAAAAATTAAAAAACTTCAAATCTTGTTAAAAAATTGTTATATTAGCCTCATAGGTCAGTCAGTGAATAAATAAAACTTTAAACTAGTGACACATTTACTAGAAATTATACCTAAATGTGTAATAAGTTATGCTACTATATATCAAAACCAAATCACCACATTTTGCCTAAATTCAATAATCTTGAACCATGTTTCATTTTGCAAATGAACGAAACAGCTTTGTCTTTAAAAAGTTCAAAATAATTGATTTTGTCCTTATCACACCTAGTTCACAGATAAAGCACCATAGTAAATCAAGTTTGACATTTTAAAAGGGAAGAATAGAAAACAGAACTCTGCCAGAATAGAAAACCAACCTAAAAATATTATTTACTATACTTTTTAAATCTAATTCACTCCCAACATGGCTGCAAGCAAACACTATTAAGTTGGGAGTTACTATAAAATAAAGAATAGAGTTAAAAAGTATGAAAACGGTTGATAGAAGACTTTAAAAGTTGAAGATTGTATGAGTCAGGAAAAAAGAAGATAGAAGAGTGTTCCAAAGAATTAAAGCGTGAGGAAAAAAACTTGACGAATAAAAGTTTTTAGGGCATGAAGAGACAGATACAGAAAAAGAGTACATCTTTACTGAATGAAAAAGTCAAGAATGAGTTTTGGCTGATTGAACATTGAGAAGAGAGCACCTTTGAGTAATGACCATAATAGTATTTATATAAAAAAGAAAAACTTACAACTTTACGACAATGGGAGAGAGACTTGGCAGATAAAACAGGTCCATCTTATGTTACAATGTTTTTGAACCTTGTCCAGAAGAGAAAGAATATCATTAGAAGAACCATACTAAATACTTTACTTCAATACAGAAGTAAAAATTTGAGTCATCAGCAAATAGAGTCACTTTAGATGTCAAATTGTCAGAAGATCATTAATATAGATAAGAAATAAAACAGGACTAATGATAGAACTTTGAGGTACGCCAGAAGTTACTGGAAACGAAGAAGAGTGTTGGCCTTTAAGGATGACTTTAATAAGGCGGTTAGAAACAACTTGATCTCAATCTCAAAAATTTTCCTAGATACACTATATAAAACAAGCTTATGGAAAAGACCAGCATGGTAGTACTTATCGAAAACTTTTGAAATGTCAAGAGGGATAGACTTGCCTCGCTGCCTCCATGTAATGCACAAGAGAATCTTACTGTTAGAGTGTTGGCAAGTCAACTATAGAGCAAGAAGATCGAAAACCATGTTGATTGCTAAAGTGTAAGTTGTTAGCCTTAAGATGTTAGAAAAAGACGTTAATTAAAGATTTAAAAACTTTGTTAATAATAGAGAGACTGATAGGACAATTACCAGCAGAAAGGAAAATATGAGAACGCCTTTGTAAAACGGTGACAGGAATGTTGTCTGGACCACAAACTGAAGAAGAGTTTAATTGAGAAATGAGTTTAGCAATAAAAAGGTGAGTCCGAAGAAGAGGTTGGAGATAAAAGACTTATCAAGATTATTGCATGGTCGGAAACACCAAAAGTAGAGCAATAAACATAAAGGAGAAACTGAATACAAGCTAGGGTCAGAGACAAGACACAAATCAAGGAGTGAAAATAAGTGATTAGGGTTGCTAGGAAACACAAAGTTAACTATCTGAGTAAGTGATTGAGATATACAGAAGCTATAATCTTTTGTGGCAGCAGGGCCAGTGGTGCTTGAGCCAAGCTAGTGTGATGAGCAATAATATTGAACAAGCCAGTGTTGTAAACAATAAACAAGTCACCAATAATAACAATATTGGCAGAGGGATTTTAATCTAAAAGAGTACAGTTTTGAGAAAAAAGAAAACGATAAAGAACTAAGAGAAAGGTGATAGAGTGAATAGGTGTTAAGAGAAGGCACATAAAAGAATGGTCAGAAGATTTAAACTTGATTTTTTGACAAATAGAGGAATTGATCCCTAAGTATATGTCCAAGCCAAGCATGTAACTATTGTAGTTTTTGCAAATCAAAGGATATCCGAAGAAGAGACAACTGAATTCAAACTAGTCGTACAAAGAGCAAGTAAGTCTGGTGAATTTTGTAAGAAATAAGACTCAACTGATGGAAGGTTACTTCAAAGACCACAATATTTGTGAAAGATATATTGAAACAGTTAGGTGATAATGATGGTTTTTATGTTTAATATTTTTGGTCAATTTGGGCATGATTTAAGTTTAAAGAGAACTTGACTAATTCATAAATAGTGCATAAAATCCTAAGCAATGAGCTATGCAGTTGTCTTGGTCCTGTTAGTTAATCTAAATTTGTAACTTAGGCTCCTTATGTAGCCTTATCAATGCACACCAAAAGCATTAACAGTGACACCATTCATATGTAAATTGTTGTTAATATTGCTAATAATCTAATTATTAGCAACTGTTAATGAAATCAGCCTTTATGAGAACTACCACAGAGTTTTGGAAATCTTACTGCCAACCGACCTCAGAACCTTTAAACTAAGTTTTAGAGCTGTATCCTCATTAGGAGATAACACAAAGAGTTGCATAGCCACTATCAAGGAGGTACAAGAAAAATCTGAGTAGATTTAAGAAGAATCCAGCATTCATCATCCTAGACAGGAAACAATGTATTACAAGTTTATGCCTATGCCAGCCTGAAAGATGAAGAAGGGTTGCGAGTTTGATTCAAAAGAATGATTCTGCTTACCTCTAAAGTCTTCGCCTTGGAGACCTTTTACAAGCTAGTAGCTGGATGCGGTCTGCCTGAGATCTCTAGCCTTTACTTAACCATGAGCTCCAAGGCAGCAGAATTTTAAGTCATAGCTTACTTCTCCAAGCCTTTGTCTAGAAAAGCAAACCCTACAAGAAAGCAGTACATGGGGCAGATAATACAGGGTTAAATGTTACCAGTATCAGGGTAACCGCTATGATTCTGAACTTGACTTGAAGTAATTAAAATAAGTTAAAAAACACAAGGGTAAAAACTACAAAAATAACAAATATGAAATTTACTTGATATTTTCAGCTAGACATTTCTCAACTATAGGGAAAAGCTCTTCAATGCTCAACCAAAGAGTAAACCAATTTGGGTACTGCTTATAGCACCAATAATATGTACTTTGATCTCTATTCAACTTTGCCTCTATTTGACTTCCACCAATTCCTGGTACTAAATAAAAAAAGTTTCAGTTTAAATAAGCTTATATTTCCTGGAAATAAATTAAAAAAATTCAGTTTAAATAAGATTCAACTATTTTACATAATTATATTACTACCCAGTATTAAACTTATATAAAATTTTTACTGATATTATGAGATTCATACTCTCTATTTTAAAATATTAAATTTTAAGCTAATTTTAAATTTAAAACTTTAAACTAATATTAAATTTTAAACTTATACTATTATTCAATTATATCAAAAGTTATAATTGACAACTTTTGTCAATTATAGATGATCGCAAAAAATATGCTTGGCTTTTTATTTCACCTTTACACACCAAAAACGAACAGACAAAGGAGCCAAATATTGTCAAACAACTGTATTAGTTATTACCTCATTAACTAATCTGATAGGTTTTAAAAAACTAATAAACAAATTTGAATCAGAATTTCTGAAATTAGTTCAGATTACACTGAAAATTTCTTCTTGTATTCGCTTTAGTCAGAATAACCATCACAACCTAATTTCTTTATAAAATTAAATATTTAAATTTAATATTGTACACGAAATCTATTTTTAAACGCTCAGAGATAATACTATGAAACTTAAAATTTATTGATAAATATAAGTTTAGTTTAAAATAGCACAAAAACTATTTCATCAACTTGTTGTTCTCACGTTTGGGGCAGTGTCGGCCGAATTTTTGGGGTTTTTTTGTTCCCAAGCTCCAATCATCGTAATTTTTTGCAAAGCATCCTTATTTTACATATATAACTATATATTTATAGTATAAACTTATAAATATTTTGAGTTAGCTCCATGTCTGGAAGTTATCTATCTCAAAGACTGGCGCTGCCACTGTTAAGAAAGTCTTTAATTCAAAGTATCTAATAGTAAAACGTGTCACAAGGCGTACTTAAATAACAGGCCTTCTCATCGCGCAACGGCTTGAAAAATGTGGAGGCTGATTTGGTTTTGATGCTCTCAACTATTAAACAATTTTTTTTTTAAGTTTTAAATATTTAAAAATTCTTTTAACAATATAGTAGGAGCTTGTGATTTGATTATTTTAGTCTATTTCTCTAAATGCATAACCTGATTAAATAAAAAACTAAGGATAAAAAGAATGTAAGGCTTAAACCATGCCATTTTTTACTAAATAATATTTTATCATTTTATAAAGAAGTCGATATTTTTATTACAAAAACGTTTATAAAACAAAAATAATTGTTATTTTGTCAAGAAAGTAAAAAAAAAAACAACACCTTGTAAGTTTAAAAATAACAATAACAAAAGATAACCAAGCTACTTCTATGTATTTGTATACAATGAAACATTAACAGAAAGAATTAAAAAGTAAAAATATAAATTAACAATTTTTAAACGAAATATCATCTAAAGTTAAATTGGAAACTTTTTATGGTATATTTATTCACAAAAGCTAACAAAACAGTTTTAAAGCTTTAACTTTGGTTTCCTTGTCTGATGCAGGTGAATGCATATAGCAAAAATTGTTAAATAATATATTTGTAAGAATATAACAATGGTTTCTTGTAATTATGGTTAAACCATAAATACATGCAATATCCATGAATAAGCAGGACATAGAATATCTACAAAAGTTTGATGTGCCAACAAAATTAAACAAAATGTAACTTAAGAATACCCATTCACAAAATGTATCACTGGGTATTTTCAGACCACCACGATCTAAGGCAGATGTAAAATTTCCATAATTACTATAATACAGATAAGTGTCATCGTTATCATCTTCATTGTCTTTTCTAGAAATATAACCTGCAATGTAAACTAAAGATGACTTAATATTCGATGAAAGTTGGTCTAAAAGTTCATGTAAATGATTAAACATCTCACACTCATCTTCTGAAAGTTTATAAAAACAATTATCACAAATATGACCAGATGTAAACTCAGCACTTGAAATGTTGATAGTTTTCTGAAGAAATAGTTTGGTTTTGTTGATATTCCACTTTTCAATTACTTGTTGAGTATTTATAAAATAAGTTCCCCCACTACCTTGTCTGAGTTTTCCAAATGCTCTTTCTATGGGGTCTGTTGTAAAATTCCCAAGCAGTACATACATTTGAGAATTGTCTAACAAATGCTTACTTAGTTCAACTAAACCATTACAAGTTTGATATAATGCATTGCTTGTATCCATGGTTATACTTCTAATTCTTTTTCCTTGAATCAATGTTGGCTTTAACATTTCAGAAAATGAAATTTAACATGTATCAACTTTTTGTCTCTCAATTGGCCTTGGGTTAACAGCAACATAAGTCAACTTAGACATTTTAACCAATTCACCTTCTTATAACTTTTGAAGCTTTTTGATGTGATCCCATTTAGCATTATATTTTTTTCCTCTATAACTAAACTCAATTTCACCAGACTTTTCAGTTATCCAATTGTTTCGTATACACTTTATTAAATGCACAAAATCAAAGAGTAAAAAAATGACATCAGTTGTTAACCATGGAAATATGCAATCAAATCGTTTGAAAAATGCTTGATTTACTCTATTATTATCATTAATTAAAGCAATAACTTTTCCATTTGCCTTCGTAATTTGGTTGATTAAGATAATAGTTTGATCATATAAAAAATCTGCATCTAAATTATTTACTGGTAACATTTTAACTAAAAATTTTGGTCCTCCATAAAAACATACAACCATGAAAGCCAATACAGTTTTTGCAAGATTTGATTCATCATTTACTGCTTTACCAAACAACTGTTCTCCATGATAAGTTAGCATAGATTTAACATAAACTTCATCTAATAATAGTATACATTGTTTTTGACCATTGTAGAGTTTTGAAAAAACACTACAAATAAAAGTATTATCATCAAAGTGTGAAACTTTTGAAGTTAAACGTGTAAGGGTAGCAATACTAGGAAGTTGAAAATCATTTCTTAATTGATTGTATAAACTACCTGACTGTGCAAAATACTCAAAAGCTCGAACAATTACTTCAGGCGAATATTTTTGCTTAAGAATATTACTTGAGTTTATGTTACTCATGCATTCAAATTGCTGAATTAAAACTGTTTTCTTTTCTGACTTTTCAAAGGAAATCAAATATCGTAATGCCTCATGAACTTGCGACCAACATTTGAACTTATGAATACGATTTTTAACTAAGGAAGCAATAGTGCATCTTACTCCAGCATGATAGGCTTCATATGATAAGTCATTAAATACTATTAAACAAAATTTATTAATACCAGTATTGTTTTCATGCTCTTTTGATTGAATACAACAGCTATTTAAACAATTATAATAAACAACTGAATCATTAAGTTTTTCTAGAGATAACGAATTACAAAAATTTTCGAATGAATCAATTTTGTAAAGCTCTTCGAATTTTGAAATTTCATCTTCTTTTATTGATCTTACAGAGCTTTTGGATTTTGTTGTTGTTCTTTTTTCTGGTGGAGGAGTTGGCACTAAACTCTTAGGTATTTGTTCGAATACACTAGGTGGATCTCGAGGTCTTTCTCTTCCTTTTACTTTAATAACTTGGAAGTTTGGTGGAAAATGTTTTGCACAAACTACAGTGTCATGTTTGTCTGGTATATTTTCTCTTGGGATTGCTTTAATCCATCTTAGACGCTCTACTGGATCTCTCGGTAATCTGAAAGTAGTTGTCTTATCTTTTACTGAGTCATAGTTAGAGTTACAACCAGTAACACAACATTTTCTGGGCATTTTTAAGTCTTCTGGTAGGGATACAAGTTATTCGTAGTAACTTTTGCCGCTAACTAAATCAGCCTCCACATTTTTTAAGCCGTTGCGCGATGAGAAGGCCTGTTATTTAAGTACGCCTTGACGTGTCAGCATAGTTTCCACGGCGCACGCAGGAGTATTTGACAATTTTAGCTGGCCAAAATTGGAATTTTTAGAAGTGGCCGTACCCACTTAATTACCTACCCTTATTATCTCTCGATAATGGTCGCTTAATGAGCAGTTAATGGTTTGGTTATAAAAGTAGTAATTGGAACTACACAGTCTAGTTAAATATCCGATCTATATCTGCGTGGTTCATTTTATTTACGAGCGATTTTAGTGGTGTTTATTGAAGCTGTGTACAAATGTTTACAATAGAAGTTTTACAGTGTTATATCATGGATGAATCTATGACAGGTATGTTCATTATTTACTCTTACTACCATTTTGAAATATTAATTACCACAAAAGTTGTGTACCATGAAACTTAGCATTTTTTTAACGAATTTTAAAGTAAATTTTGACTTTAAAATTGAAAAAGTTGTAGTGCGCATTGAAACCCTTTTAGTTTTTTTAGTTTTTCTATGAGTTTATACCACTAGCTATTTAAAAATCTTAATTTTAACTCCCTGTTGATGCCATCTAAATTTTAATCATGTTCTAAGCACATCAAGGTCAGGGTTATATATATATATATATATATATATATATATATATATATATATATAGTCAGGAATATATATATATACATCTTTTTCAACTTAATTTTTTTTTCTAGATGGGTCATCAGGAATGTAAACAATCTCTCGTTTGGATTTCTACAACAGTATTCAGCAGCAGGAGGCTCCAAATTTCAATGAAAAAATGGACTTAGCTGATCAAAATTTGTTATCAAGAAATCAATATACCGAAGAACTAAAAACAGTATACAAGCGTCAAATGTCGAGGTTGAAAGCTATTTTTAGAAAAATGTGGTCGTTTTCATCAAGAACTCATGAAATATTTATTAAGAAGCATGGCCCTTGGCTGCAAGGGAGTTTCCATCCACTCCATCATCAGCGACCAAGAAAAAGTTTTGTCTATTCTAGTGAACGTTCAAAGAGAAGAAAAACAGAACAGCTCAGGAAAGATGTGGAACCAGATGCTATTGTTTTTGCAGCTGAAACTTGTTTGACAACAAGTGGCAAAAAAAGTGCTGCAACCGTCCCCAAAGATCTTAAAACATCTCCCAAACGAGCGGGAAAGTGTAAAAAAGCCTATCCCAGCAGTCTTGAACCTACAAAAAAATTATTGACACCGTTAGAGGCTCTTTTAATATTTACTGACGCAGGCCTAACAAAATCTCAATATGAAATCTCACGTACAAGTGACAAGAAGCAATGGCCTTGCTACAGTATTTTGGTCGAAGAAAAAAAAACATGCTATCCTGATCCTGATTCGTTCACAGTCACAGAAAGTTTAGCTGAAGTAGACTTACAAAGTCTGTTAAACCATACTGCCGAAAGATTGGTGTTGTATTTAGAAGAAGTTATCAAGACTCTAACGGAAAGTGGGCGTAAACATATGAAATTATCTACGAAATGGGGTTGTGATGGCTCCCAGCAGATACAGTTTAATCAAAAGTTTGAGGATGACTCTAATTCTGATGCCAGTATATTTTAATGCTCAATGGTTCCATTACAGCTAACTTGTGGAGTAAATGAAAAGGTTATCTGGCAAAACCCTACACCATTGTCTCCAAGGTTATGCAGGCCAATTCGAATTAGGTTCATAAAAGAAACTGCTGATGTAATAGCTGAAGAAATTGCTTACATGGAAAACAAAATTGCAGGCTTGAAGCCAACTCAAGTTTAAGACATAGCAGTAGAACATGTGATGATGTTAACTATGATTGACGGAAAAGTCTGTAACGCAGCAACCACCACTAAACCGACCATGCGATGTTATATTTGTGGAGCAACATCAAGACAATTTAATGATTTGGACAGAACATGTGTTGACAATCAAAGCAGCTACAAGTTTGGACTATCCATTCTGCATGCTAGAATACGGTGTTTTGAAAGTCTCCTTCACCTATCATATAAATTGCCTGTAAAAAAATGGCAGAAAAGGCTGAATGAAGATGAAAAGAGATTCATCTCAGATAGGAAAAAGAAAATCCAAGATGAATTCTAGAGCAAAATGGGCATTCTTGTCGACATACCTAAGGTTGGATTTGAAAATACCAATAACGGCAACAATAGCAGGAGATTCTTCAACAACCTGGAAACATCTGCAGATATCACTGGAGTAGACTTCCGTTTAATTTCCAGAATGAAAATTATCCTAGAAGTAATTTCCAGTGGCCACAAGATTGATGTAGAAAAGTTCAGACAGTATACTTTGGATACTGCAAAGCTTTATGTTGAACTATACCCCTGGTGTCCAATGACTCCAGCTCTGCATAAGGTTTTAGTACATGGTCCTGATATAGTAGAGAATGCGCTTTTGCCAATTGGACAATTGTCGGAAGAGGCTGCCGAAGCCAGAAACAAACATTTCCGGGAGTACAGACTTAGCTATGCTAGAAAATTTTCTAGAAAAGATTGTAACCAAGATATCATCAATAGGTTATTGTTAGCATCCGACCCTCTGTTGTCCGGCATTGGGAAAAAGAAAAAAAAAACTTACAAAGCCATTTTCAAAAGAAGCTGTGGAATTGCTTCTTCCTGGAGAAGTCCAAGATTCCGACACTGAAAACAACGAAAATGAAGAATATTCTGACAATGACGAAGTGGAATCTAATTAAATATCAAAATATAGTATGTTATTTACCATAATAAAGTTTGAAAAATAATATATCTTTTATTTCCTCAAATCCTATTGAATAGAATAAAATGTAATCCCTAAAGTACCCATCTTTCCCCTATATTGAACGCCACTGGCTTGGATTTGTACAAAAAACATTTAATTTACAATTTCTTGTCATATGGTAAAGTTTTCAGCTGTTAAAAAGAGAGAAATAATTTTGGCCAGCTAAAATCGTCAAATACTCCTACGTGCGGCGGAGGTATTTGATTCGTGTGGGAGATTTATTTTAGCCGTTTTTTAATCGAAATTAAATAAGAAAAGCCCTAACCCCGTGAATCAAATACACCCCCGCCGTTTCCACTGTAACTTTGTTGCAGTGATATAAATTTTTGAATTATTTATGTATTATTTTTTTAACGATGCAGTGTACAAAAATTGCTGATAAAATTTTTACAACAAAATGCAAAGGTAATATAATGCATGTCCATCAAAATTAATCATCAATAAAAAATTGATAATAAATTAAAATCTATTGTTATAAACAGAAAAGGTCGAAACCACAATAAATAGCGGTTTCTGTTTAGTGACTTTTATCACTTTTTTATCTATAAATTTGGAAACCGCACAATTTGCACTTGATTCTTATCAAATGAATTTCATAAACACCTAAGCCCGTATTCACATTTTTCCGATAAGCTTAAAGGAGAGTTTCCACTCATCCGTTTTTCTACGGGAACGGGATAGGAAAGGGAAAAATAATCACTTGAGCATGCGCAGTTATAACTCGGACATATAAAAACTTATAATACGCATGCCCACGTGATTATTTTTTCCTTCCCTTTTCCGTTCCCGTGAAAAAACGGATGAGTGGAAACTCACCTTAACAACGCTTTTGTTTAAAATTTCATTACAGTATTTCTATCTAAATTTGTTTAAATAAAACAAATACTTAAACAAAACATTTATGTTTAAAATATTTTATTAAAAATATTTTTTATTAATGCAGTTAAAAAGAACGGAGAAATGAGAGTACGACTGCTAGGCTGCAAATCAATATTTAGAGTAGAGCATTTGTACAGTTAAAAGTGGGGAGGATTGGAAATGTATGCATAAACCCCACGTGAGTTTATAAAGTTTCATTCATAAAAGTATGATCATTTCCAGATCACATTGCGAATATACGTAAAAAAAAAGGGACCAGAACGAAAAAGATGGAAAAAGAAGCAATCAAGTCTATAACAAGCATTGTTTTAGATACAACTTTATCTATTGGAAAGTCCGCTCAAAAATATGGTATCAAACCAACAACAATTTAATTAATTTCCATAAAAAAAGCTTCTAACAACGCCCTTTCGCGTTTGTTTACTTTCAAGTTAACATCGAATAAAGTATTCAATGGAAGAAGAAACTATATTGAATAAGTACATCGCGAAATATTCTAAAATGCATTATTGGTTGACAATTGTATTAGTTCGAAGATTGGCATACGAATATGCAAACGTAAATCAACTACAATATCCACCAAGCGGCATCAAAACAAATACCCTTTGAAGCATGGTGTTTAGACAAGTTATCTCTCTCAACTAGCTAAATATAATAATGACGTCCAGAGACCAAGTTTTTTTGGCATCTAGAATGTCAGCGAAGCCAAATTTTAAGTCTAATTAGGGTTTATTTTAAGCCAGTTTTCATGGAATAAACCTAATATATGTTAAATCAGTTTATAAAGGTAAATATTTCTTATAAATTTTTCCTGAGTGAATAAACAATAACAACAACAACAAGATATTAAGATCTAATAAGATATTAAGCAGTCGTGGTGCAGTGGTAGCGCACTTGCCTCAAAAACGAAAGATCCGTGGTTCAAACCCCACCTTTGGGCAAGTTATGTGACGTCGGTTAGGAAGGAGGCGTCAACTTTCTATTAAATGCTCTTCCGCGGTGCTCTGTGAAAAGACTGTAAGGAATTCTTGGGGCACCTGAATCAACATTAAAAATATATATATATATTTATTTTCCTCAAAATTTGCAATCATTTAATTACAATAATATACTAATAATAATAACAATAGTAATAATAATAATCATAACAACAACAACATTAGTAATAATAATAAAAATAAGAATATCTATAATATTATAAATAATAAAATCAAAATATCATTATTAAAAATAAATATAAATAAACGATTGACAAGAAAGGAGTCACTAATGCAGAAATACAACAATAATATAACTAAAATTTTAATTTTAGTTATATTATTGTTGTATAAAAGTTTTTGTTTTGAAGATGAAAAAAATATTAGTTCAGTTTTTTCCAAGTTCAGAGAAATTAAGTTTGCGTTTAGCTCATGAACTAAACCTTTTAGATCTAAGATTATATTCTTGCATAAGGAATGATGAGACTTATTAATATTCAAGTTATTAGTATCGTCAGCAATCAAATGGACCCATAAGAAATGGACAGAGTTATTTAAATCATTAATATAAATCAAATACAATAAAGGGCCAAGAACAGAACCCTGGAGAACACCACAAACTATGTGTATGTTATTTGATCTGTAAACATTAAAGTGAACAAACTGCTTCCGATTTCAAAGATAAGATTGAAACCAATAACAAGGAACTCCTCGGATTCCGTAATGCTCAAGTTTAGAAATTAAAATGGTATGATTAACAGTATCAAACGCTTTTTGTAAGTCGATAAAAACACCACCAACAAAATGACCAGTATCCAGTGTCTTTTTTATTTTTTCGGTTATACTTATTAAATCGAATGTTTTGATCGAATTCTAACCGAAAATCATTTAAACAGTTTAAGGAACTCAAAAATATAATCATATTCTAAAATACGTTAGTTTTTTAAGGTGCTTGCTAATGTTAGATAGAATTGAAATTGGTCTATAGTTAATACATGAGATTTGAGCCATTTTTATATACTGTAATGACACAAGTTAATTTAAAAATGTCAGGAAAAATTCCATTTAAGAAAGAGATATTAAATTGCTTAGAGAGAATATGAGAAAATTTAGCCTTAAAATCAATAAGAATGTTTGTGGGGATGCTGTTAGGACCTATTGATTTTCCAGGTTTTAATTTAGATATAAGCAATAAGATTTCAAAATAATTTGTTGGAGATATCAGTAAACTATGAAGATTTGGATGTTTAAGATTTAAAAAGTCCGACTCACCCAGAAATTCCTTTAACATTCACTTAGTCGATCAATAAATAAATTTCCATCAAGAGTCTGATTAAAAACTAACTACGGAAACACTAACATTTCTAATAAAGTGAAAATAAATTCATCTTATTACAACTTTTTAAAGTCCACTCAATTCTAGAACTTATTTTAATGGTGTATATTATGACTGCATAAAGATCATAAATATAACAGTTTTTGACTCTCAGACCGCCAATTACAAAGTGATGCAGGTTATATATCGATTAACATTTCTATTCAGATTTTTTACTGAATATTTCGCAACTAAAAAAGGGTCGCAACTAAATAGAGCCAAGGACATGGATTTTAATTGCTTTTTGAGTTATCTTTATCGAATTATAAATGTTAAAAAAACAGATAAAAACCATTCATTTATTCATCCATTCATTTTACAAAAAATGACCAAGCAATGTTTCAAAAACGTAATTATTTTACGTAAAAATTTTTCTAAAAAAAAAGGTAGTGTTTAGGGTAACTGGACATTTAAAATAAGCTACAGCCCCCTCAGCACGATAAAAACATAATCATTGCTACAGTTAGGTAAACGAGTTGAACCATTGCAATAGCTACTTTTATTTTAGTTTCTGCAACAGGTTGCAATTAAGCAGATTCAGACCTTCGTTGGTGTTTGTAAAATTAGTTGGGACATTTATGCAAATTTACATTAATGCAGGATTGCAATTAGGCATGGTTACTAAATTTTCTATTGAACAGACAACAAAGTTTAGTAATCAATAATAAAATCTAAATGGCTTCCAGTACATATTTTATCATGTACCCTACCTTGTGATACCCTAAACTCTACCCTGTGGTACACCTCAATATTTCCTGTGGTCTACCACAAGGTAAAGTCATATCACAAAACCTATTTAATTTATTTATAACATGTCTTAGTTAGTTCACAGTATATAGAATCTATTTGCAATTTCAATAAGACAATTTTTGCAATCACGAACTAAAAAGATCGAGAATTATCACAAAATGGTTATAACAAACGAGTATTAAAATAAAACAAGAAATGAAGCATGAAGTCAAAAAAATATGCGTAGTCATGATAATTTTGACTAAATTTTTGTATATCGAAGCTTTTTTATTACAATATATTAAAAAAACAAAACATTGTAATTTATATGTTGTGCAGACAAGTCTTTTTATTTTATATTCTCTGCATTAATCAATAATTGTTAATGAAAATTTAACTAAAACATACTACTCAATTGTTACTACATTTACCTATAAAATAATTTTATAAGTTAATACCGGGATTTTTCTTACAAAAGAAATTTAAAATTAAAGTAGCAAAAAGTTTATTAAAACTTTAAATAAAAAAAGATAAACACATTTTTGCATTGATGCAAGATTGCAATAAGTTTTGCACTTATGCAGGTGATCTACATGACATTTTATCTACATAATATTGTACCGATATAATTGTTCTCTAAGTTGAGCCTCGAATTTTAATAATTTTTTTTCGTTTCTTGTTTTTTCTGGTTGTTAAAGTGCTCTAAGAAGACCACTGCTAATAAGCGTTTAACAAAAAACTTCTCGCCGTCTTTTTTACCGATACTATATATATGTCAAAGCTGTTAACAAGCCTCAAATCTTTTGATTCTGAAACTAACGCTCTAACCATTGCGTTGCGGTTTCTCAGAAAAATAATAAGTTGTCTAAAAGTATATTTATAATTGTTTCTTTTATTTCAATTATTTATTTAATTAAAAATTAATTTAAATTAATTTAAACATTTTAAACTAATTTTTTAGACAAATTTGTCAACATTTAAACCTAGATTAATCTAGACTTCGATATAGGCTTGTTCTGTTACTCCCTTTCAACTCGAAATCGCATAGGTTTTAGGTACGTAAAAGCTGTTTACATTATTTATAAAAAAAAAGTTATTCTTAATTTAAAAAATGTATATTGTTTTAACTTTAAAGTTAAAGTTGTAAGTAACAATACGTTTGTCAATTAAGTAGTTTCAATCAAAGTTTTATTTTTAGTATTTACAATAATTACCATTTAATCTGAATAACTGGGTTCTATATTAATCCAGTAAATATGATCAGGAATGGTTAGTTAATCAAGTTAATCAAATCCAACTGTAAATAAATCTAGTTTTTAACAATAAAGTCTTTATATCTAAAAGTATCCTATTACGTAAATTAAATTAAGTAAAGCTGAAATATTCTATTTGATAATTTTTTCAAGTTACGTTACGATTGATTACTTTAAAAAAAAAAGATAAATATTTGATGCCGTTTTATTTGCAGTATTAAGTGTATATGCTGAATTGATTACTTTATAAAAAGCTAAATATTTGATGCCGACTTATTTGCAATATAAAGTATACATGCTGGACTATTTAAAATAGATATGTTATATGAATATAATATATCACATTACGACTGAAAAAGATGTCATTAAATAAACAATTGAGTTATTTTGCATGTTTTATAAGGACCACACATTAACACACACATAACTTGCGTAAAAATAAAAAAAGATAGTTAATGTGAATATATTAGGTAAAGAAAGAGTTTGTCTCGTTTGAGCAGTTTTTCTTCTTCTCATAAACTTAATAGAATAAACTTAATATTATAGGCTTAAAAAAAAAATTAAAGTGTTTTATAAATTATTTGTAAATTTAATAAATAAAACCTTTGACTTAGTTTACAATTTGCTTCAAAAAGCAAAAATACTATGTACAGAAAACATCCGGATACTTATATACGTAGGTACATATCATAAAATACCCGGATATCTTGTGTTTAATTTTAGAAAATGTTCATCAAGTTATAAAAAAAATTTCACTTAATTTGTACTCTTGTCTTTTCTTTGTTAAAACTTGCTTTAAATTTAAACTAACTTCTTTTAGGCGTTTTAAAATATTTTTTTCTTCTGTTTTTTTCTTGACTTCTTTTTTAAACAATCATAAATACATAGTTAAATAAATACTCACACCCCCTTCACCCTAGAATAAGTTCGTTATTTTTTATATGTCAATTTGTTACTCAATAATTAACGCATTTCTAATTTTATAAAGTTTAAACTTTTTTAAAATAAATACTTAACATGCTATACCAAATAGAAAAACTCGTAAACTAAGTTTAATGTACAAATAACTTAAATGATGCAATCAATCACTAATTACCCGATTTCTTCTTTATTAGTCAACGTATGTTTATGTAAAAAAGAATTACTTTGAGAACCACCTTCATAAAATTTCTAAGATACCCCTGATACACCTCGATAAACACTCAGAATTTATAAGTAAATTTTAGCAACAATGTTTAATCAAAAAATTGCCAAAAATGCTCTTTTAATACAAAAGATAATTACTTCAAACTTACCAATAACTATTGGCGCCAAAGACAAAGTATTATCTATACAAATCAATAAAAGTATTCTTTTTAAAATTTTGGGCATTGAAGCCATTTTTTACCTTTAGTGAACAATAATAATTTTAGATATTTTTATTCTTAAACACGCGTTAATAATTGTAATAAATAACAAGATCCACGAGATCTTTAGTACACTTTTACGATGACGTAATCTATTGAAAAGAAAAACTGTTTTGACAAACAAAACAATCTTTGTAAAATAAAACTAATATTTATAAAGCTTATTATAAAATTAAAAAACAAACAAACACAAATGTTAAGAAGTTGAATTTTTTTCAAGATCAAATCACTAAAATGGCAAAATATATATTTTTTTAATCCAATTTAGAAACGTGGTGCAGAATGAGATCTATAGCAAAACCAATCAGAGGAACTTAACATTTTAGTCAAAAATTATTAGACTTAAGTATGCAAAAATTAATAGACTTAACTAAGCAATTAACAGATATGATCTGTTACCTATTTAATTTATTTGTAGACCTATTTAATTTATTTGTAACATGTCTTAGTTAGTTCAAAGAATCTTGAACCTATTTGCTGGTGACAGTAAAATAATTTTCACAATCACGAGCTGCAAAGATCAAGAAATATTACAAGTAGTGATTAGAATTCTGGCCTCAGAACCGTTGGTTTGTTGTTTTCTTCGTTAAATGCTATTCCGCAGTGCTCTGCGATAAGAACGTATTGACTAGTTGGAGCACCTAAACAAATGATGTATATATATATATATATATATATATATATATATATATATATATATATATATATATATATATATATATATATATATATGTATATATATATATGTATATATATATATATATATATATATATATTATATATATATATATATATATATATATATATATATATATATATATATATATATATATATATATATATATATATATATATATATATATATATATATGTATAGTTATTTATTTTAATTAAAACATCAAACGTGTACAAATTATCCAAAGATCAAAACAACCATTTCCTTAATAACGCAATTACTTTCACGTATAAAAAGGCTGACCCTAAACTTAAAGATAAAATAAATAAACAAGGTAAAAAATCTTAATTAACAATGATGTATACAATAAAATTGAAATTAACAGATTGTTTCATAACTCTAAAAGACCATAGAGAGAACTTCCGAGTTAAACTTAATGTTAGTCTTATTAATCCTGCTAAAAATGAGATTGGAAGAATTTCAAAATCTATTTTATCCAACATTAATTTCGAGCGGAGAAGGAAACTTTTTGAAAGCTTACGCTATTGACGAAAATATTAGCACGATTTAAAATTTTTAAACCAATGGCAAAACATTGGTTTAAAAATTTCAAACCCAAAATGTTATACATTGGTTTTAAACAATAAAAAAAGCAACAACTGTTGCATAACAACATATAACAATAAAAAGTGAACAAAAGAGTTTCAAATACCATGCAAGAAAATTAATATTATTTAGCAGTGGAACTGCTTGGATTAAGAAAAAGGGAGGATTGTTCAATGTCACTATGGGGGCCTTTGATAGCGCGGAGATTTGCAAATTAGTTGGGATTTTTATTTTGCATCAAATCTCGCAGTTTTCTGATAAAGGCAATTTCGGTATATATTGAGATGACGGATTAGCAATGTTTCGGAACAAAAGTGATCAAGAAAAGGAGAGAATAAAGAAACATTTTGTACAAATTTTTAAAAATAACGATCTCTATTAAGTGTAATTTGAAAATAATTAACTATCACGATTTAACGCTAAACCTTAACGATAGTTCTTTTCAGTCAAACCGCAAACCAGATAATATACTGCATTATTTACACACTAGTTCTAATCATCCACCAATTGTAATAAAAGGTATTCCTAAGACTATTGAATAAAGATTATTGCAGCATCGTCAAGTAAATCAATTTTTAAAGAAAGTAATTCTCCTTATCAAGAAGCCCTGAAAAATATTAAATAGAAACACAATCAAAATAAGTTATTCTTGCTTGTCAAACATAAAATCTATTATTAACTCTCACAGTAAAAACACTTTACATAAGGAGGCAAAAATTAATGAAAACATGCAACTGCATTGACAAATCCAAATGTCCAACGAACAACCATTGCCTTGCTAACAACATTCTTATCACAGAGCACCAAGGAATAGCATTTAACTTATGCAATAACAAATTTATTAGAGGACCTAATGTATGGAATAAGTTAATTAGTAATAATATTAAAACACTTACAACTCTTGAACAGTTTTAAATAACAATCAAACAGATTTTTGTCCTTGTTTTTTAAAATTTGCCAACTGCACTCCGACTGCCATAACGACATTTACCGACTGATCGTCTAAATTTACCGACTAACTTGTCAAAAGAGTGTACATTTGCAGACTAACTCGTCCAAAAGGGTCAAATTTGCCGAATAAATGAACGAAAAAATCATTGATGGGCGGTGTCACACCACTCCATCGCGCCGGCCTTGGATTAAGCAAGAAGAAGACATAATTCTGCCTTATCACCAAGCCCCATTTTTATAAAACCGTGATTTATAAATATCATATTAAAATAGCGTAAATATACAAAGTAGCAAATAGTAATTGCTAAAATGCTTACATCTGCAGTTTCAAAAAGAAAAAGAAGACAGCTGCAGTTGCAAAAAAACGATTATATACTGGTAATAAAAAAAAAAAAATAAGACGAAAAAAAAGAGATATATACATATATTTATATTGAGAGAGTAATATCATTAATAATCTTAGTTATGGTAGATTTTTTTTCAAAGTTATCATGATTTTTTATGAGAGATTTACTTTATTTAAAAGAAACATTTAAAATCTAGCATAATAAGATCCATAAATAAAAACAACCGTTTAGGTACTTTTTTAAATCGATCAAAAGTGGTTTTCTTTTTAATTTTAATATCAGAGAATAAATTCCATAAATATGGCCCACGATACTTAATTGAGTATGAACTCAATTTTAAACTCTATCTTGGGACAGCAAAGTTGTTGACTGAGAATCTTGTGCTAAATTTATGGCAGATTTCAATAAAAAAGAATTCGAATATTTTTGGCGACATGCGTAGCTTAGTTCTATACATAAAAACTAAAATTTCATGTAAATTTATTTTATAAATATTTAAAGTTCCGCGTAAACACAGTAAAGGCTCACAGAGTTCTGCTCTATTTGCTCCAAATATAATTCGACATGCAATTTTTTGTTTACTATAAAGCTTTTTTAATTTTGTGTGATTGATCCTTGCCCAGGCGATATTACAACATGTTAGGTAATTTTGGATAAAAGCAAAGTATAAACCTTTTAGCGATTTAAAATTAAGAAATTGTTTAACTCTATAAATCATTCCTATATTTCTAGAAATTTTTTTTTCAAGACTTAAATTTTCGTCCAACTCAACGCCTAAAAAGTTTACCGATGATTCTCTTTTAATTATAGCTTTATTTATAATAAGGTTTGGTAATTTCAATGGGACGTTATCAGTTTTATATAATTTTTGGAAAATAATGAACTTAGTTTTATCAGTATTAAGAGAAAGTTTATTACATACAAGCCACTCATTAACTTTATCTACTTGTTCATTAACATGTTTAAAAAGTATTTTAATATCTTTGTGTGAATAAAAGAGATTAAAGTCATCTGCAAATAGAACAAAACTTATAAGATTTGAAGATAAATGAAGATCATTTATGTACAGTAAAAACAACAATAGCCTTAGAATAGAGCCCCATTATACCATTATAAACCAGCCTTGATAACTTGTGGAACCCCACAAGTTATCAAGGGTATAACTTTTTTTTTTGAATCGTAGCATAGGAATTATTTTCTGTTTGTTAAATAGTTTTTAAACCAATGTAAATTTTTGTTTCTAATGCCATAGTGTTCAAGTTTACTTCACAGTATAACATGGATTACTGTATCAAAGATTTTGGATAGATCAATAAAAACTCCTAATATAAAATAATCGTTGTTTTGAGCGTCCGATATCATATTTACAAGCTCAACTACTGCGTGTTCGGTTGAACCCGACTGCTTTTTGCACAAGAAGTCGTTTTTTGTTAGATAATCATAGAGTCTGTTGTACATTATACCCTCAAGTATCTTTGAGAAACAAGGCAAGATTGAAATCAATCTGTGTTGTAATGTTAGAGTCATCACCACTCTTAAAAATTGGTGTGATTCGAGCAATTTTTAACTTATCCGGAACAACACCTGATTTTAAAAAAAGTTTAAAGATATGTAGTATAGATGTTTCAATGACATCAAGTACAGATATTACAACATTGGCGCTAATTTTATTAAAATTTGCGCTTTTTTTTTTTTAAGGCTATTAAGAACATCTCGAAAATAGCAAACATTAAGATTTGATTTGTCCATATGCAATGATAAATCAACATTTCGCAACAAGTAAAAATTTGCAGTGTAAAAAAAAAAGAGTTTAAAATTTTTATCTACTGATAAGAGGCGTAGCCAGGGTTTGATAACAAAAGGAGCGAGTTTTATAAAGTGGTACCATATAAAAAAATGCTGATTTGATTGAATGCTGGTTTTTTCTGTTCTGGGAACTTCAAAATTATTTTTTTAATTTACAATAATAATTTACATATTCTAAGCATGTTTTAAAACTTATTTTCCTTAATATAGACCCATGTAACGAAAATGAGGTTACAGGGGCATGTTGCTGCTATTGTAACCTCAGAGGTTACAAAAACTGGTTACAATAGCATTTTACTGTTTTTTACTGCACCTGCTACTGCATCAGGTATCAAGTCATTTCAAAACCTTGTATGTAGATTTTGAGAACACAGCGTGTTGAGGTTAGATTTTGGTAACATTTTTAAATTTAAATAAGCAAACTAATCTTCGTAATTCCAATAAATATTCAAAACAGATGTTTGATAGCGGAAACATACTCAAAAATCTTCAACAATTTTATAGCGGAAACATACTCAAAAATCTTCAACAATTTGATAGCGGAAACATACTCAAAAATCTTCAGCAATTCGTATTGAACCCATATTATTGTAACTGCACTTATATTTGTAATCAAATTTATAATCAGTAATTAGCTAGAAGCTGTTCTTTAAAAGCTGTTATAACTACATATCTTTTCAAGTTTTACTAGATTTATTGAAAATTGTCTTATTACTTATCAAAAATGTTACAAATGCTGATAAAATATAAATTCGTTAATTTATGCATAATGACCCAATAACACATTAAAAAAAGGGCGTTTGTAGCCTATTATAGCTTTATTCGCCTTGGTTTCATACATCTAATACAGCTTCATGAATAAGGTCATTTACCAAGTATCTTTTTTTATGGGTATTAGTGTTAAGCTTTATAATTGTTCCTCAATCATAGTGGACCAAAAAATATGACATTAGAGCCTTTAATTGGCTGAAAGAACGTTCTGGAGAAGCAATAAAAAAAGACAGTGCTATGTATATTTTGTGCAACGTTAAGATATTTAGGTAAATGTTACAGAGATCACTAGTTAGTAGAAATTATGAGACTGTTCTTTTCTTCTACCATTAATCATATTAGTAACCTTTATTATTTAATTATTTTAATCAGTTACTATTATTTTTATTATTATCTATTATCAATATTATTACGTACTTGTTTTTATTAGTTTTAGTACTTTTATTATATATAAATAACTTTAATTTTTGTTCCTTGGTTATTGTGTCTGCTGTATTATTATTATTATTATTATTGTTATTATTATTATAATTTTTTTTTTTTATTTTATTTTAATTTTTTTTTAATTTTTAATTTTTTTTTTATTTTTTTTACTTTTTTTGATTTAATATTTAAAAGGTTTTTTCGGTTTTTTTTTTTTGGTTTTTTTTTTTTGTTTAGTTTTGTTTTGTTTTGTTTTGTTTTATAAGGTCTCTGCTTTGAATTAGTCGTGTACTATTTGCACTGTCCCTTCACAATAATATAGTTGTAATATTTATATTATATTGTAAACGGTATCTATTTTTGTGATAAATATATCGATTGATTGATTGATTAATGTTCAACTTTTTTTTTTCCTATTTGTTCGCAAAGGTTTTTGAACCTAAAGAAATTATTAAGCAACATTACCCAAAGTTGTGATATCATTTAGTTTTAATAAGTTAGTGTCAATAAAGCGTTTCAGACTCAAAGCAAATCTTTCCATACTCTTACGTTGGTCTTCTTTGAGCTGCTTTAACCAAGACAAAATGCTCGTATAAAATGTCTATCCAAACAAATTGGTTTTGCAGAAAATATTCATAATTTTTTTGAATCTTTTTTGCAGCATAGAAATTTCATCCGATATGGTACTTGCACCTTCATATGACTGGCCTAAAGAAATATCTGCTAGGATACGAAGGTCAAGTAAAAAGTACTTAAGAAGAATAAAAGTTGTTTTTGAACTATATTGGGTAATTCTTTAGCACTGAATTAACCTTCAAATGAATCTCTAATGGCTGAAACAGTGTGAAACCTATTATACCTGCAAAATACTTTGCATTCTTTACTTTTGAACATATTTTTGCAAAGACTTCAGATTTCGAAGTCTATATAAAACGTTGCAGTAATTTTAAATTACATGCTGCTCGAAAACATGAAAGAAGTTTCATCAGTTCAATAAAATTCAAATGTTATTTTCTATTTTTCTGAGGCATTCTCTTACGCATCGCAAAAACCATTTTACAATTCGATATGCAAAACTTTGTAAGAAATAGCTGCCCCATAAAACCTTCATTGCTTTTTGATGATTCGTGCTTCTCAAGTTTTTAAAAAAATTTTTCAGAATTTGTACATCTTTTTTAACAATTGTTCCTAGAAGAGTCTGCTTCAAATGCTAAAGATCCTGCTAACGAAACAAAACATAGCATTAATTCTTGGGGAATAAATCAAATAGTGTTAAATATTTTACTTTTCTCTTAAACCTTTAAACAATTTTTTTTGCACTGCTGACAACACTTTATCTCAGCACTGCTTTGCAATGCTGAGATAAAGTGTTGTCCTCTATCATCTTTTATGAAGTACTACTATGTCCTAGCTGGCACGACCTATACTGTACCCATACTATATAAAGCCTTTAATTACTGCAGGCAAAGGTCTGTTGTATAGCTTACTGTTTAAGATAGACTTCATTAAAAGTAGAAGTACATATGGCTGTATTATCATCAGTAATGATTGTATTGGTCGGTTAGCATTTGGTGTTTGTTGTAGCATCATGTCATTGAATTTTTATTGAAATGAACCATTAGTTCGTGAACTTATGGCGTTATCATTACGGTTATTCCCATCTGTGGCTCTTAGAAAGGAAATAAATTAGGAAAAGTTTTAGTTTGCTGGAAATTTTTTGCAGACAGACTGCAAAAAATTTCCAGCAAACTAAAATTTATTCCTAATTTAATCTGCCCCACGAGCAATAATGCAGCATAACTATTTTTTTGATTATGGGAGTTTTTTAAGGAGGTATGTAAAAAGTTTGAGCCTTCTTTTCACCAACATATATACATATTGTGTATATTTTATTTTTTATACTTGTTGCCAGACAATATCTGTTTTTTAAAATTTAATAACATGTTTTCACTCAAAAAATTGTTTGAAAAAAACATAGATATGTAATTTCTTTATAACCAAATATTAAAACTGTACAAAACTGTATAAAAATCTATGAAACTGTATAAAGCTGTATAAAACTATTAATTGTATGAAACTATTAATTAAAAAAAAACATGTAGTTAATTGGGAAAAATGCATATGATTAGTGCCTTTCATTATTCATTAAATTAAATTTACAAGGTCAAATTACACATTATCACTTTACAGTTTATTTACAATATCTTTACAGGTTATTTAAATTGAATTAATTTCATTAGTTATTTATTAAGATTGCGCAAAGCTAAAAATGAAAAGCACTGCGTCGCTAAATTTCAAAAAGACGTAATCAGTTTAAAATCTTTTGATAGGGCGAGTATTCGCTCCTCTTGCACTCGCTACTCGCTGGATACACTCGCTACTCGCTCACTACTTGCTGACGAGTAGAATAAGATTATATCATTAATAACTTGTTGTTTTTTAAACTTTGCCAAAAAATCAATTGTTTTGCATTTAAGTATTGGAATAGCGGAATTCATAAAAAATAGTAACTTAAAATAGTTTTTTAAATCTCCTGATGATGACGGCCAGGCTGGAACCGTCCAACAGGTCTAAGTTTGCACTAGTTTATCAAGAAGTTTGCAGCTGCATACAGAAGATAACTTGCTGCAGGAGTTGAGTTTAATTTTTGAAAGCAATGTAACAAAAAACAGTAAGAATAGTATAAAGATTTACAACACTTATGTTTTTTCTGTATTAACGGTCCATATAACTAGTTTATGGATATTAAGTTATTAATATCATAGAATTTAAATAAAGTATTTTTTGCATTTAGATTTAATCAGCTTCAGAATAAGCATCTACTAAAGCTTTTGTGGAAAAGTACATTCCTGCTCCGGCTGAAAAAGTTCCAAAAATTAAAATAATAACGTCTATAATCATTTCCAATTTATCAAGCTTTTTTAGCTTTATATGAAACAAGCAAGGAAAAATAAAAGATAAACACATTCCTGTGAAATTTCCAACAAAACTCATATACAAACCAAAATGAGGTACTAAAACGGCAACCGCTAATGCAATTCCAATTAAAGATAATCTTATAACTGCACGCTTCCATTTCGACATTTCTTGGGCAGTATTTTCAGTTGAAATCTTGGGTGTCTCTTTTTTTTTCGGACTTTCTTCATTTGTTGCAACAGTAGAAGCATTTAAAATATTTTCTTCACTGTCGGCCAGGTTTTTTAAAACATTTGAAGACAATAACTTGTTAACTTTTTCATTCACCCATCTGTTTTGTAAATTGATCTTATCAAACAGGACAAACACGGTGTAAGCAGGAAATGTGAAAGAAAGCAGTGCCAATGTAAGTACACAAACGTTGATGATAATTTTAAATGGTCCATGAGGTAGGTTATTGGTTATGACTTGTTTTGTTTCCTCTTTAAAAGTTAAATAACCAATCAAACCAAAAATTACTTTAACAAGTGTTATAGAAAAGTAAGTTAAATTCATTACTGTCCCATAATCTTTTTTATTTTTCATGCTCCCTTCAATAGCTGGCATATAAGGCTGCGACGAATAGCTTACAACAACGATTCCCATGGAAACAAAAAACTGTCCGACATTCCAATTAGGAGTTTCATGTATTTTCCAGTCATCAGATTTATATACAGCATACACTGCAACAGTAACATATACAATTTGTCCGATCACAACAGTTAAAAAACTTACAAATGCAACCTGTCCTAAATTCATCATAAATGCGTTTGGAATGACCAAGACAAATGCTAACAAAGACCAATGAAATTTTTGGATTGGAGCGTTTGGAAATGAGCTATGAAGAATCGATCCACAGAGTATTAACAACAACGTGCAGTAAGAAAGTTGTTCAACAAGCATTGCTATGTATACCATCCATTTACCAATGTTCCCATAAAACGCTTCTCCTATTTCTTCATATGATGATCGAGTACGCACCTCAATTCCTGTTTCAGAATCTGTGTCGTACAAACAACGAACAAGTTTTTTGCTTGTGTAGTTGGAGATTATAGCAACAAAAGCGGTAAACATTAAACTTAAATAAGTACCTGAAAGTACTACAAAAGGCATTGATAAAATTACTACTCCTTGGTTTGCATTAAATATGTTCCAAAATGTTTGGATGTTAGATACCTTTTTAGCATGCGTAGATTGATTTTGGATACTTTCTCCATCTAAAAGAAATTCTGTACTTCCCTCATCTTCTTCTTTGTCCTCTGTTTTTGAGCACATTACATCAAAAGTGTTTTTTAAATTTCCAACAAATTCTTGAAAAACAGGTTTTGAAAACCACATTTTAACTGTTAAAACACTGGGCGTTAAGTGTTAAAATACGGGTCTTAAAAAAGTAATTATTTATTGCACCTTTATTTAGTTGAATACGCAGTAGTTGACAGTTTTTTATACTCCTTTAAAAAATTTTTAAAATGGAATTAACAATCCTTTATATGAAATAAAAATGATCCAATTAACTCGATTCATAATTGATTCTTTAGTTAACATATATGTTAAGTATTAGTCGAATTTTGAAACGTTTATGCTTTAGAGCGGAGTTTTATTTTCTTTTATTAAGTATGGTATATACAACTTTTTTTAAAAATTCAAAATCTATTGCATTCAATTTCAGACTTATATAAAAATAATCACCATTCACCAATTGTTTTCATTGAATTATGTTTTCTAAGACACTGTGCTTTTTGACTTGATTTTTTTTTTCCGATTAAACACGAAGGACTTACTTGTCTTTTATTTTAAAAAGGCTTTTTTATTGTATAATAGAAAAACACACTAAATAAGGCGTAAAATAGAAAAGGAAATAATAGAAATATATATATTTTATACAGTTTTAATCAATTAAATATATATTTATAAATATATATTTAATTAATTAAAACTGAGTAAAAATAAAAAAATATCAATCGTATTTTAATGTTTTTTTTTCGTATTTTATCGTGTTTTTAACAGTATTTGATTATATTGATTACATACGCCAACAACAACAAAAAAATTTCTGTTGCCGAGCAAACAATACGTTTCTCGTAGAATATTTATTTTGATTTCAACTCATTTTTCACCATCACGTCAAGTTGTAAAAATATTTGGGTTCAAATCTTTATTATTTGGAATAAAATCCCTCATATTGTCAAAAAAAATTTTCAAGTATGTCAAATTGGGTCTTAAAAGAAGCATATTTCATAACAATTAAAAAAAAATTCGTTTTTGATAAAAATGAATGTTTATTATATAATTGCTAAAAAACATTGTTAAAAGTCTTTTAAGGGTCTTGAACATTTTTTCACAATATTTTCTTGTTTGTAAGTTTTAATTAATAATATTTTTGTTTTCTTTAATCTCCAGAGGAGGAGAGGGGGGGGGGCTGAGTTTTTAAAAAGTACTGAATTAATTCTTAAAAAAAAAATTAAAAAAAAAAAGGTCTTCAAAACTAAAATTTACTGACTTAACTTTGTAAAATACTCGACTAGCCGATTAAGTTTGTAAAAAAACCGAATATAACTTAAAAACCGCTTTCTTTTTTTTTTCTCGAGAAGGAGTGGGGGGGGGGGGACACCCCCTATAAAATTGGGATTGGCCATGGGATTGCCTTTGGATTTAGGTTGACAAACTTTTAAAAAAATGTTTTTTTTACAATATAAGGGATTTTATCCCAAATGCTAAACATTTGAATATAATATCATTATAACTTGACGTGATGGTGAAAAATGAGTTGCATAATTGAGAAATGTCTCACAAAAAATGTATTGTTTGCTCGGCAGCAGAAAATTTTTTTTTTTTCAGTTGACCTATTTTTTAAGATTTTTACTTTAAAGATTTATTTTACTATTTTCATGATATTTTAATATTAAGAAATTAATAATTAAGAAAATAATATGAACCAAATATCAAATAAATACTTAAGTTTCCAGATTGTGAGAGGCAATTTATTTTGAGGTTGTCAGATGTTTTTTTTTCTTTGGATAACGTATTAATGTTTTATTTAAATAAAATATGCTAACTGCTGGCTGTAAACACTAAATTATTGAATTATATTTTTGCGCGCATTTGCAGGCTTTACTTGCGCGCATTTGCAGGCTTTACTTGCGCGCATTTGCAGGCTTTACTTGCAAGTAACTTCTCAAAATGCATCTACTTGTTATTCTACTGTGAACAGTTCTTTTTACTTGAGTTACAAAATATGTCTACCCAAGCGTAAAGTGTTTGAATAATTAATAATAACTAAAGCGTAAAACGTTTTGATGTGCATGTTCCCTAAACCACCTCGTTATACTTGGTAGTCTAAATTAACTTACCTGTCTCTTACGCTACAACATCGCTACAACGTCGCACAAGAGTCTACTGTTTACAGTTTGTGCAGCATGTCTCAATCTAAAGGTTATGTTGTTTTTACACGCATTCGATTTAGTTTATTTAAAATAAATAAACTAAAAAAAACAATTAAAAAGCAAACAAACAAGTAAACAAAACTTAATACGTAACTAGAAAGAAAAAAAAACTTGTAGAAAGACGAAAATGTTGTACCAGATAATACCATGGTACTATAAGTTAAACTTAGTACCAAGTTCAACTTTTTTTTTTCCGCATATTGGAGACAGAAATAATTGTATTAAATATAATTTTAATGATGCATTACTAAAGTAAAAAAGTATGCATTACTAAAGTAAAGTGACAAAATTAAAAAAAAAAAAGTAAAAAAGAATAATTGGATTATAAATAAATCCTTGAAGAACGCTGTAAAAGTGTCATTTTAAACTCCACATTTATTATTGACCATATATTCTGTTTACCAGCAAATATAGTCTTCATATTTAAGTATAATCTCTTATATTTGTTTTCTTTCTTAAAAATGAACTTATATAAACAAATATCATGAATTTATATAACCAAAAATAATGAATTTATATAAACAAAATTAAAGTGTTTTTTAGAACTTGTTGTCAAATCAAATTGTGACATAATTATAAAGAAATATTTCTAAATAACTTTTATTCAAAAGGTTTTATGATAAAACTTTTAATATTTTTTCAAAACATTCATTGAGTAGCATAATTGTTTAATACTTTAGAATAATAATTTGTTTTGAATAAAATTTTGTTTAAGGGATGTTTTGCGTGATAGTAAAGGATGTTTTGCGTGTAAGCAATTTACTTTTATTACAGAAAACTATAAGGGGGGGGGGGAGATTTCAGCCCAGTTCTAATAAACGGGGGAATGGGGTCTAAATAAATGAGTGGGAATTTTTTACAGAACACGATAAAACAATTTAGTTCTAATGTGGCTTCGCATTTTTTTAACAGCTGTTTCATCATAGTTTCAACGAGATTTAATATGCTTATATAAGCTTTATAATAAGTTGAGAAAAAAACAAAAAACTGAATATTCTGATTTTTTTCGTTTTGTTTTGAGATGTTGGTTTTTTTGTTGATAACAAGTAAAATTTAATAAACAAAAGGGTGGGGGAGGGGATATAATAGACTTTAGGTGGGTAAGTATAATTCTCAAAAATTAATAAACGTCCCCTCCCGTGTGTTAAGCACCTAAGAGTAAAACACTTTGTCTTATTTATAAAGTCTATATAAGTGATTTATAGTGATATAAGTAAATTATGGCCACATACTTAATAACACCTCTAATATAAAAACCAGCTGATTTTAGATAAATTAGACGCGCCATGGGCTGTTGTAAAGAGTATGCATAATAATAAGTTATAGCAAAATAGTTAGGCGTATCTTTTTCAAAGTTTTTGAGTGCATATTCATTTCTTTATATTTTTCTGATTATAACAGTTTTAAATGTAAATTTGTTTTAGCAAAACAAAAACCTATCATTAATTATTTATTAAGATTAACTGAAAATGTATTAACTTTAGTAATTTTATATTGAATAAGTTCATTTGAAGTTTTAAATACGATCCTTTTTTGTACCACAGTTAAAAAAAAGTTTTTGAATAAAATTGTCTGCAAATGTCACCTTTGCAGATTTTCATTTGCAAAAGAAAAAAACATTAGAGAAAATGTAGCCTGTAGATCAGCTAGACATCTTCACTAGGTCATATTTATTTAATTCGTTTTTTAAGCAAAAATAATGATAATAAATTAGTCATGCAGTCAAATACATAATTCAAGATTGTTATTATTATATTTTTTTCTTTAAATTTATTTTTCTTTAAAGGTTTTAAAAAAACTGATCTATAACCCAAAAAATGTGAAGTTTACAAATATAACTAAACTATCGAAATTAGCTGTTGATAAAAACGGGTATTCACTTGAAATCTAGACAAACTTTATATGGTCATAACGCCATTAATATTATGAGAGAATGAGGTATTGATGAACAGCGAGAATGCGAGTTAAATACACCAGTTATTCAAAATTGATCATACTTATCATTTTTTCTTTTGAGGATTTGTAACTATTCAGTCAAAAACACTAAAGAGCAATTTTTATAAATCTTATTATAAGAAAAAAATTTAAGGCAAAAATAAAACGGTGTTCGGAATTAACCTCCGTACGTGGGGGTAATTTGGAACAAACCGGTCGTCAATCGCCAAAACTGTTTTGTAATAACGAATAAAATGCAAATTGTAATAACTAATTCAAAAATAATAGTGTTCTTCATTCCTAAACATTCGGAGTTTTTCTTTTTTTGGCAAATTAGGAACGGAGATAAAATTTGAACAAATTACCTGATAAAATTTAATGTGAAAAGCTACGGCATCTAAAGTGTCTAAAGCGACTAAGTATAAAAATTCAAATCCATGTGTTGACAGTTTAGCCGTTCAAAATTACACCATTAAGATTCATCTTTCAATTCATCATTCAATTTCCCCAAATAAAATTCAACAAATGAAACAAAATTAATCTATTGAGGTTATATTAACATACCAAAAATATATTAAAAAAACTCCTTTATTACGATAAAACATGAGATCAGATAAGAAATCTTTTCAAAAACCAAAACAACTGTTTTTTACAAATTTCTTTAATTTTTATTTAAAGGTACGAAACTAATGAGTATAAAAAAAACTTTCAGTTTCAAAATTTTTCTTTATTTCTAAAAAATAATTACACATTCCTGGTGGTGGTGACCATTAATTTATACACAAACGTTATTGTCATTTTCTTTGCTTATGGTTGACCATGTCTTCAGCAATTCTTGTACTGAATTAATCATCTTGCCTATTTTACACAAATATACTTTTTCAATATTTTAATATTGAATTGAGTTTTTTGGTACAGAATTAACCTCTCTTAATTTGTAACAGTTCAAAGATATTTTAGCGTAGTGGCACAAAGCTAAGTCAGTCCAAAAAAAACAAGGTCTAGCATGCAATCGAATGAGTGGCAAAAGTTGTTTTTGAAGGTACTCTTGACTTTAAAGCCTGGATTTCTTTCATAAAAACAACAAATCTTATTTACCACTGATTTATTATTAAAAAATTTTATCTGCCTGATCCTTTATCTTGAATGATGGATAAGGTTTTCTTACATCGTTATATAACCCTACCAGCAGTAGATATAGGAATTCTAGTAGCTTTTTAGACTTGCTTGTAATTCCATGATGAATTTTCATCACGAATGAGAATGATTTTTTTTCCGATTTTTAAATTGCTTTAATGACGTTTTAATAAACTATAATGAATTTTTTTTAGTTTTTTGACATTTACTATCAATATTTGATTAAAATATTATTATTATTTATTTTTTAATGTGTTAATAACTTATTTTAAAAGTTGTTTCTATTTCTCTCTTTTTTTTTTGATCTCATGCTTTACTATGCAACAACAACAACTAAAGGTAGTGGTTTTATATCCATAGTACAAGCTACAACAGAAATGTTTTTCAAGAAAAAAAGTTGTATGCCATTATTAGAAAAGTTACGATCAATTAATCGTGAACAACCACTGGAACAGCTACACTGGAAAAATAAATGTGTAGTTTTGATACACAAAAATTTGTGTAGTTTTATTTTCACACAAAGATGTGTAGAATTAACACAAAATTGTGTAGCCGCCATTTTAATAAGACACGTGCGTGTTAGCGGTTTCGTTTTGGAGGAAAATCGATTTCGAAGTTCGAACAAAGAGAAGAAAAGAAATATTTTTGATTTTTTCGGTAAGAAGCATTTTTTGTTACAATATGTTTAAAAATAATACCTTGGTGTTATAATATAAAAGAGTAGTTAAATCTTTTATTTTTATTTGCTGTTCTTTATTCACATTTCTATACTTTCACTCAATATACATGCTGCATTAATTGGTGCACAAATATAATAGATACAATTGTGTAAATGTAACTAAGGCAAATGTAAATGATTATTCAAATATTTGCGTAATACATTGTATTTGATGCTAATTAAATATATAAACTTATTGATTTCTAGTAATGTTTTTGCTTGAGCGATAATTAGTGTTAGTACATAAACTGTAAAATAGCTCTTGGTCAAATACCAATTTATATTTAATTACATTTTTAATCAGAAATTAGAATTTGTGTTGCTAATGAATACTGTCATAAGTAGCAAGTCTTTCTAATATTTTTGTTTACTTTCACTGTGCATCGTATTACTTCAAAACCATTAGATAAGCCATGTTTTAATTTGTATTTTTGTCAAATTAGTTTAATAGTTGCATATTGTTAAGAAGAAGTTTAACTCTATTATCACTCTATACACTGCAATTATAATTGTAATCACTAATTAGTGTAATAAGGAGAATAAATTTATTTTTATTGTGATTTAATGCATAAATACTAGCATGACGTACTTTAATGACATATTTTAAATTTTGTCCGTAGTTATTGTAACTTTTTCATTCAATTACAAGCAAGTAGCTTTTAAGTTTATCAGTTTAATGTTTTTGTTGTTACTGAACACATTACATCTTGTTATTAAGCTATGGTTTTTAAGTTTCTTTTATTTTAGTGGTGTATAACAATAATAATAATTATTATTAACCTATATTTTAAATAACTTATTATATTTTGTATGAAATTATGGTTTTAATTGATTTTACGGTATCATTCTAATATAACTCGTTGTTGATGCATCTTATAATATGATTTAATTAATATAATCTTGTGTTTCTAGTTGTAAATAGTTATTTGCTTGTAGATGTCTAATAAGTTGTTGAAAGTTTGGACTCTAGACGGTTCGGTAAAAGCAGCTGTGGTATGCAGTAATTTGGCTGAATTAAAAACCAAAGGTAATAATCATTGAGTATTGTTATTCATAACTTTTCTTATAAGCGGTCATCTCAAATAGAAGGTGCAAACAATTAGGTTTCTTCTACACGAAACAATGGGCTATTACTGCTGTTTATGTAGAAAAAGTATTGATGCTTTTACAATTAAGAACTTCTCAACACATTTTCACTTGAGACATATGATAAAGTAGCATTTCATTGTGGACAAGATGGCTGTATGAGATATTTTGATAGCTTAAGCTCATTATCGACTCATTTACGTAAAAAGCATAAGCTTACTTCGACAGATGCAAGCTCTATGGAACAAAAAACAGTTGAAAATGAACCAGAAAATGTGTGATGAAATTGAAATTAGTGAGCAAGTAGAAGAGCCTGAAAATGATAAAGTTACCAACTTTAAGGAACAGCTAAGACAGCTACTGTTTATAGTTTATGTTAAGTATGGGTGCTTAGATATTATACAGGAGGGATTTACTGATTTATTAGAGGGGCTGATGTTTTCTGATAAATTAAAGAATGTTGCAAATAATTTAGATGCAGTTCATATATCCACAACCAAAACTCAACTTGAACCAGTAATTCAAGAAATCGACAATGTTAAGCCAACTTTGAAAGAAGTAGGATACTTTGAACAGCAATTGAAACACTTTAAAAATCATATGAAATTTGTTGAGCCGGTTGGACGTCCAATATCTGTTCGTTATGAATCCCGTTTGGATAAGGAAACTGGCAAAATATGTCAATATCCTATTCCTAATACATACCAGTATATACCAATTCATCAGACAATTAGATTTGTTTATAGCTATATGTATGACATCTTAAAAAAACAACAAAGGAACACAAATAATTTAATAAGTGACTTTAGCGATGCTTCTCGTTTCAAAGAATGTCAACTGTTTATAGAAAATTGGGATGCCTTACAGTTACATTTATATTTCGACGATTTTGAAACCGTTAATCCGTTAGGCTCGAAAACAAAAATTCACAGACTAGGTGCAGTCTATATGGTGATACGGAACTTGCCATCCTATTTAAACTCCCGCCTCGTGCATATTTATCTGGTATGTTTTTTTTATACAGAAGATACAAAAACTACGCGTGGATATGAATAGTTCTTGAAGAAATGATTAAGGATATTAAATCATTAGAAATAAAGGGTATTGAAATTGTGCTCGGTAAAGCATGTCAGACAGTTAAGGGCACTGTTGTTTTGTTTTCGGCTGACAATTTAGGTGCTTATGGAATGTTAGGTTTCTAAGAGAGTTTTACTTTTGGTTGTATATGTCGATTGTGTTACGATTCTGTTGAAAGCATTCAAGATCACCACTGAGCCAGAGATTTTGAACCAAGAACTGCTGAACAGCATGAAAAAGACGTGCAAGACTGCATCACAAGAAAAACTGGTGTAAAGCGACAATCACCCTTTAATGATTTGCATTATTTTAAAGTTACTGAGATAAGCCGTCTTGTATAACTTTAGAAAAATTGAAGTCAAGTGATAATCTTCTGGATCAGCGTGCTGCTCAATATATGTGTTTAAGTAGACTTATTGGTTTAATACTTGGAGATCTTATAGACTGTGAAAATACTTATTGGCGGTTGGATTATAGACTTTGTTTTGTGTCCTAAGATATCGCATGGCATGATTTCATATTTAGATCAACTTATATTTGATCACCACACAATGTACAGGGAGTTATTTCCAACAAAACGATTGACACCTAAATTTCATAATTTAGTTCATTATCTTGTTTGTCTTCAAAAGTCTGGTCCAGCATGTCGATATTGGTGTATGCGGTTTGAGGCCAAACGTAACCAGTTGAAAAAATCAGCTACAAGTTTCAAAAATGTGTGTAAAACTGTAGCTCTTAAACAACAAATTCATCAGTGTTTGACTTAGCATTTTGAAAAAAAATTCGGTGTAAATAGTGGTGCTGGAGAACTAATTTTTGTGCGAGTATTAAAGGCAGCATCTGCTGTATGTGACAAATTGTGCATTCGCATGTTGGATGAAGTTTATGTTTGTAGACATACAATGATTAATAGTACGGATTATTTCGGTGGCGATGTTTTAGTTGTTGGTAGACAGATGGATGAGTGTCTCAAATTTGTACTTATTGATAAGTTTATTTTAACTGATGGTGGCATTTATTTTGTTTGCCAAGATCTGCACACTCATTATTATGATAGTCATTATCATACTTTTGCAGTTGAAGATGATGACTGTGGAAAAAGTGTAGTACTAGAGTATGATGAACTGTTAGACTATTATCCATTAGCTTTGCATACTGTTTCTGGCACGAGATTGAAGTATTCATTCGTTGCTCTTCGTCATGCAGTTGTAACTAGCATCTCTAAATAAGCATTTCATCTTCAAATTTTATTATGCATTGTTATCGGCTTTATATGTTGTATTCATTTTTGTTTTTGTTAATTCACTAAGATCAGTTCATATCGTACGAGTTGTATAACCTGCTGTGTAAAATCAAACGACAATTATGAATCCGATTTCTGTAATTTCAATTTTGTTCATTTCACTTTTTATTATTAGGCTATGTTAAATTTCTTTATGTAGCTGCCCAAAAGCTTGATTGTTTTGATATCGTTCAAAATGGATGATGGTACAGATATCGATGATGATGAAATTGTGCAATATTTAAATCCCGGTGCAATAGTCTATGCTTTAAATGCTGATGAAGCTATCAGAAGCTTGGCAACTACATTATCTATAATACCCGGCACACCAGACAACACATTCGAACTATTGCAGACTTCTACACCAGAAACCAGCATGACTAGCATAACTTCAGCTGCAGATGTGCATCACATGGAAAACATGGAAGAGGAACAGCCAAGCATGAGCAAGCAAGTTGTACGTAAACGACCAAGGGACGTGCCTGTTACTGTGATTTCAAGTAATAACGGTATATATTACAGTATTATATCATATAGTAAAAATCTATTTCAAATATGTTACTATAAAAATGTGTATATGTAACTGTAAGTGTATTTGTATATGTGTGCTTGTATGTATGGGCAGAAGTGTACATTCACATTCACATACATGCACACTTGAATACAACTTAGTAGGGGTGTGACGTTTAATTGAATAATTGTCCGATTAATCGGCCAAACCTTTAATCGAATAATTTTTTAGTTTTTGATTATTTTTTTCCCAAAATGCATAAATTTTATCAAAATCAAAAATATGAGTATTGCAGCGCATGCTGGAATAGGCAAGTATAAAGTACACACAATTTAAACCCCCTAACTCTTATTAACATAGACGTCATAGGCATTTATTTTTAATCGATTACTAATCAATTAATTAATAGACCGCGTTGCCGATTAATCGATAAAAAAATAAATTAATCGGCATCACGGATTAATACACATGTGCCAGAACACGTATGTTCTCATGCAAGAATCTTAAGGTGCCACTAAAATTCTACTTCAAATATTATAAATCAATTTGATGTGTAAAAGAAAAATAGTGTATACATAGTGCATTTGAGTAAACTATAATAAATGAATGTATTAATGATTATTTTTTTTAAATATCTATAGACGTTTCAATTATTGTGGCATTAAAAAAGCATCCAAAAGAAAAGTGGATAGTAGAAGAGGGTAACAAAGCCGTAATGGCACGTGAAGCTTGTTTGGCAATGGTCAAGGCAGCATGTAGTCATCTCATTGACTTATTTGGAGAGTATGTATATAATTTTATACAATGTTAGCTTGTTTAAAATCAAATTGAGAAATAGATAAACTCGACAATAATAGCAAAAATAACAATACGGTAACAATTATGCTAATATTAAGTATTAACAATAATAATCAAGCTTATTTAATGTTAAGCTTATAGTAATAATTTTAATAACAATAACAATAATGATAAAAATTATAAGAAAACTAATATTTAATAATTAAAGCATTGAATAAATTAAAACAATGTGCATTTTAATCATTGTTATGTTAAATACTATTGATGATGGGTTGGCAGATCAGTTAGAATTATAGTTTTGTGCGAAATGGTAGAATGATTTGTTTTCGATGTGTTACCTTTTACAATTATTTACATTGTTGTGCAAGAAAGCATTATTTAATTTATTTTTTGTTTAGTTATCCACTAACAGAAAAGAAAGTGCTGATGGCAAAAAGCATCATAGAAGCTTTTTCTAACCAAAAATCAAGTTTCGGCGAAGGATATGTAAGAATACATTTATTTGAATACTGATTATGTATTTATTTGAATACTGATGATTAGCTAATAGTATATGTATGTGCATGCATCTTATTGTTATCTTTTTAACCGAGTATATATGAATATGCCATATTTGCTCTATATAACAATTTAGTATGATAACCAATTTTGTCATCAGAATCTGAAAAGTAAGTCAAAATTGTTGTTTTTGTACATTCAATACAAATTTAAGCAGTAAACTGTTTTTTTTTTTTATCAAGGAACATTATTACTCATCAGATGGAACAGGTTTTATACAAAACTGGTTTAGGCAGATTCATCGCCAACTACCTTAGCAGCAATGAAAATATCGCCAAAGATACAAACTATGTATGTCATTGTTTTCTTATAATCAAGTGTACGATTGCGTTAGTGAACAAATTAGGCTTGAGTAAGTTATAGATACATGTGCAGCTGTTAATCTATTAAGTAAATCTATTCTAAATATGCAGCTGTTGATCTATTTTATCAGCCTATTTTATTGCATTTATTTTTATGTACAGCAGTCAATGACAGTGTGGTTCAAGCGGCTGACCAATTTATAGAGGTGTTTGGCGAGGATGCCGAATTAAAAACGGTCATGCTTCAGAATTCGGTACCATTATCGGCCAACATAGACAAAATCTATACGTTAATGGCTGAAACGTGCAGTTATCGGCAGAGTTGGATAAAAGAGGGCGGAGGTTCTGCTGGACCTTCAATAGCACAGATCCTTCAGAAATACCCTCGTTTTATAGTTGTGCCTGGCTTAGTAAGTTTCTGTTTTCAAGAACATTGAAAAGCAAAAAATAACTCATACATAGCTTAATTTTCGAGATATACATCCAATAAAATAATAAATAAAGTTAATTATATCCAAAACTCTTTTCTATGCAAAATCCTACATACAACTTTCATTATTGTTGCTTGATAAAAGCACTAAAAGAATGCTTAGTGTTGATATATATTAATTTTCATTTTACTATTTGTCTGCATACATATAAGCAAAACTAGTTTCATTAACTGTTGGTTTATTTAAAATAATCGATCATATGATTTTAAGGTACAACAAGATTTCAAAAGTTATAGCTGCCAGTCCAAGAGAAGATCCAGCAGCATACTTTGAAAGCAACCTCGATCTCAAAGCAACCTCGCTCTCAAAGTGCTTTGTTATTGTGTTGGCCAAGGCAAATCCCTTGACCTAACGCAGAACTTTGAAAATTTCACCGCATGTACAACATTTAATTATTCAGGATTGGACTTGTGTGTAAGCACTTTAAGTTATTGTAAAAGTATGTAAAAAAACCTATTTATTTGTTATTAGATGCAACAAGTCACAATGCGATGCTATGTTTTCTGGACATGCTACCTACCATGGGAAAGCATCGGACATCAGCTAAAAATGCCCGCCAATATTTCATCGACGAGATAAAAGTAAGTCGATGTTAATGATCATTGTATATTATCGCTTGCATGTAATAATAATAATAATAATAATAATAATAATAATAATAATAATAGCAATAATAATAATAATAATAATAATAATAATAATAATATTTTAAATGCATTTTATATGATAAACTAAAACAATGGTTTTAGCTTATTTGCTATCAATTTTATAACAACCACTAATTGGTTTTTCATAAAGTAGGATTCAAAACATTATTTATTAATCTTTTTTTTTACCAGATTGGTGATAGTTTGGAAGCATACTTGGAATCTTGCCAGCAAGAGAACAAAAAGCTCAAAAGGTTTCAGCCGTACATTTTAAAAATGGGTGCTACTGAGGAAGCATCCTATTACATTATCTGTGATGGTCGTGCCTTGTTAGTGAAGCCATTGAAAGCTGCCAATGCTCTTTCAGATTTATTTTCAACGTTTTTTGTTTTTAATGTCAGATATCCATCTCAGCTTATGTTATTTTATAATTTTCTTGAGGTATATATGTTTGAAATGAAAAGCAAACTCTCTGCCAAAGCAACTACGTTACTTAAAGATTTGTCTGTATCATAAAAATTGCTTAGTTTTTTTATAACAAGGTTAAAGTACGATGTCATAATCACTTTAATTTTATGAACTTCAAAAAATTATTGCAATTAGGTGGTATGAGTCATAACAGGAGTATTTTAATGCACTCCTGGTCATTAATAGGCTAATATGGAAAAGATGTTACATAGCTCTTATTGTTAACTTAGTAAAAGGTGTAATGATAAATGGTGTAATGCAGTTAGAGAACTCTAGTCAGTGACACCAGGTGCTAACTGTCATTTTTTGAATTACTGAGTAATTCATTTTTTGTATTTCTTTTACACTGTTGTGTTTGAATTCATAGCATGCAATATTATATAGTTCCTTTCAATGTGCTTATATTTTATACTCAGTGAAAGATGTAATGATAAAGATGTAATGCAGTTAGACAATGTCTAGTCAAAATGACAATTGGTGCTAACTGTCATTTTTTAAAATTACTGAGTAATTCATTTTTGTGTTTCTTGTACACTGTTGCATTTGAATTCATATCGTGCTTTCAATGTGCCTAATAATTTGTTTATTGACATGTTTATGCATATTAAGATGATGCAGTGTTTAGCAATAATGTGTTGTGTGCTTAAAGACTTGAATATTTTGCAAACATGTATAGGCATTACACACACACGCACTTGAATGTGTATACGATTGAATACTTTTACATAATTTCATATGCTCATAAACACATTTTCAATTTTTATTACCTCTTCGGTGCTAAATGTGAAATTGTACAATTTTGGTTAGTTTGTGTTGATGTATAGCCTATTTGATGAAGAATTATTTCAATCACACATAGGCTATTATGTTATGTGAATGTTTTAGAATAAAGAGTTGTATATTTGCATTTTTGCAGATATTGTTTTGACTATAGCACTCAAGAGCGAAAAATTCTGTTTTGTATTGCAAAATGACGTTTGCTTTGTATTCAATTATACATGTAGACCAGTTAATTGCGCATTTACTTCAAATACATTTATTATGTAGTTATAATACAGAGTAGAAGAAAAACACCAAAAATGTGTAATAATTAACACAAAAATGTGTAATAAATAACACAAAAAATGTGCTACTATGCACACAAATGTGTGAAAACTACACATTTTTTGAACTAAATTACACACTGTAATGTGTAGTTTGTATACACAAAAATGTGTGCAAGCTACACAATCAATGTGTATACTTTTCACACAATTTTGTGTAGAAATATATAACTACACATTTATTGTGTAATTCATAATACAAATTTGTGTTGTCGCCATTTTAACACAATTAATGTGTACAAAACTACACAATTTGTGTAGCATTTCTACACAATTTTTTTTCCAGAGTACATTACATTACTGTATGTCTGGTAATGAGCATGGGAGCCTCCAACAGCAGGTAAAAAGATTTTATCAAATATCTTATGTTATGTTGCTTTCACCATAATTGGAGTTACCCCGTGTTGGCCATTACCCTACTCACTCCTATATATTTTTTTAAACTACAAAATATTTAAAAAAGATCATTTAAGACTTAATAAGAAAAATATTCATTGATTTTCAATTATGTTAATTCTTCTTATAGAATTTAGTCTATATTTTTATCGATTCAGAAAGACGCTGTACAAGGCTTGAGTTACCTTTTATAAAACTAAACTCTATCATTTTTTATCAATTCTATCCATTTTTTGTAAAATAATCCTTTAATAACTGACCAAAAATTGTTGATTGAACTTGATTATGGAACATCGGCAGGATTATCTTTTCATGAACAGATTTAGCATAATGAGTAGAAGCAACACCATCCTAACCTACGCATGGATTGTAGCAATGATGTTCTTTTATAAAAAGCATCAATCTATTAATTATAAAATTTTCTAAGTAAATATTTAACTAATGATTTTTAAAATACAATTTTTTAAGTAAATGATCGATTGCTAGACTATTTCTTTGAATTAAGAAATTTGAAAAACCTTTACAAAAAAATTGCTAAATATATATGTTAAATAAGTTTACTTGGAAAATATAGAAGATTATTGCTAGTCAATAAATGTCAACACAATGTTTTTAAATATAAAAAATCGTCGCGAATACGAATTTTTTGTTGGTGCGGATAATCTTACAAAAAGATGTATGTTAGGGTTAGCATCCTTTATGGTAGTCCAAAAATAGGTTTGCGATTTCAAATAAAACACAGACCCAGAAAGCTTTTGCTAGCTATTGCAAAGGCAAGGTTTTTATATAAAATGTCAAAACCTACTTTCGGATCATTAATACTTATAATTTTAAGTTAATAAACTAATCAAGTTAAAAACTAGTGTTCGACGTTGTGTTCGACGTTACTCAAATTACAAATTTATTTTCAACAAGTTTGTGAACTATTATTGATGATAAAATAAACCATCTCCTCTATCGATTTTGAACAATTTTGAACAAACACGGTTTGTGGCACAAGCGACAAACCGTTCAGCAAAGGTCACAAGCGAACCTGATTTTACGGCATATGCTGACTAAATTATTTTTTATTTTAACGTAATATATTTTTATTAAAAAGACGTATGCCGTCAACACTCGTAGCCCATGACTAGACTGCTTTTTGCCTTAATTCCCAGTCTTTTTATGCCCAGCTATTTTCAAATAAGGCAAGCACCTTTATTATTTTCTCAGTAAGTTGGTAATTATGGCGCATATGTTTTGAAAAATACTGTTCCAAATGCTATTGATACTTCTCACATTCATAACAAAAAAAGTTGCGAAAAAAATTGTTTACAAAACCAAATAGTATAAATATCTCACCAGTTTAATTTCATCGTTAAACTTTTATGCCCTGATATAAATGTTTTTATACAATATTTTAAATTAAGTATGTACGCGGAAATAACAATTTACGGTGCCGAATTTTGTGCTAAAATTCTGTGACTCTTATTTGACGTTTTTTTTAGGTAGCCTAAGGCAAACGTATTTTTGAGGAGTTTCTTTTCAAAAACATATATAAACATAGTATATATTTAGAAAGAAGAAGAGCTAAGCTTGTTTTTTATGTTATTTTTACGTACGGTTGTTTTACCATTTTTTGGAGCATTTGGCTCATGAAAAATAGGTTGGTGTTTACTTGTCAAATCCTTGTCGAAGGACTCTTTATTCCGCTTTTTTGATTCTTTAAATAAGTTTTTACATGCATTTTCTTTGCACATACCAAATTTTATTGAAAAATATTATGTAGCAGATAGTTAAATCAGTTTAGCACTTTTGGTACCTAATTTCCGTTTTTCCGATTTTTTTTTAGCGGATTTCCCGTCTCATTTTTTGAATAGGGTTAGGCAAACAATTTTTTGTTGGTTTTTTTTTCAGAAACATATATACACATAGTGTATTTTCAGAAAGAAGAAGAGTTAGGCTTGTTTTTTGTGTTATTTTTTTATATGATTGTCATACCTTTTTTCTGACTATTTTCCTCATGAAAATTATGTTGATGTTTATTTGTTAAATTATTATTGAAGGAATTTATATTCCGCTTTTTTGATTTTTTAAATAAGTTTCTACATGCATTTTCTTTGCACCTGTCAAATTTCATGAAAAAATATCATGTAGCAATTAGTTAATTCAGTTAAACACTTTTGGTACCTAATTTCTGTTTTCAAAAATAGCCGAGGTGGGGCTGAGGGGGAAAGAGTTTTTTTTTTCCATAAAAATGTTTATTGCATATTGTTTCACTTAGGTTGTTAGTAATTAAAAAAAATGAACGATATAAATGAACTGGGTAATTAAACAAATAGTAAGTTTATATGTTTTTTCATAATAATACTATTGTTTATTACTTTTAAAAGTGTATTTTTTTGTTAAACTTTTAAAAATCATTGACTAGATAAAACCTATTCAATACTTTTTTTTAAGTAATCCCTAATTTTCGTTATTTACGCCTTTATTTTATTTGTTATTTACACAGTACTTGTCTTTGCTCATTACAAATTGTTTTATTGTCAATTGTTTTATTGGATTTGTTGCCAAAAATGTGTATTTTTTTTATATTACACCTTTTTTAACTTTAGCTTCATCGTCATCTGATGCAGTTGGTAAGTTAAATAAGTATTTTTTTATTAGGTGTTTCTACTTATTCTTTAAAGCTATACTATAAGTTTAATACCTTTTTTTATTTTATTTGATGACAACTTACTTTTCTTTTAGTTTTATCAACATCTGCCTGTGGTAAATTTTTTCAGATCTGTATAGAGTTAACGTCAAAATCAAAGTTATTTTGGTTAATTTTTTTACCTTTAGCTTTGTCACCATCTGCTATGGTTGGTAAGTTTGAAAACTTTTTTTTTAAACAACTATGTAAAGATTTTTTGGCAAAAACTATTTATGTTTTGTTCTTTACATTTTTTTTTACCTTTAGCATTTACATTTACATTGAGAACATTTGGTATGTTAATCTTTTATGATTTATCTATTGTATAATACTTAGTCTTTTGATTATTGTTTAAATCATTACACAAACATTTCTAATGTTTCCTTCTTGTTTAGATGCAGACTTACTATTTCATCAGTTTTTGAGATCCCGTAAATGATATATGATAGTGATGTATCGTGATATGATAGTGGTGTATAGTGTATAGATATGATAGTGATGTATAGGTGTATAGATATGATAGTGATGTATAGGTGTATAGATATGATAGTGATGTATAGATGTATAGATATGATAGTGATGTATAGATACGATAGTGATATACAGTATGATAATACAATATGATAGTGATGTATAGATGTATAGATATGATAGTGATGTAAAGATGTATAGATATGATAGATAATAGTGACATATAGGGATGACATGAACAATATAATCTTTAATGTTATTCATAATAAAATAAACATTTTGATGGCTTAAAAGTTTTTTTTTAATAAAAAAGATATCTTTTTTATAATCTTTCTTTTATTGTTTAAACCATTATACAACCTTTCTTAATGTTTACTTGTGTAATTATGCTTTCATTATACACTTTATTAATAAAGTTGTTTGATTGTTGTTACTTATTCACTTACTGTTGTCAAATTTAAGGTTTTTTTTTTATTTTGATATACAGTTTTCTTGTTAATTTTAGTTCAATCAACTCAGCCTTTCACTGGTAAGTTTGTATACTTTTTCGTTTATAGTTTGTATTGCTTTTTCGGTCATGTTTATATAAGTAGAAATTTAAAGATGTATGCTTTGGTTTAATTCATATGTTTTTTATCTCAAGTCATTTTTTAAACAACTGTGATTAGTATATTTAAAAGCTATTATTTTTAACTTGTGAAAGATTTATTTCCAATATCTTTTTTTTTGTGGATAACATCCATTTTGTTTTTAGTTCCATCTACATCTGAAACAGTTGGTAAGTTTAAGAGTCAATTCTTTTTCAGCAGTGTATTAATTTAATCCCATTTTCAACTTTTTTTGTTTATTTTTATATTGCATCTTTTTGTGATATTAGTTGCATCTACATCCTTCTTTTTTTCTATTAATTACACCTTTTTTACATTAAGCTTTATCGACACCTGCTGCGGATGTCGATAAAATTTCTTTTGTTATGGCTATAGTATAGATTTAATATCAAAATCATTTTTCTTATTGATTACAGCTTTTTTTTACTTTTAGTTTCATCAACATCTACCACATTTGGAAAGTTTAAAAGCTATTTCTTTGTTCAGTTTGTATGTAATATGTGTATGTAAGGCCAATTTCTAACTTTTGATTTTGTTACACCTTTTTTTAATCTATATCTGCCACAGTTACTAAGTTTAAAAGCTATTACTTTTTAATCTCTGTAATAATTTAATGCCTAAATCAAATATTTTTGTTTTGATTGATTACATCCTTTTCACAAACAGTAAGTTTAAAAACTAATTATTTTTCCGCAGTGTTTTGATTTTTTCTAAAAAAGTCATTTATTTTGTTAATTACATTTTTTTTTTGATTTTAGCTGCATCTTCATCTGCTTTGGTTGGTATGTTAAAAAACTATTTCTTTGTTAGCAGTGCATAGTCTATCTCATTAAAATTATACTATAGATTTAATCCCAACTTCATTTTATTTTTGTTGTTTACATCATTTTTTAACTTTTAGTTCCTGCAGCACAAACTTCTCCAGGTTAATGTATAAATTGAAATATTTCTTTATGATTGTTCTTCGTTTTTGAAAAACTTTAATGCTTATTTATATTTTATAAAAGTACTTTATTTTAAATAAGCAAATTCTAAATAAAAGTTTTTAATTTTTTTTTTTGTAAGGTTTATATAGATGTTTCATTATGCTTTCAAATCTTAACTATCAGTGAAAAGATGAATTTATACAAACACTTATCTGCAAAACAACTTTAAGATTTAGATGATGTGATGTTTGAAAGAATTGTTGGCAGAAAATTCTGTCATGAATGGTATGATACTGACTCATCAAAGTCTATCATTTATGATGGTAGACTAGAAAAAGAAAGCAAAAGACAAAATGATAGAATTTACATTATTTCTTACTGGAAACAAGATAAAACTGATATGGAAGCTGTTGAGCATAAGATGAAAAAAATCCAGCTAGCTGCTGATGTTGTATTAGATGAGTTAATATTTTCTTAGTTGAAATATGAAATAATGTAAAAATGCTTGAAAAAAAAGTTCTGCAAGTTTTGTGGCTTGCAAACAAGTACTTCAAGGTTTGTGGATTGCAAATAGGTACAGCAAGTTTTGTGGTTTGCAAACAAGTACAACAAATTTTGTGGCTTGTCATTAGGTAAAGCAAGTGTTGTGGCTTGCAATTAGGTACAGCAAGTTTTGTGGCTTACAAACAAGTACCGCAAGTTTTGTGTCTTACAAATAGGTACAGCAAGTTTTGTGGCTTGCAAACAAGAACAACAAGTTTTATGGCTCGCTATTAGGTAAAACAAGTTTTGTGGCTTGCAATTAGGTACAGTAAGTTTTGTGGCTTGTAAATAGGTACAGCAAGTTTTATGGCTTGCAAATGGGTCCAGCAAGTTTTGTGGCTGGCAAATTTTTTTGATAGCCACAAAACTTGCTGTACCCAGACACCATGTAACGGTAAGCTCTGACTTACCGTTACATGGTGTCTATCATTAAAAATGATTTATTTAGTTAATAAATGGAATTCAAAACATAAATCATTTACTAAAAGCCACGACAATAGTTAATTACTTTTTTTATTACAAAAGACTTGCTGCTTTTTGTTTTTTTTTAGGTTTGAGTTCAACAACAAACTTGCTTTACCTAATGGCAAGCTACAAAACTTGTTGTACTTGTTTGCAAGCCACAAAATTTGCTGTACCAATTTGCAGTCTTGTAACATGGTAAAACAGTTTTTTAAACTATTTATATGTGTTTAAAAAAGCATTTTTAAACTTTTTTTGTTAAATTCTAATAAAATTTTTTTTTAGGTACGAGGTGGAAGGGGGGCGGCTTACACCCCTTTTATGAATGCAATTTATACACCACTGTAACGTGGTAAAATAGTTTTTTATACTATTTTATATGTGTTTAAAAAGCATTTTTAAACATATTTTGTTAAATTCTCATTAAAACTTTTTTTAAGGTATTGGGCGGAAGATGGGCGGCTTACACCCCTTTCCATGAAGGCAATTTATACACCACTAGTTACTGTTTTTCCAAGTATCAAAATATGTTTTTATTTTTTATACTAAAACTAATTATTTTTGTAAAGATTGAAATATTAAAAGAATGAAATTTTGATAGGGTGTGTTAAACCTTATTCAAAACCCAACACCCGACTTTGAGATAGACTTGTAATATTCGCTAGTGATGTGAAATAAAATAATAGCTATTTTTTGTATATAAATATTTGTAGTTTTAAAAGATAAACACTTTTTTATGAAAAAAAGTGTATTTTTGTGAGGTGTAGGTGGTGGATTAGCACCCCCTCCGGATCCCTGGATGCGACCTTGGCCTAAAATCTAATTGAAAATTATAGCCCTTTTTTACACCTATCTTTTGATACCAAGTTATAGATATTTGAATAAGAATTACCAAAGTTTATAACAATTTATGTGAAAAAAAAAATTTTTTTGACCACAGTTTTATCAAGAAATCAATATATCGAAAATTTGCTACTTAAAACGTCATAACTTTTGATAGAAGTGTCCAATTTTCATAATTTTTTCATCTTTGAGATACTGTATTTGAGGGCTTTCTAATGATATATAAATTTTAGTATTAGATTAATTTAAAAAAATCAGTCCACGTACCTAGATTAAGGTTTTGTAGCTTTAAGTTAAAGCTACAAAACCTTAATCCATTTTAAAATATTGCATAAAAACATTTATATCAAGGTATAAAAGTTTAACGATGAAATTAAACTGGTGAGATATTTATACTATTTGGTTTTGTAAAAAATTTTGTCATAAAAAAATAGTATAGATGAAAAATATACCTTAAACTATAAAAATATACCTCACCATAGTTAAAAAACATACCTTAAAGTTTAAGGTATATTTTTTAACTATGTTTTAACGAATTATATTTTATATAAAAATAACATGATTTTTATAACTGTAACTATGTTTACTTATATACCACTGTTTCTGTGTTTATTCTTATAAAATTCAATAAGTAGAATGTTTAAAAGGTGATTAAATGACCTAGCCTTAATGTCAATTTATACAGAATTGCTTCCAGATAAAGATAGGGTTAACAACATTTTTTCAGCTTCTGGAAAGAGATGTTTAAAGTTGATATCTAAGCCTTAAATAATTGGTTATGATTGAATAATAATTATTATCTCTTATTATAAGAGTCTTATATTTACAATCATTTTTTTTGTTAAAATGTTTTTATAATTTTTCTTAGAGCATCTTTTTTTTTATTTGTTTTAAATGTTAAATAAATAAATTTATTTTCTATTTTGTGTACATTTCATAATCTTTGACATCTAAAATGTTAAATGTTTTAAAAAGTATTCTAAAATAAATAATGTAAACCACTAAACTAAAAATTTAAACATGTGTGTAAGTTTTGTTAGTGTATGCTACAAAAAGAGTGCTCGATAATCATTAAAAACAAAGATGTAATAAATTAGCTTCCTGAGGATCCTATGAGACTGTTCAAATCTTTTTTTTTAGTATATATATATATAGTAGTATACAATTTTGAAGGAAATATATTTTGAATATATCATGATATTATTATATTGTTAATGCAGTTATTCTATTAGTAACAAAAATATAAAGGAAAGAATCCAAAAATGGAGGACTTTGTTTGTCAACAGTAACAATACTTTTAGATTGACGTCTATTAAGAATAGGAAAGAATTTAGAAATGGAGAGCTAACATTAAACAGCTTTACTACTTACATATGGAGTGCAAAGTCCTATGGCTTACCTTCTAGTTGGTGCACTTTGTTAAGTAAGTTAGACATTGTATGTCTAACTTGAGAACAGAATAGCCAAGGCAAATTTTATGTTTTACCATTAACTATTTCATTAGAATCCATTAAAAAAAAATAAAAAATATATGTGTACAAAAAATGAAAACTAAACTAGGTAAACAACGCAGAAGCTGTTCAACCCTTCAATAAAAGACGCTCAGATAAAAAAATTGTCTGGCAGCGTCTACATGACGTAATTATCGGACGTCTTTTTGACGTAGACTCACCGACTTTTTAAATAGTTACAATTATGACGTAATTTTTACAAATTTTAGCTACACCTATATAAAATCTTAGATCCACCCCTGCAGTATTAATATTAATATCAATATTAGAATGAAAAATTTAATAAAAGTCTTTAAAATAGCAGAAAGAAAACCAAGAGAATTAGATGTAGATGGGTAAATAAAGAATTTCAAAATATTAAAATTTTCAAATTAAAAACTGAAGGATCACAAATTGATAGATATAATAAAGAATTTCAATATTAGTTTGTAGAAATATTTAACTTTATTTTTTTAACAAACAATTAAAAAGCTTGATTTTGAATTCAGAGATTGAGTTAACAGATTTTAGATCAGGAGGTAGTTTGTTTCATCAGCTAATATATTGGATTTTATATATATTAATAATATATGGATTTATTTCCATATTAAGAGTGATGTTTCGGAATTACTAAGTTTAAGCTACTTATGGAGCAAAAAATATATCATTTAAAGTTTTCTAGAAACTTGTATGGCCTGTCATGCATAGCCTTCTCAAAAAGTTAGCTTAGGTTGGATAAGTCTAGTAAGGATAGTTAGAAAAGTCTAGTAAGGAGCCTTTTGTATAAATTAGAATTAGATAGCTACTTTAAAAACTTCAGGGAATTTACAACTTTTAAAAGAATTATTTATCATAATGTTAAGAGGTTTGGAGATTAAGTGAGAGGTAAGTTTAAGAAAAAATGTAAATATGCTGTTTGGTCCATAACTTTTATTACTTTTAAGAGCATTATTAATAAGATTAGATACTTTAACTTCACTTACAGGATCAATAAAGAAAGAATTAGCATTAGGCAAGTTAAGAAAGTTACTGTAAGTACATTTTGATGGCACGATTTCATTGAGTAGTTTTTCACAAATAGGTACGTAATAATTATTTAATATATTTGAAACAGTGGCATGGTCTGTAATGTTAATTTTCGTAGTAGGTGTTTTATGTAATGATGTTTTAATATTTATGATATCATTTTTGCCTTTTCGTGTATTTTTTTATGTTGTTTATGTTGTTATTAAAATAAGTTATGTAGTATGATTTTTTACTTATTAATAAGTTATTATCATTTTATTTAGTTAATATTAATAAGTTATGATTTTTTACTTATCAATAAGTCATTATTAATAAGTTTAATTTCTATATATTTCTATTTTATTAGTATTAATGTACTTACATTTTACAAATTTTTTTACAGAAATTTAAGTTAACCAATAGAGATCCAGGGTTTAAATTTAAGTTTGATTTGATTTTTAGTCAAAGTTTTATAGGGGGCACGTTGGACTAAAACCCTGTTTTAAAAATTAATTGATGGGTTCATTAATAGTTTCATCTTTTTTAATCATTAGCTCCCAGTTGATTTTAGAAGTTTCGAGAATAAGTTTATTAAGGTCAAATTTTTTTAAACATTGTCTAGAAATTTTACCTATATTTGGTTATCTGGATGTGTCAGTAACATAGACAAATTGTGCCGTGTTATCCGAGATGATCAGAAGAGTAGAAGTTAATAAAGATGTTATCAATGATTGTTTTAGATTCAGCTGTTATACGAGTAGGTATGATTATGGAAGGAATAAACGAGTAAAAGCATAAGGTATCAAGATTTTTGGAAATTTGATTAAATTAACTATAGCTCAGTAAATTTGAATTTAAATGACCCATTAAAAAGATCAATTTTTGTTCTTTGCTTAACTTTTCAAGAAGTGGAGTTGAAAATTTTGTATTGAATTCATTTTGATTCATTGATGGATGACGATATATGCAACCAATTAGAACGTTTGTTTTATGGGGCTTAATAGTTTCAACAAAATCAGTCTCAAGTAATTTTGGTAACCTTAAAGTCATGACGAACTACATAATTTAAATTAGACTACAGATATAATAGACCTTTTTTGGCCTCAGTGGGACGAAGCTTAAGGAGGCATCCATAAATTCCGTACGGAGTAAAACCACTGATTTATGACTCCCCCTCCCCCTTGTACGAACGTGTACGCTTTTGCAGGCCCCCTCCTCTGCGTACGTACGCATAATTTTTTATAAATAAACTCGATTTTTTTTCTATCCTCATTGATTATAAAGATTATTTAAAAAAATTGTGACTGAAGTCAGAGAAAAAAAGTCAACTCTGATTTGTTACACACGTGAAATTCAATGTTTGAAAAAAATAAAATCAAGTTTATGAGATATAGTCAACCGCGTACGTGATGTAATTTTAAGGTGAAGATATCGATCTGAATTAGGTTTGATAACTTTATTAAGTCAATAACATCATAAAATTTACAATTTATAGCAGAACTAGAGACCGTATCAAGTTCATTAAGCATATTTCTTGAATAAAATTGGATGATACAGTTAGTGGATTCTTGCATGATAATGTTGTTAAGAGCTCATTATTAGTAAGCAAACCAAATGGCATGTTTTTATATATACAATTGAAAGAATACCATTCTGAAAAGTCTTCAGTGAGAAGATTATAAGTGAGCAAATCTAGTTGGTTGCACTTAGCATAAACCCATAAGCTGCAGCAATCACAAAATCGTCTTTGCGGTTATCTGTTAAGGTTTTAAAACAAAAGATGCAGAATGTTTTAATTTTTTAACATAATATGCAGAATGTTGTTACAATTTTTTATTATTGATAACTTTTATGTTATCTTTATGATATAAGTTGCATTATATATTTGTATAAAGACATTAGTTGCATTTATATATTTGTTTAACAAATAATATTTGTTTAACAAAAATTAAAAAAAAATAAAAATATGTATTTGAAGTACATATTTTAATTTTTTTGTTAGTAATTTTTAATACAATAAATAATACCAAAAATCAAATAAGCATTTTATTATTTGCAACTTTAGTTTCCTCTAGTCATTAATGTGTTTGTGAAATTTAGTATATACAAATACAGTCTTTTTAAAAATTTAAAAATAATTATGTATGTGTATTTCTGTACACTAAAGTTGCAAACCTTATTATACATTATAGGTTTAGATGATCCAAATGTAGGTTTTAAATTTATATTAAAACCTTACATGCACAATAGCTAGCAAAAACTTTCAAGGTCTGTGTTTTCATCAAAATTGCAAAGTTACTTTTGGGCCATTATAAAAAACGTTTAACCCTATTTTATTCAGGGTTGCCAACTGGCATATTTCAATGCCAAATTTAATAAAAATATCATAATTTTAACATGTTGGCATTTTTTAACAACTTGGCTTTTTTTTGGCATTTTTAGAAAAACTCCTAAATTAATTTTTTTTTTTAGTTAGCTTATATTTAATTTGTTCTAGAATATTAAAAACAATATCGAGCAAGAAGTAAGTTCAAGAAAGTACCTTGAGAAGTGAAAAGTTGATTATCCTTGGATAAAAAAAACTCTGATGGTACTGAATTGGTATTCTGTACCTTTTGTTGTGAGACTAAACCACAGAAATCGTCTGTAAAATAGGATAGAGGTATTTCTGGACATGCTTCAAGAGAAAAGCATATCAACTCAAAAAGTAAGATCACGCTTCCATTAATATAAAAAAAAGAAAACTGTAAAGCAGATACCATCTTGTTTTTTTTGAGTGCTGTCATGGATCTACTCTAACAATGGGTCACCTAGAAGAAATTGTTTCTCTTTATGGAAATAATAGTCCCTTTAAAAACTATTAAAAATGTAATTTCATCATCAATTGAATCAGAAATTTCTGAATCTATGGCAGATAAGCCTTTTTCCATCATCATTGATGAATCAACTGAAGTTTTATTGACAAAACATCTCTGGATTTGTGCTCGATACAAATCAGATCAACAGAAATTAGTTATCGATGATTTTCTTGGTTTAACTGTTGTAATATCAACCACTGGTGCAAATATTTTTTCTGTTTTAGAAAAAAAATTAAATTTTGTTGGTTTGTCATTAAAAAACTGCTTTGGATATAGCTTAGATGGAGCATCATTCAACATTTGTTTTGGTCTCGTGTTGGGCAGTCTTTCCTGATTGTATTCTATTGTTCAAGAATTTAAGCGTGTAAATGCTTTTTTTTAAAGCATTAATGTGGGTCCTAAAAAGCTATTTTCAAAGCTAAACCTGAACTAAAGTCTACAACAGCGTGTTCTTGACAACCAAGGAGTTTAGCTGCCTCTAAAACGTGTTGACATTTGGTAATGAATTTATTAGATTACCAAAAAAATATTGATACTTATCCTCAAACCCAAAATCAAATAATCAGAAAAAACATTGAAAGAATACTAACACGTTGTCTTCAATTTCTTTTGCGTCTTTTAAAAAGCTTAATCAATGTCTACATGAAAACAAAGAGTTATTTTAAGGTCTACCTTTCCTTTCACAATCGAAGGGCTGATTCAATGTTCTAAAGTGTAATTCACTTACCTGCCATTAACTCATCTGCCATTTACTCATCTGCCTGTAAGATATATCAAGAAGGATAAAACACAAAATATTGATCAGAACAAAAAAATAAGTTTGGTTGACTGGACTTCTTCAGAGCTGTTTGAAAATTCTTGTATTCCAAAAGAAACAATTGAGTTATGGACTGCAGTTTGCCACTAAATATATCAGGAGATGCAGCATCTAATGAACTAACAGACTATTGCCTATCTTGTCTTATTCTCTCTAAATCAAACGCTTTTGTGAAACGTGTTTTTCTCAGGTCACCTATGTTAAAAACAAACTAAGAAACAGGATGTCAGAAAATTGCAAAACCTATCCTTACCTAGTTGCAACAAATGTTATAATGACTTTAAAATCACTGACAAAATGTTAGCTGAATTTGGATCGAACATGAAATGTGATGATGATGAATCAGTTCAAGATGTACTCACTTTAATTGATAATTTAAACTGAAGGAACTTTATATTGAGACACACCCAATGTGAGATTTTTTAATATTCTTTTTACTTTATATTAAAAGCTGAGTACTTATCTATTTATGAAATGAATTCTTATCTATTTAAATTATTTATGTTAAACGTTTTTTTATGTTGAAAAGTAAACAAAATATTTGTTAAAACTGAGTAATATATGACTTATAAATTAATTGGATTCAGATAAAACGATGACGCTGAAAATTAAGATCAATTTTTTAGGCTTCCCGCCAATGAAGGTGAAAGAAATTGTTGGATAAATTTGTTTGTCCTATAACAACTTTTGCTATAAATGATGTTTTGAATATCCAATCAAATTACTTATAATAATAGAAATTTGATAAAAGTTTTATGTTAACTGTATACCTTTGTTTGCTGTTCATATTTCAAGCAATTTTAAATTTCAAGTTTTTTATGTTGGTATTCGTTGTTTTAATTCTTCATTATCTAAAAGTTATATTATATATCTTGATCGCTTGTCAAGAGTTGAAGAAACAATTTGTTTCAACAACATCATCAAAAGTTAATATTACAAGATCTTATTACATCTATGAATGCATCAGAAGTATGTAAAAAAATTTATAATATGGAAATTGTCATCAGATTGTATTGTTATTTTTCAACATCTCGAAACTTATAATATCAGCTACGAAGACTTGAGAAAGTGTAAAAACATTGACAAAAATTGCATTCATGACTAAGAAAGTTTCAGGTACTGACTTTGTCAGTACCATATTTTTAAATTTAGAGGCGAATCAGAGAAATTGTATATTCTCGGTGAAAAAAGTTTGCATAAAATCTTTTCTTTTTTGTTATGGTGGTTCTCTATCTGGAAACACGAAAAATAATCCAAAATTGTTAAAAATACTGTTTTAAGTATTATGGTTAAATATTTAAAAAGTGGATCATCTTTTTTATGCAAAATGATACCTGTCTGTCATTTGGATGCTTCTTTTTTGTTTGAGTAAGTATGCTATGTCATTTATTTGATCAAGTCTAGCGATGGAAATATTATTTAAGTTAATTGTGAATTGAACAAATCATTTTTTTTTTAAATATTTGAGAGAGTCGAAGAAATCACTATGGTTAACATATGGTGTAATTTTGTTAACCGTAATTTTTGAAACAAAAAAATATTAGGATTAGCTGGATTACAGAAAAATTTCAGGAACTTCAATTTGAAAAGGAACAAAATTTAATTGGTAAATAGAGTGACCTTAAATGTATATTTGATTAATTATCGCAACTAAATTTTGTAGCTTTACATATTGAAAGACAAGAATTTTTTTATTCAAAATATTTTTAAACAACTATATTTTTTTAGAGTATTTTGTGATGAAACTATAGCTGCTCCTAAAACTTATTCAAAAGTTATCCACCCTTGCAATATGAATGAAACTATTTGTGTTTTAGAAAAGGTTACTAAATTTCAGAAAATTGTAAACGTAAAAGAAGTTTAGGTTGATAAATGATTTTTAGATTTTCGTAAGAAAGTTATATCTGAAAAATTAGATAAAAGTTTGTAGTTCTTTCTTGATTTTGGAGGTATGTAAAATAAGTGGTATACAAGGTCGTAGAATGAAGTTCTTAACTAGAGATACAGATACTTTAGACTATTTTGTAAGTGAAGAATTTTGTGACATCATTAATCAATTACTTGAACTGGAATAATCTTTGTTAATGAGTACAAAAATTTATCTGTTTTATATTACAGGGTAAATTACAAGAATTGTAACATAACCTGCAACACAAAACAGTACAAGTATTGTTCATTTTATATGTTTTTTATATGTGAAGTTATATATGATGTAAGTGAAAATGATTTTTTTATTGATACTGCATTTTTCTTTCAGTCGTCTGGAGACTATACAAAAACTATGGACCACGGTGGATTAAATATCTCTCAATTGCTGTGTGCAATAGGAATTTTTTTGTTACATTATCTTTTAAATTGAGAAAAATAAAATATACAGAAACCCATTGTGTAATACTTTTATGATAATATTTATAACTTTAACATGTTAAAAAAACATAATACTATATTATCAACCTTATTTCTTAAAAATTACTGTTTGCTTTTTTTCACCTCAGTCAAATATGGAAACTGCATTGAAAGTTTTAAAGTTATCTGTATAACATATAAAAAATTGTTATATACATTTTTTATAACAATTTTTTGATGTGTAATTTAGTATTTTTTTCTTTTTTATCCTTTGCATTTTTTAAAGAATAATCGTTTTTTTTAGATTTGAAATAATTACAACTTATTTATTATTTTGAAAATAGTTTTCAAAATAATAAATGAAAATATTTTTTTCGAAATGTTTTATTTAAATTTGATGATAATTAATAAACACTGTAATAAATATTTTGTTCATTAACACAGTACTTTTAAAATTTCCAAAACTAATTGAAAATAATGCCTTAGCTCGCTTGACATTTTTTATATTTTCCGTAATATTGTCCGCCCCTAGTCAGAAATACGGATGCAACAGGAAGGCCTGTAGTAAGTATCTTCAGGTGTCATTCCATTTCAAACTATCTACATAACTAGTAAAAAAACAACAATTAGAAAAACAATAATTAGAACAAAATTTATACATTTCAAAACAGTCACAAAAGTTTTTTGTTAAAATGGCAAAAATCTAGGAGAGTAAACTCATTTTTGCAATTTTATATATAACCTTGAAAATTTGGATTATAAAAAGCTGCATTTTTAAGTTTTGTGAAACTTTAAATTAGTATAAAATTTGTGTTATATATATATATATATATATATATATATATATATATATATATATATATATATATATATATATATATATATATATATATATATATATATATATATATATATATATATATATAAAGATATATATATATATATATATAAAGATATATATATATATATATATATATATATATATATATATATATATATATATATATATATATATATATATATATATATATATGTATGAACAGTGAATTTTTAAAATGCGGTATATCGATTGTTGTGGTATTGACTTTTGATATCTTATATATTTGGAAAAACTATTATTGCTTCATGTAAACATGCATAAAGTATTAGATAATGCCAATAGTTAAAATATAGGTAAAAAATTATATATATTTTTATTTATTTATAAATTAGCATATACTTTCAAAATAGTGTATATTCAATTACAGCTTATTAGCGAAATGTGGTATATCCATTTTATAAAGATATTATGGAAAGTTTATAAACTTTAAAAGACTTAAATATCTTTTAATAATTAATTTTATATAATATATTGTATAACTCTGTGTATTCAATGTTTTGGTATTTATTTTTTAATAATAATGTGAATGTAAACAATGTTATGTTAAAGTAATGAAAACTGTTATGTTTTAAAATTCTCAATTGTGTATTTAAATTTATTTCGAAGAGTTAAGTATGACCAATAATCCATAATATTTTATATTTTGTATTAAATTTTAAAGTTTAAAACTAACATTTTAATTAAAAAGTATGGTCCTATTTTCCATTTTATTGAAAATTAAACGACAAAAATAGTTTTTTGAACAAAAAGTTAACTATCATCTTTAATAAACAGTGGATTATCTGCTTTAGAATTTATCAGGTGTCTCATAAAATTTGTGTATTGTGTTATCTGCACCAACAGTATCTAGCAGACAAAAAATATATTTTTTTAAACATTTTTTACAAGTTACACACTAGAACACTTAGTTTAAAATTATCCTATTTCTTCCCTCTTATTAAGTAGACTATGCGAGGTTTGCTCAGATTGATGGCAATATATTTTACTATCACTCAAAACACAAACAAAAATGATCAATTCCAACCATCTGAAGTTATACTTCCTAATAATTGTTTTTTTTCCGCTTTAAACTCTAAAGCTTGCCAATCCTGGCTATAAACAAAAACTTTCCCATGTTGTCTTAAAATGTCTATGTAGTAATTGGTATCACTAGAGGAATGCATGGGTGCAAGCCGCACTAAGTGACACCATCACAACCTGATACAGAGGAGTGGCACCAAACTGAATATTATATATATATATATATATATATATATATATATATATATATATATATATATATATATATATATATATATATATATATATATATATACTATATATATATATATATATATATATATATATATATATATATATATATATATATATATATACTCGAAACATTTTTATAATAATATACAACATGTTATAATTAATTTTTTCAAAAAAATCTGTTTTTTTCTTTACACTGGAAGTTAGATAAATTAAGATATTTTTATAAAAATTAGTTTTGAAAAGAATTCTTTAGAATATGGGTGATTTCTGTTTGGTTTTTTATGAATTATATTATTATTATTATTATTATTATTATTATTATTATTATTATATTTTCTTTGCCGTATAATTAAATCTACAATGAGAAAAAACCATTCATGTATAAAAATTGGCCGGAGCAAGAAGAAGACATAAACTGTCTTATCGCCAAGCCCCGTTTACATTAACGTCACAAAGTTACAAGTTAAAAACTAAAAGGTTAAAAATTAAAGTACAATACAATATTAGTTCGACAAATATAAGACACAAGTAATAAATCGAATAAATGTTATTTGTCTGTTCAAAATTAATAGTATATATATTTTTTATTTTAATAAGAAATAAACAAGATACACAAGACAATAGTAAATGAGTAGTGATGACTTTTTCAGGTTTAATTATTTTAGGTGATTTTAGAAGAAATCTTTAAAATCGAAAGTTTTTTCTAATAGAAAACGTTTAGATTCTCTTTTGAATTGTTCTAAGGAGATGCCTCGAAGAATTTTATTTTTAATTATATTTTTTAAAAAACCTTTCCATATAAATGGTCCCCGGTATTGAATTTGAAATGAATTGAGTTTTAAATAAGATCTTGGAATAACAAAATTATCAGATGAAAATTTAGTGGGATATTTATGAGATATTTCGGTAAAGTAAGACTGAAATATATTAGGAGATAACGCATGTTTTGTTTTAAACGTAAATAGCATAACTTGGTATATATTAAGTTTGTAAATATTAAGCACATTAAGTTTCTTTAAAAGAGATTCACCATTAACAGTTCTGTTAACGCCAAAAATAATCCTACAAGCATGTTTTTGTTTGCTATAAATTTTTTTGAGCTTCCCATAATTGCTACTTGCCCATGCAAGATTACAATAGGAAAGATAACTATGAATAAATGAGAAATATATAATTTTTAAAGATTCCGTATTAAGAAAAGGTTTAACTTTATATAGCATTGAAATATTTTTGGAGATTTTATTTTCAATAGATCTAATATGATATTTCCATGATATATTTTCATCTAATATCACTCCTAGAAAGTTAATAGTTGACTCTCTTTTAATAACTTTTTTGTTCATAAAGAGATCAGGTAGTTTTAAAAAAAGGTTATCACCTTTACTAGGTTTGTGGAACAACATAAATTTAGTTTTCCCAACATTTAATGAAAGTTTATTATTCGTAATCCATTCATTTATTTTTAATAACTCTTCATTAAAAATTCTAAACAGATCTTTAATATTTCTGTTAGAGTAAAAAAGATTCGAGTCATCAGCAAACAAAATAACGTTTAGAATTTTGGATGCTAAATACAAATCATTAATGAACAGTATGAATAATAAGGGCCCTAAGATTGATCCCTGGGGAACACCACAAGTTATGATATGTTTTTTTTCTTCATTTTCTGTATATATTATGTATTGTTTCCATGGCCTACTTAAATTACATGTAATTTAAGTAGGCCATGTTGTTTCCTGTTTGAAAGGTAACTTTTAAACCATTGTAAGTTATTGTTTAATACTCCATACATTTCTAGTTTTTTTATTAGAATATCATGATTAACAGTGTCAAATACTTTTGACAAATCAATAAAAACTCCTAATGTATAGCAATCATTATTGAACCCATTGGATACATAATTTATTAGATCGACTACTGCATGGTCCGTTGAATAATTTTTTTTAAACCCAAATTGTTTATTATACAGAATATTGTTTTCAGTTAAATAGTTGTTAAGTCTATCATACATAATTCGTTCTAACAATTTAGAGAAACATGGTAAGACAGAAATAGGTCTATAATTGGACATATTTGTATCATCGCCATTTTTAAAAATAGGTATAATCTTAGCAATTTTTAATTTCTCCGATACAATACCGGATTTTAAAGAAAGATTAAAAATGTGAAACAGTGATGGTTCAATAATATCAAACACAGCTTTAACTACATTTACGCTAATTTATCAATGCCCGCACATTTATTATTTTTTAGACAGTTGAAAGCATTGCGCATCTCACTTAAGTTTAAATTAGATTCTATCATAGATGTGTTGGGTGTATTTATATAAGATTCGAAGTTGTTTGAGTTTGTTTTTTGGAATTTTATCAGCTAATTTTGGTCCAATATCAAGAAAAAATTTGTTGAGCTTGTTAATTATGACTTCTTTATTATAAATTATATCCCCGTCAACTAAAAGTTTTTCTGGCAATTTATTATTTTGACATTTATTTGTACCGATTATCTGCTTAATTACATTCCACGTCTTTTGTGTGTTTCCATGTGTTTTTTCTAGCAATTTTGCATAATAATTTTTTTTAGATTGTTTCTTTATTTTTTCAAACAAGTTTTTAAAATTTTTATATTTTGTTTCATTTTTATATGTTTTATGTTTTAAATATTTTTCATAAAGGTTTTGTTTCCTCTTTGATGATTTGAGTAAACCTTTGGTCATCCAAGGGTTTAAAAGTGATTTAGGATTTATAATTTTTTTTATAACTGGAAATGCCAAATCATAGTATTTACAAAACTGCGCCAAAAATAATTCATACGCATTATTCACATCTTGCGATTGTAATATAAGATCCCAATTAGTTTTTTCAGATAAAAGATTTCGAAAATATATTATGGAGTTTTTATTGATTTGTCGCATTGATATTGTTGATTTAGAGACAGAATGATTAAGGGTTATATTATCTGTAGTTAAGAATATTGGGTAATGATCTGTTAAGTCAGTTTTAATTATACCCGATTTTAAAGGGCAATTATGAAAATTATTAGTAAATATGTTATCTAGTAAGGTCGACGAAGTCTTAGTTATTCTCGTCGACTTACTTATAGTGGGAATGATATCGTATTGTATAAGTGTATCTAAAAAGCATTGAACATTTAGATTTGAAACATGATTTAACAAGTTTAAATTATAATCACCAGTTAAGTACACGTGTTTCTTTGTAATGTTAATTTTGCTTAAAAATGTTTTTAGATAGGTATGAAACTTTTTTAAATTACCAGATGGCTTTCTATAAATAGAACTAATAATTATATTTTTGGTCGCTTTATTATTTATTTCAATGCATAACGACTCACAATCTGTTTCGTTAACGCTGAGGTCGTTACGCAATTCAAAGTTAATAGATTTGTGAACAAAGATACTTAAACCACTACCGACAACGTGGTTTTGACGCTGTTGGTGGACTGACACGTAATTACTTAGCTCATAATTATAGTTTTTTTCATTGCTTTTCAACCACGTTTCCGTGAGAGTAATTATTTGAAAATCATGATTTAGATCATGCAATGATAATTTTAGATTATCAAAATTTTTATTGATACTTCGAATGTTTAAATTTAAAATTGAAAAACTATTTATTTTATTTTTTTGACACAAAAAATGAATAGCTTCACGGATTGAATAATACTCACTTTCAAAGTTTTTTTTATTGAAATAGTCATCATCACTCTCAGTATTCAAATTTAATAAAAGATTATCATCCATTTTTAAAAAAGTAGAATATAATAACAATCTAAATCATATATATAAAAAAAAGGAAAAATAAAAGGTACCGTTAAGCTAGAAGAAACATAAAATATTTACTTTTCTTTTGGAGACCATTCTCGTACAATCAACTTGTCGTATGATATAAACGCGAATTTCCCACCTTCTCGAGCTTTTTTCATTTCCATCCGTAATTCTTTTCTTATTTGTACCGTCTCCGCACAATAATCCTCATTTATATATATGTTTTTGCCTTTTAATTTTGAAGAATTTTTTAGGATTCTTTCTTTATCTTTATAATTTAGTAATTTTAGTAATATAGATCTTACTTTTTTGCCGTCTCTGATTCCAGTTCTGTGAGCCCTTGCAATTTTAATTTCTTTCAGTCCAAGTGATTCTTCAAATAGCTTCAACACTTTTTCTTCACTATTGCTCCAACTTTCATTATCATTTTCTTTTAAACCGTCGATTCTCAGGTTATTCCTTCTCTATCTATCTTCAATTTCTCTTAGTTTACTTTTTACCTTTAATAACTCACTTTTATCCCTTAATTTACTATTTATTTCTTTAGTTTTCTTTTTTACTACCTCGAATTTCTCAGTAGCAATTTGATCACTGGTCGTTATGTATTTCTTTAATTCCGTAAAGTCAGCCTCAAGAGAGATTACTTTTTTAGTTGGTATCTCTAAATCATTTTCAATTTTGCTAATCTTTTGAAGATTATTTATATTATCTTTTTCATATTCATTCAGCCTTTCTGTGAACATTTTAAAGTTTGCAGCTGTTAAGGATGCAAAACTCTTTTCTTGTTTTTTTAAAAGTTTTTTTGTTTCATCTAAGTTGGAATTTTTATGTTTCTCAAGTAAACCAGCAGTATTAGTTATATATAATTATGTTATATAAAATAATTTACATGAGCAGGCGCGGATTTAGAGAAGGCACAGCCGGCTCATGCCTCCCCCCCCCCCCCCTAAAATTTGATTAATTTTTTATTTATAATTATGTCGATCCATTCTCAGGTCAGATATTCACTCTATAAAAGACAGACATTCACTCTATAAAACTAACAGCGTATTTCTGTAATATCAAAAAAAACTCTTGCTTTGTAATTGGAAATTGCAACAATACATGTAAAAGTGTATTAAATATATAAATGTTGAGAATTGAAAATGTTTTTGCTATTCATTCATGGAAAAAAAACAATGATTTTGCAAATGTTATATTAACAAAACTAGTTAGAAAAGGTTACTGGAAACTGTCCATTTTGGGTTGTCATTTCATTAAAAATCATTAGCGGCTGATTATAAACCCCAGAAGGGAAGGGGGATACCCCCTCCCCTTAAACCCCACCCCATGCTGAAAGAAGAAGTTCAAGTTAAATTTTTTTTTTTAATTATATAAATACAACTTAATTTAGTAATTTTTGTATCCCGCAAACCATAATCTCTGCAATAGATGGTATTTGTCTTTTCAAAAAATTTCAAAAAATATTGAGGTCATAGCTATGATGTTGCAGGGACAATATTTGCAAAATTTAGGGGTGTTTTATCTAGAAATAGAGTTAAATTCAAAAATGCTCCTAGCTCACTGCGTGTGTTGAAAACTTAGTTAAGTTTTTGGTAAATAAAACAATTTTTAAGAAATGCGAATGCTGTCTCAATAAGTTCATTTTTATGGCTAAGCAAAATTAGTTAATACATGTCAAACTAGGTAAGTTCAAAAATGCAAATGTGTAGATTTTTTCACTCAATGGAAGAAATCACAAGGCATCATTGGTTGATCGTTTTTTTAAACCAAGTTATAACATCAGCAAATTTCAAGAATAACTCGAGTACAAAAATTAAACGTACAATTATTAATACAGTCTCTAAGATTATCGCTGAACAAAATTATAATTAATAAACGTCGGAACATTTTCACTAGTTTTTTTTTAGAAGACGCCACAACGTTTATAAACAATTAGTTAAATACCCTGGACGATAAATAGTTATATCATCTTTATCAGCAAACATAAAACGTTCCTTTGACAAATTATTAGAAAAAAATAGTTAATATAGTTTTTAAGGAGATTATTATTAATGCGTGTATTAATGCGCTTAAAATGCATTCTTTTTGTTTTGTATTTTAAGTTTACTTCATTATTACTTTGCTTTTTTATGGATTTTTTATAAGTTTAAATATATTTACAAGCATTATACAAAATATTATGCGCAGTATGGTAATAAATTATTTTTATGTTTCAATACTTTGACTGTAGGTTTATGAGCATTCTGTTTTTTGTGGCAACGCTTTCATAAAACGGTTTTTCACAAAGCATTTTCATTTTTCATAGACATGAAAATACCCAAGCTTGGAGTTTACACAATGCCTGAAAGTGTCTTATCTGAAAGATTAAAAAATCCTGCGTGTGCCCGTGGGCACATCTGGTATCAAATACCCATTTAGGAGTATCAATATTAGCCTATGAGTATTTGATAATCTATATTTTGACTGAGTAATTATTTTTAAAGCAGCAGAGAGGTGTTTTAAAAAATGGCGCTTTTTTAAATGATATATCGTCCCATGAGAGTTATAGATTTGTTTTGGCTTTTTTTATGTTGTAAGAACTTAGTTTTCAATATTTCATTTTTTATATGTTTCATTGCTGTTATTTTTTATAATTATAAATTATAAGTCGTTTATGTTATTTATGTTTCATGATTAAACTTATATTATTTATATAATTTTTAAATTGTTTGTTTTTGTCATTAGTAATTAATTAAAAGATAAAAAATATAGATAGAACTCTATGATTCGAAGATATTTTTTTCCACTTACTTATAAAAAGATTTTGTTTCTTAACTTTGCGAATGATTTTATTGGTTTCGAATGCAAGTAAAGAACCATGGTTTCGATAAGCCTTCCTGGGTTTATTCGTGCATATAAACGTATTTATTAAATATTATGTTCTAAACCACGTACGTTGATCACATTTTTAAAACTTACAATAGTTTTTCAATAAAAAAAATCAAAATAATAACTTGACTCCTACATCCAGGTAAGAAAATATGTTACGCTTTAATTTACAATTCTACAGATTAGATATCGAAAGTATTACTAAGGTTTTTTTTTATGCTATTTACGTCCCTAAGGCCAAAATTGTTGCAGTCGAAAAGAATACTTTATTCTAATTACAACCCTCTGATTTCTGAACATCTTGACAAACAAAGCCGCTGCTCAAAGAAACAAGTTGAGGGAGGTGCAATCAGGGACATGGTTGGGATTGATCTCAGAATTTCTCGCTTATGAAGTGAGCGCTCTACAATTACTTTATTAGTCAAATTTTGAGCGCCATAAACTCAATGTAAAGTTTCTTACTTCCACTACACTTTCTTATACTACAACTGAATGCACAAAACTTTAAAAACCGGTTTTAAAAGATGTCATTATTATTATTATTATTTTTAATATATAAAGCTACAATAAACCATCAAAAATTCCAATGCTGGACTAGCATCAAAAATACCAACGCTTGAAAAGCTTCAAAAATAATGCACTATTCTAACAAAATACCGGTATTAGAGTGAGATCTAAATTGCCTATACTAAAGTGCGGCCGTGGCGCAGTGGTTAGAGCGCTTGTTTTATGAGCAGGAGATCCAGGTTCGAAACAAGCTCTGGACATATTTTCGGTGGACATATTTTCACGGTAAGGAAGGAGGCGTGAACTTCCTGGTTAAATGCACTTCCGCGGTGCTCTGTGACAAGGCCGGTAGATTTTCTTGGGGTACCTAAATAACAAAAAAAATAAAAAATTAACATCAAAATTATTTTTTATTTTTATTTTTTGTGACATTTCGATCTATTTTTGCATAGACCATCATCAAAAGAAAAAATAACAAATAATACGTTTATGCATATGTTTTTTATATATTTATAACTAATTGTAACTTTACGTACTACAATTTGTAGTACGTAAAGTTACAATCAGTGGCGGACAGGGTTGACTGATTTAAATCACATCGATTTAAATCAGTGATTTAAATCAAGATTTAAATCAAAAATCAAAGTTAGATTTTGTTAAACCTCAATCCGCCACTGGCGGATTGAGGTTTAGTGTCGCGGGGGGGGGGGGGGGGGCAAGTCAATAAATAGGGGCGACCGGGGTTGCCTTCAGTAATTTAATCTTATATATATATATATATATATATATATATATATATATATATATATATATATATATATATATATATATATATATATATATATATATATATATATATATACATATATATATATATATATATATATATATATATTAATTGTTTTAGGGGGCGCCGTTAGACCGTTTTAGGGGGGGCGTGGGAGGGCAGCTAAATCCGCCACTGGTTACAATTAGTTATAAAATATATATATATATTTTTTCTTTTGATGATGGTCTAGACCATCATACTACAAGCTGTTATTACAAGAAATGTCGATAAAACACTTAATATAATAATAATATTGTTTAAATACTGTTTTAGTATTTCAGTTTTAACAAAAGTTTTTTGGCAAAATATTGTTATTTTAAGTCTTTTCCAACACTTTTAAAAAGTGTAAGAACATAAGTTTTTGATTTTCTTTACGTTTTATATATTTTTGATTTTCTTTATGTTTTTAATTTTAGTTTTTAAAAATAATTGCTATTAAAAAATTTTGAAATTTTTTAAAAGCAACTACAAGGACTCTAACTTTTATCTATCCCTATTTTTAATTCCATCAATTGGTATGTGATAAAAGATATATTTATTTTATCATAATTTCTTTATATATTTTTAGATTATTCTGGAAATGCTTGGAGATATTCTTCTGTATGTGTTATTAAACATTAATTTTCAATTATTCAGCGGTCATTACACTTCAAATTACGATCTTAATTATGCGGCAGGAGGGGGTATATTTATCCCGGTTGGCTTCAACAGCTTTCCTGTTTTGAACTCATTGAATCAACGACGGAATGATATTCCAGGTGGGTTGAAATAAATAAGATTAACAAAATATATAAATAATATTTATAAAATTTAAGTATTAATTGTAATAAAGACAAAACAAAATGATCGGTTGAAATTTGGACGATTTTAAATTGACAATCACTATGATCGGTTGAAATTTGGAAGATTTTAAATTGAGTTTTATCAAAGTTAACTTAACCGATTGTAATGATTTTCTTTTCATAATTTCGCTTACATGATTAATTTTTATTTTAATAAAAATAAAAATTCACTTTACGAAGTACTAATAAAAATAAAAATTTTTAGTACTTTAATTTTTTGTAAAGTATCTTCCATCATCTCCATAATTTTACTTTGCGCCATTTTTTTTCTTGCATTAATCTATAAATCTCGGAAAATTTTTACACTATTTTCAATTTGTCTTTTTTCCTCTATATTCCCTTCACAATTTCCCAGTAAGTTTTAATAATTCGCTACTCAGGGCAATTTGGGGAATTAGCATCTTTGGAACAAAATTGACTCTTTTTTTCTTATACCACTGAATTACTTTTTTGGAATAGTGGATCTATGCCAGATCTGGCCAAAATAAGGTTGATTATTTGTGCTTTTTAACTAGAGGAAGAATTTGTTTATTTTTCTTTTTAAATAGAGGAAGAAATCGTTTTTTCAGGCATTCCCTCACATATAAATCTGGTGTCAAAGATTGATTTGTTATAAAAGAAGAGCTTTTAAAACCTGAACTGCAAATTGCCTGCCATACAAGTAACTCGAAAGTGATTTTTTTACTCAAATGTACTTAAATTTGTCAGAAGATTTATAACGTTTCGACTAATAATAGTATTGATTACCTGGAAACATCGAGCGATCTTTTTTACAGTAATCTTCGTCATTTAAAATGCATAATTTTTTTTCGTAATTAATTTAGGCAAATATTTAGCTCATCCAATAGCCTTGATTTCTTTATCAAGCAACCTTTTTTGGAATTTTTTTCTTGTAATGTTCTTTCAAATTTTATTTTTTAAATAGTCTTTGAACGAAAGCTTTATTGTATTTAAATTTCATAGCTAAATCTTGTTGTGACTGAGTCGGATTTTGATGAATTGAGTCAACTTTTGATTTTGCCTTCTTTATAGAAATAAATCTTGATTTTCTACCACTACCCGATTTTACAGTTTTGTTTTCCTTATAACATTTTACAATATTTTCAACAGTTGGTTTTGGAATTTTACGTGTTTTTGAAATCATGGAAATGAGAACGATGAATTTTGTATGTAAAATTACAATGTTTTTTTCGATTTTCTGACTCTTTACTCAACATTGCAAAAACCAATAAGAAATAAACAAAACTACACTCACACACAAGAAAACTAATTATATTAGCATCATTATTAAAAAAATCATAACAATTGATTGAGTGGTTTTTGAGAAAGCTTAATTTAAAATCGTCCAAATTTCGATCGACCATGATGATAAATATTTCAATCGATCATGATGATAAATATTTCAATCGATCATGATGTTAAATATTTTAATGCTACTCATAATTTATATTTAAACACGATAAAATATAATCGGTAAACGAAACATCGGTCGGACACGTTAAAATTCAGCAAACTTCAAACGTTAATTACCAAAATTAAGTTAATTAAATGTGTTAAACAAATTTTTTTTATTTTTAACATCATGCAGCTATTGTGTTGTTATTTAATTGTCATGGTGTTAAGAGCCATTTTCATAGAAATCCAGACAAAATATCCAGACCTAAAAGTGGTATCTTCAATTTACCTTCATTTTCAAACATTTTGTATTTATTGTATAACTAAAATTAGTCTTACTAAAATTTTTGGTCGTTTAAATTTAGCATTTTTGGTAAATTTCAGGGTAAAATCACTGGGAATAAAAATGCAACTAAAGTGGCGAGCTTACCATATGAATTTAAAAGAAGCATTTTTTTATTTTTTCTGTAAATTTACAATAAAATAGTCGACAAAAAAATAAAATAAAAATAAAATAAAAAAAAGAAACTAGAAAAGAAGATTTCGTCATTAAATGATAATATAACGCAGAACTCGAATAGACAATCAGGTCTTGACAATAAGCCAAGTTCGTAACAATTGTTACAGAAACAATTGTTCAAGAACATTAACTAAGAATATATATTCGAATTAAGAATAAATTTAGTATAAAGAAATTCAATTTTTTAATATTATATTAAACTAAAAAAGTACTTTTTTGCGGTAATAAACACTTAAGATATGCATAAGATAAAATCTAGTGATTTCCTAGTACTAGTTTTTGCCAGGTCCCAAAAACAGAGTACTGGAAACATTGAGTGCCAAGTCGAGTATCACTGGGTATATTTTGTTAGATTTTTGAAATAATAGTCTTTAAAATCCCTGATATTTTGGCGCCTAATAGTGTTAATTAGTTTCCGTTCATTTATAAAAATTTCAACTGACAATTTTGTTAATATAACGTTCTCTCTCCCTCTTTTTTATATATAAATAAAGTTTAATCCAAGCGTTTATTTGTTTCACAGTTGATATTGTAATAAAAAAACTGAGGTTATTGTTCTAACACCGGGTTCCATGGCTTTTCTTTCGACAGATATATAAAGTATTGTAATACATGCTCGCATATCATTTTTCTGACGACAGATAATGGTTTCTTGAAAATCACAGAACTCATGTCTTAAAAAACCAAAAATGTGTTCAATTTTGTCGAATGCAGCAGTTATTTATTAAGTTAATTATGTAAAATATAAAAGAATGTCTATTTAAAAGAGTGCCTGCCAAAACCAAAACAATCTAAGAATGTACTATTCGCTGTCCCTATCCCTAAATCAGTCGATGTAAGAAACTCAAATTTTAATTTTTGTAACCGCCCGTTTAATTATAAAAATGTATTCTGGAGCAACATTTTTATTTACAACTCTTATTAGTAATTAATTTTCTATCTTTTATATAAAACTATGTAATGTTATTTTTGCAGAGGAGATTAAGGAAAATTTAAATTTTAAAGAAAATATCATCATAATATTTCTTTCATACGTTAGTTATAATTTATTAAAAAAATAATGATAAAAAGTTATTTAAATTTCTTTAGAGAGTTTAATGGAGCACGTATTAAATTTTTTTTTTTTTTTTTTTTTTTTTTTTTTTTTTACTTAAATAAAAATATAATTTTTTACACATTTAATTCTATAAAAACATACAAATATATATACTTATATATATATATATATATATATATATATATATATATATATATATAAGTTAAGAAAAAAGATTTCATATATATAGATTACGATAAAAAGATTTCTTAAGAGTATTAATATACAACAAAACAAACTTAAAAATATATAAGAATGTTTTCAATTGAGAAAATAATTTTTTTCAACTTTCTTTTAAATAAGAGAAAGCTCCATTCTTGAGAAAAATCAAAAAGTTTTAATACTACTTTGTTCCATAAAAATGCTCCTCTAAATGAAATGCAAAACTTACCAAAATTAGTTTTGAAAACTGGTTGAAGAATAAAATTTTCATTACGCAAATTGTATTTATTTTTAACTTTTAAAGAATATAAATTGTGAAAAGAAATTGGAGGTGTGCGTGTTTTACATTTAAACATAAAACACAATACATTAAAAATATTAAGTTGATATGTATTAAGAATATTCATTTCGTTTAACAGAAGCTTAGCATGATAAAAACAAATTTTAAAATTAATAAGTCGTGCAACGTGTTTCTGTTGGCGATAAAGTTTTTCTAATTTAGTTTTTCTAACACTACCCCAAGCCGCATTAGCATAGTTTAGATGGCAATGAATAAAAGAGTGGTACAACTGAACTAAAGTATGTCTAATTAGCATGTTTCTTATTTTGAATAGTATTCCTATACTTTTGGAAATTTTAGATGATAAGTTTTCAATGTGTTTTTTCCATGTCAGATTTTCATCAATTAAAACTCCTAAAAAATTTGTAGCCGTTACTCTTTTAATTTGTATGTCATCTATAAAAAGAGCAGGCAATTCACTCGGTAGAAGATACTTTTTGTAGCATGGATGAAAAAGAGACCATTTTGTTTTTTCAATATTAAGAGAAAGCTCATTTAATTTAAACCATTCAGAAATTTTAATTAAAATAAAATTAATCATACAAATTATAAATACTATTAATCAGATAAGTTATAAAACAGAGCTATAATTTTCTTTAATAAAATTGTTAAATTGTTATGAACTTGTTATGAACACCCCAGGGCTGACAATACGGGTTTCAAAGTGTGTGTGTGTGTGTGTGTGTGTGTGTGTGTGTGTGTGTGTGTGTGTGTGTGTGTGTGTGTGTGTGTATGTGTGTGTATGTGTGTATGTGTGTGTGTGTGTGTGTGTGTGTGCGTGTAGGAAGTGAGGGGGTGGGGGGGGTCACAATTGTCAAATTTTTAAAAAAGTCCTCTAAATCGAGAATTTTCTTTACAAAAATAAAAAAGGTCCTTTACATCGAGGGGGCTCCCTGGTATCGTCGGCTCTGCACCTTACTCCCTACTTCGACTTGACAATAATTAATGTCTCTTTTACGTTTAAAGACTTTCGATATCTTTAAACGTTCGTGTTTACCATTACATAAGGCATAACAACAAAAAATAAACGTGATCGCTGAATGATTATCTATTTTATAAACTAATTTTTCAAGTATTTTATAGTTGACTGTAGGAAGTTTATAAAAATAACGTTTTTTAAGTATCATCAAAGTAAATGTTACCTTAAAAGTATTACCAATGCAAAAAAAAAAAAAAAAAGAAACAATTATTTGTTATTTGTAAAATGATATTTTATAATAAAAAACACTGTTCAAAATTAAGTATTTCACATGAAATTTAAAACCGCAAATAAAAATTTGAAACTTTGGTTCAGAAATTAATTAACTCCCAAAAAACTATTAAACTGGTAAAATTTTTACAGTCATACTTATGAGCCACATGCACGATTGAAAATTAATGAAGTTGTTAAAATTACATTAAATTGTAATAGTTAGGGAAACTAAATTTGTTATACAACTTTATTGTTTTTGGTTATCTACAAGTCCTGAAGGTCTTGTATTTGACGAAGAAGCAGAATATCATTATAGCCACATTAAAGATAAATTTCCTAAAATGAAAAAAAAAAAACTTATCTATCTCAAATTGTTTGTGTAACGTCGACTTTTATATTATTAATTTTACATTATTAATAAAAGATCGCCCTACTGATTGTTATGCACAAATATAAATGGTAATAGAGTTTAGTAGTTCCCAGTGTTGTGACTAAGATTAAGTAATGCCCAGTTTTGTGACTTTTTTTAACTAAGTACTTATAATAGCAGTTCTCTTAAATATATACATAACTAATAGTTATGTATATATTTAAAAGAATTGCTATTATCAGAACCCTTTTTGACAATAAGTCTTTTTTTGTTACATGATTCTTACATAATTATTTTCTACCACAAATATTGGATAATCACATAAATAGTGAAGAAGTACACCCTATACATAATTTTTAATTTTATTTTTTGACAGGTGAAGGGAGAATATTTTGCATTAAAGACAAGTCCCTGTCTATAGTTGATTAATTAAACCATTGAAAGCAAAAGTGTTCTATATAAAACCTTTGTCATAAAGTTTTATCTAGATAAAATGACCATAATGACCTTCTGTAGCATCTTCTTTACTTAACTATAATTACTTGTTTAAAAAAGGATTTATTTATATTAAAATTGATTGTTTTTAAATGATCAGTCGTAGTCATTTTCATCCCATAGTTATTTGCAAAAAAAAAAACCAGACAATAAAACAATTTTTTTGTCAGAAATACATGTATCATAAATTTGACTTATAAAAGTTATAGCTCCTGATCGAGAAATCCTTTATAAGTTGTTTGATGTATATAAGTGGAGAATAAAGAATTTTGCTTTCTTAGTGTTGAATGTTGCTGAAAAAAAGGTTTAGAGAAATAATTAATACATATTGTTGAAGGAAATGTCATTTTCAAGTTTTTTTGCGATAAACTTATTAACTTGTTCCCCTAAAGCCAAACAGGAAAACTTCTAAATAAAA
>NC_061156.1:18945108-18985108 GCF_022113875.1 Hydra vulgaris | reverse complement strand
TGTTGTTGATTTTTAAGACTGTCAATCAGAGTATCAGTCTGTCAATCAGAGTGTCAATCTGTGTCAAACCTGTCAATCAGAATTTTAATAAGTCTTAGTTTAAAATTAATATTAGTGAAGCTGATAAAATTAGTCAGTAAACCTGTGTAAGTTTTTTTATAAAACGTTCAAGTATTAAAATTATTATTTATAGAGTTGATTATTATATCAAGAAAGTTCAATTTATGATCAATTTCTTCCTCTTTAGTAAATTTGAGGTTAAATGTTGTTTATTTATACATTCTAGAAAAGTGAGTTATGAATTGTCATTATTTTCAAAGATACAAATGATATCATCCTTTTGCGTAAAACTATTTTTTTGCAAATATTGTTTTGTAACCAAATGTTTTTGTGATGACTCATAAAAGTACATCATAAAGTAGACCATAGAATAACCGAAACCAAAAATAACCAAATAACCAAGACGTTATTCTATGAATAACGGTAAATAAGCAGAATAAACATTTATCAGAACTAATGAGACAGCACATGTTTCAAAAAATTTCGGACATATAACTGATATTTGAGTTTAAACTTTTACCCTCAACAGCTGACAGTTTAAAGAAATATAATGATAATTTTATATTGAGTTAAAAGATTCTTAAAATCTATTCTGAAAACTAAAAAAAAAAAAAAAACAGAGAAATCTGCACCAAGAAACTTTTCATCTGTTAAGGTTCAACACTTTTTCTCTAAAAAACTATAAAACAACAAGTATTACAAACTGAAAAAGTTTGATATTGTCCATTTTTAAAACAAAGTTTCACATATTTTGAAAAACATTTAAATAAATTAGAATTCAAATTCAAGTTAAAGTGTCTTTATTTCTTATTTTTTTAAATTTATGTTAATTTAACTATAGAAACAGCAATTTTCTAATTTTAATAACATTAGAATAATTTCTGCATGCATCAGGTATAGTAATGAATAAAATTTTTATGATTAAAAAAAATGTATTTTAGATGAAAAATCATTCAAGTTGTCTGTGAAATATTCACAAAGTGTAAATTTATTTGGTCCATTAAGCATTTCTAACATTGAGCTAAATGTCTCCAAAGAAGCAGCAGATAAACCATGGTCATTTACTGCAAGTGCTGAAGTAAATGTAAGAATTTTGTTCTTGTTTTAAGTTAACATAGTATTTTTTTAAAATATTTTTTGATATCTTATTATTAAATAATAAAAAAATGTAATGAAACAACTAGTTTTACAAATAAATGTTGCAGCAAATTTTGTAAATATTTACCTTTAATTTAAGTTAAATTTCTCCTCAATTTAAATTAAAATTTGGATTTGTTTTAATTTTTGTTTTTAATTTTGGTTTCAACATTTTTAATTATTTAAATGAAGAGTACTGTCATTTTTTAAAGTGTTTTATTATCTTTATTCTTCCTATTCTTTATTTTATTTATCTATTTATCTTATTCTTCTTATTCTTATATAAAAATATTATATTAATATATAAAAAAATCGTCATCTTTTGTTACCATCAAAACACAATCTTGCATGGCTTGTCATTTAGCAAAGTTTAAACCTAGTGCTCAAAAAATTCAATGCTTTGTTACGCACTACTATTTTCATGTTTTCGTGACAACTTTACAACAAAAAATAGGCAATATGTTTATTTTTTGAGCTTTTTTTTTTTTATTTTTAATTTATTAGTAGTTGCTTGCAGCCTTGTTGGGAGTAAATTAATTTTTAAAAGAAGTTTTTTTACGTGGTGTTATGTACCACAGTTGGCATAAGAGATACCCAGGTTTTATGTCACGTCACTCAAATGAAACTTTTTTTTTTTTTTTTTTTAGAGCATTATAAATATAAAAGTTTTATAAAAATAAAATATAGCTTTTTTTTAAAATCTGAAAAAAGTTCTAAAGGTCTCAAATGGGGCAAAAATGTAATATTGAAGAGTCCGAAACCCATTTGACCAATTTAAACGCCCATTACAAATAATAAATAAATTATTTAAAAATATTATAAAAATAGTAAATAATATTAAGTTTTTAAAGTTGGAACAAAGAACTAAGATTTACAAATGGGACAAAAGGTAAAATTGAGAGGTCTTAAACCCATTTAAGAATATTAGATACCTGTTACAAATAAAGACTTTGAGCATTCCTGAGCAATTGAAAAAACTAAAACAAAAAAAATCTATAAATACCCTCTCCACACTTTTCAGCAAACTTAGCTAGGCCACAGTTATGGTGTTTGAATATAATACAGCAAAAATTGAAATTTAATGAACATTTTTCCCCTTGAGTCTGTGCAAGCTCTTGGGTAGAAAGGAAAGAATTTTTAAACACGGTAAATGCCAACTTATACTCTGTAATTAGAGTATCTCTAACTAACTGTAATTAGACTCTTCTCTAGATAATAATCCTTGGATATATCACATTCATATAGTGTTGCATGTTAGATTTTTTTTAGACTTATTTTCCACACTGTCAAGTGTCACACCAATAATCAAGACTTCCAAGAGTTCTTAGCTTTCTACATTCTCCATTTTTCAAACCTTCACAGCGCAGGCATGCTCTTTTTCCTGCAGACCTGACAGACCCAACACAACATTGGCGCACCTTATATCAAATACTACAAAAAAATTGACATCTTGTAACTTGGGTATTTCTAATACTATTTTTAAGTTATGATTTGATTCAGAAGCGTCTTTAACAATAGCAAGAATTTAACAACGTTGAACACCACTATCCATGTAAATTACATAAGGTTTTTTTTTTCATTTATATTAAAAACATTGGTATTAATTTTCAAAAAGGATCCTCCACTATCCATAGATATAATTTTTCCATGGTTATAATTTTCAAAAAGGATCCTCCACTATCCATAGAAATTCATAAAAAGACAGAATGAAGGTCTAAACCACTTTGATTTATCAAATCACGTGTGAAAGATTATGACTCTTGAACATACGCTAGATTCTTTTCAACAATTCCCAATTCACTGTCTAGGAAATCCATCTGTAAAGATGTATAAATTGATGAGTCATTATTTTTTCACATTCATTAATGTCATTATATTGTCTATAAAAATTACTAAAAAAACTTAAAAATTAATGAAAAAACACAAAAAATTTATGTAAGTTATACACAATCTAATTCATATATATATATACCATTAATATATATACAATAATATATAATGTATGTATATTAATGGTTACACATTATATAAACATATTATGTAATGAACAACCATGTTAAGCCATTACAAATAGTACTTTTTTTTATATATGTTTATTGTTCATGGTTTCACACTTGTTTAGCTTGGACAGATTTATCTTAATGGCAATTTAAATATTTATATGGCATTATAGAAGAGTTAAAAAATATTTTTACAACTGAATATCTTTCCTGGTGTTAACCTGGTTTACAGATCAGGACTAATATTTTTACTGTGATACTACCACTACCTACTGTGATACTACCACTACCTACTGTGATACTACCACTACCTACTGTGATACTACCACTACCTACTGAAGATTAGGATTCAAAGTAAGTTGCCATCACCATGGCTAAAAAGCCTTGTCTGATCTAATATAAGATCAGTTTCTGTCTTAGTATAGGATTAGGACATTTTAGTCCTAGTGATCTCTCTTTACATATCATTTATCATTAGAAAATTAAATTATTAATAATTAAATTAGATTATTAATAATATAATTTTTTATTATTTATTTTATTTAATTATATATTTTATATAGTTATATATAATATAAATTATATAGTTTTATATAATTTTTTAGATAATTAAATTAGATTAAATTAATAATAATTAAATAAGAAAATTAAGAATTAATAATTAAATTAGAAAACAACTTTATATAAGACCAATTTTTTTATCAATATATTACTAGATATATATCTATAAATAATATATAAATATCAATATATCTAAAATATAAATTACCTTTTCTACATGATAAAAATGTGATATGGGTTCCGAAAGATCATTTAATTTGCCAAAAATGTTAGTTTTTACAATAGTCTTACTCCCTATTCCTTTCTGAAGAATCGATATCAACTGTTTAATTTTTTGATTAGAAAGTTCTAAAACGACTTGAAGTTCCTTTGTAACTTGTAAGAATACTAGTTTTACTGATCTTCGATTTACCTTGTTTGAAGAACATCCAACAGTAAATGTTGCCCCTTTTGAAATAAAGTAAATGTTGCCTCTTGAAATGCAGTCTGCATTCATTTTATTTTATATTATACCTGAATCAACTTTTTCATTTTAAATGCTTTCCAGACTTGCGGAAAGAAAAGTCAACTTTTTTACAGCAGTTAAAAAAATGTACAGTTGTCAACATGTCCTGGTTTTATTAAGTAGCATTGTTCACAGAGCTTTGAATTATTGGCAGAAAATATAACAGAATATAACTTGTTTGGTTTCACTAATTTTGAGCATTTCATTTGAGTTTATGGTCAGTATTTTCCATTTAACCTTCAAAATTATATACAAAATTATATACATAAGTGCTTCATTACAATTTACAATTTGCTATAAATAGTAAAGGTATATATTCTTTTAATAATAAGGTCAAAATTATATTAATAAACCTTGCTCCAAAGAATTACCAGCAGCAGAAACAAGTTCTATTTTGTTGAAAAAAGCAGTTGACAGGCGACCACCAGCCATTTAAATTTATTGAAATCAATTTGATTTATATCCACAAAAAAATGCAAATTTAATATAACACTATTAAGTTAAAATATTTAATCTTGAGAAAACTCTATTTTAAACTGCAATTATCAAAAAGAAGCTAATACAAAAATCCTTTTATATAAAATTACAAGATTAAAAACATATAAAAGTTCTTTTATAACTACGCAGCCTGGATTTTATTTTCCCATTAAAAATTTACCTTTAAAATATTGCTTAACTTGATATCATGAACTTATATTTATATATAAATAAAAATTACATAGCAGCTATTATTTTCATTATTTAAAAATTATTTTAACTTTTAAATTCTTCTAATAAATTAAGTCATCAGTGTAAAATTGATGTTAATAAAAACCAGCTATTTTAAATGTTGTAAGAAGTTGCTTAAGTTGCGAATCACCCAAAAAAAGATTTTCAAAAAAATACTGAATGTGATTATTTTAATATATATTTTTAGTTTCTGATGTAAAATTTTAATATATATCTTCTAATGTAAAATAGAGAACTTTGCATTAATTTTCAGGTCCCAAAACTATTTATATTTATAACTTATATTTTTATATAATTTTTAATCAGAATAAAGTTCGCAGTCACAATCATTTATAAATAAATAGGAGGGTAGAAACTTTTGTATTGTCCTTTTTTTTTCTTTTTTTGACCCTTTGCACTGTATTTGAGTTTCTAAAAATCCTTTTTTTACTACTCATACTCTTGAATAAAAAACTTTTTGTATAAATGACACAACATAAAACTGTTGTACCGAAACTATATTTAGCTTTTTTTAAAAAATGAGTACCCTAAATAAAGTTTTTTTTTTTGAAAAACAAGTACCCTAAATTTTTTGTGCCATAATAACACAAAAAAAAAAAACGAATAAAAAAATGTTAATAGAAAAATTTTCCATTTTTACTGAATTGTTTTTTAAGTTTTTTTTATGGAATTATTTTTGGTTTAAAACTTTTAACTTATTTTAATTTTTACTTAATTTAAAAATAATTTTTTATAACTAACAGTTTGGTCCTGACATCAATGGAAGTGTAGAAATAACGTTTGATTCTGAAAAAACTTTCAAGGTTGTTATCAAAGTTGCTTTTATAGATGTTGCATCCGTTGCAAGTGCTTTTGGAGCTAATCCATTTGCTGGTAATGAATTTATTAAAGATTATTTAAATGTTGGAATTAAAGATTTAGAAGTTGAAATATCAGCTACTTTGAACAAGAAAGGAAGTACTGAAATTACGTTAGTAATTTTTGATTTAATAAAAAGTTATTAAGTTTCGATATGTAAACCCATAAAATAACTCTTTTTTTATGGTGCACTACTTTTTTTTTCATTTAGCTGTTTTCATAAGGCAAAACAATATTTTTAGACTATTGTATGTGTGTGTGTGTGTGTGTGTGTGTGTGTGTGTGTGTGTGTGTGTGTGTGTGTGTGTGTGTGTGTGTGTGTGTGTGTGTATATATATATATATATATATATATAAATGCTATTATATACTATTTATAAAATTATACTATTTATACAGTTTGCACTAGAGAAATATGTATTTGTAAGTTTATGTAAATGCATCAATAGTGCTCAAGATTAAGGTAAAAAAAATGTTTAAGATCTTGTGGGTTGTTTTTGCTCTTATTTTGTGTTAAGGATTTAACACAAAATAAGTAATTTTTTATGACATTTATAAATGTGTGTGTATTGTCTATAAAGTTAAATTTGTTGATTTAAGTTAGTTTTAATGTTAAAATTATCTTGTAAAAATCAACTTGAAATAAAGTTTTTAAATTAAAAATAGTAGTGCTTGAAATTTGAACTGTAAAATATACCATTATCAACATTAAATTGTTTAAATATTTGTAATTTTCAAAGGAATTTTTTTTATTGATATGAAAGAGATTTTAGAATTTGTTTTTTGTATCTTTGGATCTCAGTGATGATATTCTCTTACATACAAAGAGTTATAACATAAGTAAAAGCATTTAACTAGTCAAATGTTTCACTTATGCATACTTTTGCATACTCTTTTGATTGCTTGTTTAATAACAATAAATTATTAAAACAATATCATGCTTGCTCTCTATATATGGTTATATTTTAGAGTTTTTAAAAGGTCTATATGTGAAAAATATCTGTGCAGTTCAAGAAAATAAAATTTTTTTTTATAACTATACCTTACATAATTTAAATGTGAAGTTCAATAGTTTTTTGTAATCTCTTGTTCAACTTTTAACTCTATTTGTACTGGGTTATGAAAGTCTATTTTATATTGGGTTGCACTCTTGGAGCGTGAAATCTTTTGAATGACAAATCGATTAAACCTGAAATCTTGCACACTCTCAAAGCAACTCAAATTAAATCATATTAATATGGAGACATTTAAGGTATTCTGTTGCGCTCCTACAGCAAAATATGATAAATTTTTAAAACAACAAACTGATTGAACCTGAAATTTGCATACTCTTAAAACAAATCAAATTAAATCATTCTGATTTATAATTCTGATTGCTCTGATAAAGAATATTTAATGACTAATGACCTAGTATTAGTATCGCTGACTCAGAAATCATTACATACCATTTAATGACTAATGACCTAGTATTAGTATCGCTGACTCAGAAATCATTACATACCTTATTACTGTCATTTTAGAAATATTTTTGGAAACTAAAGCAGACTTATTACAAAATAATTGTGTTAGTAAATATGATTATTTTATCTAATTTGCATCATAATAGCAACTAGTTGAAGGCTATCAAATTTCATAATTACAACTGCAAAAATAATGTAGTTGATGTATACATACACAGAAACTATATTATATTTACATATATTAATACATACTTGATTTCTTATTGAACTTAATAAAATAGTTATTATGAGAATTATTGTCAGGTTTTTCATTATCGTTGAGAATATTGGCATTAATGTTGAAAATATTTAATCAGCTAAAATACACCTTCAGCTTCATATTTTAGTGTTTGAACTGATACTATACTTATTTCATTATTTCTGCTTAGAAATAATGTAAAATACTATATTAAACATACAATAAAATATATAATAAAATTAATCTTCATTTCGTTACAAACAATTATAGTACTGGAGAGTTAAGTGTTAAAAAAGTCAAGTTTAAAGTTGGCATTGACAAGACCGCAAAAGAACACTGTGAAACCATTTCAGTCACATGTTAATGTTAAAAATAGTCTGGTATAGTATAAAATAAAAAGTCCAAAAGTTTAAACAAATTTGAGTAAACCTGGTAAAAAATGTTTAGATAGTGTCATACTTTCAGAGCATGACTCAGTATGAATAGGATTAATATGATTTTCAAAAAATCAATTTTTGGTCACCTTTGATAATTTGTTCAATTAAATTTGCCTTTACCCAAGCTTATTATTTTTTTTTTTGTCAATTTTTAGGTAGTTTAAACTTTTGATTTTTCTAAAACTGTTTATTTTTTAAAATCAAATTTCGTGTGGATTTATTTGTAGATGAAACTTTTTATCCTAGTTTTGATGTTAAATCAGCACATTTTAATTAAAGATTAAACATTTGGAATACAATATTTAATAACTACATATGTATCATGATTCACTGTAATCATGGTATATCTATGTACACAAATAACAAGAGTCTACTAATACAAATTGCATTTCTTTTTTGTTTACTTTTATTAAATATTATATAAATAAAAAAGATTAAATTTTGTTTTTCCAATTTCTATTTTTATTTATATTAGTTTGTTTCAAGCTTACTGATTACTTAGTTTTTTTTCCCTTCTTCAATTTATAATAATATTAGTTCGTTACAAGCCTATTGATAATTTAGTATTTTTGATTTTTATTGTTTTTATATTTTACTCTTTTTGTTTAATTTATTTGTTTTAAAATGTTTCATATGTTTGAAGTTTAAAAACCTTTTCAACTTGTAATTATATAGGATTTCAGGGATTCCACTTATTAATTCATTGCCAACAGTGACTTTAGCAGGCTATATATGGACACCTGATGACCCAGCCTCATCAACAACTACTGGAATTGCTGTTGGTTTTGTTGTTAATAAAGAGCGTTTAGATGCTGTTTTCAAAAAGTTAACTGGAATGGATATGACTGCTACATGGCTAAAAGATGCATCTATAAGTATGAAGATAAATAAAAAAATTAAAATATCATACATTATCATAAATTATCATACATTTTGCACAAATAAGTTTCTAAAAGTCATAATTGACTTTTAGAAATTTTATTGTTTAACTTTGCAATCAACTTGAAATAAAACATAAAAGGACTAAGTTGAAATAATACATAAACATAAAACACAAAAATTAAGTTGATTTGTAACATAAAAAACTTAGAAAGAAATATAAAAAAAATAAAATAATAACAAACTTTTTATGCTTGGAATTTTTTTTTTAGAAAAAAAATTGATAAGTTATAAATTTAATTCATTAAATTAATAATACTTTGTAATAATTAGTAAAAATTGTTTACTAGATCTTTAAAATAAATACTTTTCATTATAAATTTAGATTTTTTATATGTTTTAGTATTATTGGTTAGCAATGCTCACAAAAACTACTGCACAAATCCTAAAAATAAAGATCGTCCTGAATGTCAAGAGAAAAGTGAGGAAGAAAATGGCGGAAAAGGTGAAGAAAATAAGGATGAAAACAAGGAAGACAGTACAAGCAGTCGTAGACTATTGGATAAACGGTATAGTTTAATATATTATAAAAATTATATTTGATGCATTAAATATAAAGCGCTCAACGTTTTTGCTTTACTATAGCATAAAAATCTCTAAAATCAATATTTACATGCACTCCTAATAATTAAATAATGAATGAAAAATAAATAATTAATTATGTAATAGATAGGTATAACATAACAAACAAATTAAGTTTATTAAAAACAAACTTTTTATTCAAATGAAAAAAAGTTATTAACATAGCTAGGTCATTAATTAATTTAACAGTTCTTTCTCATTTTTGTGCTTAAGGTTTTTAGCACAATTAACAAATTTTTGTTAAATTTTTTTAATTTTTTTTGTAATTAAAACCGCATATTACCATTTTTACTTAGATCTAACAGTAAGTAATCTATATTAACCATAAGCAATAAGTAAAACAGATTATTAATGATTTTTATGTCAATAATATCTATAGGTTATAAACAAACTAATTGAATTTTTTTAAAGATATATAAAAAAAACCCAACACGTACTTGTATATACTTCAAAATCTTATAAAAAAGACAACAAATTATATTGATAATATTATTATAAGTATAATAAAAATTGCTATTTTAATATAAAGAAAATATTAAATTTATTAGTTATTATATTTATTAGTTAAATTGCTGTTAACTGACATATACAATATAGTAATGAAAAACAGCAATAGCACAATAGTAAATCATAAAAACATGTTTTGTAATGTTACCAGTTAACAAAGTTATTCACAATTGTGTCATGTTCAGTTCTCCTGTTAACTAAAAGTTGTTAACTAAAAACTGTTAACTAAAAGTTAATATAGTAAATTTCTAATTTTGAAAATTTACTTATTAACCATTTGGTTTAGTTGGTAAACTAAAACCAAATAGTAGAATCGTAACAAAATGTAGAACTTAAACCATTCATTTGTGCCATCATAAGTGCCATTGCCTAAGCCAGCTTAAAGAATTAAAATTTGAAGTAACATATTTTTGCTACCAATTTTTATTTTTATAAAATGAGGAGATCTAAATAGACATAGAACCAACCAAAGGAGTTAAGCTGTTCAAAAACTTAACAGGAAAGTTAATTTTTTTATTATTGTTGCCAGTTTATGACTACAAAAATAAGTTTTGATCTCTTATACTGATTTCATATGAGTATGTGTTAAAATAGCATATTCAGCATAATCATCTTATTCAGCATCTTCAAATACCTTTTCAACAATTGAATCATTTTTTCTAATAAATGTGGTTCAATATTCAAACTAAAATCCTAAAAAAACGAAAAAGATATAAAAATGTAGATACATTTATATTTTTTTGAACAAAATAAAATAAAAAGTAATACAAAATATATACCTCTTAGATGTAAAAAAAAAAATATGAGAAAACTTTACCAATTAAAAAAAAAAAATTAAAATATATCTTTAAAAATATTGTGTAAGATTATTTTAAAAACTAAAAAAAATTTTAAAGTTTGTGTTTTATTGTGGTTCATAAACTCTTCTGACATGAGAAAAAATATTGTTATAACTTAAAAATAGGGGCTTGTTAATCAACAAAAACAAAACATTTCAATATTTTTAAGTTATAAATTGACTGATTTTGATGTTTTTTTTTATTTTGATGAACCAAAAAAATTAATTTAAACCTTGTAAGCTATACTTGTAAAAATTAAATCTCATTTTAAAGAATACAAATTTTTATATAACTTTTGTTCTGCTTTAAAAATATTTATTTAAAATCATTAAAAGGTAATATACTTTCTAGCTATTTATCATCCTCCTCCTTGAAAATGATTCTTGATATTCTTCGTTAAGGTGGTTCTTCATCCTTTTCATCAAGGCGGTTCTTCATTCTCTTCATGAAGGTGATTCTTAATCCTCTTCATGAAGATGGTTTCTTCATCCTCTTCATGAAGATGATAAATATGTAAATATCTTGTTGCAAAACTTTTTCATGTTACATACATATGCACAACATCACAACACCCTTATTTGTAAATCATCTTAAACATCTTGGTACAAAACCTTTTTTAAACTATCTTATTTAAATGTTAAAGGATAAGATCATTTAAATCTTATTTAAATGATCTTATCCTTAATATTTTCTATATACGATACTACTTTTATGTGTGCTTCCCTATTTATTTTTTTGTGCGTACCTAAGCAACAGAAATACAGAATTCTTTCCACTGAAAAATATGTTTGTTTTTGGAATATATCTGAACTAGTTTTTAGAACCAGGAGATAATATAAATCCTTATGTTATGTATAGATGTTAAATCCATCGAAAGTAATTTGAATATGACTGGGTTAGCTAGATATGGTTCAGTTATTAAACTTTTATGCTGGTTTCTAGTATTATTTGACTCTATTGTGCTGGAACATTCAATACTTACGACAACTATTGGTATGTGTGTGTATGTATGTATATGTATATGTATGCATACACATATGTATGGTTATGTGTGTTTATATATGGAAACATGTTAGTTTTTAGGTTGTCATTTTTTTTATACATATATATATATATATTTTTTCTCACCCTACACAGTTTTTAACCTTTGATGTTGAAGTGGTTTCGCTTGCTGTTTTCGTTGTTGTTGTTGCTATATTTTATTCAAAATCTGTTTTTTTGATTGGTTAGCAACACTTGATCTAGGTATCTATGAAGGCATTAAACTATGTATGGTTTTCTTAAATATTTTTTTATATCTTATCGGTTTCGTTTTGTTTATCCAATAAGTGCCAATTTTAGCGACTTGTGTTTATAATAAAGTTTTAACTAACAACATTTATTACATTGGTAGTGTAGTTGAGTTTTTGTGGTTTTATATTAGAATATAGTAGTTTTTATTATTATATATTATCAGTTATATTTTTTTAATTTGCTTTTTATCATGTTTATTAAAATTTTTACTTATATTTTATTTTATATATTTATCTTATTTTATTTATTTATATATATATATATATTTTTTATTTTAATTGAATTTCCTTATAGTATTCAGTATTGAAAATTCACATCTCTCACTATCCATATTACTTCTTCAAAAACATTAGTGCTTTACAAATATAGGTGATGTTAGGGTTTTGACTTATTGTAGTGAAGTTATTTTTTCACTGCAGTATGAAGCAAACATAAATCGTGGAGTAAAGCATAAATGGTGATGATGTTTATCTGATTGGATAAACTAGGTATTGGTGCTGAACCTATTGGAAATGCCGGTTATAATATACACAATTCTAAGGGGAAGTTTATTACAACCACTACATGAACTATGATTACACAAAAGCAATAATGTTTTTTCTTTATCTTATACCTCCTATCATTTTATATTTATTCATTTTAAATATTCATATATCTATAATGTATAAATTGCATGTATAAATATATCAATATTTAACTATAACTCATCAACTGAAAAAACAAATTAATATAATCAAAACAAATATAAAAACATAAAGACAAAAACTTTTCTTAGAAATATTTCAGATTCAGATTCAGAGGTGAGCTCACTTGCTCTTGTTAAACTCAAAGCTTTTTAAATAACTAAAAAATTTAAAACTATGTTTAACTTTGTTTTACAAATATTTGTTTCAGTTAAATAAAACACAACTTATAAAAAGTAACTTTTTATGACAATTGTACCAAAATAATGTTTTTTAGTTAAATAAAATAAAGGTGCTAAATAATACTCATAACTCAATTAGTAGACTTGATAGAGATTACACCCCTACACCTTTTTGATAGAGATTAAATTAACCCTACACCTTTTTTTGTAATTGAGTTTCTGCTCTGTTTAGTGCATGCATTATACACTCTCTTGTGTATTTTTTTTTGAAATTTTTTTTATTACGAATTCATTTAAATTTGTGGTTTTTAATTTTTTTTTTACTTTTATCTTTACAGTTATTTAAAGTTACATTCTAAAGTGGCTAATCATCATGCAAAGCATTTGAAGCCGTCTAGATATAAAAGAAATAAGGATTCAGAGAAAGAACAAAATAATGCAACTGATTCACAAGTGACTAAGAAAAAAACACATTTTGATGCAATCTCAGAATTAAAAGACATAGAAATAAAAAAAGGTTTTTATTTAAAATTCAAGATAATAGCTCTGAAGTTCCTATAACTAGAGGTGAAGTGGGATTGGGGTTGTCAGAAAGTGGGGTGGGGGTTAAAGTGGGATTGGGCTTCTTACTACTGTTATAGAAATCTGTTTTGCTGACACTCTCCATGTAGTATTAAGAATCTTTTATGGACATTTCTTTTTTTTAATTTTTTTCATACTTAATACAAATATTAAAATAAACTTCTTTAGTATAGAATAATAAAAAGTCTTAATTAAATTTCAACAACTCTCCTATCTCCTTGCAAATGTTTAGGCTCTTTTTGTCCATTCTTTTTTTTTATGTATTAGAAAATTGTAGAAAATTTTATTACTATATCAACTATGTGCTATAAGTTTATAAAAAATATGTGCTACAAGTTTTAAAAGCAAAACTATATAAATTTAAAATGTTCATAAAATGTTAGCAGAGAAAAAAAATAAAGATTGATATTTTTAGGTTTATATATACGTGCAACACTTGAATTAACTAATGACTGCAGTAAAGACGCTGTTTGCGAGTTTCTTGCAGAAAAAATTGGTATTGGTGCAAAGATAGTTCTTGAGGGAGAATTTAGTAATTAATTTTTTTTTTTAAATGTCTGTTTTATAATTTTTGTGTGCATATAATTTCAAAAAAAAAAAAAAAATGCTTAAAGAATATAATTTATATCATTTACAATAGCTTAATACTGAACTTATAAGTGTTAATACAAGCAGTAATATTCCTAATTATTTTAAACATAGTTAGGTATACTGCAACATTGTTGACATTATTGACTGCAATTGACATTGTTGACAACGTTTTATTGACATCATTGATTATTTTTTTATTCTATGTAACAACTTTATAATTTTAACAAATTTTAATAATTATTTTCTAACAACAATTCATATAATTTTTTAGTCTTTAAATTTGGTATTGTACACGTGCATTGATACTATTTCAGTTTTTAAATTGATTTTCAGGAATCTTTGTATGATATTATGTTATATTATCTCATTTTATAATAGACCATGTAAAACTTAGTATTTTAATCTGGATCTTGTTCATGTAGCTTATTGAGTTTTTGGTTGTAAATAATTGTTTGTGGCTTGATATGTATATATATATACATATATATATATATATATATATATATATATATATATATATATATATATATATATATTATATATATATATATATATATATATATATATATATATATATATATATATATATATATATATATATATATATATATATATATATATATATATATATATATATATATATATATATATATATATATATATATATATATATATATATATATATATATATATATATATATATATATATATATATATATATATATATATATATATATATATATATATATATATATATATATATATATATATATATATATATATATATATATAAGGCTTTGGCCCTTGCTAATTATGGAGCTTTTTATAATTCTGACCCTGGATAACCAATAACAATAGCAGGGGTTAGCTGGGGTCAGGATATAATGTATAGTAAATTATATATTTACTTCCTATATATTTATATGCTGGAATGTAATATGGTTCATCTGAACAAATTTTCATTTTAAGTTAAAATTTGATGGAAATAGAACCGGGTATCAAAAAGCAGTTGTTATAATTGATCAATTATAATTGATCAATTTTTCTAGACATGGGTATGCTTGTTGTAGACATGGGTATGCTTGCTGTAGACATGGGTATGCTTGCTGCTGTGTAAAATTTTGTCTCTCAATTTTGTTCATTCATTTGTGTTTTAAGGTGGTTTGAAGTTTCACAAATATAACAAAGTTATATTGAGTGCACACAAACATTGAGTGCAACACAAAGTTACATTAAATGCACACAAAACAATTTTTTTGAAATCTACAGAAAACTTATTTTTTGAGTTAAACATGTTAAAGATTTTGATTGTGGTAAATACTAAATTAATGATTTGGGTGTCTTTTGGTAAATACTAAGTTAATGATGTCTTTTAAATTTATTGTTAATTTTTTTTTTTAAGTTAGAACAGATATTATGCCAACATAAGAAAATTCATTTTTATAGCTAAATTAATGGACTTATTAGGGATTAATTTAACCCTAAGTCCTTTTGCTGTATAATGCATGCCTCATTTTGTGCATGCATTATGTACTCTCTTGTGTATTTTTTTATTGAACCATTCTATTAGAAATTTCTTTAAAATGTCTGATTTTTTGTATGTCCTTTTCATGACTAATTGGTTTTCAGATTCAGATTCAAATTAAAAGAATTTTTTATCTATTTAAGAATATAGGATTTTATTTATATATAGTATAAAATAAGACAGATGAATGTTCTTTTTGAGAAAATTATGTCAATCAAGCATTTAATAAAATTTACTTTGTGTAAAAGAGATGAAGCAGCATAAATGGATATTATTAACTAAAGTGAGTTTTCTTAAAAAATATAGAAGTTGTTATGGAACTATATAATTTGCATATGTTAATGTCCAAAAAAGAAAAATCTGACTTTCTTTTTTTTTCCATTTTAAATGAGATTAAGTTATCTCTTATTGATGTAGTCTAGAATAAGGGGTGCATCATTTTCTGACCAGAGTATAGGAAAAAAATGGTGTTGATATTACACTTGTATAACACTGGTTTAACTTCATTTTAAAATTTAAATCATTTTTAAATTTGCTAGAACGAATGTAAGTGGTAGTCTTTAGCAATACTTTCACTTGGTCAATAATTTTAAGTCTTCCCTTATGAAAGAAGGTAATTGCAATCAAAATCTTCTATGAGCTTAATTTTTCATTTGTTTTAGTTCAATTGTTTTGTTAATTTTAAGTTTGATGCAACTTGCTACTATGACTTCTTATGATAGGTGTATAAACTTGATTTCTTGAAGAGATTGGTGTATAAACTTGGTTTCTTGAAGAGGTTGGTGTATAAACTTGGTTTATTGAAGAGATTTATGTATAAAATTGGTTTCTTGAAGAGATTGGTGTATAAACTTGGATTCTTGAAGAGATTGGTGTATAAACTTTGTTTCTTGAAGAGATTTATGTATAAACTTGGTTTCTTAAAGAGATAGGTGTATAAACTTGGTTTCTTGAAGAAATTGGTGTATAAACTTTGTTTCTTGATGAGATTTATGTATAAACTTGGTTTCTTGAAGAGATAGGTGTATAAATTTGGTTTCTTGAAGAGATAAGTGTATAAACTTAGTTTCTTGAAGAGATTGGTGTATAACTTGTGACATTTAAGTTTCAGAACTTCTAAATCTTTGTTTAAAAGTTTGTTCAATAAATAGAAAAAAGATATAATTAAATAGTAGCATTAAGTATAAATAATTAAATAATATAAAAATTAAAAAGTTAAAATAATTAAAAAGTTTTTATTATAAAAATTAACCCAAAGTTTGATTGTTAACATTAGTATGTTATGATTTAGGTGTTATTTTGTAACTCGCATGATAAATAAAAAATAGTTATTTTATTCTATTTTAATCTTTCTCAAGAATATTTTTTTAATCTATTTTTATATTTTTATATAAAACTTCTTAAAGAAGTTTAATGTTTACATATTCATACCTTAATGTTTATTATACCTATGTGGATTCATAATCTGTGTTTTTTTTTTTAAATAATAATAACAAACATGTTTAGCCACTGGATATGTAAAGATAACTGCTAGTCTTGAGGTCACCATACCACTATCAGAAAATGTTGATCTCAAAAAGGTATCACTAATTGTAGAAATAGGACGAGAAAATAAAATTGAAATTCGATGTGAATTTCATGTTAAAGAGCCAAAACTAACTATTGCAGGTGAGCTTTGTTGTTACTATTTTTTTGTTTTGCTTGTAAACTTTAAGGAAGTCAATTTTTAAAATTTATGTTTAGGCTTTATTGGTATTGATTTATGCGGAAAGCTTAACATAGGTGGTAGTGTGACAGGAATGATAGAGAAGGTATTTAATATTGAATGGCTTGCTATTGGAAATTTATTGCTAAAAATTGGACTAGATTTAAAAACTGCATTACCTACAATAGGTAAGTATTTTTAAATAGTTATGTAAATGTAAAAGTATAGACAAGTATAATGTTTCAATCTCACTCTTGCCTTTTAAAAGCTATATCGTCATTACTATTATTAGTAGCAGTGTTTTAAATTATTTTAAAAACCTAATATTAAAACAACACTTTAATAGTAAAAAGTATATAGATAAATGTTGAAATTTTAAAGAGTTTTTAAAATAGAATTTTTTGTGTTTTTAAAATAGAAATTGGAGCAGCAATATATATTGGTTATGCACCAGCTGAAGGTAAAGCTGAAGATCGATTTAAGTTTGAAGGGTATTTAGGAGTAGATCCAACTGATCCATCCAATAACTACTTCTATGCTCGCAGTTTTGGAAAAGATTTAACAGTAGAGAATGTTCTCAAACAACTCGGTATCAACGTGGCTCTTCCTCAAGTCATTAGAGAAAGTGGTTTTTATGGAGAACTACTAATTTCTTTAAACCTTGGTTTGAATGGTATATATTTTTTATATTGTTTTTGTTATATTTTTTCTAATAATTTTAAGTTTGAGTTACAATAAAAATTCAAGACATGAACTTTATTTATAAGTTTGAAAATCATTTTTTAAATAAATTTGTTTTCAACTTTATCTATTTATTATCTTATCTATTATTATTATTGTTATTATTATTATTATTATTATTATTATTATTATTATTATTATTTATCTGTTATAATATTGTTGAGCCAACTCAACAAACTTAAGCAGAAAAGTACAAATTTATAAATGGTGATTTTGCTGATTCAGAGTCAAATCTTGAGGAAACCAAACACCTTATTTTAAGCAATGACCAAGCTGTTTGAGATGGCATGAAATAGTAGTATGGCAAGAGTACTTGCCAAGCAGAGTGCAGTTTTGGCTAAGATGTTCAAATTTAGTTTTATCTTTTAATTTATAGTTATTTTTATTGAAACGTTTAAATCAATTTGATATTATAGCATATAACACAGAGGCTTGAGCTATTGTACAACTAATATTCCAAATTGCTTTTCTAGAAGAATGCCTCATTTAGCACTCATACAGCAGGCAGTGTCTAATATTTTCTTTGGATTTTTGTGTTTTTTTTTAATATTAAACAGCCCAAAATAAAAACTTGAAATAAAAATATACAAGTACGCATGCATAATATTTAAATGTAATAAAATATTTAAATATGTAAAGTAATATGTAAAGTAGCTTTAAAAAAATTTAAAAAGTTTAAAAAAATTAAAAAATCATCATCATCATCCACATCATCATCATCATCATCATCATCATCATCATCATCATCATCATCATCATCATCATCATCATCATCATCATCATCATCATCATCATCATCATCTTCATCATCATCATCATCATCATTGTCATCATCATTATCATCATCATCATCATCATCATCATCATCATCATCTTTTATATCATCTGTAATAGCTCACTCCAAATTTACTTATTTCTTTTCTAATATTTTTTTTCATTTGAAACTGCAACATTCTAGATGATGATACCCATTCATCTTCATCATAATGGTCTGAACGATTAAAGCATCTAAATCATTTCTGATTCAACATATCGTATATAATAATTTTTTTCTATTTTCTATCTAAAATCATTGCTTCAACTCTTATCTTTAAGATGTTTGGCATACTTTAAACTTTTTTTAAAATTTTTTTTCAGATATTATCAATCTTCATTGCTTAAAAACAACTGCCATACATTATGAAACTCAGTATGCATATCACATATAATTTTTTATAAATCTTTGGTGATGCACCTTAGAAGTATACACCTTTAATATGCAACATATTGCTAGAAGTGAAGAAAATTTACTAAACCCAGTCACACTTTACTCTTGTCCTTCTGCTTGATCAGTTGAACGAGTTTTATCTCTGAGATAATTGTATCTCTGAGATAACAAAACTTACAAACACAATAATTTTTTTGCTGCTTTTTTTTAATTTTTCTCTTGTACAACATTGTTTGTGATTGTTTAAAAAATATTTTAAAACATATCTATTTTTAGAAAAAGAAATAAAAGAGTTTGGCATATCTATACCACCTGGGTTTCAATTTAAAGGATCTTTAAATTTTTTGAGTTATAAAATAAAGTGTGAAATAAAGTTTAACTGGAAAGCTGGTACATTTTATTTGGAAGCTGATTTTGATCCAATCAATGACTGGGGAAATGGTAAACTTTTTTTTAGATTTTTTGCTTTGTTGGTTAAATTTTTTTAAAATAAAATGGAGGTTATTTAACTTTTTTATGAAATAACTTGTTTATGTATTTTAAAAAATGAGTTTTAATAACCATAAAAAAATACTTTTGTCAAGTTTCTTAATATATATTATTTTTTACTTTCATATATTTAATACTCATTTTACGTTTAATTAAGAATTATTGTTTTATAACTTTAAGGTTTCATTAATTAATATTTAGTTTCAATAAATAATAGTTTTGCTTGTTTTTCTTATAGTATAGCTTAGTTTTTTTTTAATCAATTTAACTTACCTCCCCAAAGCTCCAGAGGAGGCAAGTTAATGAGGTTACTCAATTTTGAATTTACTTTCTTTCTTTAATTTCAACTCAAACCTAAACTCAAAAAAAAAATAAAAAAAATAATGTGAAACAAGATTGATGTGTACACAAGGTAATGTGTGGAGAAACAGGTTGAGCGGAGTACTTTTAGAGACATAGCCAGGGTTTGAACCTTAAACCTTTTGATTGTGAGCTGAGATTCTACCACTAGTTTACCACACCATGTGTTAATTTGGACCTAATTGAAAGCATATTCTTAAAGCAAACTTCTTAACATAAGTAGTTTTAAAATTTTGAAATTTCTTGAAGAGCAGTTTATTATTACTTATCATAATTATTATAAATCAACAATTTATCATAAATCAACAATTTATCATAAATCAACAATTTATCATAAAACAAATGACTGACTACTATAAAATGCCTTACATTAGCTTTGCATTAATCAAATAAAATGCTAATGAAATGCATTTTATGATTATCATTGATATTTACTATATTACTGTACACTATTGCTTTTAAGTTAGAGATACAAAGTTTAAACCAAATCTATAATTGCACCTCTCTCAAGTTTTTTCTCAGTTTCCTTGTTTGTCAAGGTTTGTGTTTCGTCATTGTATTGAGTATTGTATTGAGTATTGAGAATTGTATTGAGTATTGAGAACATTAATATATATATATATATATATATATATATATATATTATATATATATATATATATATATATATATATATATATATATATATATATATATATATATATATATATAAAGATTCCTTGAATGTAATACCAAAAATTACTACAGAAAAAAAAAATTTTTGTGTCAAGGTTTGTGTTTCAGGATCATAGAGTTTTGAGAATATTAAAAAATAAATAAATACAAAAAGATAAAAATGGTTCCTTGACTTTAATGTCATTAATGACTACAGAAAAAAAAAATTGTACAAAGCTGTTACAAAGGAGTGCAGACATTAAGTTATACTTTAAGAAAGGCTCAGTTATTCAGCAGTTGTCTAAAAAGTAATAAAAATTTAATAGTTTGCTGTAATTTTAAAAATTGTATTTGAATGTTAAATATTTTTTGTCTCTATAAAAGATTTTTATCTTTTAAATTCAATTCAATTTAAAACATTTCTAATGTTATCAACTAATGCTCAATTTCATGACTTTTATTTTTCCAATAAAAGTAAGATGGATATCTGAAATAAAGCTTAAGGCCAGAACAATTTAATGTTGAAGAAATTGCAATTTCAGTTAACCAATTTTTTTAGGTATATAAATTTTTTTGACCTTGAGCTACAAACTAAATCTGTAAAAAAAAATTTGACTTTGGAAAATGCACTTTCTACACCTTAAGTGTTACATATCCACTTCACTTTCTACATCTTAAATGTTACATCCCCACTAAGTCCTTAGTAGTACCATGCTTAGCTTTTTTTTTCAGCACAACAGTTTTTTTATATCAGGAATTAATACACAATTTAAATCATTTATAAAAAATTTATAAGCAATTTAAAGTAATTTAAACTGATCTTGTATTTTAAACATCCTAATAAAAAGTATTTATACATTTTGTATCTACTGTTATACTGTTATATGATGAAAGGGTGCAGTAAAAACAGTTAGGGGTTTAGGTAGACTTGAGTTTTTTGAATTACAAAAAAAAATTTTAATTTTTAAAAGAACAGAAAAAATAGTTAGTCATTAATTAATCACTGGGTTGGTTATATTATCTGTTTAGATTATAAGTTAGTTAGGTAACAGTAACATGTGATATTATCTAGTACTAAATAGATTTTTTTAAATTATTTTTTTAATATTGTGTATTCTTTTATTTAATTAGGTATAGTTAAAGTTTATCGCTCTACAGAAAATCGTGAACTTGGACCAAAGCTTAAACTAAATTTAGACTCAAAAGCAAAAACATTTGAGCTCTATATTGAAGGATTTATTGGCATACTTGGAATAGAAAGTTATTTAAAAATTGAAATTACTGCAGAAAAGTTTACTTTTGTGATAACGGGTAACATATGGGGAGTGCTTCGTGCTCAAATTAATGTAGAAGCTCAGTATAATGAAAATGGTTTGTCATCTTTTGCTGTAAGTTAATTTTTTAAATAACTAAACAGCTAAAGTTCTCTGTAAAGTTTCTTTGCAAATATACATAACTTAAATATGTATGTGTGAGTGTATATTAACTCGAAAACTTGTTCATAATCAATCTGAAAAGAATCTAAGCAAAAAAAAAATTAAAAATAATCACTTTAATAAAGATTTATGGTCGTTTTAGTGAGAAAAAAAATGTTTTAAAATATTAAAAAAAAATATAGCAATTTTTTTGGCATTAATTGACATCAAATTAATGAGGACAACTTTTAATTTGATCTCGCAAAGAGTATCTACTGAGATTTTGATATGTAGGATATATATATATGCATATATATATATATATATACGCACAAATATATATATATATATATATATATATATATATATATATATATATATATATATATATATATATATATATATATACGCTTATATTTTAAAAGTTTAGAAATCTTAACAACTCATTTTTCTTTCCTTCAGCTTTTAAACTGTGAAACTTAAACATATATATATATATATATATATATATAGAGAGAGAGAGAGAGAGAGAGAGAGAGAGAGAGAGAGTATTATTAGAGTAGTATTATTTTTAATAATATTTTTATTAACTTTATAGTTTAAAGGGTGTCTACAGTTTGATTTACAGCAAATATCTGAAGCCATTAAAAAAGCATTGGCTAATGCAAAACAAAAAGCTGAAGCTGCTTTTTCTAGTGCTCGTGATGCTGTCACTGCATCTAAAGCAGCTGTTACAAAAGCATTTGATAAAGTTCGTGGCTGGAAACAGGGTAAAATTAATGTCTTGATATACCTTTATAAAAAATAAAGCTAAAAACAATAATCTAATATTTAAGCTGTATACAAGTATATACATGACGGGCTAAAAACAACAACTTTTAAATTTAAGGTTTATTAGTTTAATTTAGACAAAGCAGATGAATTTCTAGTTATCTGAAACAGAGACTTTTTATAATTATTTTTGTTTTATTTTGAATTATAGTATAAAAAAACCTAATAAACATTGTAGGAAAATATTTTGACAAAACTGTTTTCTAATAAAATTTAACTTCATATTACAAATAAAAATGTTGTTTTAACAAAGGTTAAAAAGAACAAAAACTCAAAATAAAAATAACATTTTGTTTTAACAACAAGAACAAAATAAATTGTTTTGTTGTTGCAGGTATGTATGGTTGTTGGTATGTATGGTAATATGTGTATTGAAAAAATCCTGATTTTTTTGAAGACAACTAAATTAATAAAGTATGTTGACTAAAAAACTAGAAAAAGAACATGTGTAGCAAATAAAGGGATTTTTCACTTTTAAAATGTTTTCAAAGTGTATATCATTTTATGTTAGTGTACGGTTTTATTATTTAGAAAAAATATTTTAGTTACTGTGGCTACTTTACTGTTAAAAATGATGTTCAAAATACATAAAATTTAAACTTGATGCAAAAAGTTTTATAAACAAAATGTTCAAAGCATAAAAACAATGTCATTCTTCTCTTAAAGTTTTCTTTATTATTGAAGTGATTAGTAACAATATATTTTTAATTTGTTGTCAGTTTGAATATCTTACAATCTCTGATAAATTTTTATTCCATCTTCAGTATTTATTTATTCCATTATGTTTCCTAAGTTGTCCATTATGGTGTGGGTTTTTTATGGAAGAAACTATTGTTTGTTAATTATGTAAAAAACTATTGTTTCTTAGTTATTCTGATTACTAAATAATGCTTTTTAGATATGGTGATATTTTTTTAACTAATAGGTTACTTTGTTAATTTGCATTCAGATATTGAAAATTATAAGAATAGATTAAGAGCTCGGTCTGAAGAACTTGAAAGACAGAAAGCTGATCTTGGTCAGAGTTGTACTGAAGAATGTGGTCAAGGTATTGTAATTTGTACAAGTTAACAATTTAAATTTTGATTAAAAGACATATTTGTGTAAGTACATTGTATTACTTATTTTACAACTAATCTAATGATTAAGTATTTTTAGTTATTATTCTTACTTTAAATATTATATTATATTGGTATTATTATTTTTGAATATTAGCAACATTGCCTTACTGCTTATCATAAACCTCAGTAAAAATGCTCTTTTGTGATGCTTTGTGATAAGACTGTTAGGTCTTTTTGGAGCAACCTGATAACTAAAAAATATAATATAAAATATGTTTTTCATATATATTATTATATAGCTATTGTAAATTATTATTATTAGGTTAAAAAACATTTAGAAATCATTGCAAACATTGCAAAAAATTACAAGCATTGCTTAACAGAATTTAGTTTTAATGCCCTTAGTTTGCTTGTTATTTTAGATCCCTTTCAAATAATCATTTAATATTTTTTCTTTTATTTTTATATAAAATTTGTGCTTGTATAGTAAATCACATGATAGGAGGCAATAGTTGAAATGTTTTTATCATGATGAAAAAAACTTTTTTTATAATATTATGTTTAAATATTTATTGAAGTTATACTAAATATTATTGGTTATTCATTATATTTTTAGTTTGTATTCCATTCTTCGGATGGACACCTGATTGTTATCAAATATGGGGTGTTTCATATGGTTGTCTTTCATGGGACAATTGTAAATGGAAGGTTCCAAATCTATTATGCATTGCTGGATGCGAGATTCGTAAAGGATTCAATAAATTTGTTGCTTGGGCCGAACAACTTGGAATTAAGGTAACAGAAAATTTACTAACATTAACAGCAGCACTAAAATTTCTGACTTTTTTTTTATGCTCCCCACATAGTAAGTGACCAGGATTATGGCGTTGGCTAAAATGGGACGTTTTACAAACTCGACTCCAGCCCTAGCCTTCTCAAAATTATAAGATTCAGCAGGGGTTGACTTTATATATTATAAATTAATGCATTCATTTACTATTTATTAAATACTGGCATATACATGTTTTTTTAAACTAATTAACTTCAAACAGGGTTGTAAGCAACCACTAATAAGTTATGAGTTATTAGAAAACAAAGGATAGTGTTAAAGAGAACGGAAACGGTTAACTGAAGACTTAAAAAGTTGTAGGTTGTATGATTAGGAAAATATGAAGATTAGCAAGAGTTTTGAGGCTTTGTTGACGCAGAAACAAACCTGATAAATGAACAATTTTGATAGCATGGAGGGACAGATACAGTAAAAGGATGCAGCTTTGCTGAATGAAAATTAAAACATGAATGAGTTTTGGTTGATCGAACTAAAGATGATAGCTCGTTTGAGCAGTAACCTTGATAGTTTTGTAGAAAAAAGAAAGAGATACAATCTTGCAACAATGGGAAAGTGGCTCAAGCTTGGCAGATAAAGCAGGTCCAGCTACATTTACAATGTGTTTTTGGACTTTGTCTGAGAATGAGAGTGTTGTTACTTGTCAATATAGGAATGTCAACAATATTGTGATGTTTGCAATAAATAACCGAGTTTTGTTGAAGTTGAAATCCACAAGTCATTGCATGTCCCAAGCTGTTACATAAGAAACAACAGATTAAAGATTGATTTTAAATATTAGAACCATATATTTAGCACTTAACAGTAGTTTTAGCAAGGATTAAAAAAAATTCTGGAGAATATTTTTGTAAGACAATGATAAAAATGTTGTCTGAACTAAAAGCTGAAGAAGATTTAAATTGAGAATTGGCTTAAGCATTGGAAGCTAAAGTGATTTAGATTCTAACAATAGATTAATCTGTTTAACTGGAATGGCTGTAGGAGTATGGCCATTAGATTCAAGAGTCAAATTAAAGGAAAAGTTCTATGCAGACAACATGATCAGACCAATGAATTAAAGATGGAATGTTAGACTTTTATATTGACAGGGCTTTTTCTTACATACAAAAATATGTAAAGATATTAGAAGCTGGTATACAATATTTTTGCATATTTGTACAAACTTTAGTATTTTTATAGTATTTTTATAGTATTTGCTGAAAGATCAGATGGATGTGTGGTATGACTCTAATAAGAAAAGAAAAGGAGCCATAATCTTAGACAGAGATTAGAAAAAATATTTTATTGAACAATATTTGTCAGAGAAGATTAAAGTGGCTTGGGTATCATTTAGAGAGGTAGCAGCTTCAAGGAACAAGGTAAAAGTAAGAAAACTTGGAGAGAGTGCATTACATATGGTATGAACGAACTTTAGATGAGGAACAAAAATGCTCAAGGTTTTTTATATTAGAGATACAGCTTAGAAGGGGAAGCTAAAGCTTTGATGATGATGATGATGATGATGATGATGATGATGATGATGATGATGATGATGATGATGATGATGAAGATAATAGTGATGATAGCAGTGATCATGGTGATAATAATGATGATGATGATAATAATGATGATGATGATAATGATGATGATGATGGTGATGATGATGATAATGAATATGATGATGATGATGAATATGATGATGATGATGATGATGATGATGATGATGATGATGATGATGATGATGATAATGATGATTATAATGATTATCATGTTGATCATAATGGTGTTTATATAAATATAAATGCATATAGATATAATACATCATGAGTTTCAAATTTAGAAAATATACTTTATACACGCATTCGCTAAATTATCTAAATTGTATTTTGACTGATTTCAATCCTATATACATCAAATTTTTTGCACATTCCATGTGTAGTACTTAAAAATAAGTAACAAGCAATAAAATTTGTTAATAATGTAGTAGATTATGATCAGTTCATATTTTAGTTTTTCTATCATTAAAAGTTCAATATTTAAATAGCATTAAGGATCATCCATAATTTATGCAACATGTAGGAGATTGTTTTGCTCTTTTGCGTGGAAGTTTTTGCTGGACTTGCAAGGTTGTTTATATACTTGATTTAATTAAAGACTCTGCAAGGAAAGCTTTTAATCTTTTGTTTTTTGTCTATAAGTTTAATTTTTAGTTGCATAATTTATGGACGATATCTTACCATATTTCCTTACCTCTTTAGATATAGAAACATATATGGCTGTTTCATGATGAATATATGATTAATATGATGAATATATGATTTATATATATATATATATATATATATATATATATATATATATATATATATATATATATATATATATATATATATATATATATATAAATTTGTAAACAAAGAAAATACAACTTATGATAAGTAATGATAAACAATCATAAGTATGATGAATATATGATAAAAAAATTTGATATAACTGATTTTTAAAAAATTTAGGTTAATATACTAATTCGCAAGGAAATTCACAGTTTAAATGGTTAAATATTTCAAGAGCTGCAATACAGAATGTCATTAGACTAGTTACATTCTCAAATTGTACTGCCACAGTAAACAAGAAATAAATGCTATCAAAGATCGATTGATGAAAGCTGCTGTTAATTGCAGTCCACATGTATCATCTGTTTAAATACCACATGAAGCAAGACAATGTGGGACCAACATCAGCTTAAGAATCATTAGAAGGTGTTTATCAAATAACTTCAAGTTAGTAGCAAGATAACTGGAAATAAAATTTTTAATGATTTGTAAACAACTTTTTAGGAATCACAAGGATATGATGTTCAGAGAGGAGTAGGTTTCAAGATGTTTATGGCTCAGGGACTGATTATGTATTATTTATGTATAATGTCCTGTAGGAAAACATTAGGACCTGAAATACAACGTTAAAACTGGCAAACAACTGCCATCTACAATGTTTTATGGAGCTATAACTTTGAATAGGGATGTGAACTAAAAATATGTAACAAAGGAGTCAAATTTAATGCAGTTTATATAAAGCAGAGTATATAAAAGCTCTAGAATTTTATTGGTATTCAGTTCTTCATAAGCATCAGATTCAGTTCTTCATAAGCATCAGTAGTGAGACTGTATTCACCACACAGTTGCTCTTGGTGTCATGTCTCACAGCAAATTCAGTAAAGAATTGATTTGCTGACATCTTCTTATTGACTGATCTTCAAACTCACCTGATTTGAATCTAAATGAGAATCGTTAGAACCTTATAAAAAAGAAGGTTGCAGACCACTATCCAACAAGCAAAACTGATCTCAAAAATGTCCATAAACAAGTTTGGATTAATAAAGTCTCAGCAGATTACTGTAAAACATTGGTTAGAATTATGCTGGCATGAACTTAGGCGGTCCTTAAAAAGAAAAGATATCCCATTCAGTATTAATTGACTATAACAATTGCAGTAGTAGTTGATGTTCTCTTTAGTATGTAAACAAAAAAAAGATTTCTGAAAAAATACAAACTTAAAGTGTAGAATATATATTAGGGTAGTACTAACTTAAATTTGTTAGGTGTATATATATATGTGTGTGTATGTGTTTGTGTGTAATTGTTACCATAAAGTATTAATTATGCACACACACACACACACACACACACATATACCTTAATAAACCATAAAGTAACAATTATTTTAGATTTATAAATAAATTTTTTTTTTCCTTTTAGATTTTACTTGGATTGTCTGAAATTGGGACTGCTCTTTTAGATGCAACTTCATTTATTGAAAAGATTGCTCAAGGTGTTTTAGATGCTGCAAATAAAGTGCTTGAATTTGCAGAAAAAGCAACCAAAGGTAATCAAACCATAAAAAACTGATACCATAAAATTTTGTATATCTAAATTAAATGAATTTTAGCATAAACAGTTTTTGTTTTTTTTAATTGTATAAGTTTAAGAAAAGACTAAATTAGTGTATTTTGTATGTTTTTTGTGTATTTGTGTGTTAGTGTTTATGTTGTGTATTTTGTGTATTTGTGTGTTAGTGTTTATGTTGTGTGTTTTGTGTATTTGTGTGTTAGTGTTTATGTTGTGTGTTAGTGTTTATGTTGTGTGTTAGTGTTTATGTTGTGTGTTTTGTGTGTTTGTGTGTTAGTGTTTATGTTGTGTGTTAGTGTTTATGTTGTGTGTTTGTGTGTTAGTGTTAATGTTGTGTGTTAGTGTTTATGTTACGTGTTAGTGTTTATGTTGTGTGTTAGTGTTTATGTTGTGTGTTTTGTGTATTTGTGTGTTAGTGTTTATGTTGTGTGTTGGTGTTTATGTTGTGTGTTTTGTGTGTTAGTCTTTATGTTGTCTGTTAGTGTTTATGTTGGGTGTTTTGTGTGTCAGTGTTTATGTTGTGTGTTTTGTGTATTTGTGTGTTAGCGTTCATGTTGTGTGTTATTGTTATTAGTTTTTATTGTAATAATAATAGTAGTTTTAAGATGTAATAAAAATATTTAGATTATAATTTCTAGATTTTTATTTTTATAAATATAGATTTATAACAATTACTATATACATTTATAACACTTAATAGTTATTATAACATATTGTTACAAACTATTTGTTATTTATTACACTAAAATAGCAATTCTGGATTTACCTATGAAAATTATTGATGCTGCTTCATCATTTATTACCATTCACGAGTTTTGTGTTTTTGGGAAGATTGATCCAAAGGAACATGCTTGCCTTGGAATAAAATTTGATGTGACTTTATTAGCAATGAGGAAGCAGTTTGAAGGTACATATTTCAATAAAAAATTTTAGTATTAAAAACTATATTTTGATAAATTTGTATATATATATTGTTATATCTATATATATCTATCTATATATATGTGTATATATATGTATATATATATATATATATATATATACATATATATATATATATATGTATATATATATATATATATTTATATATATATATATATATATATATATATATATATATATATATATATATATATATATATATGTATATATATATGTATATATATACATACATATATATATATATATATATATATATATATATATATATATATATATATATATATATATATATATATATATATATGTATATATATATGTATATATATACATACATATATATATATATATATATATATATATATATATATATATATATATATATATATATATATATATATATATATTGTTGTATTATGATTTAGTATTAAAAATACTAAACTCTTGATCGTTGTAGAGTGCTCAATATTTAAGAAATATTTAGTTTTTCAAAAACAGAGCGTTTTATACTTAAATATAGAAAAAACAACTTTTAATGGTTTATGATAAATTATATTTAAATTAAAATAAGCCATTAAAAGTTGTTTTTTCTATATTCAAGTATATATATATATATATATATATATATATATATATATATATATATATATATATATATATATATATATATATATATATATATATATATATATATATATATATATATATATATATATATATATATATATATATATATATGTATATATATATATATATATATATATATATATATATATATATATATATATATATATATATATATATATATATATATATATATATATATATATATATGGGTTATGGCATTTTTATATTCTCAGTTTGCTGAACAAAAAATTTTGGTTTAAAAGTAGCTAAAAAATCATAGGTTTTATTATTGACTTTTTGAAAAAGCTCACCTTCCACCACTCCAATGGTCACCCCAATGATCTTATCACTAAAAAAGTATTTCTATAAAAGACCTGAATGCCAAGAGAATCAGAAATTTAAATAGGTTTTAAAAATAAAAATTAACATAAATACATCACCTGAGGGTTTTAGATATAGATTATAAATTTTATAAAGAACACTAAAAAACCAAAACTTTACTAAAATATCAGAAACTTTACAGAATAAAATTTATACTCTTCATCAATAAAATGGTGAAAGAAACTATGGCTGCAAAATTTCATATAAAAATTACTTTTGTATTTTATTTTTAATATACAAGCTGAACTATTTTGAAATAGATGAAAAGGTAGATTAAGTGCAGCATGTAAATACATCAACTGAGAGTTTTTGTTTGGGCAAGCACTCTATTAATATTTAAAAAAATTCCTTTAATTTTCAAACTTTTTCTAATCTTACATTTTACTATTTTAAATATGGACATTAGGCATGTTTGTTATGGTAAAATTAAAGTATACCAAGTAAATTTAAAATATATTATTATAAAATAATATATATATATATATATATATATATATATATATTATATATATGTATATATATATATATATATATATATTATATATATATATATATATATATATATATATATATATATATATATATATAAATGCTTTGATCAGTAGTCTGACGCCAGTTATTGAAATAGAGAACTGTATATCTGTATATTCTATAGAAGATAGAATATAAATTTTATAAAGAACACTAAAAAACTTTATCAAAATTATAAAAACATGGTGAAAAAAATTATTACAAAATGTCATGAAAAAATAACCATATAAAGTTTAGTTAAAAAATGTTGCGTTTTGTTTATATAAATAATATTTAATTTTTATTTAAAACTATTTTTATTTTTAAAACCTATTTAAATTTCTGATTCTCTTGGCATTCAGGTCTTTTATAGAAATATTTTTTTAGTGATAAGATCATTGGGGTGACCATTGGAGTGGTGGAAGGTGATGTATTTATGTTAATACTTAATTTACCTTCAGTGCACCTATCCCAAAAAAATTCAGCTTGTAGACTAAAAATAAAGTAAAAAAGAAAAAAAGTGTTAGTTGTGTTAATGAATTAAAATGATAAAAACAGTATGAAACAATTAAGAAAAAAAACAAAAAAATATTAAATAAAACTATTGTTGCATTTTGTAATTTTTTAAAAAGCAAATAAATTTTCCTCAATTATTTTGATGGTTTTTTTGTTTAAAGTACTTTAAAAAAATTGAAGATAATTTAGAGAAGGCATCTACTGTCTGAGTATAAGTGTTTATGAATCCTTTTTTTATAATTTGAATAACAGTAGATTACCTCTTGGTTGAGAACTTTTTGAACTTTTTTTATTCTTAGCTAAAACTTATTAACACATACTGTAAAATATTTAGACGTGATTTTTTCCGTGTATCTATATATATGCATATACATATGTATATGCATATATATATATATATATATATATATTTATATATGTGTGTGTGTGTGTGTATATAAATATATATATATATATATATATATATATATATATATATATATATATATATATATATATATATATATTTATATACACACACACACACACATATAAATATATATATATATGCATATACATATGTATATGCATATATATATATATATTTATATGTGTGTGTGTGTGTGTGTATATAAATATATATATATATATATATATATATATATATATATATATGTATATATATATATATATATATATATATATATATATATATATATATATATATATATATATATATATATATATATATATATATATATATATATATATATATATATATATATATATATAGGTGCATCTTATTCTAGAATAAAATTATATAAGAAATATATAAATAGATATGTGATGCATTACACATAATATCATAGTTCCTGCTATTATTATTTAGTCACGGCAGGATTGTAAAAAATATGTATATATATATATATATATATATATATATATATATATATATATATATATATGTATATATATATATCTTTGTGTATGTTTGTGTGTGTATGAATGCACAATATAATGATAAACCTTTTTTTTTTTAAAGGAACAATTTGCTTAAACTTAAACATTTATGATTCATTGGGTTCAACTGCTGCAAAAAAACGTGTACCAGAGATTGAAGACTTGGATAGCAAGACAGCAAGCATTAATGCTGAAGTTGGAGATTTAAATGGAGAAGCAAAAAAAGTAATATTTAATGCAATAAGTAAAGCAAATTTTTTAAATTTACTTTGCTTAAACCAATTTTATGAAAAAAGCTGTTTGCTTTGTTTTTTTATTTTTATTTTATTTTCCTCTTTTCAACCCCTTAAATCCATTTTTAAAAATTTATAAAAGCAATATAATTTTATGGAGTAGCAAGTTAAAGACTATACTACTATAGAAATGGGAGGTGTTTGATCTCCTGGCCAATTTTTAGCACGAAGCACTCTAATCAATTTAAATTTAGTTAAATAATAAATTTGGTTGAAAGCAATTTAATTAAATATTGAAATGTTTAATTAAAGTCTACAAAAAGTACTTAATGAAGTTAAATATTATTTTAATAATAACTATTATGTTTAATTAATTATTTTATATTATATTTAATTAACTATTATATTTAAATGATTATTTTAATAATAACTATTATAAGTATATATTTAAATTTATATATATATATATATATATATATATATATATATATATATATATATATATATATATATATTTTGTTATGAATTTTACAAAGTTCAATACAATGTTCAATTTCTCTTATTTTAAATATCTGAATTCTCTGATCCAGCATACACCCTAATCCAACACCCTAATCATCAAGCAAACCCATTTAAAAAGATCAACTATTCTTATGTTGATATTTTATCCCACCCTTTTATTTTCACCCTATTATACTCTTTTGAATTTTTCAAAAAAATATCAACATAAGAATAGTTGATCTTTTTAAATGGGTTTGCTTGATCTCAATGTCCGAAATTCTGAAGGTAGAAAATAGGGGCACTCCTGCATCCTAACTAATACCCCCTGAAAAAATTAAAGGACTTGCATAGTAGATAGCTAAGGAAATCATTAAAAAAAGAAAATTAACTTCAAAAACTTAAAAATAGTGAAATTTTTAGTTTGAATGATGACAAAGGTGATCGTTCCAGTCATCTGGATATTAGCTGTAGCTCTAATTTCCTTTCACACCATGAAACCATTTCTTTGTTTTTTAACACTTTTTTTTAGTAACTTCCAATTTAGCAGTTGTTGCTTGTTGCCTTGTTAGTGAATTAGTATTAAAAGAAAAAAATAATTGTAGTATATTACATTTACATTTACATTACATTTACATATTTGTAAGTACACATTTTGCTAACTATTAACAGACATTGCTATGTGTTTCCAGAATAATTAAAAAAGACTAGACAACACAACCTAGCTCTGAATCAGCAACAACGTTTAACACTAAACACTGCCAAACAATAACTTTTTGTGTTGTGTAACATTTTTCAACTACTTAACCTTGAATGGGATGCTAATCAGTTTTAATAAGCAAACTATTAAATGATGTTTTTTTCGAGCATACAAGATATAGTTTAGCATGAGAGAAACAATTTTTTTTAAATATAAACTAACTCTATCAAATGTTTGACCTAGACTTTTATTAATGGTCATTAGATTTGTTAATAGGATAGGAAACTGACAATGTTTTACAACCAAGTTAAATTTGATGGAACCAGCTTAGTTTGTTGAACAAATACCTATTTACTACCAGAAACACCTGCCAAAATCTCTGCATCAATATAATTATTTTGAAAAGCACAAACTTTCATCTATTGCCATTGTATAACTCAGTTTTGAGATATAAATTTCTAAGTAGCATAATTATGCAACAATTTTCATTTTTAAATAATAAGGAGGCATACCTTAAGGAGTTAAGCTGTTTAAAACCTCAACAGAAAAGTTTTTTCTTTCATTAAGGTTATCAGTCTTAATTTGATTAGAACTTAAATAAGTTTTGACCTCTCCAAGTAGACTTTCAAGCACTTCTTTATTGATTAAAAATTAATCCACATTGGATTTCTAATTGGATGGATTTGGATTGTTAATTAGGTGTTAGAAGCATAAGTTTAAAATAATCTTCTTGTTTTGCATCTTTTTAACAATTGAGTCATTTGCATTGAGGCAGTATTTCAATGCACATTTTACAAGGGTTTTCCTTTTTGACAGATATTGTTCCACTATTGTTTTGACTATTGTTTTGGCAAGTATTGCTCGACTACCAAATTTTGATAGCCATTGGCAAAACTCTTCTTCCTCATTATGTACATATATTTTTGGTTAATGCAAACTTTTGTACCTGTTACCACTGTAAAGAACGTTTTACGCATGGTTCTATAACTTCAGCTGGTTGCTCTCTTTTTACAACTTGCAGTATTTGCTAAAGTCATCATCAAAAAAAGAATGACTTTTCCTCCAAAAAGAAAGTTGTTGTTGCAAACAACTATCAACCTATCAATCGCATTTAAGATATGTTTAGGTATCATGAATGCTTTATCAAGCAAAAACAAAGTAAGTTGCCTTAAAATGTATCCATAGATTTAGGAGTTACGTTACATGTGTTGTTATCTAATGTTTGGATAGGAAGTTTGAATAAGTCATGCAATGTAGATCCATTTGTAAGAAGAGATGCTACAATGCCAGTCCATGCAGCTGTAACTGATTTAAAACCACTACATATGGTTTCAGTAATCAAATAATTGTAAGTAAATGTTATTTAACTACCAGCTGGTCTATCCATGAAAAACAATTAGGAATTTTTATTTTCTACACTTGGTTGCTCATTCAATGCAGCAAGAACATGCATTCAGTTGATTGGCATTCTCATTCGATTCGATTATCAAATGATCAAATGAACAATTTCATCAACTTTTTCTAGAATAAAATCTATGAATTCATCAATAGCAAGCAGATAATAATTATTCAGTATTTTACCTCTTTGGTTAATGATCTTTTTAACTTGATGAAGAGTAGATTGTTCAACTATTATAAGTGGGACTGAGTGGCAAATGAAATCATACAACATAAAATTTTTTTATGTTTTTAACTGATTTTCAGGTTCACAAAAGGTCTAATAATTGAAAAAAACTGTCTAATTTGTTTTGGCATGCATTAAAACTGTCTTAAGAGTATTCTGTCATTCAATATCATCGTGCAACAAGCCATTTAAAATGTATGCTTCACTAAACATTTCAAAAACAATACCATTAACAGCATGTAAATCTTCTCAAAACATGGCTTTTTTTTTTAAAGTAGCAAAAGTACCACACCATACCATCTTAAACTTGGTTTCATGAAACAATTTTTTAAAGCACTGAAAACTAATAATGTTTGCTTTCAGTATTTAGTTTAAACATTACCAGGTTTGTCATTAGAGAAAAAAAAGCTGGAATTTTTGATGGTCTACAAAATTGATACCTTATAAATGATAAAGAATTTGTTAAAACAATAGATAGCAAGGAGAAAACCAAAGGGTTGTTGTTTGTGGGTATTGCTAAAAACTATGCAGATTTAATTAATAGAATAGAATATGTACATCACCGTGCAATTATATCATAGCTCTGTTGTTAATTAACTACTTCTATATCAGGGTCACAAAACCTTATAGCTGTTATCCGATATTAGGAAAGCATTTTATATTAACTTTATCAAAATGTAAAAAATAAATATGTTTGTATAATATTAATAGAGTATAACCCTTCTGTGATTCTGTGATGTAAATTGAATATAAAACTTCATTATGTAAATAGTCATCTTGATCAGTTTCCTTAATCACTTGGAGAGGCGAGTGAAGAATAAGTAGAGAGATTTTTGTTACAAAATTAACAAAAATCTAAGAAAAATAGTTATCAAGTTGGAATATTATCAAAGGAATATCTACATATAAATAGCAACATTTTGCTTTATTTTTGGAACTCAATTTAAACCATAAGGTGAGTTGGTGTAAGGGTGTACCAAGGTGTAAGGTGTTAATCACAATAAGCAGTATAATCTAAAGCAATTCTGCTCCTTTAAAATTCCCAATTTTCAGGATTTTCAGGAAGATAAACTTATGGGATACTTGAATAATTGCCACAATGTTACAGTTGCACCAACCTAAAGACAATTTAAAAAAGTGTTTATCATAAATAATTTGTTTATTTATCAAAATGTTTGCGCAATCATGCACCTTGCATATGTATTTATATAAATATTTAGCAGCCTTTACAGACATGCTTTAATATTAATGTGGGCTTGTTATTTCTTTGATAACCAAGGATTGTAAGGTACCAGGTAAAGGTTATCTACATTTTTGTCTTTAATATTTAAAACCAAGCAGTTATTATGATGTCTACTGTGACATATATTATTATGAACTGCTACTATGGTAGCATTACATTTTTAGGATTTCTTTTGCCTCATACTCCATCTTTTATGCATGGAGAATTTGGATCCAATATACCACATGGACTATAAATTATATAAGTTTTAATGATGTCATAAAGTTTGCAATTTACATTCGGATCTAAAATTTTTGCAGATATTAAATTGTTGATATAGAACTTATTATCATTATTAAAGTAAAGTAAAGAATATCTGGCAAACCATGCTTTAGAAATTCAATAACTTGAACATGGGTTACAACTTTCCCTGATAAACCATTCTTAAAAGTATCATTAAGGCGATTATTTAGTTTGAGTTAAAATATTCATGTCAGGTGTCAGATCTATCATTTGCAGACTAACCTTAATATAAATTTTCAGTTATCTGTTGTTTTTTTTCTTTCAGTTATCACACCATTTTTGGTTTCTAGTAAAATAATAAAAAGACATGATTTACCATATTTTTTTATTGATAGCCATAGCATCTTCAAAATTTTCTTTTAAAGCTCTAGGACTTCCTAAATAAGATTCGTTCTCTTACGATTTAAAGATATTTGATTTTGAGGTTGTTTCAGTTTTAAAAAAATGTGATGTTCCATTTTTTTGGTCCATAATGTTTCATATTTTTTTCTGTAGAAAAACTAGTCTGAAATTTTTTGAAAACTAGTATGAAATTTTTTTTTCAACCCGAGCCTTATAAATAAAAAACATTTTTTTTTTTATGAGGTTATTTTATTAAATAACTTTGGAATTAAAACCAGTTCAAAATTTGATTTGAATGAAAAAATATAAAAGATGTTTAAAATACTACTGTTAAAACTTATTTAATTTGCGGTGTGAATGGAGTATAATTTTAATAATCTTTTTTAATCAAATATTTGATAATTTATAATCAAATATATATTTATTTTTAATCAAATATATATTCATTTTTAATCAAATATATAATAATTTAGTTAATAATTAATTAAGATCAATTTTGTTCTAGGTTAATAGTGAATCATCTCGTGTTGAAAACGAAGTTAGCTCAAAAACAACTTCTTCTATTGAAAAGCGAACTACTGTGCTAACCAAAGAGCAGTTGTATTACCATAAACTTGCTTATGATCCATTACCACAAGTGCGCCTTCGTAGTCAAGAAACCATGAATCTTTTGAAAAATGTTGAGCCATGGAAAGATCATAGCTTTGAAGAATTAGGTGCTAAAAGACAAGAAGCAGCAAAACCTATGATTTTTGCTACTAATTTTAAACATGAAAAAATACTTAAAGAAGGTATAAACAAACTAGTTAAGCAAATAAAAATAGTAAAAAACATTATGAATAGTTCAAGTAAAAAAATACAAGTTTTGTATTTAAGAAATGTGTATGTATATATATATGGATTATATATAAATGTATATGTATATATATGTATGGATTTTGTTTTACTATAGTAAAACCTTCAATTTTATACTTAATAATGAATTTCATGCGTTCTTTCAGAATCTCCAAATGCTTGCCAACAGCAACAAAATGTTATTTCACGATACCAAACAATGGCAGATGGTTTTTATTCAACTCTAAAGTATATCAATAATGCTCGGGATGCATATTTGAATCAGAAGAAATCATACTTAAGTCATATAAGATCCATGGATGATATGATACATAAAAATTGTAAGTTTATTTTGTTAGTTGTAAGTTGGATTGTACCAAAAGGAATTTTACTTTTAATCTTACTTTTCATTCAAGAAAGATTTTTTTAAAATTCATTTATCATACCCAGAAAGCAATAGATAGTTTGATCTAATCTTGATAACTGTCACATATAAAGTATTTTTGCAGTTCATTGTTAAAAAATATAACTTACTAGATACTTGGTACTGTCACAAAAATACTGTTTGACCAAATTTATGTATGTTTTGACAAACTAAGGCTAATGTTCTTCCAGTTGTCTGTGACAACTGGAAGAACATTAGCCTTAGTTTGTCAAAACTAAGGCTAATGTTTAACATAATTTTTTTTTTCTACCAATTTCTTACATAAATAATCGACTTTCCAACTCGCTTTTCAGACAATTGGAATCATTCATCTTCTCTACTCGGTATGTGTCTATGACTTATGTTTCTGATCTTAGTCAGTGCTCAGTTTCTCCACTTTAATTTTTAGGTGCTTCTGAACAAAGTTTGATCTCTCTTTAACTCATTCATAATCTCATTCTTCGTTGGAATTTGCTTCCTTCATCTTGCTTTCCTGATTTTATTTACTTTGCAATTTTAAGTCGTCTGTCAATCGTTATCTTGCTCTACAATCTTCATCTTTTCTCTTCCAGTTACTTCCAACTCTAATAGTGGTTGCTTGCAGCCATGTTGGAAGCAAAGATCTTAAAGATAAGAGATAAAGATTGTTTTTTTTTTCTCATAAGAAGTTTTCAGACTATTATTATTATCATCTAGAATTAAGCAAAAATAACGAATTAGTATAAAACTTTTAAAATACTACATATTACTTTATAAATTATTACATTTATCAACATATTACATTATAAATACATTACAAACATATTACATTATAAATATATTTACATTTATCAACATATTACATTATAAATACATTACAAACATATTACATTATAAATATATTTACATTTATCAACATATTACATTATAAATACATTACAAACATATTACATTATTAATATATTTACATTTATCAACATATTACATTATAAATACATTACAAACATATTACATTATAAATATATTTT
>NC_061156.1:18892608-18942608 GCF_022113875.1 Hydra vulgaris | reverse complement strand
TATCTAATACTTTCAACATATCTAATACAGCTTCTAATACTTTTTTGTTACGCCATGTTAAGCATATTTTGTTTTTAATGGTTTTTAACATCAACTGATATCTAAACCTTGCAGTAGTTACCTTTTCTTTTGCTTGTTTATATTTTAGATTCTGTCATAATGGAGGAAATAATCTAAGATAAGACAATGTTTGTAAATAATTTTTAGTTAAGTGTATGCATAAACGTGTAAAAACACATTTCTATATTTTTTCATATGCAAATGATGGGGTTGCTTAAAATTTTTAAAAACACATGCTTTACTTCAGTATTTTTTTTTTTTTTATATATAATTATGCAATTGATAGTTTATGCATAATTAGTATATTTATAACATAATATTAAATAATATTATGTGCAATAATATTATGAGTCAATAAATTCAACATCGCATATGGACAATACCCTGGATGTCGAGAAGGAAAAATAGGCTAAAAAGTAATTTTTTTATTAACCAATGCCTGAGAACTTTTCAATTTTACAACAAACAGTTAATAAAGATGTTATAAAAGTTCTATTGAATTCTGTTGGAAAAAAAACCGAATTCTTATGTCTGGTTTCAGAGTTTGTGTTTCTGCTCAAGATGTTAAACCATAAAAAAACACAGTAAGATAAAAACCTGATGTTAAAAGATAAAACTTTTTAAATACCTAAAATGAAATTTTTTTAATACTTAAAACAGAAAATAAAACTTTTTTAATTCTGGAGCTTAACTTACTAAATACTGGAGCTTAATTTACTAAATACTGGAGCTTAACTTACTAAATACTGGAACTTAACTTACTAAATACTGGAGCCTAACTTACTAAATACTGGAACTTAACTTACTAAATATTGGAGCTTTAGCGCCTCTTTTTTGAGTTTGCTGCATTCTAGTGATCAAGTTGCTAGATACAACAAGAAGTTAATAGAATAACAAAATAGAAAAACAAACAATGATTACGAAAACATGTTCATAAACAAAAATATTTATGAAAAAAGATTACTTCTTTTGACCTAATATAAATACATAATCCCTTAGCTAATGTATGTACTGGAGCTCCGCAGATGGTTTTTAAAAAATTTAAAAATCATCTCCAGTGTGGAAAACAGACAAGATAAAAACAAAATTTTATCTTGTCTGTTTTCCACACTGGAGCTTACACTGGTTGTATCATTTTACTGGTTGTATCATTATGCTGGTTGTATCATTACACTGGTTGTTATTATAATAAGTTGATGACTGTTTGTTAATTGTATTTATAGATCATTCAAAAATCAATTTAAAAAAATGGCTCAAAATAGAATAAACTATACTAATATAAATGAGATAATATCTTTTGGTAATAGTAATGGAGATAACAATATTGATCTTAGTGCCTCATCTGAAAGTATTTTAAAATGCATAATCAAGAACTGCTACTCTTGTTTAATGATTTATCAGCTCAAAATACCTTATTTTAATATTCTAAAAGCATATTTTTTAACAAAAAAAAAAAAAAGTTCTTAAATGTAAAATTCTGAGTAGTAGTTTTTATTTTATATTCTTACAATCGATCATGATCTAAACTTGTATAAATGTTTCAAAAATATGAATCATTTTATAAATAAATTTTTATTTTAGATTTTAGTAAATAGAAAATGACATTTTTTAACTTATAATAAAAAAAGGGAATTTTACAAGATTTTTTTTAATTATAATTTTTTTTATCTCTGGTTTTTATAAAATAATGACTATTTTTGAATTTTTACATAAATTCGCTCCATTTGGCCCAACATGACACACTTTTGAAAAACTTTTTTTTTATAATATTAGAGACCTGTTTGATGTATAAGGGTCTTGTAGCACCCGTAAAAATACTTTTGATTTAAAAATTTTTTAAATCCAGTATTATTTTATTATATAAAACACATTTAGGGGATGTCAGCTGATATTTTCAAAAATGTATATATGTATGTGTTTATAAAGTTATGTATGTATTAATGCATATATTCGTTTATTTAGATGTTTTTGATTCTTGCCACCGATGATCGTGTCATATCTCAAGACTTTGCTAAAACAGTTGATAGTGTAAACAGAGAGTTATCTTCCATGAAGAGATCAAACGTTCCTTGCGCAGCCTAATTGATTTTGTAGCTATTTAAGTATAGTCTAATAAAAAGTAACTGATTTTATTGATGCAGTTTTTTAAAAGAAAATTTGAAAAAAAAACATTTATATGTAACTAAATGTAATATACAATTTATTTTATATGTTTGATTAAATAAGTTACTTAAAATAAATCAATTGCAATTGAATACATATTTACAGTTTACGTCTAGTTAACTCAGACGGTATATTTTGGCTTGAACAGCATTCTTTAGAATCAAACAAAGCTACATTGTCGTTTTCACAGGTACCCTGAAGGTCACCTAAGACCTGGGTACCCATGTTTTCTGTAATAATAACAGGGTACCCATGTTTTCTGTAATAATAACAACGCAATTGGCTAGAGCAATTTTTATTGGTTTCTGATTGACTAATAATTGTTGTGTATAGGACATTGCTTCAAAAGACTTTATATGAATCGGTGAATGTTAAAATGGCGGAAGTGCAACGATGTAAACTTTTGGGAAACTAAAAAAAACAGCACTGCTTCCTCAGTAAATTTTTGTTAATGGTTTAACAATTTTTTTTTGAAGGGAATAATGTTTTTCATCTTAATAGCAAAAATATTTTTTTTTATATTTATTTTTAAAGAAACAATAAACCAATTAACACTGTGGACTTCAGCCCTTTTAACATTGAACAAATAGTTACTGCTTATTTTATTATGATTTTAATTTTGAGCTATAGAAAATAGTGTCACAAACTGCAATAAATCTTTACAAAGTGTATATTTGTGAATTGTTTATACATTTTAAGAAAAATTATAAGGAAAAAAAGGTCTATTACAGAAATTTTATCGACTATGCTTAATCATTTTCCCCAGCATCTTCTGCTTCTCCATCGTTGCTATCTATGTAGGCCACTGCAGTAGTTCATTATAAAAGTCAATATGATCATGTGGAATATACTTTCTTAAGTCATTCAATTTAGCAGACTTTATTGGAACTTTTCCGTTTGGGTAAAAAAGCTGTTCTGGCAGATTCACTTTGTTTTGAGTATTTTTACTCATCATAAAAGTATGTTTGACAATGCAATTGATAATTTCACCGGCTTTACATTGACCTATGTTGTCACATTCGTATCAAAAACGGTGAAAAATGCTTATTGCAAACTGAGTTTGTTGGTTTTTTGGTTTACCCAATGTTTCAATTGAGGTAACGTTTCTTTTAAAGTGGACTGGCCACCAACTTTTAACACCGTAAACTAAAGATGAACTCTCTACATTAACCACTAAAAACTTGTATTGATTACTACTTTTTAATATATTTTTTTAAATTTCTTATACGCTGTACACTCTGTCATGCCTTCTTAACTCTTTTTTTATAATTGAAAAGTCACGGTCACAGGGCAAAAAGCTGTGTCCTCTGATTGGAAAAAATTGATTGATCTTTTTAATCCACTTATTATCAGTAAGCGCCATAAAAAGGTTTGAAAAGCAATGGTTTTTATTTTGCATCCCACATTTATTGGCATAAAAGTTGAGTTCATCATATGTAAGGTAGACAGGTAGTGCAATAGAAAGGAGCAATAATCAACGCAATAAAATCAATAATAAACGCAATAAATCAACTTTATTTACCACGCTGTTGCACAATCAAAACGACAAAATAAGTTTACGTTTGGTCCGCTGTCAGTGTCTAAAGGTTTTGGTTTTTTGTTAAAAGGGCTGAAGTCCGGACTTCAGCCCTTTTAACAAAAAACCAAAACCTTTAGACACTGTACAGGCTAGAGAAAATTTTTGACTTACACCTTTTTAACACAAAATAATGGAGCTATCTTTTGAATATACAAATTTGCAAAAAAGTCAATTTTTCAAAATATGTAACTTCCGCCTTTTTAACACTCATCGATTCATATATTAACAGTGACATTTCTTTTTATCTTCAATGTTAGAACTAATTAGAAAATGTTAGAACTAGTTTTAAACCAAGAATTACCAAGAATTTACCAAGAAAAAAACCAAGAATTTACTTTGGTAAAGATTACAAAAGGTTTTTTAAATTAATTTGTGTACTACCACTAAATATTCTGCTTGAAAAAAAGTAACGATTTAACTTTGAATTTTTCTACACATAGTAAAACATTTCAGTAGGTAGGTCATGGTTGTCAACAAAGTAGTTTCCCAAAAGTACTTCTTGATAAAATTTTCAAAATTTTTCTTTCTTTGGACAATTGTGATCTGTCTGAAATGTTTTTTCTACGTGCAGAAAAATATACATAAGCAACATTACATAGCAACTAAATAAGTATGTAGCCCACTACATACTTATGTAGTAGCTATGAAAAAACAAAATAAACCACTACATGGCTACTAATATTAAACATATAATACAATATATTTTTATAAAATATTTGACGTTACTGTTAGTGATGTAAAAACAAAAATTGCAAAACTAAAAAAATTTGAATTAAATACATTATTTAATTTAAGCAATATCAAGTCAGAAGTTATGCGCGTTAAGTTAATTTGTAGGATATAACTACTACATAGAACTTAGGATATAACTATTACATAGAACGCTCAATAGCTTTTAAATAGCCCAATATATAGATACTATATAGCCCGTGGGGTACCCGCCTACTACATAGTTTTTATACAAAAGCTACAGCATAACCTGTTGTATACCTACTACATAATATTTTATATGGCTACTACATAACTACTATGGCCCATTCATAACTACTTTATAGCAATTATTTAAGCATGTAGTCCGCTGCATACCTATATATAAAATGTAATAATACATTATGTGTATAACAAATTTAAGCTAAATATATAACGCTAACTTTAATCATGTGAAAATGTTGCAAAAGCGAAAAAAAACAATTTAAATAGAAAAATTAATATTTTTTGATAAATTCAAAATTTGTACACGTTTTTGATGTCAAGTAAGTTGTAATGGCGTTTTTTTTTTAATTTTAAAAACATTTTTTTTTATCACCAAAACGACAATAAATCTTTAATAATTTTTATTTATTAGTTACAGCAGTAAATAATATTAATTAATTTTAAATAATAAATACTTTGTAATTTTTTTATTTGCTTAGATCACTTAGATTTATAAAGAAAGTTAACATATTATTATTTTATGCAGCATAGTTTTCGAATTTATCTCGGAAAACGAAAATGTCTACAGACAGATAACCGCTGCGCTCTTAAATAATACGAGTAAAATAACCTGCGCAATCGCAGTAAGAATTAATGGATGCTTCAAACTAAAACTAATTAGTTTATATTCTTTCTAGAACATAAATGCTACATAGCTCGCTATATAGCTACTATCTAACCCGATACAACATCCTTTAACATAACCTATTATATAGCTACTATAAAGCACACTCATAGCTACTATATGGCTACTACATAGCCTGTGTCCTAGAACATAGCTACTACATAAGTAGGTATGTTCAGTTTCATCAATTACTTAATTTTAACAATATCAAGTCAAAAATTATCCGCGCTAATTTATTTAGGGTAGCCCGCGCAATCGCGAGGAAGAATAAGTCAATGTTTTACTTTAACTGTAATTATTTTTTATTTACAATACTACTACTACATACCCGCTTTATAGCTTTTAATTATCTCGATATATAGTTACTAGATAATCCGCGAGGTACCCACCCATTACATAGCTAACAAATGCTGCAACAAAACCTTTGATATACCTATTACATAGTTACATACCTATTTTTAAAATATAATAATACAATTTGTGTTAAACAAATCTAAATAAAATATATTTTAGTGTTGTAAAAACAAAAGTTGCAAAGGAAATTGTTTAGTATATTGCAAGAATTATTCCTTTTATTGAAGAGTTAGTTGCAACAGTTGTACAACATAGAACTTTTGTATCTATATATTGTATCTATTTGTAACTATAGATGTTTGAATTGAAGTAGGTGGAAAGCTAGGTTGGAGAGATTGGGGTAGGTGGAGAGCAAGGTTATCTAATTGTTATCTTTTCAACTACTTTCAAGCCAGAGTTCCACTTAAGTGAAAAAAAAAAAATTTATTTGATAGTATGTAAAGTTTCTAAGGATTTGTATAAAAAATTTTTTGAGAACACTAATTACGTGTTTCTATTGGTAAGTAGTTACCAGTCTGCAACAAACTTTACCATAGTGTTTAATAAAGGCCATATGAAATGCATATTTATCAAGACGAGCACACTAATATTGAAGGTATATATACAGAAAACTTTGAGAAACTTTAGCAATGTGTTTTTAAATGAATATTTTGGGAAAACATTGAATTCAAACTCCTATGACATTAAAAGATTTTTACCAATTTTCAGAGATCACGGTTCAAACATTACTCTTATAGTTCATATAGTGAAGCAGCATGAAGAAGAATTTATTGGTTTAGAAGGAGTAAAGTTTGTATATTTAAAACAAAATAAAATTTTAACTGTACTTAAAAAAATATGATTTATATATATATATATATATATATATATATATATATATATATATATATATATATGTGTGTGTGTGTGTGTGTGTGTGTGTGTGTGTGTGTGTGTGTGTGTGTGTGTGTGTGTGTGTGTGTGTGTGTGTGTGTGTGTGTGAGTAGAAATTAGTAGAAAATCACTTATCAAACTATTTTCATTTAACACTGCGTTTCATCATAGAGACTCATCATATTTATTACTCTGTTTTTATTAAGAACATTGAGCACTCTATTTTGTAAAATGCATTTAAAAACTATTTGTATATATATATATATATACATATATATATGTATATATATATATATATATATATATATATATATATATATATATATATATATATATATATATATATATATATATATATATATATATATATATATATATATATATATATATAGATAGATAGATATATATATATTAAATTAATAATAAAATAAATACAATTAGATTTGAAACATAACTCAGAGTTTCACGCTTTATGCGATCATCAGACGTTACAAACAACCGTAACAACAACAAAAATTATATACCATAATATAAAATCATATATAAATTATATATAAAATTATATACAAAAATTATATTATATGTATATAATTTTTGTTGTTGTTACGGTTGTTTGTAACGTCTGATGATCGCATAAAGCGTGAAACTCTGAGTTATGTTTCAAATCTAATTGTATTTATTTTATTATTAATTTAATACATATTTGCTCTACTTTTGTATTAAGCACTGTCTACCGTGAAATTACTTTTATTATTGATATATATATATATATATATATATATATATATATATATATATATATATATATATATATATATATATATATATATATATATATACAAATAGTTTTAAATGTATTCTACAAAGTAGAGTGCTCAATGTTCTTAATATATAAAAATACTTCTATAAAATAGAGTGCTAAATGTTCTTATATATAAATATACTTGTAGCTTTTGGTTAAACCACTGTGTTCCTGTAAAACTACCTTTGAATAAAAAAAGTATAGTTGGTTGAAAAACCAAACAAATTACATACCGCTTTTTGATCAAACTAGGGTCTGGAGGTGGCTCAGAGGGCCTAATCTTTAATTAAAGTTTTGGAGGAGAGTTCTCTCAAAAGCATCCAACAAATGATTTAAATTTTGATTTATTTGAGTTTTAGAATATATATTTTGTTTTCAAAATTAAAAAAAAAAAATTGAGGGCTTATATTTAATCTCAGGTCTTAGGTGACTTTCAGGGTACCTATATTTTTTTATTTCATATACATTTGTCACCAACATATTTTTCTTAGACACAAACTATTAGAGACCGATTTTCCTCAATTAGCTAGATGTCAGAAATTTGCCAGGAAACTCAACCAAGAGGTATTTTGTGAAAGCAAACCATTGAGTACATCAAAACGTAATTTTCCGTCTGATCAAAGAGCAGGTGAACCATGATGCTTAAATGCATAATTATCTTCTAGGTATGTCTTTTTTATCTGGGGAACAACTTCTGTCTGTAGAAGCTTCAAATATTCTTTTGAATCAACTTATCGGCTCTTGAGAACAAACACTGGAGGGTACCTCTTTCTATCACTTCCACTAACACGCAGGATTATTATAGCTGCTGGATTTTTTTTTAAAGGCATATTTAATGTGGTTTAAAACATTTTCAACCTTATCAGGGCTCGAATAATTTGTTTTTCTGCTGATTTACGTCAACTGTGAATAATTTTAAATCAGAAAAAATGGTGACAAATCCTCCATGTAATTTTCGCCAGTTTAAAAGCTTTATGCATTGTTCTTTTCTGAGTTCTTTAAGATTTTCAGTTATTATTCATTTTGTTACCAAAGCCCTTGACTACAGGCTAAAGTCTTTCATGATTCTTTTCAAGGTAGAGTTCGGCTTTTCGGCCAAGGTGCGGATAGATCAAATTAGCTCTCTCTTGACTTTTTCTTTGACTGGTTGATAATTTTTTGTTGTCGTTTTTTTTCGTGCCGGAGTTTTAAATTGCTTTACAACATCTCTAAATTCATTAAAAAGATTTTTTACTAAAAAAGTAGGTAATACTACTGAAACTCGGTAGTAATCTTACCCTATTGAAGCAAGGCCAACATTGTTTGTTTTATTTGATATTCAAAACTGATGCATCATTTGTTTTTATATCTATCCATGGCTCAAAAAACAAAACAAGTATCAAAAAGTAGTTGCTGGATTACCCGGTGTCTTGCTAATATTAAAAATGATGATTTCAGTTATATATGTTCTTATATATGTTCGTAAAAAATCATTAAAAAATGAATCAAAGCCAAGTTTATAACAAATTGCTGGCTTATGAAAAATAGGAAAAATATTTTTAAAATTACAAGAAAATTTGTTTACTGAATTATTGAAAATTGCTCAGTTTTACTTTAGTATTATATCCCAACAATGTCAATGAAGAATCCACTTTTTCTTTGATTCAACCGCAATAGTCAAAAAAAGAGACAGCTTACTAGTCAACCTAATGAATATTAGCTATACAGTTATAATCATCTTTTGTGTTGACAATTTTATGAAATAATTAAAGAAGATGTTGCATTCTTGAAAAAATATTAAAACTCAGTTGATTGCTTAAAAACTCAATGAGATCGCAATTCGGTGATTAAGGAGCCTATTAGTGTACGATAATATTTTTGTGCGTTCTTTTAATAAAAGATAATTATTACATAATTGCGATACCTCCCAGCGGGCACAGGATGTCTGCTGGATATCTTGAAGACGTCCTACGGGCTTGTTACGTCTAAAGGACGTCTGTGCCCTCTGGTTATTTTGTGTTACAATAATTATACACAATCATTGTAGCACAGTTATTGTGCTGCTTTAAGCTTGATTATTTGTAAAAAAAATTTTTTTGTATTTAGACATTTTCAAATTGAGATAGAGACTTTTGACCGGTAGTGTATAATATATGATATTATATTATTTGAGCAGCTATAGCGTAGTGATTGCACACTTGCCTCCAAAGCTAGAGATCCGTGATTCAACGCTACCTCTGGGCAAGTTTTATACTATTGGTAAGGAAGGAGGCGTAAGGTTTCTTTCAAATGCTCTTCCGTAGTGCTCTGCGATAAGACCATGAGGACTTCTCGGGGCACCTAAAATAAAAATTAAAAAAATGATAAAGTATACCAACACTGAACATTTTATTAAAAATTACACGTTTATTGATGATGTTTTTTTGAATCAAAAAAGATTAACTAAGATAATTAAAGATTAAATATTTTTTAATGAAAATATGTATCCTCTTTTTGAATTTAAGAAATAAGTAACCCTAGTATAACCTCTAGGATAAAGTAATGAAGTGGTTCAAAAAAAAAAAAAAATTAAAGAAATAAACAAAAAAGCACACATCTTATCAATCTGAATTTTCATTAACAAAATTATAGCTTAACTTGTTTTGATTGTGATAAACGTAGCCTTATTTTAAAAGATCTCCTTTTTCCGTAAAAGAGTAAGCACCAACGAAGTTCGTTTAACTTCGTCACTAAAGGTTAAACTAAGTCGAATAGCAAATATATATTAAACTTCGGTATCAAGGTTTAACAAATTACTATTCGCTATTCGTTTAATGAAAACACTATTCGCCGGTGCTTAAATATCTTGCAGGAAGATATTTAAAAAAAACTCTATTAGAGTCAAAAAAACTAGCCATTGATAAAATTCGGAACTTATCAAGGAGTATATCATGTAGATATAAATAAATTTAGTATCTCAAATAAATATTCCATGAAACAATTTTCTTTTAAAAAAAATATTTTTTACCTTCTAAATTATACTTATTGAAAAATGAATAAGAGTACTTTCCTTATATGTCATTTAACTTCATAATATTCTATAGTGAATAGGATGTTATTTAGCATACATATTTTTGTTTACTGCATAAGTTGGTTTATTATTTGTCCTAAAAAAATCTTAGTATTGAAGGCTTTATTAGAACATTTTTTAGTAAAATGACGAGGTAAACGTCACTGTTGCTCAGTTAAAATTAACTGTCGATCTAGAAAAAATAAATGAAATCAGGAATCAGGATCTAGAAGAAATAGCTGATAGATAGCTAATAGCTAATTCTAGCTATAGATCAGGATAAAAAGATCAGGAGCAACAAGAGGCTAGAATTTCTCATAATACGGTATCATAATGAAGAAGTATAATTTGATCTAAACAAAGTCACGATGACAAACAGGGTTACAATAAGAAGACTTCAAAATGTTTCATAGAAACTTAATTATACAAGTCAAGAAAAAATCGCTTCATTTCTGCTCAAAAACTTGCTGAGCAAGCTGAAGATTATTATGAGAATTATGTGATCAGATAATCGGAAGTAGTTTTATAGATCAGAAATATTAAGATTGGTTTGTGCGTAATAAATCATTTTTGAGTAAGAAACACAAGAAAAGAAAATTTTAGTATGCTAAGAAGTACAAAAAACATGCTATTAAGTTTCTGGAGAAATCAAAATTCAACTTAAAATTGTTTCATGGAGCCTACAAATTAAGTCTTATTATATGAAGTCATCTGCTCAAAAACTTTGCCTATAGTTTTCCATTTTAGCAAGATAATGATCCCAACCATACTACCCTTGAAACTAAAGAACGCTTTGCTAAAACTAATGTCGAGGTCTTGGAATGACATGCACAATCACCAGACTTAATCTCAATGATTAGGAAACTTTGGACTGAAAAAATGGAGAGGTCATTTTCTAACAAAAAGAATGTCAAAATGGCGAGAAGTCTGAGATAAAATTTAACCAGAAAAAACAATATCTTTAGTTGAATAAATGACGTCTAGAGGCTGTAGTCTAAATGACGTCTAGAGGCTGTAGTCTAAGCAAAAAGAACTACAAAAAATAAGATTATTCCTTTATTATTTAATTATTTATAATGAAATCAAAAAATGTGATTGGTGGAATATATTTTTTTGACAACAAAAAATTAAGTTTTTGATCCATATTTTCATTTTTTTTTTTAGTACAAATTTTTTAAAAATTGTTTTTTCGAACAATTTTTTGAAACTGTATGAATAAATCAAAAAGTGATGAAATATCTTGTAAGAATATTTAGTGAAAAGAATTATAATAATAATAACAATAATAATAATAATAATAATAATAAATAATAATAATTAATAAAATAAATAATAACATTTATAAAAGTAAAAAATAATACAAAAATTAAATAATAATACTATATTAAGAAGCAGTGTCAGTAAATTAATTGTTAATATTAGAAAATAAAACATAAGTAAGCGAGTAAAATAAGCACCGTAAAATTGCCTAAGTTTGGTCACTTAAGCATTTGAACATTCATACTTTAGGTATAAATAAAATTTTTTTTACATAATTATGCAGACAACTTTATCGTTAATTTGTATTATAAAAATAAAATAATAAAAGTCAATACCATCTAATAAGTTTGGTTCCAATCAAAACATCTACAAGTTTAAATTCCCAAAAAACACATCCAAACACAAACAGTTCTTTTAAGGGTGTACTTGTAAGAATGCTTAAGCTCATTTTTTGCTTTTTTGTTTTTTTTCACTTTCTTTTTTTTGGGCTATAATTTAAAATCAAAAACACTAAACGACTTCTTTGTTGCATTGGTATTAGCATTTGCTTTAAGTTCTTTTGAAAATATGATGGTTTTCTACTACTTTATTCTGTACTTGATTAAAGTAGGTAGAGTTCAAAAAATCACCAATAGTTTTATAGAAAAAATTAGAAAAGTTGGCAGGTAAATACCAGTAGAGCAAACTCGACAAACTATATTTACATTTCTTACTCTCTCTGCTGAAAAAAAATTTAAAAACTTTTCTAAATCCTGTAGGACTGAAACAAGGGTAGATTATTAGTCATAGTGGACAGACCTGACTCATCTGCATTGTATATTAAAGAACCAGGAAGTATATATTTGTCCCATTGCACACTTAAAATGTTGAAAATCTTGTTTACACTTATTTTATTTAAACTCATTGCTCAATCAATGTTGCTTCTGGATTGTGTACACTAAGTTTATGTTTCTTTGTAAAATTAGCCAGCCAATCTTTTCCTGCCATCTTTGTATCCTTGTTAAACGGATGCAAAATACCATATTCCTCATCAAAATCAAAAATGAGTCCTCTACACTGTTTTTTCATTGTTGCTATGTAGCATTTTAAATCGTCCTGCTGAGCAGCGTTAAAGACTTTTCTAAAACCTCTTCCATAAATCTCATGAAGTAAAAAACGAAATTCAAACATATCAAACGAAAAAAATTTCAGTACTCTGATTTTACATATTTGAATTCAGATTTAATAACAGGGTTTAAACTAAGAGTTAGTTCAATTAATTACTAGGTTCGAATTAATAGTTTTGGTTCAAAATTTATTCTCAGATTTTAATTTTTTTTCCATCTACGACAAAGTGTAGCTTCAGGTTCGTTAAACTCATTTGCAGAACCCAAGCAGCTCATAGTTTATATTTTCTTTAGTATCTTTTTTTAGTAGAGATTATAGCTTTTTTGCTCAATTCACTCTCTTGAGATTTTTTTTTCATAGTGTCTGACCATATCCGAAATTTAATTAAATATATAATATACCATTATTAAACAATTATAACAATTGTTTAGTTATAATTGTTTTAGTTAACTAAACAAATAAACTTTAAACCAAATAAACATATATTTTAAATAAATTTATTAGCTTATTAGTAAATTGGCTATAATTAATTTTATATTTAAGAAACTCGAATTCTATTCTCTTATTCTAATTATTTCCAACTGAACTTTTACAGATAAAATTTTCGTAGTTATCTTTAATTGATCATGCAATCAAGTATTCGCGGTAGTTGCTGCCTTTTTTAAAATGTGATATAATAGTTGACTAATACTTAACTTTAAAGTTACTGTAGGACCGTAATCAAGGTTAGTTTAATAAATTACGATACACGGGGCAAGATGACAAGCTTGCCATCTTGCCCCAGACTGTTTATTTTAAAAATATTTGTTTTCCTTGCCAAAGCAATTAATTAACAATTTTTTTTTTGGTAATCGGTAGTACTTAAATTAATTACTTATAAATGTTAAAGAGAAACGAAATAGCTTACCCTATATTTCTAGCAGAGTTTATTTACGCATGGATAAAAGTTACAACGTGGCAGCTGTAAACAATCAAAGCTTCACAACTTTTGTACTCGTATTTTTGTGGACTTCTACGCGCGTATCAATAATGATTCTCAAAGTATTATTAAATAATAATAAATAAAATTTATATGAATTAAAACGCATTCATTAGATAACTATAAGCAACTAAGAAAATTAAAAATATTATAGTATTAAAAACCATTTAAGAATTTTAAGAAGCATGGGGGTACAAATATGTTGTGTAAACTTAGAGGTTAGAAAAACGTTACGATATTACTAGAGGGTAGGGGTCCAAAATTGTCACTATTAGATAATGCTATAATGATATAGTTCAATTAAACTCTTTACAGATCCTAATTTTTAAGCATAAGTACAAAAATAACTTACTACCAAACGTTTTTTCCGACATTTTTTTGTTTAAATTTTCTCAAAAGTATAATTTTCCGTTAAATACAAAACAAGACACTTAATTTCAGATTCGAAAAAATCTAAAAAAATCTAATTTTTCTTTAATGGCTCATGGTCCATCATTATGCAATCAAATGAGAAATACCAGTATAAAAAACTTAAATAAAGTCCTCGTTTATTTACCTCGTTTAAATTTCTTTTTTGACAAATTTATGAAACGTTTTCTTAGGTTTAGTATGAACATAAGGTTAATTGAATGTTTTGTACATGCACGTGCAATACGGAGAAGTTTTACTATTGGAGTCGAAGTCGCAATTTTGTTTAGCGACTCCGACGCCGACTCCGCTGGAAACTCCGCAACTTTAACTCCGACTCCGAGTTTTTATATGTTTAAGTGTTTTTATATGTTTCAAAAATATATATGTATATATTTTTTTTAAATTCTGTTTTATCAAATAACAACAAGTGTTTTGAGATTTGTAACTACATAAAAGGGCAGAATGGTCCTTGCTGCTGAACCGCAAAACATCATAAAAATGCTTTGTATTGTTTTTAATTCGCTCTGGATATTTTGTTCCAATACCTGAACAAACATTTAACAACACCAGGATCATCTGTCACATTTGTTTCATCAAAGTTAAAAATTTTTGAGGCATCTAAAATGTTTCAATTTTTAAATATTCAATGAATGTTGCAAATTATTAAAACATTTATTAATTGAAGCTATATATACTTTTGCACAAACACTTTTCATATTTTGACATAATCGTTGACAAACATTGATTTTGTGACGCCAAAATTCAATTGACCATTCATGTAAAGGAGTATTGTTTTAAAAATAGTGTACATTTCTTCCACTGATATTTATAATTTCTCTATCATATTTATATTCATAAAAATATATTTAATATATTTTTATGAATCTAAATATAATAGAAAAACTATAACAACAGTAGAGACGAATATAATTAAAACATTACATTACTTGAATTATTACTAAAACATTGTTGTACTTGTTTTAACATCAAAAATGATAGAACAAGTTTATCAAAATGCATCAAATGTAATTAATTGAGGTTAAGCCAGTATTTTGCATTTAAATAATTAAATCTAAATAAAATTTATTCATTGCATTTTGTCCTTAAGTCCCCCTAAAGTAATTATATAATTTAAAATGTCTTTATAATTTTTTTGGATTGGTCAATTGTCAAAAAAATGCTTAAATTCATGCCATGAAATATTTAACATAAATATTAATATCTTTAAAAAAATGTAAATGTTCAAATTTTATCCAAAGAGAGATAAAACTTACCAATGAAACAAAAAAAAATGCATATAAAGTTTTTAACTTCCTATTAGAATAGTCCACTGCTTAGAATGCTTTTCATTTTGTAAGTTGTTCTGTTAAGTAAAATTTGTCTCCATTTAAAAAATTCTACTATCCAAAAAAAAAAAAAAAGAAGACGGAAGAAGACGCTATAAAAGGTTTCCTCAAAGTTTTTGTCCAAAGTATATACTTTCTAAAGTAAACTCTTTATACGGTATTGAATAATAAAAACAAAATTTAATAATTCCCATTAATCTTATCATTTAGCGAGAAAAGTGTTTTTGAAAAATTACCTAACTACTTTTCACAACTTTATACTAATTGCTCCCATGTATAAATTATATACATTACTATTACTTTTTAAGTTTGAGAATATTGCTTTTTAGTTGTTATAGCTAGCCCAGATAACTTGCAACATTCTTGAATTAAAAGCAACTTTAAACAAGAACTGACTTGGATGGCCTTTAGTATTGTATACAGAGTATCACAAAATGCAAATAATTTAGATTTTCTGTCCCGAGAAAAACCTTTTAAGGTATTAAATTTTGGTAGTACACAAATAGGCGGTCAAAATGGTATGTATCCCAAAATCAGATATTATGTCCTTGAGAAAAAAAAGTTGATTTTCAGTTTGTAATGAAAATCAATATTTTCAAGTTTGATTTTTTTTTAACTTTGAGCTTAAAACTTGTTTTTAAAGACATTTTCGCGATTTTATATTTGTTTTTAGAAGTTTTGCTTTGAATTTAGGTTTTATTAAAATAAATCACAGTAAAACACAAATTAGTAACAATACAGGTTTAACCTTTCAAAGTTAACTTAGTATAATTATTCTCGCAAAATGCCAAACAAAGCAACGAATATTGATGAATGCAGTAATTTTGTATATTTTTTGTGCTTACAAAAAGCCAACAGAGAGATGACTGTTTTTTCATTTGAGCGTTTACAAAAACTTTTTGCTAACCATATTGATTTCAACAACCCTCGAGTGGCGACTAGAATATGTAAAAAAGTGCCACATAGCTCTTGGAAGAAGAGATTCAGGTGAAGATGCTCCTCTACACCCTTTTCCTGACTATTGAACAGTAAATATTCCTCCAACTATAAGAGAGTAAACATGCGACTACTTAATTTGTTGCATTGGAAAGACAAAAGTCAATAATCCTCTACCAGTTTGCTCTGCCCAAATAGTTCAACCAAAAAGAACAATCAACAGTTGAGAAACGATGTTCAACATGATTTTCTATTGTTAGTAGAGGTTTTCCATAGTTACACAAAACAAACACTTAGACAGAATTTGTTGAATGTTGCCACAAGAGAAAACGTTACTTCGGAAAAAGTAACTGACTTTGTGATTTCAAATAAGACTCCTTTGTATTTGTATTTGTATATATTTCGTCAATAAACAAATAGTTTTACAATGTACTCGTAAAAAAATATATATATTCTTTAAATTCTGATAGGAGCCAGCAGCGTAGCGAAATAATTTACTTTACTTACACGTTTAAATTTATAAAATATATAAATATAAAATTAGTTCTTACATATTTAAGAGTTAAAAATATACATATATATTAGTAAATATATAACAAGATAAATAAATACATAACAAAAAGAGTTAAAAGTACAAAAAAATGTTTTATTGATTAGATTTAAAAAATGTTGTTTCACAGTTTTTTTAAAAGCTTTAATTGTGGTTATAGATTTTATGTCATTATTCAGGATCGAGCTCCACAGAAAAATAATTGAGTAGTCCGATTTTTTAAATGTTGTTGACGGAGTGTAAAAATTGTTAATAGTATGTCTTGCTAAGTATCAGTGATTAATTAAGAAGAAATGTGGCTAAAAATATGACGGAAGCATGTTATTGTGAAGTTTAAACATTAGGGTGTCCCAAAAAAAAAAAAAAAAAGCTCTCTACTATTTCCCATTCTATGTGACCTAAATAAGTACTAAAAAAATTAATAGAAAAAACATTAATAGAAAACACATTTTAGAAAATTAAAACGAAACAATTAGATGGGTATAAATCATTTCCAATTGTTTTCTACTATTTAACTTGATAGATTATATTTGTAAATATGAAAATACAAAAAAAATACATGAAAACTAATATTTATTAGCAAATTTAAGATTTCATTGCGGTGAAATATTTCTCAAAAAATACAACTTTTTGAACAGTTCCCAAGCTCCTTTTTAGTCATAGTCTTAGTCAAGTTTTTTCTAGACTTTTTAACTACAAAAAGTACATTTTGAAGATGATCTTCATCTCTAGTAGCTGAAATAAAATCTTTAATGAGCTTAATGTTTGTTTCTGCACCATCATTTACAACAGATATATTTTTGATCCATGCAATAAAATCTAGCAACTGAGGATGGTTAAAAACATCTATAGTATTAAGACTATCATTAAGCCATTCTTTTATACTTGCTCTTGATATTTTAAAATGTTTGAAGAGAAGGTTGCTTTGCTCGGAAATCAACTCAGGTAGCTCTGTGGTCTCTCCAATTTGTACATTTGATGGTTTACAACGCTGAAATTTATTTGGCTCTTCAAACTCAATCAGAGCTAACAGCATTCTTAGCTTTGTTTCAGAAGGAACTTCTTTATACCCAAAGGAAAAAACACAGAGTTGCGGAGTTAAGTACCACGTATGGCGTCCCATGCTGCAAAGCATTTCCAATATTCTTACTAACTTTTCTCAATGCATAGGCTGTCTGGATAGCTTTCAAATCATTGTAGGGAGCCAGAAATCCTAAAAAACTTTTTAAAAACCATGGAACATAGCAAATTGCAATGAACAAACTTGGATCCTTCAACTGCAGCATTTCTTTTTCTGTCAAGATATTACTGATATCTTTAGTCATATAAAGAGTAGATCGCATCTGCTAAAAACCTTGCCTCATGGCAGGCGCCAGGTTGATGGAACTTAAAATCTTGTACTTTCACTCCAAGGAAGAAGGAGGCAAGCTTACAAACTATACCATAATCATTCCTTGAAAACACTATATCAGTAGTTGCATTAGTCAAATATGTCTTAGCTTCCTCTGCAACAGTGCGAAGAACAGAGCCAATCTTCAGATCATCTCTTTTCCAGTCCAATTTACATAAATTTTTCACTTCACTCAATTTCTCACAGATTTCAGGCCACTTGTTCTTTAGCTTGACATAAAGAGCTCTTCTTGGACCTTTAGTTTTCTCACCAGTAAGGGCAGCCATATAGTGAGATACATGTACTTCATATATGTGTCTCCTACACATTATCCACAAAATTGGTAATTTCAAAATATCTGTAAGAATTTGGACTGCTCCATTTACTCTGTCTGTATTGCTTGCAGTTGTATCACAGCATATACCAATGATCTGCTCTTTACATCCGTAATATTCTAAAAGATTGTGCACTTGTTCTGCTTGGTCAACTCCCTTTGAAGAGGACATTGAACAACACCTAAAAGATGGTCTTCCATGGTATCGTCATCCGGGGAACTCACTGAGACTGCAAGTCGCTCAATTTTTTGAATAATGTTAAGCCAAGTGGTAATTTGTTCCAACAGTTTGGTATCAAAATGAAGAATAAGCCGTCGGCCTTTAAGATGATTAGATATTGAAATCCACTCCGAGTCTCCTTCAAGTTGTACATATTTGAACTTTTTTCTATGAAGTGTGCTTCGTGAAATCGGTATATCATTAACTTCTATACCTCCAGCTTTAAATACTTCACTTAAAATTGCCAGATGAGGTCGTACACCAACATTGAACCTTGTTGCTGGAATAGCAGTACATTCAATGAGCTTTTCAACATTCACTGCTAGATTTATACTATCTCCAGAATTGTACCGAGGTATCATTTTATAATATTTTTCTACCTATTTATAATTATATACTTTTCAATAAAACAGCTTTAGCTTGTGAAAATTACAACTATGTTATTAAAATAATACTATATCTGAGTTTCCGACCGTTACCCATGAAATCATTTTCCTCGCTGATTTCAGAGTCCTCGTTTGACTTTTCTTCCTCATTGCTGAATTGAATCTCTTCTGTCATGGAGTCATGTGACAACAAAACATCATTGATATCTTTTAAGTTTTTCTGTCTCTCTAATTCTTTCTCTCTCAACTTATCTAGCTTGTTCTTTCTCCTGTTTGCATCCAGTACTCTTCTACTGTAGTCTTCATCGACTTTTGTTTCCAAATATCCTTTTCTATGTAACTTCTAGTCTTCATAAAAACTAAGAAATATTTAAATCTATTAAGCCATTTATAAATAAATTAAAAATTGTTCTTGTTTTTCTTGGAAGATGACCAAACCATGTAAAGAGTTAAACGTAAATATTTTAAAGGAAATAATATGCTATTACTGAAGTTACTTTTAATTGGAAAAAAAATCTCACTACTAAAAAAAGTGTTATTTAATGAACTTACTTTATATCTTCCAGCTTGGCATCATCTGTTCTCAATCTATCAGCAAGAATATCTTTTTTAAAATTCTTAGTCGAGATGTCAAGAAGCTGATAGGATTCTGTGAGAAAATCTTTCTCTAACTTTGATTGCTTATCAAGACTGCTGTTCCAGTTTAGAAAAGACAATTTAATCAATTTCTTGTATTTTAAATTAAGTTTAATGATTTTGGTCTTTATATTGTACCCGCAAATCACAAATTTCTTGCCAAACCCAGCATTATCCCAAAATTTTTTAATCCTAGATACCAAGCAAGAATTATCAGGATCTGTACAAACACCATTTTCACAAACAAGACCCTTGGATTTCGATTTCAATTTGCAACCAACATTAGTAGAAGTGGGTTTGTATTTAACTTGTGACTCGCGAAGGATAAATTGATAGTATCTAAGAATATCACCATTAGATGGAAGCTGTCTCTGAGGTAACTCAGTGGGTACTTTAATAGGTAAATATACCTCAACCTTTCTGTATTTTTCCGTTTTTTCTTATTCTGTCCTATCATCTTCTTTTTTTTACATGAATTTCGAAATAATCAGTTTTTTAACTAAATTTTTACTAAATGTTACACTTGCATCAAAAATCTATTAAGTCGTTATTCCCTCTCGTATAATATTTTATCTAAGTTTACTGTTACGGCGTTTATAACCGTTTACACGAGAATTTCTTTGTGCACAAATTAGAATTCCGTCGTGCACAAATAATTCCATTTAGAAATTTTTTCCTTCAAAAAAAATTTCTAAATGGAGTTATTTGTGAACCAATCCATGGGGAATTATACCAACTAATAATATTGTCCAGAGGGAAAAATATCAATCGCTAACAATGTTCATAGGGAATGATCCTATTCTTTAATAATATCCTATGGGAAATATTTGTGTACTAATTATTACATCATATTAAAACATACTGAAATACTAGATAGCGCTGTTTTTTAGTAAATACACATGTGTACAAAACCGTAAAACTCAGAATTTACATCTATCACTTCTAGTCATTAAAAAGTTAAAAAAACATATATTTTGGTAGCTATTTAGGACCTATAGAATGGGGATCAGTTGAGAGCACATTGAAATTTTAAAAAAAGTGTGTTTTTGGGACACCCTATTAAACATACACAATAAATTTTGATAAATATTTAGTTCATATACATTTAAAGCATTAAATTCTTTTAGTAAAGGCTTGGCGCATGCATATCTATTTGCATTAAAAATACCATGCAATTTTTGAATCACATCTAAGATGTGATCCAAAAATTGCATGGTATATATTAAGTAGAGTTTCATAATTGACATAGTGGCGAAGTTGGCTAGCTTCCCATTTGACCTACACAATTTTTCTGCTAAGCTTTTAAGATGAGAGAAAAAAGATAGATCTGAGTCAATTTGGATTCCAAGATATTTTAATGAAACTATTAGAAAGATTTTTTGTCCACTTAATCTAAAGTTTAGGTTTTTATATATTTTAGATTGATTTAATTTGAAAATAATGAGTTCAGTTTTGTTGGTATTAAGATTTAGTTTGTTAGAGCGCAGCCATTGAAGAAGGTTAGATAAATCATGAATAATATGTTTGTTAATTTTTAATGATTTGTTTGTTATGAGTAAGTTGGTATTGTCAGCAAAATGGTATGCCGTTGAAAATTTTAGAGAGATATTAAGATCATTTATAAAAATAAGGAAAAGCAATGTTCCTAATACAGAACCTTGGGGTACACCCGTGGAGCATTTTATTGGAAAAGATTTGGCATCATTGATGGAGACAAATTGCAATCTATTAAAAAGATATGATGAAAACTATTGCAGAGTATTACCTCGAACACCGTTGTGTTCTAATTTACTTAAGAGGATAGAGTGGTCAACAGAATCAAAGGCTTTCTCTAAGTCAAAAAACACTCCACATGCAAAAAGTTTATTGTCAAGAGCATTTCTAATAGTTTCAGTTATTTTAATAAGTGCATGAGTTGTGGAGTGTTTGTTACGAAATCCATACTGATGTTTGTAAAGACATTGGCTTTTGTCAAGAAAGCTATAAAGTCTGTTGTACATGGCTTTTTCTTATATTTTACTAATGTTAGATAGAAGAGAAATTGGTCGATAATTTCTGTGGTCCATTAGAGAACCCTTTTTATGGATAGGAATAACTTTGGCTATTTTAAAAACATCTGGAAAAAGACCTTTATTAAAAGAATTATTCAATATGGTACAAAGGGGCTTGCAAATAACATGAGAAGTAAGTTTAAGAAGATGTGTGGGGATACTATTTGTTCCTAAACTTTTACCATTTTGTAAACTATTTTTTATTAAATCAGACACTTCATTTTCAGCCACTGGATTAAGAAAGAAAGAATTAGAATTAGCATTTTTTAAATAGTCAGAAAAGTTACTTTTAGAAGAAATCATTTTACTTTTGGGTGGGTGTTGTATTGTTTCATAGTATTTGTTAAAAATGTTAGCAACAGCCATACTGTCTGAGATAGTGTTACCATTAGACTTGAGAATGTAAGGTTTAATTGGTGTAGAGGGTTTGATGATATTAATTTCTTTTATCTCTTTCCATGTATTTTTTGTAATGTTGAGGTTTTTTGTTAAAGAAGGAGATGTAGTATGACTTTTTGGAAATTCTTAATAAATTGCTATTTTATTCCTGTACAATTTAAATTTATCGAATTTTTGTTGGAATTTTTAGATTTTATATACTATTTGTAGAGCTTATTTTTAACTCCAATTGAATTCAGAACTCAATTGGTGATCCAAGGTTTAGATATGAGTTTAACTTGGTTTTTTGTCAGTTTTTTGTACGGGGCATGACGATCAAGAATTGTGTTGAATGTTTTAAAAAAGAAGTTCATTGATTCATTGACATCATCACTATTTTTGATATAAAACTTCCAGTCAATATTAGAAATATCCTGAACAAATTCATTTTCATTGAAATTCTTAAATGATTGTTTAGCTGTTATGGATTTATTTCTTTTGAAAGGAGTAGTAGGAATGCGAACAAACTGTGCCATGTAATCTGAAATTGATGTTGTTACGTTACCAGAAATAAGATTAGGAATTTGAAAATTTTAAATTTTAAATCATTGATGTTATCAATAATTGTTTTAGATTTACAGGTTACTCGCATTAACATAACCTGTTTATGTTCAGAACTAAGTTTTTCAAGTAAAGGATTAAAATAATCAGAAATAAATTCCTTTGAGTTTATTGAAGGATACCGGTATATGCAGCCAACAATGATATTTTTCTTAAAAGAATTGATGATTTTAATAAAGATAGATTCTAGGTATTTTGGGGGCATGTACTATAAAATATCTTATGATATTGTAGTTTAGATTGGATTGTAAGTATAGAAGAGCACCGCCTTTTTTAGCTTCAGTAGACCATTGTTCAATGTTATAACCATTTATAGTAATGTCAGTTATATTGGGATTGTTAATGTACAATTTAGATTCCGAATTCCAAACACTGTTGGAAGAATAGTAAGTGAACTTATGAGACTGCGAAGTTCATCAATATGAAAATGCAAAAAACCAATGTTTAGATAAAGATACAATTCAGAATTTGATTTTATAGTTTTATTGAGATCAAGAATATCTGCAGTTGGAATAAGAATTAAAGATTTTATTTATAGCCTTAAAAAAGTTTTTGAATTGTAATGGACTTTCTAAAGAATTTAAGGTACTAGTTGATAGAGTTTGACATGATGTAGTTAAAGAAAATTCTAAGTCCGAAAGTGTGCAAAATGGCATATTCTTAATTATGCAGTCACTACAATACCAGTCAGAAGAGTCTTTGACAAGAAGGTTATACGAAAATTTGTTGGTTGAATTGCACTTAGCATGAACCCAAGAAGAACAACAATCACATAAAATGCCTCTTTGATGATTGACAAATGCTTTATTGCAGAACTTACAATGGTACTTAATTTCGATGTAAAAATATAAGTTAAAAACAAAGCAATAATATATAAAGTATGGCATAAATTAATAATAAATAAATATAGTATAATTTAAAAATAAAGGATATAATAATTAAATAGTAATCATAAAAAATATATAGTATTAAGAATTTTTTAATTGTTAATTTAGTAATAAATAGCAGATAATATATGTAAAATAAATAAATAACATTAAAAGATACAACAACTAAAAAAAAACATCTAACAAAAAATTATTATCTATATTAACGAAAAATAATATAATACAAGAAAAATAATAATATAATAAAAAAATATTAATTAAATAATAATAATATGATTCAAGAAAAATGGTAATAATAAAATTAGAAACACAAAAAATTATAATATATTATTACAAGTTAAACCGTTAAAAAATAAGTTTAAAACAACCAATCTTCTTATTCTTTCTTTGTAATTTTGTTTATTTTCCCTTCTTCTTTTCTTCTTTTGTTTCTTTTTATTGGTTAACTTTTTTCTTTATTTCTTTTTTTTTTTTTTTTTTTTTTTTTTTGTAATTAATTCTAAGTTTTGTTTATCTTTTTGTTAATTTTTTCTTTGGATTTAATTGTTTGGATTTAATTGGAATTTATTATTTTTATTAAAAATTGATAAATAAAATGAAAAATATTTATAAAAAAAATGAAATAACTAAAAAAATTGAAAAAGTGGATAAAATAATATAAATTATATTACAAAATATATTACAAGAGCTGTGCATGTGAATAATTTATTAGTTAGCCTAGAAATTAATGTTTATGTTAGTTATTAATTAAGTTTGTAGCGAGCTTTGTCATTTTTTGATAAAAATTTATTCTTGTGGCGGCATTTTGATATAATTTCGGATCGTTTATTTAGAAGTTCAACAGGAAATAATTGCGAATTTTTCATATAGACATGGTGGGCACCTTTTGGAAATATTTGAGTAGGGCACCTTTTGAAAATATTTGAGTATTACGCTCCTAATATTTGTTACTTGAGTACTCTATATTCGTATATTAAAAAATGGATAACATCAAGTTCGCTTATTCTCTTAAAAACATACCCACAACGGGAAAAACAAAATATAATATCAAATTAGTAGAAAAAATAGAAAGTTTCATAAAAAGAATTCGTTGAAAAACTTTTTTCTTTTTAAAAAACGAACAAAATAATGAATTAAACGAAAACTACGGTTTCAAATCAAAACTAACACCCCCTCAATGTACCGAGCTTAACGAATTTGAAAATGACCTTCTAAATTTAGTAAAATCAATCAAGTTTAAAAACACAAACGATCAATTTCAAATAAAAATAAAAAAAGATATTCTTAAAATTGTAACCAGCAAAGAAGTTCTTGTGTTTGCTGATAAAACCAATAACCTATACAAAATGTCCGCTGAAAGTCATGATAAACTAATGAACGAAAATGTTACAAAAGCCTACAAAAAAGCACCCAATAATTTAGAAAAATCAGTCAACTTAGAAGCCAACCAAATAGCCTTAAAACTAAATTTGAGTAACCGAATAGAATACCTAACAAAATCTCCAGCCTTTATTACTCTAAAAGACCATAAAGAAAACTTAAAATCAAAACCAACATGCCGTCTCATTAACCCGCAAAAAGTGAAATTGGAATAATAAGCAAAAAAAATTAAAGATACCACAAACACAAGCTTAAGAAATAACCTAAAAGTAAACCAATGGAAAAACACCACCGATGTTATCAATTGGTTTAACAACATCCTAGACAAAAACAATTGCTTCTTCATTCAGTTCGATATAAATGAATTTTACCCATCAATAACTACCGAAATATTTAACAAAGCCGTTTCTTTTGCAAAACAACACACATCCATAACAGACGACCAACTTAGAATAATAAAACACAGCGTGGATAAAGAAACTGAACCATGAAAGTTTCGATGTAACAATGGGCAGCTTTGATGGCGCCGAAATTTGCGATATCGTAGGAATCTACATACTTTATGAGTTATCCGATATTATTAAAAAAACCGACATAGGGTTATACCGTGATGACGGTCTGTTAGTAATACGTAGTTCTAACGGCCAAGAAACTGAGCGTACTCGAAAAAACATAATCAAAAAGTTTAAAGATATAGGATTTCAAATAGACATAAAAATAAATCTTAAATCAGTTGACTTCTTCGATATAACTTTTAATTTATCCCAAAACACCTACAAACCATTCAAAAAACCTAACGACAATCTTCAATACGTTCATACATCTTCAAACCGCCCACCACAAGTCCTTAAACAATTACCTACTTCAATATGCAAAAGACTTTCCCAAAATTCCTCAAACGAAGTTAAATTTAACCAATCAAAAACAAGTAAGAACAAGCACTAAAAAATTGCGGGTATGAAAACAACTCCCTAAAATATAATAATAATCTAAATCCACCCCAAAAAAATCGTAAACGAAATATAATATGGTTCAACCCCCCATTTAACAAAAACGCCTCCACTAACGTCGCCAAAATATTTTTGAAATTACTCGACAAAAATATTCCAAAAACCCACAAGTTACACAAAGCCTTTAACGGAAACACTGTAAAAGTAAGCTACAGTTGGACTGAAAATATCGAAAAAATTATTAAAAACCATTACAAAAAAAATACAAATACAAACTTAATTAACAACTAAAATAAACACTAATTTCTAGGCTAACTAATAAATTATTCACATACACAGCTCTTCTAATATATTTTGTATTATAATTTATATTATTTTATCCACTTTTTCATTTTTTTTAGTTAATTTTTTAGTTATTTCATTTTTTTTATGAATATTTTTCATTTTATTTATCAATTTTTAATAAAAATAATACACATTATTATTAAATCCTATAAATTTTTTTAAACAAATAATAAAAGATACAATAATATATATATATATATATATATATATATATATATATATATATATATATATATATATATATATATATATATATATATGTATATATATATATATATGTATATATATATATATATGTATATACATATACATATATATATATATATATATATATATATATATATATATATATATATATATATATATATATATATATATATATATATATATATATATATATATATATATATATATATATATATATATATATATATATATACCTCTTATACAATAATATAAAAGTAGAGATGTTTTATTTTGAAATAATATTGATAAGTTCTTATTACAAACTTGCTTCTTCAAATGGAAAATTTTGTTTTGATGAAGTTGTTTTTATTACAATAAATGCCATAATTCACCTTCATATGGTTAAATTTCTTGACTTCAATACTTTTCAAATAGAGTATAAATATTCTTTTTTATGTAAGTTAATCTTACTTTCTAAGTTTTTTCTAAATCTTCTCAAAGTATTAAAAGGTTTAAGAAGTATGTTTTAATAGAATTAAGTAATGAAAAATATTGATGTACTCATAATCAAAATTTAGCCTTCTCAAAATTTTGGTTAAAAACCAACTTCTTCCGAGTTCGTAGATTCACATGGAACGTGTTAGCTAATTCTGTAATGCACCAGCAAAAACTATCATTTTGCAAAAATTTAAATGATACAACTGCATAAGAACTTAGTATTGAGTAATCTTCACAGAACAGGGACACGAGAAACATATTTACAAATCTTTTCGCATTTACAATTTAGCTTTAAACGCAAGATCATCTAGTAATTAACAGATTACAAAACGTTGTAGAACTGTAAACTTTTTTTTTAATTTTTTTTTTTAATTTTTATGGAAAACTCGGGTAATTTTACTTCAATAAGTATAACTTTTTACAATTAACTAATCAATCAAGGCTACAACCCAACTAACAAAAACACACATTTGACACATAGCTAACTCTTTTTTCATAGTTTTATTATCTTTTCTTTATAACTCTTTTTTCATTAATTAATTTAATTTTCATCACTTAATTTTGTTTACTTAAATCAATTTTTTGTTCAATTAGTATAACACAAAAAAGTGCTGCAATCAGCAATTTTTTTAATGCTATAATCCACCTTTATATGGTATCAGTCAGTATTTATTTTTAACCGTACAGAAAATTACTGTTTAGTAGACAAACACATATATTTCATTTCTTTAGTTAAATTTTAAAATAGAATAACAATATCATCTGTTAATTAATATTATTCAACTGTCATTTTTTAATTTATATATAAGTAAATGTGTCCTGCCTAACTTTTTCTAAATTTTCACAAAGTGTTTAATGTTTTAAGGATGATATTTAATTAGAGTTATGCTACAAAAATATATACCAGTCTCCCTAAAGTTAAGTTTCAAACAAAACATGAAAACAAAATCTCCTCAGAGTTTATATATTCACATGCCATGTTAATAAATTAACTCTGACGAGATTCTGTTTTAACATTGATTTTGTGAAGACTGGTATATAGTTTTAGTGCATAACTCTAGTAAGACATATTCCTTAAACACTTTGTGAACATTTTTATCTGCCATTTGTAGTCTGGTACAACTGCATATAAACTTTGTATTTGATTATGCTTCAAGGCCACGGACGTTTACATTTTACGAGAAATACATTTATTGATCTTTTCGAATTTAATTTAATGTCTGCATTTTTTTCCATTTCTATAAATTAACAACGGATATATCTGTTGTTTAAACAATTTTATCAATAAAATCTCCATCATCAAGATAAACTTTATTGAAATTTTGAGATTTTTACGAATGAAAATTTTCTTGTACAAATACATTTTTAAGCCTTTTAAATGCTCTGAAGAGAAATGTGTTAATGATAATACAAAACTGTATTGATAAACTTAGTTTATCATTACTTTGAAATTTACTTTGAAATTATGCTTGTTTTGATTTCTATTATTTTTTTCACCAAAAGTGCATTTGTCCCTTTTTCAAAATCAGCGAATCAGATAGCTCATATTTCTGCCTACTCTGAACCAGTATAGGGTTTTAAAATATGCTTCCGGCTGAAGCACTTTTACGACCACAAGAGCAAATCGCTTTTTGATCTTATAAAGATGTCAAAACTAATTTTCAAATGGTAAATAAAAAAAGAAAAAGAAATAAAAAAGAAATGAATGGTTTACATATAACAAATTATATTTGAAAACTACGTTCTCAAAGATTTTATAAATCGAATAAAGCAAAAAAGCATTCTTCTTGTACTGTTAATAACTAATATTTAAAGGTAAACATTTGTGAGTTTTTTGGGAATTAATTTTGACGTGAATTTATCACTGAATCCTGATATATACCCATTTATAAAAAAAATATTACTATTTTATATAGAGTTAAGGTACGCCCAAATAACAATTCTTTAAAAATTCTGTTCTTATTATTTATACAAAACTACTTAAACTATAGCAACATAGTTTGGGTAAGCACGAATCATACTAAACTAAGCAAACTATACAGAGAAAAAAAACATACTTGCAGAATTATGTTTAAAGTCAATAAAATAGTGAACCTAGCGCTCAAAAAATATTTTTTTGCTTTTAAAATTTTAAACTAATTATTTATTTTGTTTTTATACAGTTCATGTATAAAACAAAATATGGACTTCTATAATTTTTGATTCTTATTTTACTGAAATTACCCATTATTATCCTCGAGTCGATTTTTAGAAAACAACTTTCATGTTCCTAAATCTCACTCTATTTAAATGTTCGCAAATAAAACTAAATGTAAACGATACCTCTTACTGACAAATTTGATGCATTAAATTTCAAATGTTGAATTCAAAAATTAAAAATTAAATCTTTTTCACAAAACACATTTTTAAAATTTATAACATTATCTATTTGTATTTTTATATCTTTAATTAATAAAGTTATTGTAAAAGATGTCAAATGTTAAAAATTGTTATTGTTATATTTTATATCTACGATTATATTTTATAACTACGATAAATGCAATTTAAAATAAACAGTCCTTGGCTATAAGACTTAACTATCTTCTTCTTGTTTCGGCAATAATTTTTTTTATATATGTGTGTTGATTGTGTTTATTATTTGATGGCGAAATAAAGCTTTAAAAAAATCAATCTAAAAATGTTAAAACTATGTTAAAATGTTATTATATAAGCAGCCTTGCCACAGTGGTTAAAAATCTTGTTCAGAACTAAGATCTTTGAATTTTGATGCCAGTTCTGTCCTAATAAGCGACATTGGTAAGAAAAGAGGCGTGAACTGGTTAAATGGTGTTCTATGTTGAGACCGTTAGGTCTTCTTGGAACTCCTCAATAATTAAAAAAATAAAAAATTAAATTTACATGTATATTAAACGAATCAAAATTTAATAATGGCAATGATCACTAAAATAGCAATGATCCCTAAAAATAGTGTTTTTAGGGTAATTAAATGTAAGTAAAAGATGATTACTTTTTTGAAAAACAAGTAACAAAATTCTGCTTTTGACTAAAGCTTCATTGATAATTTATATAGGTTCGTTCAAACTAATAAAAACTTAAAAATATAAAAAAAAAAGAAATTTTAAAAAATTTCGTGACTCTTATCTAAGATCAACATTTTTTATATCCCAACAAATGTTCTATAAAGGAGTTTTAATGGACGCATGAGTAGTTTGAGTAGTTTTGCTCATCGAATACTTATTTATAGCAGATTTATAGCGTTATAAAGCAGATACCTTAAATGGTCCACTAAATAACCGATAAGCAAAACTCTTGTTAACCGCTAGAATTGCCTCTCTAGGTCCATTGCATATCCACTAAAACAATGTTTGCTGGTATATTATTCATTTTTTATATAGGAGCCAAATTCTTAATGGCGAATAAATTTTTTTAGGGGACACTCTAGTCAGCATGAAATAAAAAAAGGATATATATATATATATATATATATATATATATATATATATATATATTGCATCTTACCAGTGCTTGTTTCCAAATATAATATCTATGCTTTTTAGAGTAAAAATTTTGATGTAATCATATATTTATATGTAACAAATTCCTATTTTTAAATAGATATTAATGTCATAGTTTTGCATATTCAAAAGTAAATAACAGTAATTTGTTTTTTTCATCATTCGTCCAGTTTCAAATTGCGCTTTTATAATTTGAATATATTATAAATATAATAAAATAATGTTTAATATATTTGTAATGATGTGATACTATAAGTTAACTAAGTTTTCTTACTTATAGTTTTATTCGTGCAATACAGTAACAAATTTGTTTAATTTACGAATCTGTTATAAAATTAGAATAAAGATACATAAACAATATTTTTGCTAACAGTAGCAACTTTTTTATATCCGGAAAAACTATAAACGAACATTGCGACAGGGCCAGCGACACGGATTGTGAAATAGAGGAGCCCAGTCGTCAATTTCTAAAAAGAAGTCCTTTGTTTCTAGAAATTTATAAAAAAAGAAAAAAAGAAGTGGAATGACCGGGTGTCGACGGCTCAGTGCGAAGAGTTTCTAAATAGTTTAGGGCAAACAAACTCTCTATTAACCCAAGTAAAAGAAAGTTTTTTTATTTCATTCTTTCTATAAAAAAAAAACAAGTTCAATTTTCATTTAGCATTAAAACATATACTTTGCTATTTTAGCATGTTGCGGACAATTACTATAGTCAATTTGGCAAAGTTCAGTACCATATGTTGTTTTCTTAAACCATATAGATATTCTGTCAACAACATAGACCAATACAATTATGTGAAATGCCTTAAGAAAAAACAGGACACAAAATAACCAAATTTTTTGCATATGCAAAATATTTGGTTATTATTTATTAAATTACATGCACAAGTAAACACATTGAGCTTACTTTTATTTAAAAAAAATGTGTGATCATCCCTAGCAAATTTTTCAAGTTTACGATTACATGTAACATGTATTGAGCACTTTCGCTTGTCTTGAGCGTTTCAAACGATTTCGCTAATAAGTTAGTTACTTCTCGTCACACGCATGAAAAACCGTTTAATAAGAAGTCAAAGCGAGAAGATAAATTTAAATTCGATTAAAAAAAAATCTATATATATATATATTTTTTTTTATATATCTATTTTCATTCATATTAACTCTTATTTAAAAAAGAATTTAACAAAAAAAGAAACAAAACAAAGATAATAATATATAAGTTGTAGCAATTTATGTAAATAAATGTAGATTGTTTAAACTTTCGACAAATTGATGTTAACTCTATATTTTTCTTTTATTTAAAAAAAGATGATTACATGTATTCTCATGTTAATTGCCTGTGTGGTGTACAATGAAGCACATATAGATTTTACAGACGACCTTGACTATGCAGGAGTTAGTGGTTTATTTGTTCCTATTAATGAGAATATCAACAATGACGAGTTATCAGCGCGTGGAAATCTCAATCCAAATTTAATAAGTAAGATTGAAATTATTTTTTTTTTTGTAATTAAAATTAAATCAAAATAATATTTTAAGTTTTCTTTTTAAATTTCTTAAATTTTTACTTGCATATTATATATATTATTATTCATTATTGGTTTTTAAAAAACTAAAAAAAAAACAAAAAAATCTAAATCTGATTTTTCACACAAATTTAAACCAATGATAAAATAAATAAAATAGAAATAATAATAAAGCAATCAATATGATTATTTTAATAGTTTTTAATAATATTCTTAAGTTATTGAAAATTATTAAAATATTTATATTGATGATATTTTATTATTAACTAAAAACTATTAATTATCATGTACTGTAGAGTCTGTCAGCTATTGAAAAAACTGCATTATTTTTAATTACCTTTACAACATTAATTGACCTAAAAGGTTGTGAAACTTATAACTCTCTATCAAGGGGTCGTCATCAAAGTACGTACACCAAAAATTAGACGCCCTCCCCTGTTGCCACGCGTATTATCAAGTCCCCCCCCCCCACCCCTAAAAAGTACGTAAGCTTTTCAAATACCCCTCCTCCTTTTTTGAATAATTAAAAAAGTTTCAATTTAGAAAAAAAATTTATAATTTTAGTAATATTTTTTAAATTAAAGCGTGCGTTTTTTAAAGTTGATCATATCCCCCCACCTCCATTACTTTATTAAACGCTTTTTTCAGATCCCTCTTCCCCTTAATCTCCCAAAGATATTTTATACGACCCCAAAGCCTTTGGTTCTGGCACTGGATCCCAACTTTAAAGACACATGTAAAAAATAATTATTTTAATAAAATTAATTTCCTTGATAAATTTTGTGTGTGTACAGCCGAAAGGTTAATGCGATCGATTTCATGTCGGAGACCAGAGATCGAATCTCAGACAGTCATAATTTTTAATTTTTGAATGTCATAATTTACTTTTTATTTTTGAAAATTTGTTCTAATAAGGAATCAAATAAAAATAAACTTTACTTAGGCAGACGTTTTTCAGGCACCTTTTTTAAGTGAGTCCGTAAAAAATGAGTCTTGCGCAAGATGAGTAATATTGAAAACAAAGCCTGAAACCCGGAGCTGCGGCTACCCCTTCCTACACACCCTGATTAGGGTGAGGGGGGGAGATCTAGCAAATTTAGGAGTCCTTTTGCAAAATTAAGGAGCTTTTTTTAACAATTACTTGCGGAAAATATTTGAAGTTTTTGGGGCACTAATGACAGTTTTTTTGAGGGGGTGGACCTCCGACCCATTAGCCACTGCTGAACCTGTTCTTTGAGGACTCAAAAAAGGGGTTACATAAAATACAAGTCTCCTTACTCAGGCCAAGTGTATAAAGGGTGGCATTTGTGTGCATAGATGGACATTATAACCTTAACTCCCCTATTCCATACATCCTTTTATGTTGGGAAATAGGATCGTAAGTCAGAATTTTCTTTTTCTAAATGAAATCAACTTTTCTATTGGTTGGCTGGCAAAATATGGACGATAAAACGGTATGGTTTAATTTTTTTTTAATTTGTTAGTTATTTAAAAACATTTAGTTATTAACAAATACTAAAACAATTTTTTTTTCTGTGTACGTAATTTTAAATTGAACTCTACCCCCTCCCCACCCATACGCTTTCGTGTGCTATCTGAAAACCCCCTCCCCTTTAACTCAAAAAGTTTTTCTTAATTACTCTTTTTTACATAATGATACCAAAATAATTATAATTAAAAATTACCGTGGTTATATAACTTATGCTTAAATCAGTGTAAAATAAGCAAAATGTTAAGGGTCTGTTAAAATTAAATTCATACACTATTAGTAATATTACTAGCTGTCGTCACCCGTAAAATACCGGTCTTGGTAAATATATTCCACATCGCCGTTTTCTGTACTTATTCCTTACCTCGATATTTTGTAGTGAGCTAAAGAAAAATAAATATATACATATAGAAAAACTATATCTTATTGTTTCCATCTTAAAGCTAAGAAAAATAAAAATTTATATTATAATTAACCATGATAAACTTTAAATGTTACGGTAACCGTTGCATAAATTGCCGATTGGATATTAGTACCTGTTTAAATACCCGCTTGAAACATGACCATCGCTATAAAAAGTTTCATCTGATCGGACCCATAAAAACACGGGTCTTTGTAAGTTTATTCCTCACCGACCTTTACTATATTTTTTCAAGGCCTTCTAAAGTAGAAGGCTTGCTCATGTGGAATATACTCACATTAGTAGTCCATTGATACTTTTCTTGTTTTAAAAAGATTTTTTTTTTTTTTTTAAGTTTTTGCAAGATAATTTTTTTGTATATCGTTCAATTTAAATTATCTGATTAAAAAAAAAGTTCAACTTCAATTATCTGAAAAAAAAAAGCGAATAAATAAAATAACAATTACAATCACATTTATTTTGAAAGTAACTTTTTACTTTTTTTTACAAGATTTTTCTCATGAATTAGTTTTTAAAAAACATATCAAAGGTCTTATTAAGACTAATAAATTGTTATTTTTTTTTATTATTAAAGTAACTTTAGCAATATTCTTATATAATAATTTATGAAAGTTGCCAGCTTCCTTATTATTCCATATTAAGAATATACCAAAGAAGAAGAAATTAAAAAAAAACAACTTGTTTTTTTGTAGTTTGTAAGCTAATTCCCAACCCTCCACGATCTAAATTAAATAGGTATTCATGTGCTGAAGCAATATCAAATTCTAATGAATGTTCTGATACAATTTTTTTTTCAAAGCTCACACAATTTTTTCTATGTAGCAACTTGGCCTGCAATATACTATAAGAGAATTGCATTCAAAAGAAGAAACATGTACATTATCGAATATTGTCACTAATTTAGAATATATATATATATATATATATATATATATATATATATATATATATATATATATATATATATATATATATATATATATATATATATAGATATAGATATTATTCTTAGACTTTATTTCTGAATGAAAATTATTTTTAAAGCAGTATCTTGCCATGTTTAGTAGAAATAATGTTTAAACTACTAATAATTTTAGTTTTTTTTTCTGATTCTCTTTTCTCTTGAGCTGTCGATAAGAACCGAATCTTGTTTCCAAATAGTTTATTTGAACTTTTCCTGTCAACAGATTGAAAAAATGAAAATGAGTGAGCATGTATTTAATCACTTTAATAAAGGTTATTTAGTGTGTTTTCAAGCAAAAACAGTTTGTTTAGTTAGGCAGCCATGTCTGTTTTTTTGTTAAAAATTTTCCCATCTTCTTCATCTAAAGTTAAAAAGAAATTTTTTTTTTTTAAAAAAAAAAAAAAGGTCATTGTTTAAGTCATTTATAGGATCACAATTATTATCTTGATTACAAACTCCTTTACTAGTAGACTTGACATTTAATAGAGTTTTATAATTAAAGAAATAAACTCATGAGTTACTGTTATATCCTTGCTTTGGTTAATTTCCAAATTGCATTAAGACTACTACTGTTTTATCATCATCTGCTTCTATTTTTTTTTAATTAAATCTATTTGTTTTCAGTTATTTATTATATGTGTTAAATATTTTAAACCGAAAAAAAAATTTTTTAATAGTTTTGTTTAGCGGCAACGATGTCTCTTAATTATTTTTTTTAGGACATAAGATATTTCAAATTTACTCGTAGTTGCAGATTTCTATATTTTCTTAAATTAGATTTAACAAGCAAAATAGCTACCAAAGCTTTCATTGTAATTGGAATTTCCCTTCCATTCAAGTATCATTGGCAATCGAAAACAATCGCTCTACGGAATCGTTTGTACCTGGCAAACATAAAGCAGTTTCCACTAATTTTAACAAATTGTTATAAGGAACATGATTATTTTCGAATTAATAAAAAATTTCAACCCATTGCTTGTCACATTCAACAGACTGTGAGTTCCAAGAAGAAAACTTTTCCTTTGTGCAATATAAATTAGTTCTCCGAATTTCGTCGAACAATTCATTGTCATCAAATATGATTTCTATTGATTTTTCAAAAAAGTTATAGTTTCAATAATTTCAATCCATTCAACTTTACATTTAAGTAAAGACCATTTAAAAACTTCAACCTGATTAAATTGACACGTCTACTCATCTATATACTCTAGACGGACACTGTAAAAAATGTCTACTTCTTTCAGAAATTGGTTTTTCAAATGATAACTACTTTCTTCGGTAACTTGCAAATGCTGTTTTACCATCAAAGGTAAAAACTTTTCTTTTTTTCTAGATTTTATCTGGTTTTTTTAATCCTTTTATACTACGGCAACTTCAGCAGCAGAAATATCATCTTTCTGAATTTTTTTTTTACCGTGTTATAAAAAACATTGGATTGACTAAGAACAAAAAACATAGTGAAAGGCGTGGGTTAGTCTTAAAACTGTTAACCAGTTTTCTAACTAGTTTTTTTTTAAACCCTTTTTTTAAAACCCTTCTTTCTTCCACCACCAGATTTACGTTTGATCGATTTTGTTTGAGAAAAACGTTGGATTACACGACTAACGGTGTATGGATGTATTTGCAACGCTTTTGCTATCGAGTTGTAGCTACTATTGGGATTTTTCAAATATTTGTGCATAATTTTTTCTCTTATGTCTTCTTCTTTTGTAATTTTTAATACTAATTTTAAGTTAAATCAAAAAACAACTAATAGCCTTTTTTGAAACCACAACACGTTGTAAACAAAATACAAAACAATTAAAAAGATTTTAATATAACCACTGAAAAAAAATGACCAACTTATTCTTTCACATTTATTTCATGTACACGCTTTAGATATAGACAAACCTAATCATTTAACAATATATAAAGCAACTATGAGAGAAGCAAAAAACTTAAAAATGTCATATAAAAAAAATGTAAAAAATGAAAACTGGTGCCTCCATTTTAATGGAAAATATTTTAACTACAATGAACATTAAGTAGTGGTTCTGAAAAATGGTACAAAAGAAGTAAAATTAGCAACTCAAAACTATATATATATGTAGTTAATAAGTTTTGCTGTATCTGGCTTAGTAAGCCAGTGAGTATGCCTTTAAGGATACTGTGTTAATCTAATCGATTGATTGTTGTTCGTCATTTATATGTGTGTGTGTGTGTGTGTGTATATATATATATATATATATATATATATATATATATATATATATATATATATATATATATATATATATATATATATATATATATATTTGTGTTATTTATATTGTTTATATATTTTATTGTTACACCCAGTATCAGGAATTAGCTAAATTACTAATATTTATAATATAAAAACGAAGTTTTTGGTATTAAAATTTATTTTGCTTTTTTTTTTTTGTTACTTGCATGATAGTTTTGATTATATACTTGCTTCTCGTGCAGTGGCCTTGTACATTGAGATTCATGTTTCGGAGTTATAGAAAAGGTTGCAACTACTAAAGTAGCCTCCTCAACTGAAGTTGGTGTTGAGGTGAATAATTAAAAATATATATATTACAAACAAATATTAGCAATTTAGCTGATTTCTGGTACTGCAGGTGAAAGTAACATAAAAAGAGTTTATTATCAAAATACAATATAAGCAATTTTAATTTTATGTGACTTAATATATTATTTAATCAACGTATGATTTATATATTAAAATATTATTTAATTCAACATATGATTGGAACCGATAATACGATTGGAACCGTAGGTGCACTGTATTGTTATCAGCATGTTATTATTTATTAATAATTTTATTAAAGTTACCTAATATTTTTTATTTCAGTTAAAGCATAAAAATAAAATTATTTAAACTGCCTTTTGATGATAAATACCTCATACTTATAAGGTCGTCCTAAAAATCAATATTTTTAAAAAAAATAGCTGCCACCTCCTAATATATTTTATATGATAAAAAAACACTGATTTTAAAAATTTTTTGAAGAAAAAATATTTTTGGAATCGCTTAAACATATAACGAGTTCCTAATATTACCAATAGAAAAAATCTTCAAAAGTGTATCTTGACATATCGTCTCAAATTAAGCGAAATCATGAAAATTTCAAATATGATAATTATATTATAAAAAACTTATTAAAAAAAAAAAAAAATATTGCCAAAAATTGGTAAAAATCCACATATTTTCTTTTTAGTTAATAAACTTCATTTTTTATGGTGTTAAATCTAACAGTGAACTTTTCAAATAATTTTGCTTCATTTGAGACCCAACATGATACACTATAATAATGTTTTTTTATAATATTACGAACTTGTTTTATTCCTTAGGGATCTCAGAAGAGCATTGCAAGTTCCTAAGGGACTTGAGGTAATCATCAAAATATTTTTATTCAAAAATTTTTAAAAACCAGTTTTTTTATTATATAAAACACATTAAGCATATATTGTTCTAAAATGTTCTTTTTGGGAAAACCCAATTAAGTAATAATATTTTTTTTAACTTTAGATAAATATGTTTTATATTGATGATATTTTTCTTGTCATCGATTCAACTTTATTTAGATATAAAAATTTTCTTTTACTGTTATGACTTTTTCCTAATATATTGAATGGTTTTTTACTTTTATTATTTTTGTTACAATATACATATATTAAAATATTGTATTGATCTTCTTTCCAATGATATATAACAGTATATTATTCAAACAGTTTGAAATTTTTATCCACATACCTCTCTCTCTCTCTCTCTCTCTCTCTCTCTCTATATATATATATATATATATATATATATATATATATATATATATATATATATATATATATATATATATATATATATATATATATATATATATATATATATATATATATATATATAGAGAGAGAGAGAGAGAGAGAGAGAGAGAGAGGTACGTGGATAAAAATTTCAAACTGTTTGAATAATATACTGTTTTATATCATTGGAAAGAAGATCAATACAGTATTTTAATGGTAAAAAAATTATCAAAATCGAACCATTTGTTCAAAAGCTATGACGGTTTAAGTACCGATTTTTCTATATATGGATTTGTTGAAGAAACTGTGGTCAAAATTATGTTTTTTTTGTTTATTATTAGTAATTTTTTGGCGCTTGGATGCTTGTTTTTGGCAAATCTCAACTCTAATTTTAGCATGATGCAGTCAATCTCTAAATCTATTTTTATGTGCTACATCTTTTTATGTGCTACGTCTTTATTGATGAAGTTCTGCATCAGTAGAGCAACTTGTTACTGTTTCTAAAATGTTTGGCTTAATCGATTTTCCAAAAAAATCAGTTTGTCAGCAAATCAACCCTGCTGGATTGGATTTGCAAGCTTAAACTGTTTTTATAACATTTTCACAACCTGGATACCAGCAACAAGATCAAAAGTTGCTCGCTCTGATGTTACATAAAACATTTTTATTCAGGGTCCAGTAAGAAGTTTTCCAAATACCACTAGCACACACATTTGTTTGATTGCGATTACACTACAAAATGTTACTTGAAGAGTTGCTTGCAAACATTTATACTTTACTGTTCCAGTTATAAGATATTGTTTAAATTCAATGTAATGCTTTATCAGAATAAAACAAGTACAATAAAGAACACGAATGCGGTTTCCATGATACCTTGGAATGATACCTCGTTGCAATTAGTTATTGTCTAAAAAACTTACAAAACCTTGTGAATCACCTTTTACATATTTATATTTCATTTTGTTTATAGCTAGAATAATCAAAGTTGTCATGCCGTCATTTCCATATAATTTACAACTCTCATTCTCTAGAGACTTTAATGCTAAACAACATGTGTGGCAATTGTATCAAGAGGGTACAAATGGCAGTTTATTTCATTGAGATTTTGTGCCCAGTTTTTACAAACTTTGCTTACAGTAAGATGATTAACAGCAGCTCAGTCAGACATTGTGTTTGATATGTTTTCAATAATTGAATTATTATAATTATTATGATTCATTATAATTACACATGTAAAAATCTGAATAAATAAAAGCCACATGATCAATGGCATAACATATATGGTTTTCATAATCATCAGTTTACTTACTAATTATTTGTTTTTGTCTATAAAAAAATCAACAAAAAATAAGTATATAAGAATACAACTATCAAAAAGTTGTGATTGGACAACATTGTACACATTAAACATAGTATAATTAACAACATAATATAATTAACAACACACAAGATGCAAATCAAATCAAAATATGTAGTTATACATTTTTATTATAAATAATATAACATAATAATACAAAATAAAAAATATGTACAAGTAATTTATACAAAATTTATACATATTTTCTAATAGATTATACTATAATGACCATTTTATTAAAATGGTATGTAAATATGATCTTCAAGCTTACTACTAGTAAAATTGAAGACAAGTAAACTTTAACAAATGTTTTAGTAAATGCAACAACTAGTATTACTAGTTGTTGTATGAGTATTACTAGTTGTTTTAGTAAATGCAAAAACATACTAGTTGTTGCATTTACTAAAAGCAACAACTAGTCATTTTCAGGATTACCTTTAGCTAAGTTAAAGTTTACATCTATTAACATTTTTTACCATTTTTTAAACTAAAATTTAAATTAAAGCAAAAAAACGTTAAAAATAGTCAATTAACTTTATATTAAAATAAGTTAAATTTTCATATTTCAAATTAGATATGAATTAAATAACATGGCAAACCTTCAGTTATATGACTTTCCATATTTTTTTTTTAATTATTTTATCTAAATCATATATAAAATAAAATAACTGATTGGCCCCTCAGTCTCCAAAAAAGACATAGAGTAAAAATAAAAATAAGGTACCAACACTGCGACAAAAAATAGAGTGCCTGCAACAACTAGGAATTCAATGAAATTAGGCAAGTGCCAAGATAAATGAAAAAGTAAAATGAAAGGAAAGTTAGAAAAAAATTCAACGATGTCTTCGACAGTAATTTCATCCTAGAAGTACAACCAATTTTTTGACAGCAATAAAAACACCAATAATGTGAATCAAAACAATTATAAACCACACAGTAATAAAGTTCAACTATTCTAGTTTTCAAAATTAATCTATGTTGATATCAAATTCTAATAAGTTTTCCAACAAAACAAGTCTTCACCACGCTAACTCAAAACAGACTTCAAAAAGCGTGGCACAGAATTTTAGCACAAAATTCGGTTCCATAAAATGTAATATCTGCATACCTAATATATATATATATATATATATATATATATATATATATATATATATATATATATATATATATATATATATATATATATATATATATATTTAAACAATTTTAAAAAATGTATTCTATAAAATAGAGTGCTCAATGTTCTTAAAAGAACAGAGCAATTATAAATTAGTAGAGAATCACTTAACAAAATTTTTTTTTCATTTTACACTGTGTTTCATCAATAAAGACTCATCAGAAATGAAATTTAAGACTTATCAGTTTTTATTGATGAAACAGTGCAAAATCAAAAAAATTTTTGTTAAGTGATTCTCTACTAATTTATGTATATATATATATATATATATATATATATATATATATATATATATATATATATATATATATATATATATATATATATATATATATTTATATATATATATATATATATATATATATATATATATATATATATATATATATATATATATATATATATATATATATATATATATATATATATATATATATATATATATATATATATATATATATATATATATATATATATATATATATATATATATATATATATATATATATATATATATATATATATATATATATATATATATATATATATATATATATATATATATATATATATATAGTCAAAAAAGTAGTAACAAAATAATTAATGAAATTGCACTTTGATATATAAGGAAATAATCATAACAGTAAAAACAAATTTTTATATGAAAAAAAAGTTGAAGCAATGACCAGAAAAATATCATACATATAGAACATATTTATCTGAAGTTTAAAAAAAAATTATTGGAATCCTACAGTCAGATTTTTAGAAAATTGATTTCAAATAAATAAATCTATGACATAGATTTATTTATTTGAATAAATCTATGTCATAGAAATCTATGTCATAAAAACATAGATTTCAAATAAATAAATCTATGTCATAGATTCATTTATTTGAAATCAATTTTCTAAAAATCTGACTGTAGGATTCCAATAATTTTTTTTTAAACTTCAGATAAATATGTTCTATATGTATGATATTTTTCTGGTCATTGCTTCAACTATTTTTATATGGCAACAGATTATTTGTTAATTAGTTTCTGAAAAGCCAATAATGTAGCTTTTTTTTTAACGTAAATCAATATAATACAAAAATTTCACAAAAATATAAATAAATAGATGTAACAAAAATTTTTGCGCGCTTAAACTTTGTTTTTATTTAATACCTTTTTAGTGTAAATCATAGACTATGATTTAAGAGGTGTACCGGATACGATATACGGCCGGATATCCGGTTAAAAATACCGGATAATTTACTATCTGGTATCCGTCCGGATATATACTATATCCGTGATAAAGTATTATCCGTGGATAATACTTTATGCTGTTAAGTTATGGTGTTATTATGAAGGGCGTTTGAACAAGTCTTCAACAAAAAATTTGATTCCGAACAGCGAACGTTAAATGTTTTAATGATCGCTATTGTAATTACGTATCACTTAATGATCACAATCTTACGTTCATTTATGATCAATTAATGGTCACAAGCCTATCTTCAATTTAAACTTCCCATAGCACAAAGAGGTTTGAAAAACTATTAAGAATTATTTAATAAATACATTTTTTTAGGGGAGGGTAATTTATCTTTTAAGTAGAAATTTAATTTTGAGAACTCTAAATCAAAATGGTTTACCGACACGCTGCTAAATGGGCTCTAACATGATGTTTTTAAAAATCTCAGATATGACATTATCAAGCCTTGTGCAAACTCTAAACTTAAGTTTTTTATGCTTCCATAGAATGAAAGTGTTTTCCATCAAAAAATCATGGTAATTAGAGCTTGGGAACAAAAATAACCTTAGAGGTTATTTTCTCAACCACCTATCCCAAATGCAAGGGAAATCATTTAGTTATTTCATTATACTATCTAATACTCTAGCTAAATTCATCAATAGGTTTTAAATTTCATCAATTAATTTATGTTCCAAAGTTATGACCATGTTTAATTTATTACCCCTTCAATTTGGAGAGGGGTAAAAACACAGTCATAACTTTCCAACAATTTTTTTAAGATTTAAAATGATCGAAATTGAGAATTTAAAGAATTTGTTTTGCAAAAAAATTTTCTATCAAAATAATCAAAAAATTTTTTTTTTTTTAGTGTTTAATTTTTTTTTTTGCTTTTATTATATTTTTTTGAAATTTCATCATAAACTTTTTTTTTTTTCTTTTTTGATATTTTGTTATAGATTTTTTCACTCAATAAATTGTCTTTGTTTAAAATAAAAATTTTGAAAAAAATTTTGGAGTAAAATTCATGAAAAAGATGGCCCAACCATGTACATATTTGCTGCCTGGACCTTGCCCTTACTTTGCATATTTGCCCTCTTGTCCCTACCCCTTATACACACTTATACACTTTTAGATAACATTTAAACATTTTTAGATAATGTCGCCTCCCATACCTGCATACATACTTTATGAATGCCTCTTAAATCAAATTATTAAATTCAATGAAACAAAATGTTTTAGAAAGTTAATAATACTATCAAAGAACATAACAAATAAAATTTCAACAAATGAGTAAAGGCAAAGAGTCATTCTATTTTCCTCCCATTATGGCGAATAAACAAAAGCATTTCTCCTGTTTTAGGCAATAACCTAGATCTCTTTTTCTCATAGATATTACCATATTCTGAGAACAATCTTTCAGAAAATATGGATGATGCAGGAGTGCATAGATGTTTTGAAGCAATTGTTTTTAAAAGAGGGAATTGTTCTTCTTGCATCCAGGTCTTTTTTTTGGACAGAGTTTTCTGTCTACAAGTGGTTCAGAATAAAACTTTTTTATTTCTTTTCTAATCAAAATCTCATTTGATTTTTTCTCAAACTTTAATTTTTTAAAAGGTAATGGTTTTTCAGATGTTGCATTTATAATTTCTTTGAAACATGCTTCAAGAGTGTCTTTTTCAGTATTAATTGAAAAATTTAATTGTGATGGTTCTTCATTTACACTTAAATCTACTTCTTTAGAACAAACAAGAGTTTTTTCAAAGGATAAAATTTCATTTATTAACCAGTACTTAGCCTGTTTTTTGATATCATCCTCAAAGAAAGAAAACTTATATCTTGAACCAATTGAAGTATCTATGACATAGTACCTATTTTTCAAAATGTTTAAAGACTTCGCATCATTTATTTCAGAAAAAAATTGATTTTTTAAAGAAGTTGTAAGCCGATTCTTTGTTTCTTGAATACTTAAATCAACTTGACATTTTGACATAAATTTCTTCAATGAGCACATATTTGGAATTACAGAAGACAAAGTTGTTATTTCTGAACTCATTTCCTGAGTTAATTGGAAAAAAGGCTTTAACAGTTTGATAATGTTTAATATTAATGTCCATTCTAATGTACAAAAGGGCATTAAATCAGAACGTTCTGCTAAGTATAGTTGAACTGGAATTTTTAACTTGTTTAATCTATCAAGCATAAGATAAGTGCTGTTCCATCTTGTTGGGACATCTTGAACAAGACAAAGAGGGTCGAGATTTTGTTGCAGCTGAATTTGTTTAAAGTTGTTACATGCTAGAGATGAATGGTTAAAATGAGTTACAAGTCGACAACATTTTGAAAGAACATCAATTACAATATTTTCACTTACTGAATCTGAAACAACTAATTGAAGTAAATGAATAGTACAATGGATTGCGGGAATTTTAGCTAGATTACTCCCACTTATCATGTTGCTTGCACCATCTCTTACGAGAATATGTCGTCTTTCAGCTTGAATTTTCCAGTTATCCCACATACTTTCTAACTTTTTAGATATGTTTATTCCAGTATGGCTTTCAGGAAAATGAGAAGCATGTAATACCACATCAAATCTGTTAAAATCTTTATCGATGGAGTGGCTAGACAATCAAATAAATGATTCATGAGAAATTGGGCATGTCCATATATCTGAAGAAAATCTTATGTAATCTGTTTTTATTAATTTATCAGAAATTTTATTATTTAACTCCATGTAAAGTTGAGGTATTATTGTTTTAGAAAAAAATTTTCTACTTGGCATGCAATATCTGGGTTCTAAATGGTTCATTAAGTTATTAAAACCTGTATCTTCAACTAAAGTAAATGGCTGGTTGTCTAAGGCCATCATCAACCCAATTTTACGATGAATGGTTTGCGACCTAGAGTCATTAATGCTCCATACCTTTTGTGACTTTAAATATTCATCTATTGAAGTTTGTTTAAAAGTTTCCAAAACAGTCTCTTTTTTTACTGTGGTACTAGTTGAAAAAAATTCTGGTGTGATTTTATTGACAGCCTGAGCTTTTTTTTTCTGTTCATTTTTATTTCGTTCTATATGATATTCTTTTGGATGATTTATTTTGATGTGCTTATGCAGAGGTGTTGTACTAAAACATTTTTGCCTCCATAGTTCCACGTTTAATCATTTTTTTTACAGATATTACAGTTTGCATACACATCACTTGCATCATTTATTTTATACAATGACCAGTTAAAGCTCTGCATTATTATGTTTGTCTGAAATATAAAGTTAAACGTGTTCACAATTGACATTAAATATTTAACTATTTTAGTATAATAGTTAAATATTTAATAAATATCTTGGTATCAAATGTATGTGTATAATAATTATACACATACATTTGATACCAAGATATTTATCTGTATTATACAGATGGTAATTTTGATATCTATACAGTGTATAAATACAACATTGAAATTAATATTGCATTGTTAACTTTCAATGTAAACATTGTTAGATTCCAAATGCATTGTTACATTGTAAAGAAAACAATAAAAAAACATAACAAAAAAATTAAAGTAATAATACATAGTTTGGAAATTTAGATAGCAACCTAATTTTAAAGTTATTGCTAGATAATTAATTGTTAATAAATTTTCAAACTACAATAAAAACAGATAATCCAATTATGCAGACAGACATGCAAAATGTAATACAATTTTTTTTTTTTTTTTTTTTTTTTTTTGTGGATTTACACACTATTTTGCACTTTCCCAATTTGACTAAAGACAAACATCAAAACTAAATCCTATCCTAATTTTCAATATATCCGGTATATCCGGCATATCCGGCCGGATATGAAATTTTAAATCCGGCATATCCGTATCCGGCCGGATACGTAAAATGCTATATCCGGTACACCTCTACTAAAAAGGTATTAAATAAAAATAAAGTTTAAGCCCGCAAAAATTTTTGTTACATCTATTTATTTATATTTTTGTGAAATTTTTGTATTATTATATTGATTTACGTTAAAAAAAAGCTACATTATTGGCTTTTCAGAAATTAATTAACAAATAATCTGTTGCCATATAAAATATTCTTATCTGTTGCCATATAAAATATTCTCTGTATTTAAAAACCGTAGCCATTTTAAAAGTTAAGAATTTTATTGCATTTTCTTACGCATGCGTACCTAAACATAGCGCTTTTTACTAATATCTAATGCTTATACAAAACGAAAACCATACCCTATCCAAACCACAACCCTGAAACTTAGGGTTAGGCTCCGGGTTTGGTTTAGGTTTGGCTTAGGGTTTGGTTTGGGTATGGCGCTCATTAAAATAAACTTTATTTTTGGGTTCGGGGTTAGAGTATAATTTTCAATAAATGTTGTGTAAAACGTGACTCGTTTTTTACGGACATCTAAATCAGGTGTCTGAAATGTACGTCCGCCGCAATAACAATAAAATTTGTAAAAAGTATTGATTACTAATATTTTATGCATACAACTATATTGTTGATTGAAAGTAATTATTACTTTGTAATGTTGTTTTTTTAAGCTTTTTACAAATTTATTAAAAATTTTTTATTTCATTTAGACCGTGTTTATAGTTTTATCATAAACTATAAATACAGTTTTGATATAATTATCTATATATAAAAAAAATAGATATAGTCTAAATTTTTTATAATTTATTACTTTATATACTTAAACTAAATATAAATGAAATTGTTAAAAATAATCTAAGAAATTATCTAATAATATAATAATAATTAAATTAATAATTTACAATCTAATCTATTTCAAACAACTCTTTATGAAACAGTTATATATTATTTTGATTTCAATGTTATTTTGAGATAAAATTGAAAATAGCAAACGAATTTAACAACTGCCAAATAAAATATTTACGAAAAGTTAACCTTAAAACAAAATAACTTTGACCGATACTAATAAAGATTTTAATTTTAGTTTACATGTTTGTTTGATTTGTGTTTCTGTACCGAAGTATCGGTTTTGGCTTTTTTTCTGCTTCAGTAGATCACTATTGGCGTCTGGACGTCCGTAATACGTCCAAGAACGTCCAAAATGGTCCGTTGAGACGTCTTAAATCGACGTTCATAACAAACGGACGAAACGACTTTCGTCCGTTTGTTTTTCATCCGTTCGACTTTCGTCCGTTCGATTTGTACGCTTTCGTTCGAATGTCCGAGGACATCCAAACACAGTCCGTTTGGAGACGCTATACGATATCTTAATTTTGTCTATTCATTCAATGTTTAATTTTATTCAGCTCATTCTCTTACCGACTCAATTTCCAACAACTATCAAAAATGGAGTGTTTTGATATAAGAAATAAAGTCTTTTTTTTTCCCCACAGGGTGTAAATTTAATATACACGTGTTTAGGTGTGGTAACCTCATTAGGATAATAAAAAGGTTAATGCATAATTAATTAAAATATTGACACAAATCGTTATAAAAATAAAAAGAATAATACTTTTGACAATATAAATATATATAAATACAATCGAGTAAAATCACTTTTTAGCTCATTTTAATATGTGGTTAATGGCACTCATGGCATCATAACCAATTTTGTCACCAACAATAGTACCAAAAGCAAGGGTAATAGCATTGCTTTAGATACTATTGCTGGTAACAAAATTGGTTATAAATATCATTAATATATATCACAAAACAGTCTGTTAATTTAAAAGTTTAAAAAGATCAGTTTAAAAAAGTTAAGTTAAAAAAATCAAAAATAAACAATTAAATTCTAAAGCAAATACTTTGCTTTTGAATTTAATTGTTTATTTTTTTACTTTTTTGCCAAAGTAAAGAAATTTTACTTTTGAATTTAATTGTTAAGAAGTCAACAAACTAAAAGATATAAAAATTTATTTTAAAATATTTGTTATCAGTTGTGTCTTTGTCAGTTTTTGTGTCTTTGTCAGTTGTTATCAGTTGTGTCAAATATTAAAATTTTTGTTATCATTTGTGTCTTATATAAGATGCTATAGCTTCAAACTTGCGTTCAATGCTTACCTTTTATGCATTCATTATGAGCAGTGCTTGTATTTTTTTTTCTCCCTTTTTTTCTATCCTTGCTAAATAATGAGATAAGATTACACAGGATGAATAGGCTAAAACTCACCATAACCTTTGTGAGCTTATTGAGCCTCTGAAATTACAAAATCTAAAGTATTGTGTTCCAATTTATTCTTAAATGCACAAGTTCATTGTTCAGAATAAGAAGTCATGCTGGATAGTAAAGTAGTTTATGTTGTAAGAAATCCTGCATTTTGTAACCTGACAAGAAGAGAACTTTCAATTCATTAGATGAACACTGCAGCAACTTTCCCCTTGTTGGAAAGAATTTAAAGATGCCATATAATAAAAAAATTATAAATATAGGACTTTGGTACAAAGAGGAAGATCCTAAAACTCATCTTGAGAAGTATCTTGTTCCTATTCCTGAGCTCAGTGTTCTAACAGAAATAGTAAGTAAACTTGCAGTGCTACTACTCCTTAGCCTGTTGTCTTTGTTTAAGAAGTGGTTAAACATGAACTGAATTATGTTTTAAGGATAACAAGGTGTAGTATTTGATGGAAACAATGCAAGCATGTACTCAAAATTGGTGGATATACTTTAGAGAGATATTAGTAATAATAAAAAATATAACTTATTTCTAATTTTAAACTGTCTTAGAAAGTTTAAATGCCCTTTAAAAAGCAGAAGTCTTATGTTTATACAAGAAGTTAAAAATAAAACTGGTGCTTGAAGTGTCCAATGTAGATTTAATTAAGTGTGCGCATGTCACATTCAAAAATGTGTAGCTTAGTGTTACTTGGAGAGTTTACATAGCAGTATATCATATACTACCTTTTCGTCATTTTACTGACCACTGCCTTTGAGTTTACTGAGAGCAAACAGGAGATGTTAGTCATAATGAATTCAAAAAGCTTGGAATAGATAGAAGCATAGAATTTCATAATAGAAAATGTAAATTATGCACAACAGTTAAAATCCAGTGTTGTGAAATTAGTATCAAAAATATTAAATAGATTAAATAATATTATCATATATATATATATATATATATATATATATATATATATATATATATATATATATATATATATATATATATATATATATATATATATATATATATATATATATATATATATATATATATATATATATATATATATATAT
>NC_061156.1:18870108-18887608 GCF_022113875.1 Hydra vulgaris | reverse complement strand
AGTGGTCTCATATAGATATTAAAGAGTTTTGGACCTAGGACTGTATCTTCTGGTGTTCCATATTTTACATTTTGGTTCGTGGAATATGAGTTACCAATTTAAACTTTTTGAGTACGGTTAACTAAAAATGATTTGAACCACTTGTAAGCTGAATCAATTATACCTATTTCACTAGTTAAAAGTATATATATATATATATATATATATATATATATATATATATATATATATATATATATATATATATATATATATATATATATATATATATATATATATATATATATATATATAATATATATATATAAATGTTTGCAAATTATTCTGTAGTAGATATGCTGGAATTAGATCATCAGGAGAACATTTTACTCCAAATGACACAGTGATTTTGTAAATTTCTTCATATGTGGTTGGATCAAAATTTCTTAAAAACTGCCCATTATAATCTGATGTGTTTTTCTTTGTTTGGGATATTTAAAGACCAGACCTGAGTTTTCTGATTTTTTTAGTAAAATAATTATTCAAATTTTTAGCTAGTTCTTCATCTGAATGGGCTTTTGGTAGTACTTATTCTTGAGTTTTATTTAGTAGCTTGTTTATCAATGAGATAACATAAGTTGCATACAGGTGAACACACCCCAAAAACTAAGATACCCCAAAAACAGCGTGGTCAGTTATATAGCTATAAAAATTTAAATCTGTACTTTAAAACCACGAAAGAAATGTTTTTTGATACATGAATGTTTCAGTAACAATTAAAATAAAGGAAAACTAAGATAACAATATAAGAAAATTTTTACAAATGTTTTCAGTTAAAAAATGTGTATAAATTTTTTGGAATTTTTAAGAATAATTGCTATAAAATAGTGGTTTTTCAGACTAAATTTGCAACTCCAATCTAGTTAACTTATTTTTTATATATTCTATACATAAATCAAACCATTTGCATTTTAAGTAGAAAGGAAACATGTAAAAATAACAATTAAAATGTACAATTCAACATGTGGTTTTTAGGGTGCATTAAAAAAAGAATTAACCAGAATCAATCTTTTTCACTAAATTTGCACAAAATTTATAGAAATATCTCATTAAAATAATTGGTTCATTTCTTTCTAGCACCTGCTAATAAAATCATTTATGGATTTTGTCCATTTACTTTGCAATTTACTTTGCTGCAAACAGACTTCATAACATTAAGACAGGTTAGACACTGCTTCAAGCCGAAAGCTTTACATTTTGTCTCCACAATTACATTGAAGCATACATTTAATAAAAAGTTTTTTAACTTCCTCTTTTTTTTTTCAGCATCTTCTTTTTCTTTTAACTTTTTTTCTTTGATTCTTTTTATGGATTCAGCTACAGTTAATACATTGTTTGCTGTCATTGAACCATGTACTTGGGTAACGCGTGTCATATCTTTTGATAATTTAGGCTTTACCTTTTTGGTTACCATAAGACCTAGTATTTCTTCCAGTTGAATACTTTTTTCGTGAAGTTCATCAATCAGTTCCATAGCTTGTTTGAACTTTGATTTCCAGTAACTTGTTGAACAACGTCTTTTATCAGGCGAAGAAATTAAGGGAGATGGCTGTTTCTCTGCTTCAATACAGTTTTCTGCTCTTTCAAATTTATCTTTTTGCATAAATTCAACACTCAATGAGTTTTCAGTGACACCAACCCTTCTAGCAGATTTTATAATAGTTTCTTTGGTTGCCCATTTGTCCCATATATTAGCTAGAACTAACATAAAAGCTTCTTTATTTAAGGAGCAGATAACTGAAAACATAAAGTCTTTCTGTTTACGATACTCGCTATGAACGTTCTTATTTACTTGGTCAAGAAGTTGAGTAACTCTTGTTGTGTCTGGTGGAGCGGCAAAGAGACGAATTTTTTTCAACTCAAGAAAAGATAAATTATCAAAGTCTAGTCTTGAGCTATGTCCATCTGACAATAAGATGATGGGTCGCTTAACATTTTTTCATTTAAGTAGACATGGAATTCTTTCAATGCTGCCAAGAATGATTCATAGTTTGATGCTCCATTTTCTGATGTCGTAACCAACAAATGTGGAATTTTATTTGCTGCTTCTGTTGGAACCATACAACTTGTAATACCAGTACATTTAAAAATCACCTGGCACATATATATATCCCCTTAAAATAAAAATTGAAAATCATTTTAAGCAAGTATTATTATTTATACATTTTTTCTTAAACCACATATTATTGCATACCTTGTGACACATTCTCTGTTTTCTCTATACATTCTTTGACATTCATCCCCTTTGCCAGCATAAAATAACCCAGAATTGGTACCATCAACCCCATAGTTAATAAATAGGGGTGTTTCATCACAATTAAGTATTCAACAATTAAATATTCAATAATCAACAATGCCATTCCAAACCCCTGCTTCAATTTTCTCTTCATTAACCATAACACCAACTTCTACTAGTTCTTTAACAAGTGAATCTGATATATATTACATAGAAATAAATATATTTAAAAATGTAGAATGATACTTATTTATAAAAATTTTCAAACTGATACTTAAATGATTACATGCCATTTCCCTTGAACAATTCAGTGCATGGTTTATAGACACTCTTCCTTGTCGCTTGATGGTAAGACTGCTATGTTTAGCATTAAAGCGAAGCCAAAATGATTTACTTAATCTATTAATTATATATTTTGAGATGCATATGATGTGGTTTTTGTAGTACATTTGAAGTGTTCTATAAAATATAAGTTAGCAGTGATGCAATCATCCTAAGAGCAATTTATTATAACAATCTTCTTCAAAAAATCAGGTTAAAGTTCTTAACAGTTAAGAAATTATAGCTAAATTAGTTAATGTGGTTTTTGGGGTGCATGGCGAAAAAGAGTCAGCTTCAACATTCAAGCAAAAGAAAACAAGTGAGACATATTAAACCATACCTATCAGGAAGAACCCCATTTAAGCTTATTTTTCAATAGTAATAACTTAAAAAATATTATTTTTCTCAAGAAAAAAAGTTTTAGGCTCTTCTACTTTTATGTGGTTTTTGAGGTGCAACCACCTGTATATTCTCTGTCATACCAAGGAGCTCTTTTGACTATTTTTATTTTTTTTATTTTTAAACGGGAACGTTTCTGCACAATCTCTTTCATTATTTGGTTATTTTGTCTTTCATATTTTCAGCTGATGATATTTCTGGTTTATTTTTTGACATTTAATTGTTAAAGGACTGTACGTCCACTATTTTTAAATTTTTGGTAATTGGTATAACTTTTTTTTCTATTTTTTGTTCTATTTTAAAATCAATGAGAAAATGATCACTCAAATCCAAGATTCTTACAGTAAGCATAACTACTGGTATTCCATCTGGCAGTTTATTACTACATCTAGTATGTTTCTTTAGTAGTAGTTCTTTAGTATCTAAGCCTATGTTTATATCACCCACTATAAGGTATTTGCAACCTGTTGATACTATCTTTTCAATTAAATCCATGAGTTCATCCAGAAATGAGAGAAACAAATATTAGTCTATAAATGCTAATTAAAATTAGTGATCTAAAAAAAACTGTCTGGATTCTGGTCAAGTATATACTTTATTACATCTGGAAGTTTGTTAGTAATAGATCGAACATTCCATAGTGAGGATAATATATAATTTATGTAGGTTTTATCATCTTTTTAAACTTGACATTTAAAAAATTAATTTCAAGTGTTTCTTTCAGGGTATTTTTTTCTCTCTCAAGTGAAGGATGTTTAATATCAAATGCGCAATGAAACTTATCATTTTGTCCATCTAAAACACATTTAACACATTTTTTATCCATTGAAGAACACTGATCAGTCCAATGTTTTTTGCTACATTTAGCACATATTGGTTCTTGTTTTTGCATTCCTTTGCAAAATGTCCAAAGCTTTGACAGTTAAAACAACTCATTACATTAAGTTCATCATATATTCTTCCAGAAGTTAATCCAAGTGTTTTGTTATTTTGTTTTTATAACATTGAAAACCTCTTAATATTTTATTTACTTTTGCAAACACTTAAAACATTGATGGTTTATTTTTTATTGGTTTGATAGCTTCTATTTTAAATGATCTTTGATGTTTTTCACCTTGCTAAATTCTTGGATAAAACTGTTTTGTGTGTGCAGCATATTAACAACTTCATTTTAATTATATTCCTTAGGTAAACCACTGATAATAATTTTTTGCATGTTTAATTGATATGATTTTATTTTTGTTTGATTGTTTGTGTCTTTGAGAGAATTCAATAATTGATCTTTAGATTCTTCAGAGTTACATACTAGAACAAGATTTATTATTATATGAATTTTTCAATTGAATATTATTATTCATGGCTATATTTTCAATTACACCTATGTTTTATTTGTTAATTTTTTCATCAGATATTATATATAAATAAATTCAATTATTTTAGTACAATTTAAGTTGATCATTTAATTTGTTTAGATTAGAAAAGCTTACAAGAGTAAAGTCAAAACCTGTCTCTTCTCTTCATTTCTAAATTCATCTAAAAATTCTTCTCTTTCTATAAATTCGTTTATAGTACATTGAAAACAAGCATCACTTTTTTCAGTTCCTAAGGCATTTGTCTAAGCTGGAACAAATTGCCATTTACTTCGAAAGCTGTAAGTTTTCTATCATTTTTGGTAAAAAAAGTTTGGCGGAAGGCTAGTATCAAATCCACATTACTGAATATTTTTTATTGAGCAATTTTATTGACTAGATCATCAATCCTTTTTGAATGAATAAGCATCTACTTTAGTATATTTATCTATTGTTTGACTGTAAACAATGACTAATCTTTTTTTAGAATGTTCTCCTTTAGTTATAGCTACTTGCAATCTCCAGGGAAAATTTGGAAGGTTCAATGTCCTATTTAAGCATTTTGTATTTCCATCTCTGATCTTCCTCGCTATATCAACAAGATTTTGAAACAAATGGTTTACAACTAGGTGATAGAGTGCCAATAAGTTCGGTAGGGGTACTTTTAACTTTGACAAACCACAATTTATTATTGGAGGTCTTTTTCCTTCAAATTTAAAGAGACTACCAAGTCCCGAGACATGTTGTGTTCATATTAAAGAGAATGTTAAAAAAAAACGTCTGAGCAAATTTTTTTTGATTAAAACTAATTAATAAATGTATACCAAAAAAAACAAATCTTGTTGTTTTAGTCGAAGCTCGTCTTCTCCGTTTTCTCTGGTATTTTGAGTATGTAAAATAAACGGGATTTTCCAGGCACATTATACAGACTTGATAATTTATTCAAGCGCGTTTAATTCATAGGAGTTTTAGTGCATGACGTCATAGATTTTTTTTTGTTTGTTTAAAACACCGATTGTTATTTTTTACATACAATTTCTAAATCATATTCATTTTTATTATATTTTAAAGTTCTAAAATATGTTAGTAAAACAAAATTAAAAACAAAATAAAATTGAAAACAAAATATAATTAAAAACAAAAATAAAATATAAAACAAAATAGTATTTTATTTGCGCAACTTTTTTTAAATAATTGTCTAGACCACGCGTATTTTGATTTCTTTATAAGTTTTTCTTTCAAAATATTAGATAAAATAATTTTTAACCTAAATAATAATGCACTTTTTTAAATTTACTTTGTAGATATTAAAAAAAAATTATTAACGCATTTTTTCTCTGATTTTCAAAAATGTATTTTTTGGTCTTGAGGTGATCTTATTTCATTATTTATATTTCCATTATAACATCCAATGTATATTATGGCGGGGGCTTAAAAATTAAAAAATTAATATATATTAATTTTTATTTTACAGACATACATGGAAACATAATTAACTTGAATGTTCTTAAAACATCTTGCAGAAGAATAAAAAGAATATTCGCGAACACTAAAAACCCGCCAAATTTGCGAACAAACTAATTCTATTGGTTCAAAAAACACGCTGACTAAGCGAAATAAAGTTCTAGAGTATTCTGTTGAAGTGTTATTGGAATTGTATTATTTACGATTTGTTGCGTTTTGAGATATCTAGCATAAATTTTTTTAAGAATATATTATCAAATGAACTATTACTTTAATATTATGGCTCATTCTCGGAGCCCCATCTGTAAAGCCGTAAAACTTTTAAACTATTATAATTTGTTTACAAAAATAAATGTTTTATATTTAAATTGTCCAAATTTTGAAAATTAATTTCAAGTTATATATTTTATTAGTATATTCTTAATTTTTATATCTTTTCTTAGTGCTTGGTTTAATTAATTGTTCGTTAGATTTGTAAAAAACTAACGAACAATTAATAAAATAAACTTTTAATAAAACAAGTAACTATAGTTAGCTATTTGACTAATATTTAATTAAAGAATTTCTAGAATGTTTCCAATGACGTCATGCTCTAAAACTCCTATGAATCAAACGCGCTTGAATAAATTATCAAGTCTGTATTATGCGCCTGGAAAATCGGTTTATTTTACATACTCAAAATACCAGAGAAAACGGAGAAGACAAGCTTTGACTAAAACAACAAGATTTGTTTTTCTTGGTATACATTTATTAATTAGTTTTAATCAAAAAAAATTTGCTCAGACGTTTTTTTTTAGCATTCTCTTTAATATGAACACAACATGGCTCGGGACTTGGTAGTCGCTTTGAGGGTTGCATAATTATGTTGGTTTTGAATATCAAGGAAGTACATTAAATTTTATTGTTTTTAAAAAAACCCACAATAACAGGCTTGGACAGGAATGGCGTGAGATCGAACGCTATTGCTGACCACACAAATGATTTTATTTTTTGACAACTTGACCATGATTGCATAATAAAAAAATGAGAATATGTTTTGATGAGTTAAAAATTTCAGAAATATTCTGAATGTAGAAACGCTAAGCTAAACTTAAACTAGGAAAAAAAAAAAAAAAAAAACTAACGAAAAAATAATTCCTAACGAAAAAAGAAACAAAAAAGAAATTGTATAAGCACTAAAATAAAAATAAAAACTTAAACTCGGAGCGAATCTTTTGGTTACGTTTTTAATTACGTATGAAATAAACATTATTAAAGCTTATCTTTTTAGGCGTTATTAAAGTTACGCAAAACATTTTTAAATTAAGTAGCAAATTACTACTAATGATTGGTTTAATAAAAGAACAAATTTTATTAAATTCACTCTATCACCTTTCTCTTTGTTCTATATTGCTCTCCCTCATCTCAAGACTGCACTCTTCTTGATGTTATTTCTGATTATATTGACCAAGCCCTCATTCTTTATCCATCAGCCAATATTGTTGTTGTCGGTGACCTTAATGTTCATCACACTGAATGGCTTGGCTCTAGTGTCAGTGACTCTGCAGGCATTAAGGCCCACAACTTTTATCTTTCTCAATCCCTAACTCAAATAGTCAACTTTCCAACTCGCTTTCCAGACAACCCGAATCATTTACCTTCTCTACTCGATTTATGTCTTGTTTCTGATCCTAGTCAGTGCTCAGTTTCTTCACACTCACCCTTAGGTGCGTCTGATCATTGTTTGGTCTCTCTAAAACTATTGTCTCATTCTTCTTTACCATCAGAATCCCCCTATCACGGTACATCTTACAACTACCTTAAAGCTGACTGGGACTCTTTCTGTGATTTTCTTCGTGATAGCCCTTGGGTAGAAATCTTTCGTCTCCCTGTTGACAAATGTGCTTCTTACATAACTTCGTGGATTCAGGCTGGCATGGAATCTTTTATTCCCTCTCGACAATTCCAGGTCAAGCCTCACTCTTATCCATGGTTTTCCTCACATTGTGCTGCTGCAATTGCTAATCGAAACAATTGCTTCCATATCTATCAGCAAAACAATTCTCCAGAAAACAGGCGTCTGTTTATAACTGCTAGGAACCATTGTAAAAAGGTTTTGTCTAACGTCAAAGCCGGCTATTCTCAGATCATGAAATCTCGTATTTCATCACAAAAATTAGGCTCTTGTGACTTGAAAACCGGAGAATCTTTAATAGTATCAATAATAAGGGCAAGTCTGTAATTCCACCTCTTTTGTATGGTTCAGACTTTGTCACCTCACCTAAAGACAAAGCTGAATTGTTTGCCAAGAACTTTTTATCAATATCATCTCTTGATGCCACTAGTTGCAATCTACCTGATATAGCCGTCAAACAGGTTGATTCATTGCTCGACATTCGTATCACTTCAGCTTCTGTATCTAAAGTGATTTCCCGCTTAGACTCTTCTACAGCTTGCGGCCCGGACAACATACCTGTTATAGTCTTGCAGAAGTGTTCTCCGGAGCTGTCATCTATCCTTTCAAAACTATTTAACAAGTGCTTATCAGAGTCTTGTTTTCCAGCCTGCTGGAAAGCAGCATCTGTTATCCCTGTTTTTAAAAATTCTGGAGAGCGATCTGATTCATCTAACTACCGTCCCATTAGTCTTCTTCCTATCATAAGCAAGGTTTTTGAATCTTTAACTAGCAAACACTTAATCTCTCATCTCGAATCTCATAACCTACTTTCTGATCATCAATATGGATTTCGATCTTCTCGTTCTACAGCTGATTTGCTATCAGTAATAACCGATAGGTTTTATCACGCATTAGATAAAGGTGGAGAGGTTAAGGCCATCGCTCTTGACATTTCTAAAGCGTTAGATAAAGTTTGGCATGCTGGTCTTCTCCATAAGTTTTCTTCTTATGGTGTATCTGGAAACATCTTTAAAATTATTGAATCCTTTCTTTCCAATCGTAGTATAAAAGTTGTCCTTGATGGACAGCACTCTTCTTCTTATTCTGTAACCTCAGGGGTTCCCCAAGGTTCAATCCTTGGCCCTATACTCTTTTTAATTTACATTAACAATCTTCCAGATATTCTTAAATCTAAGGTGGCATTGTTCACTGATGATACTACCATTTATTCTTGTCACGATAAGAAGCCAACTCCCTCTGATTGCTTGCAGAGGGCAACTAAGCTTGAAAAGGATCTCACCTCTGCTACAGCATGGGGCTCACATCGGCTGGTGAACTTTAATTCAGATAAAACTCAATTTTTTTCAGCCAATCGTTATCGCAATAATTTAGACCTTCCTATATTTATAAACAGTAATGTACTCGATGAGTCTCCTACCCTTCATCTTCTAGGATTAACTCTTACTTCTGATCTTTCTTGGAAACTTTATATCAAATCCGTTGCAAAATTAGCATCTGGTAAAGTTGCTTCTTTTTATCGAGCTCGTCACTTTCTTACTCTGGATTCTATTCTCTATCTCTATAAATCTCAAATCCGGCCTTGTATGGAATACTGTTTCCATATCTGGGGCGGATCTTCTAATGATGCCCTTTCTCTTTTAGACAAGGTGCAAAAACGCATTGTAAACATAGTTGGACCTGCTCTTGCAGCCAACCTTCAACCTCTGTCACATCTTCGTAATGTTGCTTCTCTTTCTCTTTTCTACAAATACTATAATGGGCACTGCTCTATAGAGCTAGCGTCTCTTGTGCCATCTACTAAAATTCATTCTCGTGTTACTCGTCATTCAATCAAGTCTGATCCTTTTTCTGTTACTGTTCCTAAGTGTTCCAAAAACTCTTAATCGTCTAGTTTTTTTCCTCAAACATCAGTTCTTTGGAATTCACTTCCTTCATCTTGCTTTCCTGATTCATATAATTTGCAATCTTTTAAGTCGCCTGTCAATCGTTATCTTGCTCTCCAATCTTCATCTTTTCTCTTCCAGTAACTTCCAACCCTAATTAGTGGTTGCTTGCAGCCTTGTTGGAAGCAAAGATAATTAAAAAAAAAAAAAATCTATTAAAAAGTGTTTTATATAATATTTTGAAATTGTATAAACATTTTTTTTGTCAAAAAAGTTGCAAAAAAAAAATTGTTCAAAAAAATAACGTGGTCTTTTCAAAATAGTAATTTTTACTAATTTCATGCTCTAATTAGTGAGTCTAATTGAAAAAAAAATTTTGAACTTTTTTATTCGTAAAAATAGAAAGAAAAAAAATAAATAAATAAAACGTGCCTGCGATTTAAATAAAATGAATTATCAACAAGCTTTTTAGTTTAATTTAATTTGGGCATTACAACTTTATTAATAAGCGCTTCATGTAACAAATTTAAAAATTATTATAAAAGATTTAATCTCATTCATTTCTAACCAAATTAAAAAAAAAAAAAAAAAATTGTTTACAAAAAATAAAATGTTTATTTAAAACATTTAAAAAACTTGTAAGTTTAATCATAAAAGTTAATAGTATGAAGATTACAAAATGCTTTAAAACTTTTTCATTAAATCAACAAAATACATGCTTATATAAGTAAATAAAGTTATTTTATATTCTTGTGTAATTCACATAAAATGTGTAAAAGTTAGTTGTCACAAAAGCTTTTGAACTTATTCACAAATTAAAGTAACTTAAAAAAATTCGTACTAAAATCAATGGTTTCAAAATGTTTTAGGAAGACATAAGAAAAACGTTTAAATTTATCATAAAAAACAAATGCCTACATAAAAAAAACATACTTATAACGTTTTTTATTGATTTACACAAGCATTTATGTAAACAATAACTATAATTAATTTTATAGTTTTATTTAAAGCCTTTGCGCAAAATAAAAAACTTTAGAAAAGATCAACAATTAAAAGATATTTATAACACTTTTTTTATTGCATTCAAATTGTTAAAACATCAAAATAGCCATGGTCAAGTTGTAAAGAAATAAAAATATTAGCGCAGTCAGTTACAGAGTGCGATCGCACGCCATTCGCTTGGACATATAATATATATATATATATATATATATATATATATATATATATATATATATATATATATATATATATATATATATATATATATATATTATATGTCCAAGCCTGCAAGGATAATGACTAAAAAGTTTTTTAATTAGTGGGTTTTTTATTTTGTTTTATTACATCGACTGACAATTAGCCTGGCTCACATATATATATATATATATATATATATATATATATATATATATATATATATATATATATATATATATATATATATATATATATATATATATACACATACATACATATATATATACAGGCTTGGACAGGAATAGCATACAATCACACTCTGTAACTGACCACAATAATAATTTTTTTTCTTACCATTTGACCATGGCTGTTTTAATGCTTTAATAATTTAAATGCAATAAAAAAATTGTTATGTTATAAATAACAATTAACTTTTGATCTTTTCTAACATTTTTATTTAAACGCAAAGGCTTTAAATAAAATAAAAATTTAGTTATAATGTTCGTTTAAAATAAATGCATTTTGTGTAAATTAAATATGTAATTTTTTTTATTAGGCATCTATTTTTTATGATAAATTTAAACATTTGAAACTATGTTTCCATGACTTTCTAAAAATCTTTCATTAGATTATTTTTTTAAAATACTTTAAATGAATAATTTTAATTAAAATACTTCCTGTTGCAATGTAATGATTTAATTGATTTATTATTTTTTGTTTCTATTTAAAAAAAAAATTGTTTAAAACCTTTTTTTTTAAACTTGACTTACTAATGAATTTATTAAAAATTACTATTTTTTTTGTGAATTAAAAAAAAATTATATTTATTCAATATAATTTTTTTTTTCATTTCAATAATTTAGTTTCACTTTTTAAATAAACAACAATTTAAATAAAATTTGTTCATTTATTAAATAATCATTGTAAGTAATTTGTAAAAGCGTTTTACGTAAGTTTTTAAGTAATTTATTTCAACTGCAATTGAAAAAGTAAATTTCGCTATGAGTTTAAGTTTTTTGAGTTTTATTTTAAAGCTTATATATTTTCTTTTTTGTGAGGAATTGTTTTCTTTTCAGTTTTTTTCAATTTTTTTTATAGTTTTCAGACTTGAAAAAAAGACTTCAAAGCGCCAAGCTAAACTGTTTAGCTTAGTGTTTCATTTTTCAGTGCATTTCTGAAATGTTTAAATCATCAAAACATCTAAATAGTTGTGGTCAAGTTGTCAACAAAAAAAAATCATTTGCGTGGTCAGAATTAAAATTCAATTGCACACCATTTGCGTCAAATATATATATATATATATATATACATATATATATCAATGGTCCTAAATAGGTAGAAAATGCAGGAGGTATATGTACATCGACTGACTATCTAGGAAGAGCATACAGGGAATGTACATTAGTCTGTATCATTTTGTAACAAAATTCAAAATCCAGGGACACTGTACTTTGCAATCTATGTCATTTACATCAAATTGATCATGTTTAAAGTTTCAGCTTATAAGGTCATGTGTAACAGGATTGCATTGAATTCAATTTTTTCAATTTTTGATGGAACTAATTACTTAATAATTAAACTCTAAATAAATAGCAAAAACTTATTAAAAACTTAGAAAAAAAGGTTTTTATTTTGTCAAAAAGTTTATTTGAATAATAACAATTATGAATTATTGCTGCAAAGATACATAATATTATTTTGTCCAATTCTTACTTTAAACTTTTTTTGATGGATTTTTTTTTTAGATTTTACTAAAAATGTTCTGTAGCACTTCAAATCATCCCAGCAGCCAAAATTTTCCTAAATCCATTGATCAACCCTAGAAAAAATGAGGTCGGCAATAATTTGCTGACCTCAATCTTTTTGAAGTTGGCATCAGGTTGACAAAAATTATTTGATATAAAGGTCTGACCATTAAACATAGAATTGACCATAAAACATAGAAATGAGGTCAGTAATTTTTTTCCGACCTAAACACTTTTAGGTTGGCAGACCCTAATTCCGAGGGTTGATTGATTAACATCTTTCTCAGAAACACCAATGATGTTGAAAAGGATATAGCTTTTTGTGAGCGGATCATTTGAATATATCTCTGGCTTAAAATTTGATCAACTAATTTATTATTTCTATCCTTGTAAAATCAGATAAATCTTTGTCTACTAATGTTTGAACAATTATTCATCAAAATACCATATGTGGTGTTTTAGACTTTTTATTTAAATATTTCCTAGATCTTTATACTTTCTAGAGGAAAAAGATTTCTTGAGCTCATAAGAGTCTTTTTAATGCCTCCAAGTTGCATTGTGGAGCAAAGGCTGCTATTTTACTTTTTACAAACCATGGGGCATACATAAAACTTAAGATGAAGCTGGTTAAACTTTTCCTATAATTCTGTAGATCAGTTAAAAACTGAATCATAGTACACAGAATTATAGTATTGAAGAATGTTAAAAATATCTCTTGCCTGAACTTCTTCTTTAGAGTTTTAAAACTTGATTTTAAAAACTTTAAGGGAGTTCTTCTCTTGCTTGAATTTAGAATTTTCAATTATGTAAACACCTATCTAAATGTCTTCAGAATCGGGAGCATCTGAAGTGGATAAATTTAATGCCAGTTTTTCATTTACAATAGAGATGTTCTTCTGTTCACAAATTCCCTGAGACATCTGAGTGATATTCAGAAACCAAAAACTTCAGATGTAATATTTTCATTTTCAGGAATCTCAGCTTTTTCTGTAATAGTTATAACAGTTATATTCTTCTTCTGTAACTTCCATAATATTTTTTCTGAACTTTGTCTCTTCCTTTTTTTTTTTCTTGTGCCATTCGATCAGATCTAAGTTCGTAAGTAAAGTTCATTTCAATATAAAGAGCAACAACAAAAAAATACAGTTAAAACAACAGCAAAATGAATAAAAAATTTATAAATATTTTTTTGCATGTAGAAAATGTATTCTTTATGTAAAATATATTTTTAAGTAGTCCTTGTCTGAAATCATCATTTTTTTGCCTCTCTGATCCTAAGGTTTAGTCTTCTTTTTTAATGATCTTAGCTTACCCTCTGCTTAAAACCTGATCTAAATATGTCAAAAAGAAAATCAAATCCTTCTAAAAACAAATTATGATTTGATTACACTTTTTTCTTTGACCAAGTTTTTTACACTTAAAGCAGGTTTATGTATTTCTTCCTCATCATAGAAAGCTTTTTTTTTTAAAAAAGGAGAACTGCTTTTCTGGGGTTCAAATTATAAAAAATAAACATGAAATATTTAAATAATGAATATTACATAAAAGTAAATCATAAATATAATAAGTAACATAAATTAACTTTATTACAAATCTGATCTGAATTGTACCATGCCAATCCTCTACCAAACTTTCTAAACTCTTCACCAAATAGTTGTTTCCACACTCCTTAACACACTTGTTGTCTTGGCTAACAAGATCAAATCCTCTGTTTTCCTGAGGACAACATGGTAGGGAGTTCTTTATTTGGTAGACCATTGATGGGGTAATTCAGGTAACACATTAGGGTATTCAATTTTAAACTTTTTTTTTTTAAATTTAATGCAGATTTTTTATCAGTGATGACAGTGCCAAAAATTTCAAATTTAAGATGATTCTCAGATCTCCCATAAAACATTGGAAGTTCAAGTAACAGATTGCGTAAGTGTTGCACAAAATTTTTACTAACTAACTGTTATTGATTTGTTGTGGGGTTCGCACAATTCAATTGTTAATCACTAAGGATTAATTCTACAAAACTTTATTAATTTATGATTACTTGTACTTATCCCAAAAGATATTTTAAAACGCCACAGATGTTGCATAGCATAAATCAGTTGTTACTATAATTTCAATACTTTTTAAACATTCTTACTCAATACTTTCATACCATTGCATTTGATATTGTGAAATTAGATTTAAGGAAGTCATTAAGTGATATCATTTAACTCTACAGCTGACTTGTTAACTACTAAGATTGTGCGTTAGATGGAAGCGGAGAGGGTAGGGCTATTGCTCTTGACATATCTAAAGCTTTTGACAAAGCTTTTTTCATGCTGGTCTTCTTAATATAGTGTATCTGGAAAAGTTTTTTAGATTATCAAATTATTTCTTTCTAAACGCTTTATTAATGTCATCCTCAAAGGCCAACACTCTCCTTCATTTCAAGTATTTTTTGGGGTACATCAAGGTTTTATCTTTAGGCCTATTTTGTTTCCTATATAATTAATGATCTTCCATACAAATTTACATCTAAAGTAGCTGTTTTTGCTAATGACTCAACTTTATATTCTTGACAAAAAATCTCCTTTTTTCAATCACTTAGAACTGCCTGTTAACTGCCAATCTTAAATCTGATCTCACTTCTGTAGCAGACTGGGGCTGGCAGTGGCTTAATTCTAACAAAACTGCAATTAACTATTGCAATAGTAATGACATTCCTATGTTAATGAATGGCAACCCTCTGGTTCTCTTCTTTATTTCTTATTGGATTATTGTTTACTACTGACCTTTCATAGAAACTATATATACCATCCATTGCTAAATTAGTATCCTGTTGTTGTCATATTTGGGCTGGTTCTTCTAATGAAGCTTTTTCTTTTTTAAATAAGATCCAAAAGCGCAAACTTAGTTGGATCTGCTCTATCTGCTAAGCTTGAGCCTCTTTCTCAATTTTATAAAGTTGCATCTCTTTTTTTTTTCTACAAATACTATCATGGTCGCTACTTTATTTCCATTAATTAAAACTCATTCTCGCTTGACTCATTATTCTGCGTAGTCTCATTTGTTTACTGTATCTGTCCCTGCATGCTCTAAAAACTTTTATTTGTCTAGTTTAATCCCCACGCTTTTACCCTTTAGAACTGGATGCAACCTACATTTTTCAAGTCTTTTGTTAACCATTTCCTTGCTCAATAACTCTATTCTCCTTTTTTCTAGTAACTCCCAACTTAATAATGGTTGCTTTTAGCCTTGATGGGAATAAATCAGTCTTGTATTAAACGACTGTAATGGCTCTCACACCAAAGAAAGCTAGAAAACCTAGTAAAATTCTGGAAATTAATGTATCTATTGAAGCAGAAAAGACTGTACTCAGATCAAGAAAAAAACATATTGCAGTTATGTTATAAACAAAAATACTGCCATTAAAAAATGTTATGTTATTAGACCCAATACATATTGCAGTTATGTTATAAACAAAAATACTGCCATTAAAAAATACAGATGTTTTTCATGTTAACCATTGGATTGTTGTTTTTTTCTTTAAAAACATTAAAGTAGGAAAGCTACTATTGAATACAGCTGTATTGCAAAAATAGATTTTTGAGAGAAAAAATGATTCTAGAAAAGAAACAAGACCTATTGCAAATCATTAAATTAGTGATATCATTCAAAACGTTTGGTTAGCTGTTTGTATTCCAACAAAGGTTAGCAAGAAGGACTGTGTTGTACAGGTTGTCCATTTAGTAACCAAATATAAGATACTGAAAAAAGTTGGTTTTGAGCGCAATGTAAATCTCAATATTTTGTAAAAATGTTTTTTATAATGTTATCATAATGGTCCAAATTTTTTTTAAAATGTTATCTATCCTAGTTTTTACATAATTGTTGATTAAATTAAAAAAAGATTTTGCATAAAAAAAACTTATTTCTTTGCGAATTTGCACAAAATTCTTTTTTTGCATATTTGCGCAAAGATATTTTTTAAATTTAAATAACAATTATGAAAAAACTAGGGTACTCAACAATCTAACACAATCACAATCAATCACAATCAGTCCTTCTTGTTAGCCTTTGTTGGAATACAAGTAGCTAACCAAGCGTTTTCAATGATATCATTAATTTGATAATTTGCAATCGGTTTTGTTTCTTTTCTAGGATCATTTTCTCTCAAAAATCTATTTTTGCAATACAGAATTGCAATTCAATGGTAGCTTTCTTACTTTAAGGTTTTTAAAGAAAAAAATAACAATCCAATGGTTAACATGAAAAGCATCTGTATTTTTTTGCAGCAATATTTTTATTTATAGCATAACTGCAATATGTATTGGGTCTAATAAATGTTTTTTTCTTGATCTGAGTACTGTCTTCACTTACCACAAAAAAACTTTCAAGAAAGCTACTGGAAAATGTAAAAGCATGGAACTGGCCTCATGATTAAGATTTTTAGTTCAACAAGCATTTGAAGTAAAGAAATCGACACAGGAGAGAAAAACTTTTCCTCATGAGGACTATAAAAAAAAAAAAAAAACTACAATAAAGGAGTTATAAGGCTATAAAGGGGAGAAGGGGTTGATGGTTTTGTGACAACTCATACAAATTGTGCTACTTAAGTGTTATGATTTTGTGGCAAGGGGCGAGGAGAAAGTCAAAAATGGTCAAAAATTGCATGACGCAGTTTATGGATGACCCCTTATAAAATTAAAAACACATGATTTTCAAACACTGTAGCATTGAGACCCAATACACAGCAATTCAAAATTTGTTAAATTCTTTTGATCTCAGACAGTTCACTCACTTCAAGTGCTGGCTATTTAAAAGGGGTTTGTGCAAGTTAAGCTGAGATTCATGTCTGACCATTGTTTTTGTAACCTCATGCCATTATGTTGGAGAGATATAACTGTAGCAGTATAAAAAAAATATTGAAAAACCGGAGAATCAACTTTTTAAATCTCTGAATTAGAGCTAAGATAGTGCTAATGCAAACA
>NC_061156.1:18767608-18865108 GCF_022113875.1 Hydra vulgaris | reverse complement strand
ATTCAAAAGGATTCGTTGAATAAGTTCAATCATAGTATATCGATCCTGTTGCATTTCAATTTTTTTTTTTGATATTGTTAATCTTTACCCTTCAATACCAGTTAAAGAATCAATCAATATTTTATTAGAACAACTCTGTAACAATCCTTTCTTCAATTCAAAATTAAAGTTTTCAGAAATAAAAATACTTTTAGATTTGTGTTTGTCAAAGTGTTATTTTTACCTGAAAATAATATACATACATTAGAAGATGCTGGTCCTATAGGTTTATCATTAATGTTAGTAATGGCAATGAGTTTTTTGCAACATTATGAAAAAAAACCATTAATACAGACACAACATCTTACACCACTAATATATGTAAAATAATTTAAAAGTTATGTTGACGTTTTTATTCCCATTCCTGTTTTAATAATGAGGCAGAATCAGAATATTTTCGTGAGTTAAATAATCAACAAACAATTATCAAATATACAATTAAAAAAGAAAGTGATTTAAACAAAATAAATTTTCTTGATCTCTCAATAACAAAAAACAAGTCCAGAACATATCTTTTTAATATCTATCACAAAGATTCAAAGAAAATGTGCAAATAAAGCTGCATTCTTGCCACGATCCAAAAATAATTTATGGTGTATTTAAATGTTTTATCTAAAAAGCTTTTGCATCATTCAGTAAAGAACATATAAATCATGAATTAAAGTTTCTTACAGAAATGTTTATAGAAAATGGTTATAATAAATAAATTCTTCAAAACAATGTCAAAAAAAAAAAAATAATAATAAGCAAAAGAATCAGCAAAACAACAATAATAACATCAAAAAACTAGAATTTATTTAAATTTCTCTGCCATGGGTGTATCAAAGTTAAGTATTCAAATAATAAAGATATTAAAAAATGCAGGCTACACTCCTGTTTTTAAATCACCAAAAAACCTTCAATAATTAACAACTTAAAAAAACAAGTTCCCTACAACTTTTATCCTGGAGTCTACAAACTGGAATGTTTATGGTAGGTGAAACAAAATGCAAGGTTTCAACAGGTATTTGCCAACATCAAAAACATACTTTTAAGGAAAAATGGAAAAATTCTACCATGACAGGGCATTCCAGAATTTACCATGGTGCCTTTGGCTGGAATAAAAACATCACAGTTAAAGTAAAGGCAGACTATTTTAAGAGAAAAGAGAGAGAGTCTTTGGAAATACAGTATAACCAGTGTTCTCCAAATGAGAAATGGTGGTTTGAATGAAGACAACAGTGATTGCGTCACATTGTCTTATTTTTCTTATTTAAGATGCAAGAACACATTACATTGAAGATTTATTAATTGTTTGTTTTTAATGGCTTTTTTATATTACTTAATTAACGAGGGTATATATAACCTTAAGAAATATTGCATTTTAGTATAAAGAATTTTATAAGGATAAGTTTATATACTATAACAGATGTTTTAACTATTAGTTTAAAAAATTTTTATATAATAAAACTTAAAAAAAAATTACAAAAAAATAAATATAGAAAAACATGTTACCTTATTAGTATGTATGCTGTACCTTGATATGACAAAAAGATATGTATGCAGAAATATGTAAAAATGGTTGCAATTTTTTTTTTTCAAAATCCTGTAAGTTTCAGATCATTACAAAGTTCCAAAAACTTGTAAAAAATTCTAAAATTGATTGGTATTAAAAATAGCTTGTAAGCTCTTAGTTTTATTAACATCTCATTTTTGGGATGCAATTTTTTTTCTGTTAACCATCGATATTCAATGAATATAATTTTTATCAAATCCAAACATGTATATTTCTGTTTTTATCAAATCAGAGAGTAAAACCGGGTCAAACCAAACACCAATCAATAAAAATTGAATAGCTTTTTTATTTTTCATTTTTTTTTTTTTGTTTTTTTTTTTTTTGTTTTTATTAGATAAGTAATAAAAAAACTACATAAGAAAATTTATATATATATATATATATATATATATTATATATATATATATATATATATATATATATATATATATATATATATATATATATATATTAGGGTGTCCCAGAAAAAAAAAATTGAATTCAACATTGTGCACTATGCAAATCCTCCTTATTTGGTCCCAGTAGACCACCATAAAAATATTTGGGCTCAAAGTCACTGTTTAGCTGAAGAAGATGTTTTAGAAAAAAACTGCATATAAATTTTAATGAGTTTTTTTTACATTTTTTTATTAAAACTTTAATAGTATTCAATATTTTTATAAAATAATCAAGTTAACTTTATATTAATCATCCATTGCATTAATTCTGACTGCTATAGTTACTGCAACTTTGAAAAAAATGCATAACTAATTTATTCTTTATTAAAATTGCATTGTTTTGAAATGTTTTTTAAAATAAAATACAAAATGGAATACAAAAAAAAATTTGTGCAAAAATTATTAAACTTTTGTTAGAAAAAATATATTTTAAAAACATTAATACAGCCATAAAGTGTTTTTTTTATTTATACATTATTTAAGTCTTGTTTAGTGGCATGTTTAGACACCTTCCGCCGGTTGTCTAAAACCACTATCATTGTGTCTTGAAGCCTGTCTTCGGAATGTGTCCTGCCAATGTAATCCTGTATCAATTTGATGTGTCTTTCAGCCCTGTCATTAACAACTGCTAACTGATGTACACTGGACATAAATGTCTTAAAAGATCTATTGTTGAGATTTCTCTCCAAATTTGACATGCCTTCTTCTTTCCATGCAAGAATGTCATCTTTGGTTATACTAAGATGGAAAAAAAAGAGGTAAGACTCCTGAGAAACAAAGTGTGATAGTTTTAAGAGGGGGAAAACTTGTGTAAAAGGTTCTGGTCGTTCTTTGTCAAAAGTGTTCACCTCTAAAACATCATATTTTAACAATTCCACAAGAATATCCATCGTCTCTTTCTCTTTTAAGCGCTGGTCGGCTAAAGTAAAGATAACACACTGTGGTGTAAAATACCAAGTGTGTCTGAGAATACTAAGATTAAGAGCTTTGCCAATTTTTCCATACTTTTTGGAGTAAAGTGGATCTATCATATTCTGTGATAAATTCTTGAATGCTCTAAGGTCATTGGATGGAGCCTGAGCTGCCATTGGGCTCTTCAGGAAGAATAAACAGCGAAAGATCACTATATAATCTGTTGCATCTTGTATCATTTTAATCTCATTGATACTGAGTTGCTTGTTGTAATTCTTGGTCATTTGCATTGCTAACAGATATAATGAATCAGCCATAAATCTTGCTTCATGATGTGCACCGGTTTGTAGAAACCTGAAGTTCAATAAATCTGCTCCGAGGTAATAGCTACCAGTTGACATAAATGCTTATAATCACCTCTGTCAAAAATATTTGTTTTAAGAGATGTTGTGCAGAACTCCATGGTTTCATTTGCAAGATTGTAAAAGAGGGTTCCAAAAGCAAACTCAGGTCTGTTTCAATCAAGTTTCTCAATGTTGGCCAATGTATTCACACCTTTTTCAATCTTAGGCCATAAATCTTGATGTTTCTTGTATAAGGATCGACTGGATCCTCTTGTTTCTCCCTGTAGTTCCACCATAACATGACGAATATGTCGTTCATTTATATGGTTCCTAAATTTAAAATTCTCATTTTCTGTCATTACTCTCAGAAAAAAGAAAAAGAAAAAAATACCTGGATTTTGTAAAGTAAAATATCATACTTGCACATTAGCCAAAGAATTGGACAAGGTAGAGAATAAACAGCGATGTTTCTAATTGCACCATTATGCTTTCCAGTGTTCGAGCGAGTTGTGTCAGTACAACAAGCTATGATCTGGTTTGTTAAGTCATAATATTCATCAAGACTTTGGATAGCCAGTGCTTGATCTTTTTCTTTGGAGGAGGGTACTTCAAGTACTCCCAGAAGAAAGTCAAGTGAACATAAAAATAATAACATTTCGTTATTATTTATAATAACATTTTTTGTATGTGTTATGCTGATAACAGAAACGATATTTCGTTTCTGTTATCAGCATAACACATACCACCACTGCATTTAAGCTTGCCTGTACTCGCTAGAGGACATTCAATTTTGGATGACAATGTTTTGATTGCAGTTGCATGAGTCCGATTAATCCAGTAAATTCTTCGACAAACTGCCCCACCGGTTGGAAGTCTATTTGGAGAAAATATTTGGAGAGGGTACCCCAACAAATAAAAACTTCTTCTTCCATTAGCTTTTCCAACATATCCTGGACTAGCCATATTTAATATTATTTTCTATACTAAAAAATACAAGAGAATTGATCACAAAGTATACAGTTTTTTTATACTTATTTTACATATATGTAAAAATTGTAATTAAGTAATTAAATGTATCCTATTTAAATTATGAGTCTAGTAGCAGTATACAATATATACTGCTACTGTTTTTCAACATCCTAATCAAGGATATTTTATTAAAAATTTATTGTATTTTAAAATGTGTTCAAAAAGTTTCAATAAGAAAATCTCATTAAAATTTATATGCAGTTTTTTTCTAAAACACCTTCTTCAGCTAAACATTGACTTTGAGCCCATATATTTTTATGATGGTCTACTGGGACCAAATAAGGAGGATTTTCATAGTGCACAATGCTGAATTCAAAAATTTTTTTTTTCTGGGACAGCCTTATATTAAATATTAAATGTAAAGAAAAAATTAATGTGTTTTAGGTGACATTCTGATAAAACCGCACTCTTAAGAAAATATCAAATTTTTATAAATTTTTGATATTATTATTTTTTATACAACTTACATTTAAGAAACAATTTCGAATTTTTTACGTATTTTGCAACAAAAAAATTCAGTTCCATCTACATTTTTGGTAAACATGTTTTTTCGTGCAACTGTTCCAGGCACATCGAATTCTCACATTGCAACATTTCTATATAATTGTACTCTATACTTTTTACTGTTTCGATTTCTTAATATGAGATTGATTTCTGGCTTGAAAAAGTTGCTTCAACTCAAAATCAATATTGTTTTTGCAACGCTCAACACATAGTTGATACCTATCAAAACTCAAAGCTAGTTTAGTTGAGAAAGATGGTAATCGGTGTGTAGTAGGTGCTATGGCGGCTGTTAAAGATGATGAAGCTGTGTCTGAGTAAGATAGTGTGCTTCAGATGCTGCTAAAGTTGATGATGGTGGAAAAGACATTTGTGTAATGGCTAATGCCCTATGATTTATGTTGCTTCTATTAAGTGGAAATAAACCAGTTTACTTTTTTTTATTTTTATTTTAATTCACCTCTTCAAGGCTGAGAAGGCTACTACAGATGAGGAGGCTACTTATTTGTGGTTATAACCCTCTCTCAATTCTATAACTTCGAAACACAAACCTTGACAAACAATGCCGCTGCGCGAAGAAACGATGAGCGCGGTACTACCAGGGACGTGGTGGGGATCGAACTCGGAACCACTCGTTTATGAAGCAAGCGCTCTACCACTACACCATTACCGCACTTGAAACCAGCGATTACATGCAAGCGTGTAAAACATTTACCATTCTTGTACAGCATTTAAATAAACATTTTGTTTATTTAAATTCTTACATTTTGAGTCTTTGTAATACTTGGTAAAAATTTCTTTTCACACTTATTTGACATAGCAATAGATGCCTCTCTCCAATAGTTGTAGAATGTGTGAAAATGCTCTGGTAGACATATCAAGATTATATTGTGTTTTTTGCACAGCAATACTGCTTCCAAAATTCCAAAAAAATGTGAATTGTATGCCCATCTAATATTAAAATATGAATACCACCATTTTGCTCAGTTTTGGGTATAAATACTTCTTTCAGGCATTCAATAAAGGCATTCATGATTCAGCCAACCTGATTTTTCAAGACAGGACAAAAGTTTCTTTTGGCTTTGTATATCACAAATGGTGGTAGCATTGCAGCAATTGTTTACAGTATAATGAATTTTTTCATTATTGCCAGTAAGTTTAAATGCACGTAGTTGTCTCTTTTTGACACACTACAGTTGCTTTGCCTTGATCACTTGAAAAACCAGTTTCTTTACAATTCCAAATATGCAACCCACTAGTTATACCAGTCTGTTGATATTACTTGGTAACGCATACAAAATATTGATCGATTTTTTTCTGGCGTACAATAAGCAGCTCTTTTAGATGCTAAGTTATCCGCTTTACTAGTTGAAATTTCTTTTGACCATCTCTTCATAAAGGCATAAAACCAGTCTTGCCAGGCTTGTCATTTTTGAATAGGTGCAATTGATTTTTGTGTTTAAGGTAACCAATGGTTTTTAATCAATAAGTGATGATTGTGTTGACAAATAGCATTATAATTAATTTTCAATTAAACCGGAATTAACACTAAGTTAATTATAAAAAGATAGGCACTTAGTTTCTTGCGAAAAACTAAACTAAGTAATTAATTGAGTGGGGTTTTATTAGAGTTTTTTTTTACTTTTTTGATTTTTGATTTAACTTTTTGTTCTAGCTGCAGAAAATTTATACTACCAGAATGGAAATTAGTTTTGGTTCAAGCGCTATTTTGTTCCCAATGATAAAATATATATATAACTTTTGACTCCTCGTTAAAGTTGTATAAATAAAGGAATTAATGGTGTTGAATTGGCATATAATTTTATCAATTCGAATAGAGTAGATAGTTTGTATTTAAATCTATTTTTATTTTTTTACATAGTCATATCTGTTCAGTTTTTATTTGATAATTTTAATCAGTGTGCAGATTAATGTGGTGTGCAGTTTTGCTATTAAAATCATATAAACTCATTATCTTGCCTATTTTTTAGCTTTATAAACTTCAATTCAAAATTTCATAACTAATAAAAGTATACATTAATACAAATATACCTGTTTATAATGCTGTTTTAACTTCAGTTGTTATACTTACTGTAGAATATTTTTAAGTATATTTAAATTATCCTGGACGAAAACTTTTTATTTGATTTTATGTTGCTTTTGAGGTGTTTTATGATTGCATATATAATTTATTTCACAACAGATTCTAAAAAACTACAATGCTTCCTCTGATAAATTAACATTTAAAACAATAAAAAGTTTCAAAAAAGAAATCACAGCTACCATTATATCTTTAAAACATTCATCATTGAACTGTTGTTATATAAAGAACATTAACACTTTCAAAGCAATTAAAAAATTTCTTAACATTTTAACATTTAATTTCTTTGACCTGTCAAATCATCTAGTTTAGCTTAGTAATAAGAGTATTTCTTGGTTTTCTTATATATTGACTTTTCCCAAGTTATAATATTATTATTTTTTGTTATATATGCATAACATGACACTTTTTAGTGTTAAATTTGATAAACCATTTTTTTTTTACTATTCAAATGCTATGATAAGGTCATCTTGAAGATCTGGTACAAAGTTGTTGCTTTAAATTTGATTGAAGATTTAAGTAGTACTTTATTTAGTTTTATTTAGTACTTTAGTATCATTAGTTACTTAAATTTTTGGGTAAATCATTGTTAAAGATGACATATAGAAGTGGATATGATCCAAATAGAGTGCAACTAAAAACATCTTTCTAATCTGACTCAATTTAGCTAAATACTACTCTTTGCTTACTATTTTCTAAGAATGAAATTTTCAAATACTTTGAAAATTTTCAAATACTTTGATAAAGTTGAGGTAAATAGTATTAGCAAAATATTGTTCTTCATGTAAGTTTATAAATGGTTGATAGTTTCAAACAAATTTTTATTCATGATTTTCTAGCTAAGAATCCGTTGTTGCACATTAGTCAGATTATTAGTGGCCAATAGTTTTTTTCCGCAAGATTATTTTTAAAAGTTTACAGAGATTAGGCGTCAAGAAAATAGGTCTATAGTTTTCTGGCATAGGTTTATTACCTTTTTTGAAGATAAATTTTATTTCTCTTCATTGACTTGGAACTGGAAGAATTTTTTAAAGATTAGTATAAAATTGAATTAGAATTAGAAAGATGAAAAGTGTTTTTTAAGTATTTTGGGGTATATTTTATTACTGGTAATAGGTTTGTTTGTATCTACATTGTTCAAATGTTCATCCTTACCTTCAGCCATTGGTTTAGATATGGAAGTTATAGTGTGTAAATAGAGAATATCATATTAATAACGAATAAAATTTAACATTTAAGATATTAGTATTAGATATAAATTATTGCAGGTTGAACCATTTGTATCTTAAAGTGCTTAATACAGTTATTTATTTACTTTATACAGTTATATACAGCAATTATTAATTACTTTATACAGTTATAAACAGCAATTATTGCAGGTTGAACCATTTGTATCTTAAAGTGCTTAATACAGTTATTTGTATTTTTCATTTATTTTACAGTTTTTTATTCCAGTTATTATACTTGGTTTAATAGGCATCACATTCCTACTTTTTGTTAAAACTTTGATCTGTCAAATAAAATTGGAGGTCAAATTTACACAAAAAATGTCATAAAAAGATCAAAAAATAACCCTCAGTAAGAAAAATCTGGCACAAAATAAATACTAGCAGTAATAGTACAAACAAAAGTTTAATGTTGATATTTTCTGTATATAATTTTGCACATAGATAGTACAAGATTTTTATTAACTTTTATTAAAGAAAAATGTTAGAAACAAGAATTAAATGGATTATTTTTCACAGTTGATCTTCATTTTCAGCTTTCCATTTGTTTTGATAGGTATAATCTTTAAGGATTTACCAGAAATCTTCATAAGGTCACAGTTCCTGGGACACTATCCAGATTATCAACCATTTTAACATGATATTTTTTTCACCCAGGTTATTGGTCACGCTTCTGACATAATGCAAAGCCACTAAGTGAGGCCAAAAATATATACAAAATTACTGTGATTATTAATAAAAGTAATCAATCTTGTAAAGATTCAATCATTTTTATACACTGCTTGTTAATTTTCTTCTCTTTTTCTATTCTATAAACATTATAATAGGCACTGCTCTAAAGAGCTAGTGTCTCTTATAGTTTCTGAATAAAATACAGAAACTCCAAGTTTTGTGCCCACAAGCTAATGAACGGAAGAAAAATTAATGCCAGCACAAGAAAACCTGTTAAATCTACAAACAGAGAGTATGAAGAGTGGTAAAAAATAAATTAAGTGGTTTAAAAATCTAAAAAGAATACTAAATTATTAAAACTTTGTAAACAGTAAAACTAAAATTATTTAGAAGATTTTTGCTCTTGAAAGATAGATTAGTAACATCAGTTAAATAATGCTTAAGTTTGTACTAAACCTATAACAAATATAAAAATAAACAATTACATCGTTAATAAAAAGTTATGTAAGTTATGGAGTACAAGAAATACCTAATTAATGTTAACTTAGGTCATTGAAAGTGCTGGTTGGATAATAGAATGGGAAAATAGAAGAAAGTTTAATAAATAACACTTTGATAAAATGTTTGCAATAAAAAAATTTGTTATTTTCAGCATCAGGCTTGTTGAAAGACAAGCTTTTTTCTTGGTTTAGCTTTTGCTCTTAAAGGATGTTTCTTGGTTCCTCCACATTTTATGTGCAATAAATTCAACTTTTAATTTAAAATAAAAAAAAAATTAAAAACTAAAGTATCAACATTTGTTCAAGTCAAACCTTGTTTGTCATGAGAAACACCAAGTTATCAATATGGCTTCTATGATTTAGAATCAGAAGTTTGTAAGAAAGAAACACCTAACTAATATTAAATTGAGTCATTGAAAGTGCTTTAATGGTTTTACAAGCTGGTTGAATAATAGAATAGAAAAATATTATTTTTTGTAGAGCTTTTTTGAAGGTTTTGTTTTTATTCAAAAGATTTTGAATCTGTTTGAGCAGACTTTAAAGTATGTCTTTGAATTCTTTTCACTCTATTTCCTGTGTTTTAAATAGGTTTTCAAAAAGTTTTTGTTTCTTCCATTCTCCATTTAAGAATTTTCTTCTATGGATTCTTTTAACTACTTCCTCCAATCTAAGAAATCTAAACTTTTGCTAATTAGGCTTCTTTTACGCCAACCAGAGAACAGTCTTAGCAACCATTTAGAATTGTTATGATTATTATAAAATATATTTGTTTTTAGTGCATTAAAAAATGCTCCAAAATAAAAGTTCAATTTATTAAGAAATTTTCAACTTTTAGTCACTACAGTCAGCTACTCAAGTTTTTAATAATCTGTCTTAACATTTAATTTCGAACTCTCAAAGAATATATTTAAAACTGACAAAGTTTTTCAATTTGTGTTTTAAACTTTTAAATAAATTTATATAAGATGGTTGCTAGGAAAAGTTTAGTATGCTTACAAAAACATAAGAGTGTGCTTAAGTTTTGCTTTGATTTGTGTAGTGCTTAATTTTTTTTTTAATTTTCACTGTTCCCTGTGACATTAATGATCTGTTAGCATCATAGTTAATGAAATAGTTAATAATAATGTTAATGTCTTATGCTATTACTTTTTAAAATAAAAAAATTTAAAAAAAGGCAGCTTTATATAATTGCAAGAGTATAAATTATTTTTATTATCATTTTTTTTAAATTACAATTATTTTATTATTGCTACGAGTCACACATTTTTACTCGCAAAAAAATATGTATATTATTAAAAATATATATAACAAATATATATAAAAAAATATATATAATAAATATATATAAATAAATATATAATAAATATATTTATAATATATATATATATATATATATATATATATATATATATATATATATATATATATATATATATATATATATATATATATAATTAAATAAATAGAATAATCAAAGATTTAATTACTAATGAGCTTAAAGGATATTTTTTTTATTATTGTTTACATTATTTGTTATGTTAATTATTTTTGCAAATATTTTTTTTTAATTTATATATTTTTAAAATATTTTTTAGATACTCCAATTGCTTATATAACAGTTGTTGTAAAAAAAACAAAAGTTAAAGATTTCATTATAGCTTGGGGTTTGCAATCCTCTGATTTGAGCTCATTTCCTTTTGAAAATATAAAAGATTCAGAAATTAGTGGAGAGTTTAAAGGCAAGTTATTATTTATTAGTGTCATATTATGAATTATTGTTTTCTTTTTTTTAATTTTAAAAGCCTTGGTCATATTACAATTTTTTTTTTTTTTTAAATATTTCTTTTTTTGTATTTTAGTATTCTTGTATTTTAGTATTACTTTTTTATGAATCAGTTACAAAATCTTTTACTATCATTATATTTGCATTGTTTCAGCTGTCATTATATCTCTTATAACATCATTATTTCTTATATGCCATTATTGTTTTACTTGCACTATTATTTTTTTTTTTAAGTTATTTTACTACCTAATTATTTTATATACATAATTAAAAACATTTTTTTTCAATAACAAATATTACCTCTATTGCATTTTCATAATAACTTTTTAAATTTTTACATGTTTAATTTTTTTTTTATTTGTATTTTTAGCTTTATACGATACTAACAAGAATCACTTTCAACTTCTGGCTCAACTAAAATATAAAGATAATGTAATAGATTTAACTGTCAATTTAGTTATTGACAAACCCAAAGGAAAGCCTGTTGCTGTTGCTTTAGTTGCAAAATTTGACAATCTTACAAATATTGTGTATTTTTTTAATTTTTTATACTTAGAATTTGCAGTGCACTTTTATATTTTGGAAAAAAATATTCAAAATTTTTGTTTACAGATAGGTATTTAATACAAAATTAGATTACATATTCAACTAGATTCTTGTTAAGTAATATAATTTTAAAGGTTAGGTATAGTTTCATAATTGACAATTGTTTTTTAAAATGAAATATTATTAACTTTTTTTAGAAACTATTTAAAAACTAAATTGAATTACAATGGTCCTGATTTTATCAAAGAACTAATTCAAAGTGGTACTCTTTCTATTTCAAAGCAAAAAATTGATTTGATTAACTCTAAAAGTTTTTTAAAGTTAGATGGAAAAGTCCAACGTTCTGTAGAAGAAGGTATGAAACTGTTTAATCAATATTGTTAAATATATATATATATATATATATATATATATATATATATATATATATATATATATATATATATATATATATATATATATATATATATATATATATATATATATATATATATATATATATATATAATGATAAAGAAGAAATAGAAAAATGCTAAAAAAACAGTTTTATTTTTGCTTTGTTTCGTCAAAAAAATACAAAATCTTATTTTTAATTATGTTTGTTACTAATTCTTCTTCAAAAATATCGACCATTTGGTATTCAAGTTTGAAAATATACATTTTGCCAATTTTTATTGTCCATTGAAATATTTAGAAACATAAAAAAAAAATAGTGATCTGTCTCAACCTAACTCTTTGTTGATGTAATCTATTTAGTGATGCTAATAAATGTAAAGATATAGTTTTTATTCCTTTTGTGGCCCAACTTAATTTCATTATGCAGCTAATATCTACCTATATATAGCTATAGTTTCCTTACTGTTTAAAAAGATTAATAAAACTTAAATATTACCTTGAATCAATCTTATTAATTTTATACCTTAATCTAAAGAACTCTTTACATTTTTTTTTTAAATTACATTAATTTACTTTCATTGTTTTGTTTCCAAAAAAAAAATTTTCTGTGGTTTGAATGTTTAATGTTTAGATATTTATTTTGAATCTTAAACAGATGAAGCTTTTTTGATGGGATTATATTTTATACTATCTTTTTAAATATTTGATTGATTTTGAATTAAAAAATTTTGAACTAAAAATTGATTTAATTTATTTAAACCATTTTTTAAGGTATTCACATTTACATTGAAACCGATATGAAAACTGCATTGAAAAATTGTGCTGATAAAAAGAAACCTCGAAGTATAGTAACTGAGTCAAATAACAAAAAAGATCATCTAATAAAGATAAGCATATTAAAGACTGATGGCGTTTTAATAAAGTTACCTCAAGGGTTTTCACAAGACTTGAAAACATTAATGACATGTTTTCTAAGAGAAATGAATATTTACGTACAGACAGCAGTTGTTCCAGAGATGCTTGAAAAATCAAAAAGTCCTAATTCTTTTTATATTAGTGAACTATCTTTTTGTAAGTTTTTATTTGTTTTATTTTGCTTTTATTGTTAATTTATGCATGTTTACATAATTATTACTATTATGCATATTTTACATAATTAATACTAATTTATGCATGTTTATCACCATGATCAGTTGAAATTTGGATGATTTTAAAAGTTTTCTTAAAAACCACTTAATTAATTGTAATTTTTTTTTTTTTTATAGTCATACTTACAAAATTTTTTTTTCTGTAAGTGGGTTTAGTTTTGTTTACTTCTCGCTAGTTTTTGTAATGTCAAGTAAAGAGTTTTAAAATTGAGAAAAATTTTGAAATTTTACACAGAAAATCCATCGTTTTCATATTCCATGATTTCTAAAGCATGTAAAGTTCCAAAATGTAAAGTTATACAAACATGTAAAGTTATAAAACGTTATAAGGAAAACAAAAATGTAAAAAAAATAAATCGGGAAGTGGTGGAAAAAGATTTATTTCCAAATAGAAGGCAAAATCAATAGGCAACTTATTTCATCAAAATCCATTTCAGTCACATTAATATAAATGCAGTAGATCTTTCGTTCAAAGAATGGTCAAAAAGAAAAATCTGAAAGTGTATTACAAGAAAAAAGTTCCAAAAAGGTTATTTAATGGAGAAATCAAAGCAATTAGACAAGCTTAAAATCTGATTTAATTAATTATGAAAAAAAATTTACCTATTTTTGAAGACGATGAAACTTATTGTAAAAAAGATCACTCGATGCTTCCAGTTAATCAATGCTATTATTAGTCAAAAGTTTTAAAGCTTCTGACAAAATTCAATACATTTGAGTTGAAAAATTCTATTAGCAGTTGTGGTTTTAAAAGTTCTCTTTTCATAAAAAATCAATCTTTCACATCAGAAATATGTGGGTCTAAATGATTGAAAAAACAACTTCTTCCTCTAATTAAAAAGCACAAACAACCAAGGCCGGCGCGATAGGGGTGTGTGTGTGGGGGGTGTAACACCCTCCCATCAATGACTTTTAGTCGGCAAATTTTACCCTTAGTTGGCAAATGTGACCCTTTTTAACAAGTTAGTCGGCAAATGTAGACCCTGTTGATAGGTTGGTCGGTAAAGTCAGTCGGCAAATGTCGTTATGGCAGTCGGTAAATTTTAAAAAACGAGGACCTTTTTTTTTTTTTTTTTTTTTTTAGACGGCAAAAGTTGTAATGGCCCAGTAAGATATCAAATCTTACTGGGCTATTGTGAAGGAAATATTGAGGAAAAGAGTCTAATGTATAAAATTTTTCTTAAATTTATGTATTAATGCTACAAAAAAAGTGATACAAAGTAAAATTGTGGAGATGATGATGGATGCTTTACAAAAAATTAAATTACTTGCACATCGTAAAGTTAATGCATAATTTATTTTTGTTAAAATAAAAACTAAATATGTAAACATCATAAAAAAAAATTATTACAATTGATATAGAGGTTTTTGAGAAAACTCAATTTAAAATTGTCCAAACTTCAACCAATCATGGTGATACATAATCATTACTAGTTATAATAAGAACTAGTAATAATTTTAGAACTAAATAAATAGATGATAGAATAAATAGAACTAGTAATAGAATAAATAGAACTAGTAATAGAATTGATAGAACTTTTAGAATCAAATAAATAGAACTAGTAATAATTTTACTAGTTCATCTGGCTAGATGAATTGCTACTTCAGTTAGGTGATTCAAAATTTTTAAGTAAAATATAAATGCTTACCTCAAATTTCTCTTTGATTTGCATATAAGTGATTTTATGACCAAATTTAAAGTGAATGAATATATCCAGTGGTTGCCATGATTTTCAACATTATTACTTTATCAATTAAAATTGTATAATAACTTGCACATGAAAGCAACCAGTTATTTGAAGTCTTTGTTAAAATATCAGCCAAATATTTGCATAAATGTTACATTATTTATAATGAGGTTAGGAAATATTTGTGTCTGATATTATGATATAATATTGAGCATAAAATATTTAAAATACAATCCAGATCCAGATCAGGTGTATATCCAAATCAATACACCTTTGTTATTAGTATTTCAGCCTCCAATAGTTTATTAAGTCATATTTGTTTATTTTGTTTTTGACTTTTTTTTTTATGTGCAGATCTACAAGACAAAATAGAAATTGATTTTGGTTTTCATATTTTATTATGATGAATGTTGTGATAAGGAAAATGCATCTTTCCAAGCAATCTCTAACAAGGGTTGAATTAAGCGAAAATCTGGAAAATTATCTGGTCTTCAAAATTTTTGTTTATGCAAAGCTGTGATTTTTGTTTTCAAGGAGCAAATCAACTTTGTTAGCGAAATACTTATAAAAAATAAACAATAAACTTACGACTACAAAACCAATAACACTGTAGTCACTAACTGCATTATAAAAGTAAGAAAACTATAATAGTGTTATTACTTTTATAAAGCACATAACTTTTAAATTCTTTGTTTAAAACTTTATTTAAAGTAAAAAGGCATTTCGAAAAAATAAAGTGGATATTGAAATATCATTAAAAACTTCAGGAACTTTTACAAATATACAACTTTATAAAAATGTACTTTGTAAAAAGTTTAGCATAATGAAAAATGTTTCTAATAGTCTGTAAAAATGCGCATTAATTTTAAAACCAACCAATAAAAATGTTTTATTTGTTGATTTTAAAAATAAGGCGCGTTTTTACGGACCATTAGTAACGTTTTTCATAATGTTAAACTTTTCATAAAATACATTTTTATAAAGTTGTAAATTTGTAGAAGTACCTGAAGTTTTTAATAATATTTAAGTATCCACTCTATTCTTGTAGATGCTTTTCTACTCCAATTAAAATTTAGGATTACTTATCTTGTTTGAACAAAGAATGAATTATAAAAGTGCGTTATAAAAGTAATAACACTATTATAGTATTACTTCTTTTATAATGCAGTTAGTGACTAGAATGTTATTACTTTTGTAGTCGTAAGTTTATTGTTTTATTTTTTTTTTTGCTAACAAACAAGTTAAACTCTAAAGATTCATCAACCTCAGCCATACTCCTGCTTCATGTTTTTTCTTGTTGCATTATTAAAAAGGGGTTATCTTCTTCATTTTTTATACATCTGCTTCCTTTGTTAAAAAAAAGTTCTGCTAGAAAAAACCAAAAAAATATTTTTATAACTCAATAAGTCTTTTTGGTTTTAGTTATTTCACACCATTTGATTTAAAATCACAATCAAATCAAAATTCTCTGATTTGGAATCACAGATTGTGAGCTTTAACTTTAGATCTAGTATTCTTTCACTTCTTGTATTTTGTCTGAGTGATAGAAAAAAAGCCTCTTAACGCTTTTTGACAAAGGTAGCCAAGCAGTGGACAGTGTTAAATTTACCAATGACCATACTTTAGATAATGATTGGCAATTTTTTTGTTTGTTTTGAATCTTTTAAAAATTGCAACAAGATAAATAAGAATATGCATCAAATACAATAACATATAACAATAAATAAGAAATAAAATAATAAAGATGATGAATAGGAACTACCTATAATTAACAAAATGATTAGCATTGATTACAAAATATCGTGATTAGTGTACAACAAGGAAAAATTTACAGTTTTTAGTTATTTTGTTTACTATTTGTTGTAAGTAAAAAATTGTATTCAAGCAGTTAGTGGTTAGAAAATATACATCATTCATTTAAGGTGTTTTTAGCAGACAACAAAATGACTGACAAAAAGTTAATTTATAGTATGCTAATATACTGAATTTAACATAGACTGATTCCCTGCTCAATATGGATGATTATTCTATGATTCCCTGCTTGATTTGATAATTATTCTTGATGATAATTTTTATTTTTGTTTATTAATATTTAAAAAGTTTTTTAAAATCTGAAAAAAATCATTCCTTTCAAAATTCATATGTAAATATGTCAGTATCATTCTGGAAGAAAGTTTTGTCGACTGACAACTATAGAGATCAAAACATAAAGAGAAAAATTTGAAGCACTCACACTCATTACAATCAAGAAACAGTAAAATTTAGTGAAGGCCATTTTATGGTCTGGGAATTGACAGCTTGGAATGGATCAAGAAAGTTGGAGGTTATTAAAGGAATCATGGACTCTGAGGTTTATGTCAACATTCCCGATAAAAATTTTCTGGCATCAACTGAAAAACTTTGATTGGGAACAATTTATCTTTTATCAAAACAATGACCCTAAACATGTATTAAAGAAAGCAAAAACGTTTTTTATCCAGAAGCAGATTGAGTTGTTTATATGGCCAGCCGAAAGTCCAGATCTTTATATAAGTCCAATTGAACACCTGTGCGCCATTCTGGATCAAAAAAGTGGCACACAATGCCTGAAAAGAAAAGAAGAGCTAAAGATCATGCTCCAAGAAGCTTGGGATCAAATCAATCCAGGTATGACAAAGTAATTAGTTGAATCAATGCAAAATCAACTTGTTGAAGATAAAGGTGGTCCATCTAGATAATAAAAAGTAAAAACATTTAGTTACTTAGAGAAACATTTAATATTTCAAATTTTGTTTTGATGTTCATTTTGTTCATTTAATGTTAAAAAAAGGGATCCCAAACTCCCAACACATCTTGTGTTCATATTTAAGATAATGTTTAAAAAAAAAGTTTGATTCAAATTTTTATGATAAAAATAAATAATAATGCATTCCAACTAATCTTATTGTTCTAGTCAAAGCTCGCCTGCTCCATTTTACTCAAAAAATCATAGTCTTTAAATTATACATCACAATTTACAGACTTCAGTAATGCCTTTCAAGCGCATTTAATTTTATGTATTTGACGTCACAGTAGACTTTTGACAAATAAAACTCTAGAAAAAAAATTTATTTATTTTTAGTCATAATTTTCAATGTTTGTTTAGTATTTATTTTAACATTTAAAAAGATATTAAAAACCTCAAATATTTTATGCTTGTTTGATGCTATAAATTCTAAAATAAAAAAAAGCCCTAGGGACTTATTTGTTATCATCATATGGAAAATATTTTAGAGAAAAAACAAAGTTTTCATGTCTGACATTCCGAGCTACTCAAATTTTGTGCAAAAAAGTCAGATGTCACATTGTCTATTGTTTAAAATTTTCATTAGGTGTTTTTCACAAAATTTATCTTACTTAGCCATGTGAGAATATATTTAATTAAATTTATTTTGAAAAACATGTATTTCTTGTTTGTTTTTTCTTTACGAAATTGTATTTATTATGACTAAAGAGACAAGTTTTAAAGCTTTAGGCAAGTTTTACTAAATCAGTAAAGAAGGAGGTGTGAATTTCCTGTTAAATGTTCTTCTGTGGTGCTCTGTGATTAGACCATTTGGACTTCCTGTATCATCTATGCACCTAAAATAAAAAGGTGAATTGAAAATAAAAACTGTTAAGCTCATAAAGGACATTATTGATGTTGCTAGAAGTGAAGAGAAGAAACAAATTTTTGCCATGAATAAATATAACAAAATATTTTTTTTAAATAATTTAATAAAAAGTCTGTTGTATGAATTTGCTTAAAGTTTTATGCAACATGTATGCGGTGCTTCTTTCAAAAAACTTAACAACTAACTGAAAAGTTACCATATTGCACAATAATTGGAAAAAATCGCATAAATTTTTGATTTTGTAGACAGATTTAATTATAATATTTCCCATAAATAAAATTACCATGCATTTTTATTTGGTTCTTCTACCTGAGTAGGAACTCTTAAAAGAAATTTTTTTTTTTTGATTTTCAGAACTTGCTCAAATGTGCCGAAAATGAGTTAAAAAAAAGATTCCAAAGTCTAAAATATGACTTTTGAGGCACTTGAGCAACCCCTAAAAGTGTTCCAAATTCAAAATAAAATTCTACCAGTAAAATATGGGTCTGCACAACAGATAAGACTCCATGGTACTTTAAATTTTTTCATGACATCAAAATGAATCAGTCTAATATATATATATATATATATATATATATATATATATATATATATATATATATATATATATATATATATATATATATATATATGTGTATGTATATATATATATGTATATATATATATATGTATATATATATATATGTATATGTGTGTATATATATATATATATATATATATATATATATATATATATATATATATATATATATATATATATATATATATATATATATATATATATATATATATATATATGTGTGTGTGTGTGTATATGAAAATTGCATTATTTATAAAACACTCATTGTTTTATACTTATGTTTTTTAATAAATAAGGAGTTCAAAATGACTGTTTCATATATATATATATATATATATATATATATATATATATATATATATATATATATATATATATATATATATATATATATATATATATATATATATATATATATATATATATATATATATATATATATATATATATATATATATATATATATATATATATATATATATATATATATATATATATATATATATATATATATATATATATATATATATATATATATATATATATATATATATATATGAAAATTGCATTATTTATAAAACACTCATTGTTGTATACTTATGTTTTTTAGTAAAGAAGGAGTTCAAAATGACTGTTTCATACGATGGTGATATAGATGTTTCATTTCTTGGCTTGAAAATATCAAATCCAACATTAGCAATTAGTAAAAAGAAAAGTGATAAAACTGGAGAGGAAGAACCATGGATTTTTAAAGGTCATTCTGAAGTTATTGTAAGTTTAATAAGTTAATTTGTAAATGAAGATGATGATGATGATAATGAAGATGATGATGATGATAATTTTTATTTTTGTATAATAATATTTCAAGAGTTTTTTAAGTTCTGCAACCATATTTTTTCATTAAAAAGAATTTTTAATGAGACTGAATTTTTTTTCCTATTTTTGAAAAAACCATTTTTATTAAGTATTAATTTTTGCCACTCTTTTTGTTATGCTGTTCAAAATAGTTTGCAAGATCTTTGTTATGTAAGATCTTTTGCAAGGTCATAGATGAATTTTGTGGATAATGGTGGTGTTTGTTATATTTTGTATATATATGCATATATAAACTTCATTATGATCAACATGATCACCATGATCATCATTACCATCTTCACCATCATCATCTGATAATATTTTCTTTTGGCAAACACTACACCACAGAAAATTCTAAAGTTTATATAAAAATGAAAGGATATTGATTGCCAGCATCTAAATAAATAGCAAACAGAAAAAAGCAAAAAGACAGTATAAAATAAAAGTAATAATAGTTTTATAAATACAGTAATATAAAAAAGCAATAATAATAAAAGATAAAATTAATATTCATTTAATATATACTCAAATAAAAATTTTTTAATTTGGTTTCGATTGAGAAGAAATATGTTGGTAATAAAAGGGTATTTAGTTAAAATATTTTTTTTTATAAATGGTATTATTTGGTTTCAGTGAGAAATACATTGATGATTTATAGAGAGCTTACCATATTTGATAGTGTTAAAAAAGGAAGTGTACAAGTTAAAATTTTCAGTATTTTGAGTGCAATGTTTGTGTGTCACTTGTTTTAATAAAAAGTTTATTGAATGAATTTGGTAGTTAATTTTGAAGAAAATCATACACAAAGAGACAATTATAAAGCTTTACAAGATCTTGAAATTTTAGAATTTTTAATTCAGAAAACCTATTTTCGATATTAGATTGTAAATAATAATATTAATCCAGTTTTTTTTATTGCACATCAAAAAGACCTTATAACTCTTACCCCTTTTCATGTTTTTCTTTTATATACAACTTACAACTTTTGAAGTCTTTAGTTAACTATAATAGTTATATAATAATAATTATATATATATATATATATATATATATATATATATATATATATATATATATATATATATATATATATATATATATATATATATATATATATATATATATATATATATATATATATATATATATATATATATATAATATATATATATATATATATATATATATATATATATATATATATATATATATATATATATATATATATATATATATATATATATATATATATATATATATATATATAAATGTATAGCAGTATATTATACATTACACCCTATATAATACAAGTTCTTATTAATAAAACTTTATTAAAAAAACTTTACTAAATATTATATTTTAATAATCTTTATTATTATTTTATAAAGTATTTCATTATCAACAATATTTTTAAAAATAAAACTTCTAATGTCAAATTAATGTTCCTAATAAAATAACTTCAAGCAGTTTTAATTCTAATAATTAAAGTTAAAAATTAAAAACAGCAAATAAAAAAACACTCACAGAAATTTTTATTTTAGTTTTTAAATTTACTTTATTGTTAAGTTCATCAGTAGAGTTGCAATCAAAATATTTAAATCAAATTAATAATAAAATTCTTTATTATGTATTAAGATTAATTAATTGCCTGAAATAAGATAATCAAACCATGTCTTTGTTACAACATTTGTTATATTGAATTTTATATGTATATTTATATATTTTTTATATGTATATTTTATCTGCATCATTTCCAATTTAATGTCAAATAATATTGACAATTAAAATTAATCTTTAAGTTTTTGTGTTCAATCAAGTCTTATGAAATTTTGGCGGTATCTTTTTTTTTCTTTGTTGGGCATTTTAATAGTGTAATTAAAATGTAATATAAGCATGTCTAAACAAATTTTTTTTCAAAAATAAGTTTTTCTTTGGTCATTGTTAATTTAATTGTTTAAGCTAGTGCACAAAGTTATGAATTAATTGTTTGCAATAATGACTAAGTTAAATTAATTCATGATTAAATTTAAAAAGTTAAATTTACAGTTATTAAAAATGTCATATAAAGGTTTATGATTTCTTAATAGCATTTTCTAATTAAAAAAACAAACAACAAGTTATTTATTAAAATATTATTAGACTATTTAGACTATTTGATTTTATATTATATTTTAATTTGGTACTGTATTTGATATTATGCTGTTAAATATTCTTTACACCTCAAATTGCGCAATTTGAGGTGTGAAGAATTTTAATGATGTTAAAGTTATTTTTGTTTGCTTTTAAAAATGTGTTTATTAAGGTGTCCCATCCCCTATATTCTAAAAAAGATTTGTTCATATTCTTAAAACTTTCTATTGGTTCTCACAAGCAACTCTGTTAAATTTTTTTAAAATTTTATTTGATTTAGTGGGAGCACAAGATCCTTGAACACTCACTGGGTCCCTAATATAAAAAAAAGTTTTTTATAAGTATGTCATGTTGGGTTTCAAAAGTAGCGAAGTTATATAAAAATTTCAAAAAAAATTATCATTTTATTAAAAAGTTTTTATTTTAGAGTTAATTGCAGAAAAATGAACTTTTTTAACTAAAAATGGAAAAAGTTTATTTTTTTGATAATTCCAAAAAAAATCATTATAGTTGACATTTTCTTATTATAATGAAATGCAAAGTTGAAGTTCTATACAACCTCAACTTATTTGGAGCCAAGAAATTCTTTTGAGATCCAACACTACACACTTTTGAAGAACTTTTTTTATTCATATTTAATTATTAGGGACCTGGTAAAGGTAAGTGTTTAAGGGTCTTGTGCCCCCTTTAAATCCAATAAAATTTTGAAAAACTTTAACCAAGTTGCTTGTGAAAACCAATAGAAAGTTTTAAGAATATGAACAAATCTTTTTTAGTATATAGGGGTAGGTTGGGACACCCTATCATTTGAATGAACAACAGTTGATTCTTTTAGTTATTTTGATTACAATTTTTTATAATAAAACGTCAACTGTTTTTTCTAAATATTTTTAATGATCTTTTATGTTGAGAGGTCTGTCTATGTGTTTAGTATCGTAAAAGAAAAATTTGGCTTAACTAATATATCATGTGTTATTATTTGTATGTATAATTTTTTTTTTTTTTGATTATTGTGGATCATAATGTTGTTCATACTTATTGATGCAGAGAAAATATAAAGATCTAATTAGTATACAAGAATATAAATATAAATTATAAAAATAAAAAATATTAAAAATAAAAAGTCAAATACTCTGACAAATTTACTCTAAATGTAAAAAATCAGGTATTAAATCTTTTTATTATTTGTTATTATTTGTTATGTATTATTTGTTATTATTTGTTATTATTAAACTATGTATTATTTATGTATAAATTATGTATTGTTTGTAAACACTTGCATTACAGTGTGGTAAAAAAATATACATCATTTATGTTAAAGATTAAGTGTGCTTTAAGAATGTGTGTGTTGTATGTATGAATGTGTGTGTTGTATGTATGGTGTGTATATTTGATGTATGTTATATGTATGCAACAATAAGTTTGGCTTTATGTTTTAAAGCAATTTAAATCATGATGTTTATTTATAAAAGAAAGCATAATTTTTATAAGTAAAGTTTTTATAAAATGTTATTTTTATCAGTCTGAAGTTCTGGTGGATGCCACAAAGAAAGGAAGTATCGACTTTACTTTTGACACAAACCAGAACATTGAAGTTAATATTAAAATTCCAGCTATGGAAATCAAATCACTTGCAAGTTTTTTTAAAATTCAACCATTTGAAGGCAGTAACAAACGTCTGGAGAAAAGTTTCAATTTTGGAATAAATGATCTTTACATCAATGGTAAACTTGACATCAAAGAAAAAAACGGAGAACTTACGTATGTTCATTAATCTCAGTTATATTTTAACGTAGTAATAACATAGGTATTTGAGACTTTATAACATAGGGGTATGCGCTGCAGGGATTTGTTTTGATTGTTAAACAATATTAACTAAGAATTACAAATTATTCTTTGTTATGTAGATAAATATTCATATGTATATATAATAAAAAATGTGTATAAGTTTTGAAAATGTATTTGTTAAAAAAATTAAAATCTGTTTATTATTAGTAAATTTTACTTACAGAGTGACTGCTTCTCCTGTAATAGAAGGAAAAACTGGCTTGAAACTTGGTGTTTTTATATGGAAGCAAAACGAACCTCAAAACTCTAATAAAATTGGAATAGCTATTGGTTTAGTGATAAAGGATATGCGTTTAGATCAAGCTTTAAAGAAATTTGCTAATGTTGAAATGTCAGCATCATGGCTTAGTGATGTATCTATAGGTATTTAGCTACAGCTTTGAAGTTAAATTTTGAAGATCAAATTGAGTTTCTCTAGTTAACAAATCATTCAATTTTAAAAGAAAAAGAGTTTTTTAAATAAAATAAGGCCACCTGAACTTCATTTCAAAACTTTTGATTATGTATATTTTTTTTGCCGACCTATTACATATTAAGGTCGGCAAAATATTGCCTACCTCATTTTTCCTAACTCTGAGGGCTGTATTTTTTTTTTAATAATTTTTAGTATTGTTGGCCAGTAACGCAAATAAAAACTATTGTAAACAAGAAAATAATAAAAAATTACCAGAATGTAAGAAGTCATTAAAAGTATCAAAAGACCAGAGTAAAAAATTAGGTGATAAGAAAGTAGAAGATAAAGATGAAGTACAGAAAAACACACATTTCGAAACAATAAATGAACTTAAAGAAATTGATGTAGTGAAAGGTATTATTTTATAGATAATAATATATTTGTAATATATAATATAAGTTTATTTTAATATTAAATAACTTTTTAGTGTATTTAATATTATAATAAAGTCAGCTTTTGTAAAATGGGACATTATAGACTCACTCCTCACTCTACCATTTATTCTATATATACATTATTTCAATAAATATTTTAATTTGGTATGAAGAATAATATTCATAATAACAATAATTATTATTAATATTACTTTTAGTTATATATTATTATTCATATTACTTTTAGTTAATATTGCATTTAGTTAACAATTAACGTTTAACACCTACTAGCTGGCCAGACCCATTTTTATGGGTCTAGTCAGGTAGTAAATTATTAAATGTTAATTGTTCTTAAGGAGTCTTTGTAAATTTATTCCAAACCAACCTTTTCTATACTTTTTCCGTATATATAAATCCTAGTTCTCCAGACCCATAAAATACAGGTCTTCACTAAACCAACCTATACACTAAACCATTTCTATACTTATCAATTCCACACCGATTATTTCTAAACTTATTCCTTATTTGATTCAATATTTTTTAGTCAATAGTACAAGAACATATCGTTGAAAAAATTACTTTCAGAGTAAAAAAAATTAACATAAGCACCTTTTCTGCATACCTAGAGCCTATAAGAGATATATAAATGGGTTTATTTTTCTATTAGATGCATAGTTTTGATTGCTCAGTGGTTTAGTGCTTTGACATTGGTGTCATTTTGCAAAGATTTGAATACGCCCCTTAACACAATACATTTTCAATTTTTTAAATCTGGCCATATATTTATAGCAAAAAAATAAATATGGCAAAAAAGACTTTTAATTGTTAAATAAAGTTTTAAAGTTTTTGGTAGCTACGGGCTATTTTTTTGCGTCCACAGCAGCACCTTCTGGAGTAGCAGGATGCGCTTATTAATTTTTTTTTGTTGTTTCAGACTATAATTCGTTTTCAGACCATCCGCAGCTTATTAGGACTAATTACCTGAGCACATTAATAATATAAGTCTTTATCATGACATAGGTGCAACAAATTCCTACCGATGTTTTGATGTATTAAGAAATTTTAAGCTTTTTTAGAGTTCTCTCCCTTTAGTTTGTTATAGTATATAATTTCTTTATTTTCAACAGTATTCCATACAAGGCTGAATTTGCGATTTATAGATAGAAAATAGAATCCAGAGTAAATTAATGTTGAGCTCGATAAAGAGAAGCAATTTTAGCAGATGCTAATTTTGCAAAGGATTTGATATATGGTTTCCAAGAAAGATTGGAAGTAAGAGATAATCCTAGAAGATGAAGGGCAGAAGACTCATCGAGTACATTACCATTCATAAATATAGGAAGGTCTAAATTATTGCGATAATGATTGGCTGAAAAAAATTGAGTTTTATGTGAATTAAAGCTCACCAGCCACTATGAGCCCCATGCTGTAGCAGAAGTGAGATCCTTTTCAAGCTTAAATGCCCCCTCCAAGCAATCAGAGAGAGAGTTAGCTTCTTAACATAACAAGAAAAAATGGCAGTATCATCAGCGAACAATTCCATCTTAGATATGAGAATATCTGGAAGATTGTTAATGTAAATTAAAAAGAGTATAGGGCCAAGGATTGAACCTTGAGGAACCCCTGAGGTTACAGAATAAGAAGAAGAGTGCTGTCCCTCAAGGACAACTTTTATACTACGATTGGAAAGGAAGGGTTCAATAATCTTAAAGATGTTTCCAGATATATTATAAGAAGAAAGTTTATGGAGAAGACCAGCATGCCAAACATTATCAAACGCTTTAGAAATGATAAATGAATCGTCGAGAGGGAATAATAGATTCTGTGCCAGTATGAATCCACAAAGTTATTTAAGAAGCACATTTGTCAACAGGAAGGCAAAAGATTTCTACTCAATGGCCATCATGAAGAAAATCATGGAAAGAGTCCCAATCAGCTTTAAGATAGTTGTAAGATGATAAGGGGATTCTGATGATAAAGATGAGAATATAAAATCGATGATAAAATCAACTTTTAAAAAACTTTAGTAATTTAACTTCAAATATTTGGATATTTGTAAAGTTGAGATAATAGTTTTTTGAAGTTACTCAGTAGTTTTTATCTTTCACTCAGAGTTATTAGTGTCCGCTCTAGTTTTTGTTATTTTGTTTTTGTTTTGGTCTTGTTGCTCGATTTTTATTCAGACTTAATTCTTCTATATTCTTTAGTTTTATCAGTTGTATAATTGGATATTTTTTGAATTTATTCCAGATATAGTCAAACAAATAATTTGCAAGCAAAGCATAAAATGGCAGAAAAACAACCTTCATAACCATCACATTTCTTTATTTAAGCATCTTGACGTTTGCTTTAAAAATTTTGCAATGAACACAATTTTGCAAGATCTATTATTAATATATTGTCTTATTAAAATAATCGAATAAAATATAACATTTTTTATTGCGCTTCTTTAGTTGACTCATTTTTCTTGTGCTTTGTAAATTAAATTAAACATTTATATTTCTAAGCTATAAAGATATAGTGACAATTATATTGAAATCTTTTTTAAATAAACCTTGAACCAAAGAGTTCCATTCTTTTACAATTGTCTTTGAACTGTTTAGACTAAAATTTTAATTATTACTACCGTTTCCGTTCAATCTACTATCATACTCTTTTATAAACTCATAATTGATTTTATATTCTTTTCGAAAATAAGGAGAAAATATGTGTTATGTTGATGTGATATGTAAGTTAAAATTTGAGGTAAACTATTTTTTAATTTCTAAGAGATATAGCACAAATAGATTTTTTAAGATTCTGGTATATATCAGGCCTTGTTTTAAATAACAAATGGTTAATGCATCAGCTTAACGTGAATTTAACGTTATAAAATTCTTTTTATCTTTTTATTTTTTAAAGACATTATCTTTTTCAAATTACTGCAATAATATTAAGATTACCGCAAAACAAGTTAAATATTGTTTAACTCGTTTTTTATTAATACAAAATGTTTATTTCTTTTATTTTTTTTTATATTAAATAATTAAATTTGATATAAAAATAACTAAAAAAGATTTTTCATTTTAAAAAAATTAGCAAGTAACATAAAAAAATTACGTTAATTTATCTACTTTTATTTATTAAAAGTTTATTATTTTATAAGCGATTTTTTGTGAAAGCAAAGATTATTTTTCCAAAAAACATTTATTAAAAAATAATCCCTGTGATTTAACTTGCCATATATAAAAAAAAATTTAACTTACATTTTGTGCAAATTTTTGATGCAGCTATTTATTTAAAATTTAATTTTGAGTAATAAAAAAATGTTTTGGAGGGAAAACTGAAAAAACAATTGCGATAAAAATAAGCTAATTTTCTTTTAAGAACAAATTAAATTCAAATATTGAATAATATTTAGTAATATTAAAAAAAAATATGACAGTTAAGTTAAACCCAAGCATTGACTTTCATTTAAATAAACTTAAATATATTTTTAAAATCAAAATTTAATTATATACTTTTTAAATCTTAATTAAATTAATTTTTTTTATCAGAATAAAACTATATATTTTTGCTAAATTAGTTTTGAATTAAATCATTTATTTTTTTATCAGAATTAAATTACGTTATAATGATCTTTGCTTCAAGTTTAAAGCATTAGCGTTTTTCAAGCGAAAAAATCGATCGTTATAAAAAAAAAAAAAATTAAGTAGAAATTATTTGTTACTATAGAATAGAAATTTAAGTAAATTTTTTTAATGCAATCAAAAGTTGCACAAACAATTCTTGTCCTCTCAAGATGATAAATAAAAGTTTTTATTATATATATTTCTTTTATGTTTTCTTTTATTTTTTTAATAACTTCGCATTAAAAAACAAAACAATAATTGTTACTATAAACAGTTTTGTTTTCTGTTCGATAAAATAATTAGCTTAATAGAGATTAAGTTTTTGTAGTTTTCATTAGTAAATAGCGCTTGTAATTTTTTTTCATTAGTAAATAGCGCTTACATCTAACATAATTGTCATTCAAACTTTTTTTACATAATTGTCAAAGTGGTTTTTTCAAAAGTTACTTCATTCAAATTGCTCTAGGCGTACGCAATTCGTACATAAATTGCCAGCAGCTTAACGCTTCAAAACAAGCTTTGATATATACTTCTTAAATATATTCTTAGTTACAAATTTTTTATAAATATTCATTTTAAATAAATTAGTCCAAAATATCTTCAATTTCAAAATTGAACATAGCTTCTTCATCTTCATTTGATTCAGGTGTTTCCCATTTACTTTCACTGCTTAAACTACATTTACTATTACAGCAGGTAAAATTATTGGATCAAAAATAGCTGTTCTTTGTTTTTTTTAAATGTTGTGTCTAACGCAGCGATATTGTTGCTTTGTTTTTTTTATCTTTAAGTCATGGTATTAAAGTTTTATTGGTTAGTTCTAAGTCTCGGCTGCAAATATTGGTTGATTTTGAACGTTTTATTTATAAAAATTAAAAAATAATTGCAATTTCCCATTATATGTTTAGCATTGTGGTATCTCATTGGTTCATTTCCCCGGTAATCCAGTATCGTGTCCTTCACTAAAAAAATTTTTAAAATGATTTTTAACTATTTTTTATTGAAAGTTATTAATGTATATTGAATGTTACATTGATTTTTATTATTTACATAAATAGACTGATATAGGGATAAATACCGCAATAAATAAATAACCGCTAACTAGTTCAATTTAACAATTAACTCAAATAACTATAAACGTTTTAAATGTAAATAAAGTGTAAAGTATATTATGAAAAGTTTGTTATGTTTTCAATTGTTATTCTAATATTAATTTTAGTTCAATATTATTTTGTAAAAAAAATATATTTTTTTAATTATTTCTGAAATTTGTTTTTGAATAATTATTGTTATTAAATCGTTATAATGATTATTAATTTTTAAAAATTTCGGGATTAACCAAAAAAAAATTAACATTTTCATAAACAAAAACCTTGATCATTATTTAAACAACGATTTTGTTTTCACTAGCAAAGAATAATTTAGGTTTTTAAGTATTTTTTAAATTTATGTTACTTAGCGTTTTAACTTGCGTTGTATAATATAAAATGTTTTTACATTGTAAACAAATCACAAAGAAACACAGAGCTGTAGAGAAAAATTGTTTTTAATGATTAAGTTTTTTTATTTTTTTTTATTTTTTTGAAGTTAAAAAAAAAGATTAAATTATATATAAAAGTTTTAATTTGTTAACCATTTTTAAGCAAAAAACTTTTTTAATACTTCTACGCAATACTCTAATCGTGCAAACTTAAAAAAATACTTAAATTAAACAAAATAAGTATATTTAATAATTTGAATCATATCTGTTTATATTAAACGTTCATTAAAATTTGTTCATCAAAAATTAAGTTTCTTAAACTTATAAACAAACACTAAAGTATTTTCATTCTATGTATAACTACAAAACTTTTTTTTTTTTTTTTGTTTGTAAGCAATTTAGTTTAGAATAACAAAATAAAAAAAGAATAAATATGAGCTAATCTTTGTTAAGAACAAATTTAATTTATTAATTGAACAATATTTTTATTTTTATTTATAGACCAACTTAAATAAAATATACCAATATGTTAAAATGTTTTAATATGACGTGTGTCATTTATAAACCGCAGGGCAGCTGCCCATACAGCACCATTGGTTTTGAATAATATTTTATTTTAATGAAGATTACATAACTTTCATTTGATTTTAATAACATCAGTCTTCTCTTTTTCTGTGATAGTTTCAATTCGAAAAGCATCGGCAAAGTCTCAGGATTTAAAAGTTTCCAAAGTTGTTCTTCAAAATACAATCCATAATCGAACTTTAAACAATTTAGAGAGAATGGAAATATACTAGGTTTTTATATACTAGTTTGTCTTATTTTATATAAAAAAATACATAGTCATTAGTAAAAAATAGAGACTGTCATTAAACTAAAATGTGCCTTAGTATTTATTTAACGGAATTTGTAATGTGCGCGTGCATAATGAAACCTCCATTATATAAATATATTTAATGTAATATTAGTGTCATCAGCGGATGTTATAGTCTACTCGTGATTTTTTTAACTTAATAGTATAACTTGATTTATAAAAAAAATCAAAAACTTATTGAATTACACGCAGAAGAAATTAAACAAAATGAAGAAGTAATTTTTTAAAATTTTTAAAAAACATTTTTTTTAATATCTCGAAAAAATGCCTTGATATTTTTGTTATCATGATAACAAAAATATTAAGACATTTTTTTGAGATATTAAAAAAAAATGTGAATCCTTAACTACAAATTTTTTACAAATGTTTTTAATAAAAATTCAGTAAAAAACTCTAAAAAAATCTATATTGCAAAAAACATTTATATTCTGTATGTATAAATTTGAAATATATATATATTTTTAAAGTTTTTTACTGAAAACTTTAAAAAAATTACTACTTTTTTAAAAATCGCTTAAGGTGTACATAAATTGCTCTAGGCGTAACGCTTTAAAATAAGCCCTGTAGACAATGGTACCGTTGCTTTATAAAAATATAACAGTAACCCTTTCGATTACACTTTTTCTATCATTATCACTAAAATTTGGATCATTGATTTTAATGGCCAAGATAGCGTTAAGTGTTTTGTGGTTGATTCCGAGTCTTTGATCTGACATCGTCAGAATAAAGGCTTGTTCCACTGATGAGTTCGACCCAGATAAACATATGATTAAACTTGCTATTTGAAAAAATTTGGGTACTCAGTCCGTTAACTTTTTAAAGTTGATGGACTGTTATGTAGAAAATATTGTTACCCTGTCTTTACCCTAATTCAGATTTGTTGCTAGTGTAACTCTGTTACCGGAAGATACCATTTTCTTTACTGAAACTTTACTTTTTAGTTTGAAAATTTGAATAACTTGAATAGCTTGATAACCTGAATAATTTGATAACTTTATATCAGACACTCAATTTATATTATAAAAATTGATTAGCAGTCTGTTGATTATAAATAAGATATTTGATTTTTAATAATGCGTTATATATTAGCTTATTAAATAAACTGCCCCCTTTTTCAATATAAACCAGGAAGTTAACACAGAAGTATTCGGGGAAATATGCACTACTTTAAACAACTTTAAAGTATGACAAACTATTTTCTCAATCAATTAAGCAAAATGTGTGATTAAACAAAAAAGAAATTGTCATTATTATCTAACAGTTCTTATTGTACAAGTTTACAAATCTCCAAAAAATACTGAAAACCTGGACTATTATGTTAAATTCTTTTGCAACACATGCATATGTTGTCTGCTTTTTAACATACTAATTATTTATCTTTTAACATAACACTATGTTTATAACACATTATAACACAGATACTTTGCTTTTAACATACTAATTATTTATCTTTTAACATAACACTATGTTTATAACACATTATAACACAGATACTTTGCTTTTAACATACTAATTATTTATCTTTTAACATAACACTATGTTTATAACACATTATAACACAGATACTTTGCTTTTAACATACTAATTATTTATCTTTTAACATAACACTATGTTTATAACACATTATAACACAGATACTTTGCTTTTAACATACTAATTATTTATCTTTTAACATAACACTATGTTTATAACACATTATAACACAGATACTTTTTAGATCAGAGTATTTTGAAAAAAAAAATTTTAATTATTTTTTTATCCTGAATGAAATAGTTTCGTTTTTTAACTAATAAAGCAAACATTTTTACAAAATTACATCATTTGAGAAGTTTTAAAAAAAACAACTAAATAAAAACATAAAAATATTAACTTTTTTATTTGCCCATGTAAACTGATTTGCATGGGCATGGAGGCGGGCACGAACTATATCCCGCCATTCCTTCCACCTGTATATATTCTTGCGAAGCTTTTATATATATATATATATATATATATATATATATATATATATATATATATATATATATATATATATATATATATAATTATGTATTAAAATTGCTGTATATGAAAGTGAATCTTTCTGTTTCTAAATTTGTTAACAACTTAAATATAAAATATTTTAAGCTTCCATTTATTGGAACTTACCACTTACCTAATTATACAAAAATAAAAATTTTACAAATTTTTTATAAATATTGCATAGTCTTAATAAAAATTGATGTTTACTACAAATAAAATATTTAGTAATATTTATTTAGAAGGTCCACTTGTTAAGCTACTTAAGTCTCATGTTGTATACAAATTTTTCTTGCCAATTATTTTCGGGAAACCTGCATACATATAGAGAGAGGGAGAGACAGACTGAGACAGAGAGTTGCAAAAAAATATGTTTTTTTTTTGCATTATTTTGGTGTTTTTCTTATTTTTTAAGCAATTTTTCAGGTTTTTTGGCATAAATTTTGAAATTTTGAAATTTCAGTTGTATAAAAACCAATTTAACTTTTTTTAATAAAAAATTATATTAGCTATAAGTTAGTTGTAAATCTAGGCATACTGTATGAGAATGTTTATTTGTCATGTTGCACTTCCTAACAACTGTGATACTCTTATTATATATAGAAACTATTCTTATCCTATTAGAAAGTTACCATTTTAATTTTGATAATGTAACTGTATTAGTATATAATGCCATGCTAATTTAATATCAGATTTCAAATGTTCAAAAAAATAAGCAATCTATCGAGATTATTTATTTCTTTGAGCACTTGTATATTGGGTAGTAATTTAGTCTTACATTGTTTGTTTATTATATTTGTCAAAAAAATATATATATTGCTAGTAGGTCCTTATAAAAAAATCCCCTAAAAATTTTGAATTATTATTATTTACTGAGTTTTCCAGACCACATTCAACTGATGATTTGTAATTTATTAATTTATAATTTATTTTTTTATTCGCTTTTTTTTTTTTTTTTCTAATCATATGATTTATTTATCTAGACATTTTCATATAGTAGGGGACACTTGTTTTTTAACATGCTTTGTTGTTCAAGTTAATTTTTAAACATAATCTTTTGGCAAAAGGAAAAATTTTCCATTTTGCTAACTTTGGTTCAGAGGTTTAAATAAATGGGCAACTAAAGTTTTATTTCTGCCCCCTGTATGAGGAGCTTAATCATGATTCATTACCAACAAGAAGAACAATAAGAAATCACTCAATAGTTTAAAGATATCTTTTCTCAGTCTATTTATATGTATATATAGATATTAGGATGCCTTAAAACTCCTTTAGATAAAAAAATCACAAATCAGTGTTTTTAATGTGATGTGGTTAATCATTTGTGTTAATCCTTTTTTAGATTCTAATACAGAAAAACTATAGTTTTTATATCAAAAATAAAAAACATTTTTTTAAGTTTTTTGATATCTTTTTTTTAAATTTATATATATATATATATATATATATATATATATATATATATATATATATATATATATATATATATATGTATATATATATATATATATATATATATATATATATATATATATATATATATATATATATATATATAAATAAAATTTCCATTTGTTTGAGTACTAAGTTGACCTATTTTTAAATAATTTTTTTTTAAACAATATTATGGACCACACAAATATATATATATATATATATATATATATATATATATATATATATATATATATATATATATATATATATATATATATATATATATATATATATATATACACATATGTGTGTGTATATGTGTATACACATATGTGTGTGCCTTAGAGGAGGATAGGTAAATCTAGAGATGTTGCTGGACAAAATGAAGCAGAAACTGTTTTTGGTACTCGTCTTTGGTGAGGGTATTATATTTCTGGATAAGAGCAATGTCACCCTCTGCACTATGGTTGACAACCTTCATCTTTCGACCAAAATTTGAAGGATCGACCCGATCCTTCAAATTTTGGTGGCAAACATCTGGTTTCCATGCTTCTAGATCTTTCAACAGAAAACTCTTGGTCCTTTCCAGTGATACTAAGTACTTTGAAGAGAAGAAATGTTTTTTGGGTCACAAACTTTTCAAGATGATTGAAGTCTGCGCTACACGTGCTTATTCTCTTCAGAGCTGACTGAGGCTGACTGGGTCTTTGGAAGCTGGAGGTTAGCTATCATGGCTCTTTTAACATCTAGAGAGACTTGGTTTTCAAAAAAAGCTAGGCCTATGAGGTGTTCTGAGAAGAACCACAGATGCCGAGTAAATGCAGTGTAAGCCGCATCAGCAATGATACAGTTTGGATATTTCTTGAGAAGGCAGATAATCATTGCATCATTTAGGGGAGCATATGGAGCCAGTGGGGCCTCATGCCAGAAACATCTATAAATGAGAGAAATGAAGAGTGCCAGCTCCTTCAGACCTCGCTTTTCTTTAGCAGTCAATTCCAACTGACCTTCAAATAGCACCATTTTTAGAGAATACATGACCTTTTGACATCCATCGAATATGATGCATTGCTCCTGGAGCTCAGAACTGGAAGTCCATCTTAAAACTGCTTCCAACGAGGAAGACAAGACATAGCTGAAGGAGCTCGAGATAATCCTCCCAAGGCTGCTGAGGTCATATGGCTTTGATGTTGTAGACAACCATCGCTGTTTCGGTATCTTCATTGAAGACTTCATCTCTAACTGGCAAATACTCTGTTTGCCTGATGTATGGCCATTTATTCTAAAAACCTCTTAAAAAGACCAATTTATGGTCTACCTGTCCCACCAAAACAGCTGTAAAGACACTGCTCAAAACAACTTCCAGGGCATGATGACAGCATCCAATATTTACAAGTTCATGGCCAATGGCTTCCTTAATAAAAACGCATGCCCCTCGATGGATGCCTGTGTTGGAGGAAGTTGTATCAAATACCAGATCTTGAACTTTTTTTCGTAGATTCTTGTTTTTCCCCAGTTCCTCCTACAATTTTTTGGGCTGCCAACAACTTCTCGATACCATTCCCAGTGATGATCACAGCAATTCGATCAATGGTTTCTTTTGCACCAGCTATGTTTGGAAGCAGTTTCCCAATGGAGAAGAAGAGCAAATTCAGTTAAAAAAACTCCTCTGTTTCAGCTACTTTTTTTCAGGTAGCCATCCATGAACTTCTGATTGTGCTCCTAAACAGTGTTAGGTTGTCAAGAGGATGGCCTAAAGCCTTTGCTACTGATGCAACAACATACATAGCTCCATGATCAGGAAGATTTACTCTATCTAAAGCCCCTGCGACTTCTGGAGTTGCTATCACGCTTTTCAGTTGTTTAGGCTTTGAGGAAGGAGTTTCAGCAGATTTTGATGATGGAACTCTGAAGTCTTCATTGTCAATGTTGTCCTCGTCTTCAGACTTAGACCAAGAACTGATATCCAAAGCAGGACCAGATGTTTTTATTTACTGCAACTTCTGTTTCTTTCAGTCTTCAATTTTTATTAGCTTCTATACAAGCTCTCTTCTTCGTCTCTTTCTCTGCAAGATTGCAATTCACTTCAGCCATGCTTGAATTAGTGACATCTCTCTGCATCGTTAGAAATTGTCTGTCTTCATTGTTCGTAATGATGTCCAAAGTATTCTTTGTGGCCAAGTCAAAAAGTTCCAAATCAGGAACTTTTGATTTGGCCACAAAAAATGCTTTGGATCAGGTCATATTTGAACATTTGCTCTTTAAATCTGCAGCTTTCATATGCTTTCGTCCTATTCACCATCAACAGTTGATATTCACATACAACTTCTTCAGTTTTCTTTCATAAGAATTGATCCTCTGAGTTGGAATTTTTGCTTTCCTCTAAATTATGTTGATATCTTTAATTGTGTGATTAATACTGTCCTTCACCGTGAGGTGTTTTCTAAGGTGGTAAAAGAGGAGGCAGCTGATGGCATCGCCGTTCATAGCCAATCTTGCTAAAGAGAATTGGTTGGTGGCCTTGCTGACAAGCCAAACTTCAGCAGAACTTTTTGGTGCAGCTGCCATTATGTAATTAAGTACCTGTCTGTGGGTATAAAAAAATACTAAATAGTAAATATTGTCATAAAATTGCTGTTCATGAATGTTATGTTCAAAATTAAATAGTAAAAAAATAATTTTTACTATGTAATTCTGGACCACCCTAATATATATATATATATATATATATATATATATATATATATATATATATATATATATATATATATATATATATATATATATATATATATATATATATATATATATGTATACACACACAAATAGTATTGATACTAAGGTAAGCAATCTGATGTCATATTGAATTAGCCTGCTGCTGGGGGTCTCAGTACATACATCAACTGACAAATAGCCTAACTCGCAGTGGAGTGCATAGCCTAAGGGTTTTGGGATAGGGAAGCAACCTCTTCATTATTCTTTGTTTTCTTCTTTTTCTAAAAAAGCCGTATGGATTAAAATAAAAGCCGAATGGATTAAGATATATATATATATATATATATATATATATATATATATATATATATATATATATATATATATATATATATATATATATATTCATATATATACATATGCGGTAGTGGTGTAATGGTAAAACACTCGGTTCATAAGCGAGAGGTACCGAGTTCGATCCCCACCACGTCTCTGGTAGTACCGCGCTCAACTTGTTTCTCCATGCAGCGGCTTTATTCGTCAAGGTTCACCTTTTAAAGTTATAGAGTTGAGAGAGGGTTATAACCACTATTAAGTAGCCTCCTCGTCTGTAGTGGCCTTTTCGGCCTTGAGGAGGGATGTTTTTTTTGAATGAGATTGAATTCACACACAAAAGATAAGCTATTTTTATTTTATTTTATTTAAATTATAAACATCGTTTGTGTTGAATCTAATGCCTTAATGTTTTTCTAAGGTTCTGGAACTTTATTAATTGCAATTATTAACAGATGCAATCCAGACTTCAATATTTTGAGCAATTTTTGAATTTTTGGGAAGATTTTAGTTTTCTGTAAAATGCTAGATGTTTAAATTTCCTTTGGTTTGACAAATCACAAAAAAAAGACGACTCTTTCAAAAAAAATTCTCTACCATCAATTTGAATATTATTAAGATTATGTGTCAAGTTTTCTCTCTCAAGTAGAACAAGATTGTTTAGTTCTTTCAAGTTCTTGCAATGGATAATATCAGTGTTTTCTGCTGTCTCATGTTCTTTTAAATATTAAAATTTTAAGAGCATAAAGAATTTAGAGTTTTTTTTTTTTGTTGCTAATTTTTGCTAAAAAATGACTCAACCAGTCTAAACCCTGTTGACTTTTTAAAAATAAATCCCAATTTACTTTTTTTGGTGTTATAAAGGCTAATATTGAGCTGAACATTGACCATGTCTTGGGTTCAAAGAATATTTGCAAAAGAAATCTGTGTATTTTACTGTCCTAAACAAATTAAAGATTTTTTCAAAAACTGATTTTTTTATTTATTCATTTACAATTTTATAAATAGAGTTATAGATTTGGGAATTTTCAATTAAAATTTGTTACTTAACTGGAGTTACTGCTAACTGTTTACCACCGGTGACCTGGCTTAGTCTTATTGTACTAAGTGGTGATCTTTTTCTTTTGTGGCAGTGATTGATGGTGCAATTTGGTTAGCTCTAATTGGATTATTTAAAACCAAAATTTGCATGTTTTGATGTCTTTTTCTAGCAGTGCAGAAATGGCTTCAATCTCAAACAATAATTCATAAACACTGATGCATTTTTTTAATTTGTTGCATAAATGGTATTTTGTTGCGTAAATGAGTATATATCATGGCAATGAGTATATCATTTTTTGTTTGTTATGTACTAGATGTTTTTCATTAAACTATTGTTTTCCAATCTTGAAAATTAATTATTCACAGTTCAGATTATTTCAATTATTAAAAAAAAATTGTTGAGCCTAATTGGTAACAATGTATGACTAGTTATGAGTTACTCTTTTATTATTTTCTAAAATAATAGAAGAGTAACTCATAACTAGTAGGAGGAGAGTTGTCACAACTGCTGACAGTTTAAAAAATTAAGAAAAAAATAGTGACAAAATTGTTTTATTAGTTGTTTAATTTTTATAAAATTCCTCATTTGAAACAAACTACAAAACAATGACTTCCTCATTTGAAACAAACTACAAAACAATGACTTCCTTATTTGAAGCAAACTACAAAACAATGACTTCCTCATTTGAAACAAACTACAAAACAATGACTTCCTCATTTGAAACAAACTTCAAAATAATGGCTACATAAGCATTGTTTTGTTAAATTTATGTTAGTACTTTTCTCTTTTTGGAAAAATTATTAAGAAAAATGTTATGTTTCATGAAAAAAAAACGTCTTATTTGAAACTTGCTAGTTTAAGGTGATTTTTAAACTAAATATCTCCCTTGGATAAAACTAAAAGATTTTGGCATTTTGCTAAGTTCATCTACCATATTTATATAATCATTCCTCCAAAGAGATGCAGCATTTTATTATCCCTTCAAATAGCTGATGCAGCATTTTTTTAATGTTTGATATAGCTAACTTCCAGACATTTATTTTTTTTATTTATGTCAAATAAGGATACTTTACAAAAAATTGTAATGATATGAGCCTGGGAACAAAAAAAACCCTAAAATTTTGGCCACAACTGCTACCAACAGGAAAGCAACAAGTTGATAAAAAATTTTTGTTATTATCACATAAAGTTTGAACTCCCCTCAATTTAGGTTCCAATCATTGCAATTTTTGGTGAAGCATTATTATTTGACACAAGTATAAACATATAAATGTTTGAAGCTTGTGTTTCACCAATTAAGACTCAGAAATGATAAGCCTTAATTGATGAAACACAGTGTAAAATAAAAAAAGTTTGATAAGTAATTTTCTACTAATTTATTATTGCTCTGTTCTTTTAAAAACATTGAGCACTATATTTTGGAGAATACATTTAAATTATTCTTATATATATATATATATATATATATATATATATATATATATATATATATATATATATATATATATATATATATATATATATATATATATATATTATATATATACACACACACACACACACACACGCATATTACTTATAAATTATATGTAACAAAGTAAAACAAATTTATATTTTATTTAGGACTTTTTTTGAAAGCTTCTGTTAAACTAAAAGATGAAGCAACATGTATGGGTAACAATATGTGTCTGTTTCTTGTTAAAAAAGGTTTTACTGAAATATCCTTGGAAGGAGAAATAAGTGAGTATTTTTTAATTAAAATTTTTTATTTATTTTTAAAGCTATGTATTAGGAATTCAAATATTGTGGCAGCGTAATAAACATTTGAGTTTTAAAATAGATTTTCATTTATTTAAAAACCATTTAAAACAATTTTTTATAGAACTAATTATTCTTCAAAGGCTTTTAGAAAGTGTTTCAAATTCGAAGAACTTTTAAACTTCTTTGCTTGCTTTGTAAAAATTTTTATTTCAAAGGACTAGTAAAGAACATTAAAAATCTTCTTAATGAACTATATTTTCTTCAAGAGCTTTTCAATGAGGCTATAAGGTTTACAGTGTATATGTAAGCATATATGAAAATCTTAATATACATTATTTACATTTTTATACATATCTTCTTGAGGCTGAAGAGTACAATGCAGTTTATATGTAAGCATATATGAAAATCTTAATATACATTATTTACATTTTTATACATATCTTCTTGAGGCTGAAGAGTACACTGCAGTCAGGGAAACTTTTTTTTTTAATGTATAAACTGTTACAACAATCTTACAACCTTATCAATTTAAAGGATAAACCAGGCCTTTTAAAGGACAAAAAGGCTGTTGCAGCAAGAAACAAGCTGAGAATAGTACAACAAGAGATGTAGTGAGCTTTGAGCTTTTTTTTATAGTAAAGTTTAATCATTATTTTATGTATTACTATTCTCACAAAGCTTTATGTCTCTACAGCCAACTCTAAATACTTTTTAAGTACGCTATATATATTTTTTTTAACTCTGTAAATGATTTTTGTATCAGAAATATATCATTATCATTAATTAATTTATATCATTTTTAGTAAAAACCTCTGGCTAATTATTTTTAAAAAAGGAGATTAGAAAATATATTGCTTTTGAATTGTTTTATTTTATTGAAGAAAAATTTAAACAACTTGATTGTCATAATGTTATTGATTTTTTTTTTTTTTTTTTTTTTTTTTAACATCTTCACTTCCAACAAGGCTGCAAGCAACCACTATAAGAGTTGGAAGTTACTGGAAGAGAAAAGACTAAATCTGTAGAGCAAGATAACGATTGACTGATGACTTAAAAGATTGCAAATTATATGAATCAGGAAAGCAAGATGAAGGAAGCGAATTCCAAAGAACTGATGTTCGAGGAAAAAAACTAGAAGAATAAGAGTTTTTGAAGCACTTAGGAACAGTCACAGAAAAAGGATGAGACTTAGTTGAATGGCGAGTAACACGGGAATGAATTTTAGTAGATGGCACAAGGGACGCTAGCTCTTTAGAGCAGTGCCCATTATAGTATTTGTAGAAAAGAGAAAGAGAAGCAACATTACGACGATGTGACAAAGGTTGGAGATTGGCTGCCAGAGCAGGTCCAACTATGTTTACAATTCGTTTTTGCACCTTGTCTAAAAGAGAAAGAGCATCATTAGAAGATCCGCCCCAGATGTGGCAACAGTATTCCATACAGGGACGGATTTGAGATTTATAGAGATAGAGAATAGAATCTGGAGTAAGAAAGTGTCGAGCTCGATAAAGAGATGCAACCTTAGCAGATGCTAATTTTGCAATGGATTTGATATACGGTTTAAAAGAAAGATCAGAAGTAAGAGTTAATCCTAGAAGATGAATGGTAGATGACTCATCTAGTACATTACCATTCATAAATATAGGAAGATCTAAATTATTACGATAACGATTGGCCGAATAAAATTGAGTTTTATCTGAATTAAAGTTCACCAGCCACTGTGAGCCCCATGCTGTAGCAGAAGTGAGATCCTTTTCAAGCTCGGATACCCCCTCCAAGCAATCAGAGAGTGTAGGCTTCTTATCATGACAAGAGTAAATGGTAGTGTCATCAGCGAATAATGCCACCTTAGATGTGAGAATATCTGGAAGATTGTTAATGTAAATTAAAAAGAGTATAGGGCCAAGGATTGAACCTTGAGGAACCCCTGAAGTTACAGGATGTGAAGAAGAGTGTTGTCCATCGAGGACAACTTTTATACTACGATTGGAAAGAAAGGACTCAATAATCTTAAAGACGTTACCAGCTACACCATAAGAAGAAAGCTTATGGAGAAGACCAGCATGCCAAACTTTATCAAAAGCTTTAGAAATGTCAAGTGCGATAGCCTTAACCTCTCCACCTCTATCTAATGCACGGTAAAACCTATCGGTTATTACTGTTAGCACATCAGCTGTAGAACGAGAAGACCGAAATCCATATTGATGATCAGAAAGTAAGTTATTTGATTCAAGATGAGAGATTAAGTGTTTGTTGATTAAGTGTTTGTTGATTTCACAGTTAAGGTAATAAAATATCATAAAGAAGGTTTGAACAGAAGAAACCACTACTAAAATGTTTGTTTTAGATGGATACTGTAAACTTTACCTAATTGATAAAAAAAGAAAATAAGTTTAGAACTTGATTTTTTACATTTTTCTCCAGTCTGTCATTTATCCAGAAAACTTGCAAAGTTTTTTTTTTTAATAAGTTTTCAAAAAAAAAATTTTATGCCCTAAAAAAGTATTATAACATTCCCCCAATGTTTCTAAACACATTTTCAATGTGAATTATTAAAAAGATTGATTTGCAAAATATATTTCAAAATTTTATTGTCTGCATTTATAACCTATTAACCTACTAAATAAGTTAAGTTGCCCCCAACTTAGACTAGTGGCAAAAATAAAATAGCAAAAATTGATTTATAGGATATAGGATAACCAGAAGCCATTTACTTGTTACTTAGCACTTATTAATGTTGGAAACTTATTTAACTCTATCTGGTGTGATTAGAGAATGTACTTTAAGAAAGTACATTCATTAAACACTCTTAAGCTAATCTACCAATAAGATCAAAAAAAATATATTTTTTTAATTGTTTTCACTCGCTTTATATGGATATAATATTTTAAAGTTTTAAAAAACAGTCATATAAAAACAGCTAATATTTAAAAAACAGAATTATATATAAACATATATGTAAGCATATATGTAAACAAATATATAAACATGTAGTCTGAGAAAATTATTGCTATTTTAGCTACAATCTTAATCATTACAATCGTAAAAACTTAGAAACTTGAAATTTTGTTGAAATAAAGTTTCTTAATCATTAAAACTTTTGAAAAAAAATTAATTTTAAAAGGTTAAATGTTTAATATTAACCCAAATCAGAATTTTTGTACAAAGTTATATTTTTTTAAAACTAAATTGTAGTAGCAAATAAATATTAGATGGCAAAGTCTACAAGAATTGCAACACTTAGCAAACATACCTCAACACAGTTTCTCACAACAAAAATTGTGCTTCAGTTTGTTTGCTGTGCCTTTAAAAAGAGTCAGATATAGTACCAGCAAGTCAGATATAATACCAGTTGGTACCATATGGTACCATACCATGCAGTAGTGATGTAGTGGTAGAGTGCTCGCCTCATAAACAAGAAGTTCCAAGTTCGATCCCTACCATATCCCTGGTAGTACTGCACTCAACTTATTTCTCCGCACAGTGGCCTTGTTTGTCAAGGTTAATGTTTCAGAGTTATAGAGTTGAGAGAGGTTTGTAACTACAAAAGTAGCCTCCTCCACTGTATTAGCCTTCTCGGCCTTGGGGAGGTGAATTACTAAAAAAAAAAAAAAGTTAGAGGCAAGAGTTAGAAACTCATTGATAGTTATGATCCTACTTTTGCAATCTAAAATGTAGAGTTCTGTTCTATTCTAGTGATAACTTTGAACTAATTCTATATTGGGTTAGTTAAGGCACTTTTATTGAGCAAAAATTACCTAGAAAAAAATTTCTGCTATAAAACCCTTAATTTAATTGTAAATCTGAAGATAGTAGTATTTTTTCTTCTGCAAATCAGGTAAGTTTTTTTCTGCAAATCAGGTAAGCATTAGAAAGAGCATTCAGTTGCAAAAAATTGCTTGAACTCTTTCATAATAATGGAAACTATTATCCAAATAACTTAATTGTAAAATTGTGAGCGTCAAATTAAAAAAAAAAAAATGGTGACACATTCTTCTTATAATTGAAAAAAAGAACAAAACAAATAATGATATACCTGGTGCAAATTTTTTTTAAGTTGATTTTACAACTCTGATCAGATTAAATCCTTTGCTGTTTTATATATATATATATATATATATATATATATATATATATATATATATATATATATATATATATATATATATATATATATATATATATATATATATATAAAATATATGTAATATTTTGCCGTGTAATTTATTTGTTTATTAAAATTTATTTATTACTTACTTTTAATCAATATAGGAAAAAAATTTACATAGACATATCATTTTAAACATAGCATTTTTAGGCATAGCATTCAAGATATATAGCATTCCTATATAGACAAAGCATTCAATATTTTTAATAACTTTTTTATAAGGGAAAAAAATTTACATATATTGTTGGTAAGAATGTATGATGTGGTTTAATTATTTTGGGAGGACCTCTTTAACCTTTTGGAATACAATTTTGAAATAAATTTATAGGGGAAATAGAGAGTGTTGAATCTTGGTTTAATGAAAGTATATATTTGGGTATGGTTGGTATATTGATTATGGTTTTTGCCTTGTTTAGCTATAATACAATACAGGTTAAAAAAACTATCAAAAATAGGAATGAGTCTAATATCCAGTGTTACTAGCTGATAATCTAGATTTTATTGCCAAAAAACAAAAGCTTTTTGAGAGTACAAATATGATGTCAGCCATTTTAGTGCAATATCTGTGACACCAAATTCATCTTTTATACAAGCAATCAGTAGGTTGTGAATGATTGTATTTAATACTGCAGGTATGTTCAAAGGTACTTATCTGTTTAATAAGATGTCATTGGATATCACTATGAGTGCTGTTTTGGTTGAGTGACTAAACCATATTGAAAAGGATTGAAGATTGCAGTTGAAGTAAGATGTGGAAAAAAGCCAAGATAAAGCTAACTTTTCATGAATTTTTGATGCTGTACTGAGATTTGATATTGGACACAAATCAATGAGGTCAAACACTGTTTGTCCTTAACACTGTTTCAGGTCAGGTCAGGTGTTTGTCGTGAAATTTTGGGAGGATGTCATTTAAGCAATCTTGAATAAGGAAAAATTACTAAAAAAATTGTTTTAAATCTTATTCTATTATTATCAGTATTCCATGTTTCATTTTGATTACCTGTGGTAATCAAAAACAAACATGGAATACTGACAAAAAATTACTTGACAAAACAAAGTTTGAATACATGTGTTTAGTTAAGTTTTTTATTATAACAATTAGTTTAGTATAATTATCCACATTAATTTCAGGTAATAAACAACATAGCATCACTTGCATTACTTCTATAAAACATGATAAGTTTAGTTTTTTTAAAATTTCAAAAATCAAACAGTTTTACTTTTTAAAGGTTGATGTTAGAGTGTTATCTAAACCATATAGCGGTGTAAAATACCCTCATCTGTTAATTGAATATTGTTGAGTAAAATGTCATCATGGCGATTTATTACTAGGTTAAGCAGGTCATTGATATTTGTAGTTGATGGTATGCAAGTTTGAGATTAAACTTGTTGTATCATGTTGTAATTCACTAAAGTATTTGCAAGTCTCGGATCGATTGTTGTTGGAGTGGTACATGGCTACTTAAAGTCCCCAGAAACATTCTCCAGACAATATTTGAAGTACTTTCAAAAGTTCAGGGGATTCTGAAAAAAAATTTAGTAACCTTGTGATTTAGTAACCTTAGCAGATGCAATTGAAATTGTTATATATATATATATATATATATATATATATATATATATATATATATATATATATATATATATATATATATATATATATATATATATATATTAGGGTGTCCCCAAAAACAACATTTTTGAAAATAATTTGCACTCACCCTCTAAATGTGAATATACACACACACACACACACACACACACACACACACACACACACACACACACACACACACACACACACACACACACACACACACACACATATATATATATATATATATATATATATATATATATATATACAGTATTGAACAAATTAGTTCAGACAGTGGCAAAATTGGAATAATTTTCACAATATGTCCAACTTTGAGCTATGATACAAAAGATTCTCTTGTTTTTTCAGATAAGTGTTTTACTGTAGTCTAGTGGTGTCTGGCAACTCTTTGCTGCCGGGAAGACATTCTAACAAACGCATCAGTGGCTTCAGTGCTACTCCAGGCTTTGTGCAGAAAGGTTGTGACGGATTATTCACCTCGTATTTACAATGGATATCACTCATAAGAAATCCGCAAGCATTATAGCTCTTAAAGAACATGCTGGTTTGAGCATTAGACAGATTTCTAAGAAAATGAAGGTGGTTAAGTCAACCGTTGGTTGACTTAACCACCTTCATTTTCTTAGAAATCTGTCTAATGCTCACCATCTTAAAAAGAAAAAAAGACACTGGTGAATCTTCAAGACTGCGACAAGGAAGGTGTGGAAGAAAATGCAAGACAACACCTCGCGATGATACAGTTATCATCAGAGAAAGTATAAAGGATCCTAAGAAAACAAGTGCAGACCTTCAGAGAGATTTGTCCACATCAGGCGTAAATATTTCTTCAACAATCCGACGAAGGCTCCTTGAAGTTGGCAGATTTGCCAGAAAACCTCTAAAGAAACAGTTATTGACATCGGTTATGAAGATAAAACGTCTTCAATGGGCACGTAGGTATTCTCAATGGACAGCAGGCGACTGGAAAAAAGAAGTATTCTCGGACGAATTGCATTTTGAAGTCCATGGCTACAGGTCAAAGTTTGTGAGACGAAGCGAAGGTGAACCGCTTTGGTCAGGACATATTCAACAAGCACCCAAACATCCACCTAAGAAGATGTTTCGGGGTAGTTTTAGTGCTAAAGGCCTTGGACGACTCATTAACGTAGAGGGAATGATGAATAGTGATAAATACAAGGCTATTTTGGAGACTCATTTGCTTCTTAGTATGACAAGGGACTTTCCTGATGGAGATGGCATTTTTCAGCAGGATCACTCACCATCCCATATTTCACGTAAAATGCGCACATTCTTTGAAGAAAGTGGACTGGAGATTTTAGACTGGCTTGGAAATTCTCCAGACATTAATCCCATTGAAAACTTATGGGCTATAATCAAACAAAGACTCCTGAAAGAAGACTGTTCGACAATGCAAAGCTAATTAATGCTGTAATTAGGACCTGGTATCATGATGAGCAATACACACACACACACACACACACACACACACACACACACACACACACATACATACATATATATATATATATATATATATATATATATATATATATATATATATATATATATATATATATATATATATTTATATATATATATATATATATATATATATATATATATATATATATATATATATATATATATATATATATATATATATATATATATATATATATATGTATATGTATATATATATATATATATATATATATATATATATATATATATATATATATATATATATATATATATATATATATATATATATGTATATATGTATATATATATACACATATATATATGTATATATATATACACATATATATATATATGTATATATATATATATACACACACATATACATATATATATATATATATATATATATATATATGTATATATATATATACACATATATATATATATGTATATATATATATGCATATATATATATATGTATATATATATACACATATTTTACATATATATATATATATATATATATATATATATATATATATATATATATATATATATATATATATATATATATATATATATATATATATATATATATATATATATATTAAATTGGTTTAAACCATGGTTTAAACCAATTTAAAAAATGTTGGTTTAAACCAAACTAATGTTTTTTTAAAAAGATTTGAACTTACAACAGGAAACTAAGACAGGATTACGTTCACAAATATAACTAATCTTCAATATAGATATATATTATCAATATGCTTCATCCAGGATACACTCTATCTAATAGAACAGAAATTGGGGGAGAAATATTAAATAGGGTTTACACAGAAGAAATTGAAAAATGTAATGTATTGAATGGGTAAATTGTAGCCATGTCTTTAGATGGCTGGAGTAATATACATAATGAACCTATAGTTTGTATTTCTGTAATTACAGATAAAATTAACATTTTAGTAGAAACAATCAACACTTCTGGTCATTAACATCCTGGTGATTATCTTACACAATTAGCAAGAGAAGCAATAGATTTTGTGAGATGTAAATTTGGATGCACAGTAAAAAGCTTTGTGACTGACAATGCAGCTAATGTGAAATCAATGAGACAAATGTTGTTATCTGTAAGAGATATTGTCATAACTTATGGGTGTGCTCCTCATATGCTGAATTTTTTAGCAAATGATCTTAACATTGAAAATGTGAGCAAGCATGTTACACTAATAAAATATATAAGAAATAATCATCAAGCTGGAGCACTTTATAAATTAAGCAGAGGAACAAAATTGCCACTTCCTACTGAAACTCACTGGAATTCTGTATGTGATTCACTTGAAAAATATGTCAACAAATGGACCATTATTTTTACAATGTTTGAAAAAAGTAAAGACTTGGATCCCGTGATTGGTAAAAAAGTAAGTGATATACAGATAAAGCAAAACACAGAAGATTTATTGAAAATATTGAAACCAATTGCATTAGCTCTAGATAAGTTGCAAAGAGATTAAACAAAAATAAGTGACTCTTGAAATTTTTAAAGATTTGATGAACAGTTTATCAATTTTATCAAACAAACAAAAAAACAAACTTTGAATCTAGATACCTTCAGACTGTCAGTGATGCTCATTTCTTGGCAAACACACTAGATCCTAGATATTTTGGATCTAATATTTCTGAAAATGAAAATGAACCTGCCATGAATTTCGCAGATAAAGAGTTCAAGAGTTTGTTACCAATATTATTCAAATTAAAAGCCAAATCTACTATAACATAATGGATATTGAAGGTTTATTAAATGCACCAGCTTCTAGTGCTGGAATCAAAAGCATTTTTTCAACTATTGGTTTTGTTCATTCTAAGTTAAGAAACTGATTGACAGTAGAAAAAGCAGCAAAGCTTGTATTTATATATAGAACATTAAACAATGATGTATTAAATAATTTTGATGAAATATAACAATAATATTGATAAAAAATATAGTTTACTCAAATGAAATACGTTATGCTTTTTTTAATTTAAATGGATAACTAAATACCGCCTTTTTTAGTAAAAACCTAATTTAAACCAAAAAAACCATGGTTTTTGTTTTTTTTAAAAAACCTATGGTTTTTGGTTTTTTTCAAAAAAAAAAACGGTTTTTTTGCAACCCTGTTACTAACACAAGTTCTATAAACAATCATTACCTTTTTATAAGCAATCATTACCTTCAAGTTAAATGTAATCTAATTTAAAATTTAGAATTAATTTTTTTCAAAACCTTTATTTGGGATTTTTTGATAATTTTAATTTAATCTATAAATCTAAAAGAAAAAATCTTTTTTTTCTTTTAGATTTATAGATTAAATTAAAATTATTTGTTCATTAAATAAAAAATATATTTTAATCTGAAAAATTACCTAAACTTGTTAGAAAATTTTGAAAAATATAATTTTCTAGTTTTAATTTACTATTGAAAATCCAAATTTTTATAGTATTGAAAATATTCAATATTTTGTAAAAAAATAAAAATACTAAAAATAAAAATAATAACTTTATATTATCATATCATATTACTTTAAAATATACTGTTTGCAATAATGTGATGTTGGTTGTACTTGAAAATCTGTTATATTAAAGACTTTTCAAGTTTCAAATCCTTACCTAATTTGGCTGCATCATTAATGATATAACTTTATTTAAGAATTTATAAATTTCAAAAATTTTAATAAATTTGTTAAAACTCTTTTTTATTTTTATAGCAGGCTTAAGTTTCACAATTGTAGCATCTGTTAATGGTCAAATAGCCTTAAGTAAATCACTATTTCTCAAAAGAGTATCTTTGGTGTTGAAATTTGGAAGCGAAAGTTCTATTTCTATTGAATGTGATTTTCACTTAACTTATCCAGTGGTTGTAATTTCAGGTGAAATCCTTACACCATATTTTTTGTTTTAAAACTGATTTTATATATATATATATATATATATATATATATATATATATATATATATATATATATATATATATATATATATATTAGTAGAAAATCGCTTAACAAAATTTTTTTTTTCATTTTACACTGTGTTTCATCAACAAAGACTCATCAGAAAAGATTTTCTGATGAGTCTTTGTTGATGAAACACAGTATAAAATGAAAAAAAATTTTTGTAAAGTGCTTTTCTACTAATTTATAATTGCTCTGTTCTTTTAAGAACATTGAGCACTCTATTTTGTAGAATATATTTTTTAAAAAAATTGTTTAAATATATATATATATATATATATATATATATATATATATATATATATATATATATATATATATATATATGCATATATACATATTATTGCATCTGTTTTTCTATTGCATATATGGTATTTTCTTTTTATTATTTATGTTATTGTTTATTTCATATGTTTACTACTGTGGATTAAAGTTTTTGATATGATATAATTTGATACACATATGATGGAATAGAAATGACACCGTAACTTGTACAAGTTGAAGCTATAATTATGTAGAATTTTAGTCTATAAAACAATAAAGAAAGAAGTGTAACAATAATTTAATGTTAAACTCTAATAATATAAAAAATGCTTGTTCAACATGCAGTAATTTTATATACTTAATAAAATAACTTTATGTATTTTTAAGTTATGATCTCATGCATGACCATTAGTGTTAAATTATTCTATTGGGTTATGCAAGTTCAATTTGTCTATTTATTATTATTTTTTTTTTAATAATTTGAACATTTAGATTAAATCATTAAAATTCATGTTTTGTGAGATTAAATTTCTTCCTTTAAATTTTTCTTTAAATTATAATTATGATCTTGTACATTCTATTAATTTACATACAACCCAAGTTTGTGATATTGTGTTAGTATGGCAATAATTAGATGGTTTAAGTTATCTTTCTTTTTTAATTAGGGGTATGATGTTTGCTTTTTTCCAAAGGTCTGGAACAACACTTGTTTTGAAAGACTTGTTAAATAAAGTTGAATAAAGGCCTGTGGATGATTTAGAACACATTTTGAGAAGTTTAGGGTTAACATTATCTGACAGTTTTTTTTTTTTAATTTTTAATTTTTTTAATCCAACAGTTTTTTTGAACATTGAGTTTAATAAATATCAATTTTAATAACTGCTCTTGTAAAGCTTGAATTCAGGCATTCAAAATAATAAACAACTTTTCAATAACGTTTCAGGTATTTGTTGAATCATAGTTCTTTTTTATTTTTTATTTTTTTTAATCATAGTTCCATCTGTAGTAGTTTAACTATTTCTTGAGTTCCATCAGTATCAATGCTTTTATTAATTTCTTTTTTGATGTTTTACTGTTAATATATGAGTGTAATATTTAGGATTTAGTTTAGAATCTAATGCAATTTTTGCTCTAAATCCCAAATTTTTATAAAATAAGATTTTATTTAATTTAAGTTTTTAAAAAATATTATTGAAATATAGTTGTTTGATTCTTTTTGTGCTCGATATTCCAGTTTTTGTAAAATATTTTTTGTTTTAAACTACTATTCATAAAATCTTGAGTTGTTTTTTGTTTCAGATTTTATTAAATTATTTTATTTTAAAAAAAAAAAATTTTATGTTATTGAAGTAATTATTTTTTATCAGATGATCTTTCAAAAAAAATAAAAAAACATCCAATATCAAAAAAACTGAAAACTGTAACTTTGAATACATGTGGAAAAATGTTCCAATCTGTCTTTAAAGAAAATTTTATATAACCTATAAATAAATACAATTTGAGAAATAATAGTTTTTTAGATTTTTTTGTCAAACGAACTTTAACTAATTTTGGGTTATTTTACAATTAAGTCAATAAAATTACTGTTGCTGTTAATCTTAAGTTAAGATAACTGAACTTAATCTCAGTCGATAACTGTCATTTTGTTAATTTAAACCAAAGCAATGTGTAATTTTTCTGATCTCTGTAGTGTAATTTTTCTGATCTCAGTCTGATATCATTTTAATAATATTGCCCCAATACCAGTATTGGGGCAATATTATTAAATATTATTATTATTATACTTTTATTAATTTCTTTTTTGATGTTTTACTGTTAATATATGAGTGTAATATTTAGGATTTAGTTTAGAATCTAATGCTATTTTTGCTCTGAATCCCAAATATTTTATTTCAAAATCAAATATTCGTATACTTCAACCAATACATAATTTATGGGAGCTTTATTTCTTCTTGTTAGTTCCAAATCAAGCCTCATTCTACTTTATGGTTTTACCTTCTTGTTGCTGCTATATCTAATCCCAATCATTATTTTTATCTTTTTTAAAAGAATAACTCCCTTAATAAAAAAAAGCCTTTTTATTATAGTTTGAAATCAATGTAAAAAGCTGCTGTCTGGTGTTAAGCTTTATTATTCCCAGTTTACTAAAGCTTGTTTTCCAATCCAAAATCTTTTAATTCTCTCTAAATTATTTTATAAGTACTTGACTGAATCTTGTTATCTTACCCACTGGAAAGTGGCATCTGTGGTTCAAATTTTAAGAAATCTGGAAAACATTCTAATCCCTCCAATCGTTTGATCTTTCAATCAATCCTCTCTCTATTATTTGAATCTTTGATCAACTATTTTATAACATTCCATCATAAAATTATTATCAGACTATATGGTTATTGCACTTCTTGCTCTGCAGCTGACTTGCTAACTGCTGTAAACTACTTGGTCCTGCTTTGTTTCTTATCTAAATTAATGATATTCTGAACAACATTACATCTAAAACGGCTCTATTTGCTAACAACTCAATTTTATACTTTTGTCACGACAAAAGGTTTTCTCTTTTCAGTTGCTTGGAACAATCACCCAGTTTTGAATTTGATCTCATTTCTGTACATATTGGGGCTTGCGGTTGCTTGTAAATTTGAACTCCAACAAAACTATTACTATCTCAGTACTATCAGCATTCTTATATTAATGAATGGCAACTCTCTCACTGTGTCTTTTTCTATAAGTCTTCTTGTATTATCGTTCATTACTAACCTCTCATGGAAACCATATATACACTTGCAAAATTATCATCTGCTAAGGTTGCTTTTCTTTATCATGCTTGCTATTATTTTACTCATGATTATATTCTTTACCTTTACAAACCTCTTATTTGTCACTGTATAAAATGTTGTTGTCATATTTGGGATGGTTCTTCTTATAATGGTTTTTCTTTTCTAGACAAGATTCAAAAATGTATTGTTAGATCTGCTTTATCTGCAAAGCTCGAGCATATCATCATCATAAGATTGCATCTCTTTCTTTTTTCTTCAAATACTATTATTGTTGCTGCTCAAAGAAGTTTTTATCTCTAGTTCCATCAATAAAAACTTATTTTTGCTTGAATCGTTGTTCAGCTAAGTCACATCTTTTTTTTAATTTATCTGTCCCTGTATGCACTAATAACTTTTATTCATATATTTTTAGCTACCTACACTTCAATCCTTTGGAACTTTCTCATGTTTTCCTGACTCATACAACCTACAACTTTTCAAGTCTTCTGTCAACTGTTTCCTTGCTCTTTAACTCTATTCTTTGTTTTCTAGTAACTTTCAACTTTTAATAAAAATAATAAAAACGAATCTTATTGTAAATAAGTAAATTGTAGTTTTCATCCCAATTTTTTGATCTATAGTTTCACATTTTCAATCTTTGCATAGCAGGATACCTTTATGCATCTAGTTTTATGATACAAATTGCTAACTTGTTTAATTGAGTAAATTTTAGCTAAATTTTCCATTTTGATAAATGATCCCAGACAATAGATACACTTACAAATAATCTTTTTGTAAGCCAATCTCAATAATACTCTAAATTTGCTCTATTATTTTAGAGTTAATTATATCATTGCCTTTGATGTAGGAATTTATATTGTTTTGTCTATTGTCTATACCTTTTCCTAATAGATTAAAGCAAATAGTATTTGTAGATATATTATTACTGACCATTAAGTTTCATGCATAATTTCAACTTAAACTTTATGTTGAAAGTTTTAAATTGCTAGACCATTCAACTTATTGTTTAGAGACATGTTTACATAAGTTTAAATTAAGAGCATTTTAAATAAGTTTTATAAAATAAATTTTTAACTGACTTTTTGCAATTATTAATTTCATTGTTTTTTAATTTTTGAATTGTGTTGCTCCTGATACCGTAATGATAGGGGGATTCTTTATACTTTTAGATTTTAAGAACAGACTAAATTTTTTATTACAATTTTAAAAGAAGCAGAAATGTTTCAAGAAGGTAAACTTCTACTGTCAGAGAAACTGGCAGTAAAAGCTAAAGTTAGATCAAGATATATAACTTTCAAGATCACAAGATATATAGATTTAGAAAAAAATAAAATAAAATAAAAAATCTTGTTATGATAGAACAAGTTTTAAAACAGCTAACAAAAAAATACTTTTATTTTAAATTTTGTAAACTAAATTTCATGTGTATGTTGTATACCATGAGTTTCTTCTTATCTAGGTTTTATTAAAGTTGATCCCTGTGGAAAGTTAAGTTTTGGTGGGTCTATGAAAGGTATGATTGAAAAACCATTTGAGGTACAATGGCTTGCTGTTGGAAATATTAATTTCGCATTTGGACTTGATTTGAAGACTGCTTTTCCATCCATTGGTATTTAATAGTTATTTTTGTTTTTGTTAATTTATTATTATTAGCATTATCGTATACATTTAATATTAGCTAAAAATCATGTTAATAAAAATTGAAATTTTGAGAGTTATGATCTTTTAAAATAAAAGAAAGATTTAAGCTGTTTCAAATAGGAAAAAAAAATAAAAAAAGGGTTGAAAATCAATGTTCTTTTTGGAAAAAAATCTTTAGTAAAAATGTTTTTTAAAAACAAGTTCAATTATATTCACTATCTAACTTACTGTTGAACTTGCAAGAAAGTAGAGATCTGGGGAAGAAAACAGTTGATAATGAACATAAAAAATGTAGATTATATGAGTGAGCTGCAAAATTTGTAGTATATGTAGAAAAGAGAAATAGATCCAACCTTATGACAATTCAACAAAAGCTTCAGTTAGGTAGCTAACAAGCAAACCAATAAATTAGTTGTTGGAGTTAGTAAGAATTTTGTCATTGCTATAATGATTGACAGTAAACAATTGAGTTTCATTTTGTTTAAAATTCACAGCTACTTTGAGCGTCTGTTCTAAGTTTTATTTGTTTTATGTGATCAAAAAGTTATGACTTTTTATTAAGACTAAAGTATCATCAAAAAAAATACTAAAGTATCCTCAGCAAATGGAGCTAATTTTATAAGGAAAATCATTGGAGAAAAAAGTTGTATGCAAATAATTTTGCCTTATGCTTGGAAGTTTTGATAAAACCAAACCTGTCCTTCTGAGATAAAAATGTTACAAAAAGTTCAAAAACAGTGATTACACAAGCAGTGATTACAAAAAGTACAAGAACAGTGACTGCACAACAGTGATTACAAAAAGTCAAAGAATAGTGATTACACAACAGTGATTATGAAAAGTAATTGCACAAGCCTTTGACTAAAAAAAATACAATTTAATTAAATTAAAACATTTTAATCAAAACATTCAAGTTTTTTGTTTTGAACAACTCTATGATGTATGATATAACTTTATGCTGGTAAAATATTGTAAAAGAATTAGTAGTAAAAGATGATTTAAAAATAAAACTTGATAACTTAAAGTAAAAGACTCATTTTATTTATCTACCATGTTTTACAAGTAAACTTGTTTTAAAAGTATAAAAATATGCATCAAAGGACTAGCCTGAGCTGTCAAGCCCAAGTGAAATAAAGAAAAAATTAGAAATAGAGAAAGAATAAAAATATAAAATAAAAAAATATTATGAACAGATGTTCAGAGCAAAATAAAGATACTAAAGTAAAGTATATATGAGTTTTGTGTTGAACTTAACACAATTTTGTTAAACTCAATCATTTATTAGTTTGTAAGTTTTAACAGGTTTTTCTTGTTTATATAGTTTATAGTATAACATTTTATATAGTGTTAATTGAACAATATATGATTTTTAACTTTTTGATAAAAAATTTTAGAGATGGGTGCAGAAGTTTGGCTTGGTAAACTTAATGGAGGTCCTGAAGAGCTTTTTAAATTCCAAGGTTATTTTGGCTTAGATGCATCCGACCCCAAGAAAAGTTATGTTTATTTTCGTAATAGTGGAACAAGTTTGACTATCGGAAAAATTGCCAAAGCATTTAATGTTAAAAAAGAATTACCAGAAGCGGTTGCTGACAGTGGTTTTATTGGTGAACTAATATTTTCTATGAATTGGGATGATAAAGGTTGGTTGATGTTATTTTTATTTTTATTAAATAAGTTTAAGTTTTAAGTTCATATATATAGTTATATATAATAATATAATATATAATATAATATAGTTACACTATTTTATTTATTTATACATAATTTGTTTATTTTTACATATATTATCATACACACGTGTTACATGTATATACAATATTTTTTATATACATGTTTATATAAAATCACATTTATATGGCTAAATACATGCTTTTTTTATATAAGATTAGAACTTTTCAAGACATAAGTTTAAATAATATCATAATTGGTCATGCTTACCTAAAACAAATCTACAATTTTGCATGTTTATTTATTTACACAAATGTGTATAGAATGCAAAAATGAATCTATTATCATTTAGAAAAATGTTCTGAAAATTGCTGAAAAAATAAATACTATAAGTACTTTATTCATCAATAAAATATTTGAAGAAGAATAATTACCTCGCCTATTACAAATTATTCCAAATGTAATAAAATCTATGAGAGAACGCTTTAAAACACCTTATGAACACTTTAGTTGACACATTAGTTACTTAAAGTTAATTAATATAATATAAAGTTTTTGAACTCAATTTTTTTTTTTTTTAAATTATCTTCGCTTCCAACAAGGTTGCAAGCAACCACTAATTAGTGTTGGAAGTTACTGGAAGAGAAAAGATGAAGATTGTAGAGCAAGATAACGATTGACAGATGACTTAAAATATTGCAAATTATATGAATCAGGAAAGCAAGATGAAGGAAGCGAATTCCAAAGAACTGATGTTCAAGGAAAAAAACTAGACGAATAAGAGTTTTTGGAGCACTTAGGAACAGTAACAGAAAAAGGATGAGACTTAAGTGAATGACGAGTAACACGCGAATGAATTTTAGTAGATGGCACAAGAGACGCTAGCTCTTTAGAGCAGTGCCCATTATAGTATTTGTAAAAAAGAGAAAGAGAAGCAAAATAACGACGATGTGACAGAGGTTGAAGGTTGGCTGCAAGAGCAGGTCCAACTATGTTTACAATGCGTTTTTGCACCTTGTCTAAAAGAGAAAGGGCTTCATTAGAAGATCCGCCCTAGATATGGCAACAGTATTCCATACAAGGCCGGATTTGAGATTTATAGAGATAGAGAATAGAATCTAGAGAAAGAAAGTGACGAGCTCGATAAAGAGAAGCAACTTTAGCAGATGCTAATTTTGCAACGGATTTGATATAAGGTTTCCAAGAAAGAACAGAAGTAAGAGTTAATCCTAGAAGATGAAGGGTAGGAGACTCATCAAGTACATTACCATTCATAAATATAGGAAGGTCTAAATTATTGCGATAACGATTGGCCAAACAAAATTGAGTTTTATCTGAATTAAAGTTCACCAGCCACTGCGAGCCCCATGCTGTAGCAGAAGTGAGATCCTTTTCGAGCTCAGATGCCCCCTGCAAGCAATCAGAGGGAGTTGGCTTCTTATCGTGACAAGAATAAATGGTAGTATCATCAGCGAACAATGCCACCTTAGATGTGAGAATATCTCGAAGATCGTTAATGTAAATTAAAAAAAGTATAGGGCCAAGGATTGAACCTTGGGGAACCCCTGAGGTTACAGAATAAGAAGAAGAGTGCTGTCCATCAATGACAACTTTTATACTACGATTGGAAAGGAAGGATTCAATAATCTTAAAGATGTTTCCAGATACACCATAAGAAGAAAGCTTATGGAGGAGACCAGCATGCCAAACTTTATCAAACACTTTAGAAATGTCAAGAGCAATCGCCTTAACCTCTCCACCTTTATCTAATGCGTGATAAAACCTATCGGTTATTACTGATAGCAAATCAGCCGTAGAACGAGAAGATCGAAGTCCATACTGATGATCAGAAAGTAGGTTATGAGATTCGAGATGAGAGATTAAGTGTTTGTTAATAAAAGATTCAAAAACCTTGCTTATGATAGGAAGAAGACTAATGGGACGGTAGTTAGATGAGTCAGATCGCTCTCCAGAATTTTTAAAAATAGGGATAACAGATGCTGCTTTCCAGCAGGCTGGAAAACAAGACTCTGATAAGCACTTGTTAAATAGTTTTGAAAAGATAGACAACAGCTCTGAAGAACACTTCTGCAAGACTATAACAGGTATGTTGTCTGGGCCGCAAGCTGTAGAAGAGTCTAAGTGGGAAATCACTTTAGATACAGAAGCTGGAGTGATACGAATGTCGAGCGATGGATCGACCTGTTTGACGGGTATATCAGGTAAAACGCAACTAGTGGCATCAAGAGATGATATTAATGAAAAGTTCTTGGCAAACAATTCAGCTTTGTCTTTAGGTGAGGTGACAAAGTCTGAACCGTACAAAAGAGGTGGAATTGCAGAATTGCCCTTATTATTGATACTATTAAAGATTCTCCAGAAGTCACGAGAGCCTAATTTTTGTGATGAAATACGAGATTTCATGATCTGAGAATAGCGGGTTTTGGCGTTAGACAAAATCTTTTTACAATGGTTCCTAGCAGTAATAAAGAGACGTCTGTTTTCTGGAGAATTGTTTTGCTGATAGATATGGAATTAATGGTTTCGATTGGCAATTGCAGCAGCACAATGTGAGGAAAACTTTAAAGAAGAGTGAGGCTTGACCTGGAATCGTCGAGAGGGAATAAAGGATTCCATGCCAGCCAGAATCCGCGAAGTTATGTAAGAAGCACATTTATCAACAGGGAGACGAAAGATTTCTACCCAGGGGCCATCACGAAGAAAGTCACGAAAAGAGTCCCAGTCTGCTTTAAGTTAGTTGTAAGATGTACGATGATAGGGGGATTTTAATGGTAAAGAAGAATGAGATAATAGTTTTAGAGAGACCAAACCATGATCAGACGCACCTAAGGGTGAGTGTGAAGAAACTGAACACTGACTAGGATCAGAAACAAGACATAAGTCGAGTAGAGAAGGTAAATGATTCGGGTTGTCTGGAAAGCGAGTTGGAAAGTTGACTATTTGAGTTAGAGAAAGGAAAAAGTTGTGGGCTTTAATGCCTGCAGAGTCACTGAAACTTGAGCCAAGCCATTCAGTGTGATGAACATTAATGTCACCAACAACAACAATATTGGCTGATGGATAAATAGAGAGGGCTTGGTCAATATAATCAGAAATAACATCAAGAAGAGTGCAGTCTTGAGATGAGGGAGAGTGATATAGAACAAAGAGAAAGGTGATAGAGTGAAGTGGTGCTAAACGAAAGCACATAAAAGAGTAGTCTGTGGATTCAAACCTAGTTTCCCGACAAATGAGTGAATTCTTACGAATGTAAATGCCTAGGCCAAGCATGTGACTATTGGAGTCTTTAGGAATTAAAGGAAGATAACCATTAACACTAAGATCACAAGATGAGACAGCTGAACTCAAATTAGTCTCACAAAGAGCAAGCAAGTCTGGTGAACTTTGCAAGAGATAAGACTCAACAGAAGAAAAGTTACTTCGAAGACCACGAATATTGGTGAATGATAGGTTTAGCGAACTTGGTGATGACTGTGGTTTTTTGTGTTTTATAGTTTTTGTTACTTTATTCATTTTTAAATTTGTTAAAGAACTTGACTCGAAACATTGATAGTACTCAGTACACTGTTTTATAGCTCAAGCAATTGCCTCATTTCCACTAATAAACCCTAAGCCGTAACAAAAGGCTCCAATGTGGCCTTGGCAATGCACACCAAAAGTACAAACAGGGACACCATCCATGCCCAACATGGCACTGTTAGTACTCTGATATTTTTCAGCTGTTGATGGAATCAGCCTCTTTTAGAGCTACCACAGAGTTCGGGAAACTTGACTACCAGCCGGCCTCAGAACCATAAAACTGAGTTTTAGAGCTGTACCCTCATTTGGAGATAATAGAATGAATTGCCTAGTCATAAAAACAGAGACACAAGCAAAACCCATGAATCGAGTCAAGAAGATCCAGCGTTCAACATCCTAAACTGGAAACAATGTATTAAAAATGCATCTGCGGCAGCCTAATAGATGACGAAGGGGTGCGAGTCTGGTCAACAGATAGAATCTGTTTACCCCTTAAGTCTTTGCCTAGGAGGCTTTCTACAAGACAGCAGCTGGATGCATGTAACATCTGCCCAAGATGAGTATTTTTATCGAGACACCATCTCTAGCCTTTACTCAACCAAGAGCCCCAAGGGGGTATTTTATGTCGGAGTTTGCATCTCCTAGCCTTTGCCTAAAAAGGCATATCCTACAAGGCAGCAGGACATGAAGCAGATTGTACTAGGTTACATGTTACCAGTAGCAGGATAAACCTGACTTGACTTTTTAAGTATAGTTAAGTATATGTTTTTTATAATTAAAAATAAATTTGTATTACAAGAAAAACTTTCACAATATTAGATGGGAGCAGTTCTGATTTTACTGAAAGTTATGTTTCAAATAAAACAAACTTTTTAATTTTATAAATATATCATAGATATTAAACTAGTAAAATACAACAACAAATTTTTGTATTGGAAATACTTTTGGTGATTGGATTGAAAATTTTAATTATAATTTTCTTTGTAAGATAACTAAAAATCCTTTTTCGAGTTTGAAAAAAGATTTAAAGTTTAAAACTAGTAGCTGGTCTTTATTATATACATCAATAAGATGTATATAATAAAGACCAGCTATATATATATCTATATATATATATATCTATATATATCTATATATCTATATCTATCTATATCTATCTATATCTATATATCTATATATATATATATATATATATATATATATATATATATATATATATATATATATATATATATATATATATATATATATATATATATATATATATATATATATATATATATATATATATATATATATATATATATATATATATATCTATCTATATATATCTATATATCTATATCTATCTATATCTATCTATATATATATATCTATATATATATATATATCTATATATATATATATATATATATATATATATATATATATATATATATATATATATATATATATATATATATATATATATATAATAACCTCTTTTACAAAATTTTACCAGCATGTACATTAATTCAAATTTAAAATTAAAAAACTTAATATAACATTAAGTTTCTAAACTCAATTTTGAAATATAGTTGTTAACCAAAAAAAAAATTGTATTTCAACAAAAACTAAATTGTTCCAAATTTCGGAAAGCAATATTTTAGACAAGTATTTTTAGGCAGAAAGCAATATTTTTAGTAGATTTCAAAATAGATAATAAAAGCTAATAAAAGTTTCTAGTTACTCCACGGTCTTATAGATCAAGAGAGACCAAGGCAAATTGATAAATCCTAATTAATAGTTTAATTTTATATTTTTAAAAATCATAGCAAATTATTTTAAATCTAAAAGAATATTCCTGGCAACCTTTAGATACTATTTTTTTGATCAGAGAAAAACTCAGTTGATGAAAAAATCAAAGTTCTTGAAAGTAAAAATGAACTATATAAATGATAGAATAACTTCTCAGTACTTATTCTTCAGTCGTTTTCAAAATGTTGTCTCTTATTAGCAAAAAACCATTTAAACAACATACAAATAATAAATTAAAGCAATTTAAACATAGTTATGTATAAAATTAAAGTGTAATTAATTAGTTATATAATTAATTATTTATAATTAATTATTATTTGTAATTATTCCATAATTAATTTATAAAATTTTCCACAAGAATTTTTTTTAAAATGATGGCATCCTACCCCACCAGCTAATAAAAAATCTTTGCATTTTTCACTTTTGATTTTTTTATAAAACTTTTTAACTACATTACCAGAAATAACTATAACAGCTTGAAAATACTCTGAATCTTAATTACATGCTTTCTATTAGCTATTAGTTGAATCACCAGGTTCACCTAATAGAAAATCTTTGCAAATTTTACTTTTGATTTTTTCATAAAACTTTTACCGCATAAAGTGAGTTCATAATTACGTCACACAATTTTTGACTATTTTTGATCCCCCCACATGCCACAAGATCGTAATTTTTTAGTAATAAGCCCCGTGAGAGTTGTCACAAAACCAATTACCCCTCCCCCCTCCCCCCACAGAGCGTGATATAATTAATAGACGACTTCTAACCAGAAATAACTATAGCAACTTCAATACACTCTGAATCTTAATTACATGCTCCAATATTTGATAAATTTTTTAAAATTTGTTATCAATTAATTTAAGGAAAGGTGCAACTTTAGTTTTAAATACTTTTCTCCAGTGGTTATTTTAAGTAATGTCAATGCAGCTAATGGGCTCAGATATCTTAAGTTTGTACAGGCTTAAAAAAAATTTGCCTGCATAGATTTGGTCATATTTTGAAAATTTTAGCTTTACCATAAATTTAAAACATATTCATTTTGAATTCAATTATCAATAAGTTCATCTGTGCAATTTAATGTGTACAGATATTTGTTTACCTAATGTAAATTATTTTAAGTTTGAAACATAAGATTTTTATCAATTTTCGATCCAAATAACTAAACTAAAAATAAAGGTGTCTTGACATCAAAAACATTTCCAATACAAAAATTTGTTGTCGTATTTTTGTTTGTTTAATCTCTACAATAAATTTACTAACTTTAAAAGTTTGTTTTATCTGAAATACAACTTTCAGTAGAAGTAGACTATATATATATATATATATATATATATATATATATATATATATATATATATATATATATATATATATATATATATATATATATATATATATAATAGGATTTAAATATAAATGTATTTTTATTTTATGTTTAATTTAGTTTAATCTTTTGCAAATTTTAGAAAAAAATATTGGAAAATTAGATATTTCTGTACCACCTGGTTACCTGTTCAAAGGAAAGATTTCAATATTGCGTTACAATATTGAATGTGATATTAGAATTAACCCTTCTGGAAAATCATTTTATGTAAAAGCAATATTTGATCCAATTCATGGTTGGGGAAATGGTATTTTTTAAATTTATTTATTATGATTTTTCTGTTGTTACTAATAATGATATTAAAATTTGTTATGCTTTTTTATGTAATTACAAAAAAAAATATTATGAAAATTTGTCAGTAGTAGTAGTAGTAGTAGTAGTAGTAGTAGTAGTAGTAGTAGTAGTAGTAGTAGTAGTAGTAGTAGTAGTAGTAGTAGTAGTAGTAGTAGTAGTAGTAGTAGTAGTAGTAGTAGTAGTAGTAGTAGTAGTAGTAGTAGTAGTAGTAGTAGTAGTAGTAGTAGTAGTAGTAGTAGTAGTAGTAGTAGTAGTAGTAGTAGTAGTAGTAGTAGTAGTAGTAGTAGTAGTAGTAGTAGTAGTAGTAGTAGTAGTAATAGTAGTAGTAGTAGTAGTAGTAGTAGTAGTAGTAGTAGTAGTAGTAGTAGTAGTAGTAGTAGTAGTAGTAGTAGTAGTAGTAGTAGTAGTAGTAGTAGTAGTAGTAGTAGTAATAGTAGTAGTAGTAGTAGTAGTAGTAGTAGTAGTAGTAGTAGTAGTAGTAGTAGTAGTAGTAGTAGTAGTAGTAGTAGTAGTAGTAATAGTAGTAGTAGTAGTAGTAGTAGTAGTAGTAGTAGTAGTAGTAGTAGTAGTAGTAGTAGTAGTAGTAGTAGTAGTAGTAGTAGTAGTAGTAGTAGTGATATCCCCCATGCTACCTTTCAATGATCCCTGGCGTTACGTTTGGAACCCTCATGTTACATTTTGCTCCTCATGTTACCTTTTCTTTTTAATTGTCCCTCATGTTACAAAAACTCCGTAAAATAAGGGATAATGCTGCCTAATGTTACAGAACTTGCGTAGCATGAGGGATCATTGTACCCTTATGTTAATTTTATTAGTGTAGCATTGGGGGCAGTTAAAAAATACTTTGTGTTTGGCTAATTAGGCAAACCTTGTTGCAGTTTGATAACTATTTATATATTTCTTTATTGGACACACGCTGTTTTTGTCATTATTGTACCAATATACTGCTTTTTTTTTATTTTTTTCATTTTGCCATTTGTTAATAATTACAGAGAAGATATTCAGTTATAGTAAATCCTGGCCAGAGCAAGAAGAAGACAAACTTGACTCATTACCGACGTGAAACGTAACTCAGTTTAAGTACATTCACATCTTCACATCTTCAGCAAAAAAATAGTTTTTTAATTACACTCTTTCAATGCGCTGGAAGATTGTGAACCAGGCTGTGATTTAAAAGAAGGCAAAAGTAACATAATCATGAAATTTATAAAACACAAAAAGTTTTATTAAAAATTATGCAACTTAAATAAGTATTGTATATAATTGCTGATTACAAAAACATAAAACAAAAAATGAAAACAGTTAGTAACAAAAGCCAAAGAAAGTTAAATAATTTTAAATAATTTATTTAATTTAAAACATTTTAAATTGTTTTCAAAAAAGATATTTGAAATCCATATTTAGTAAATGCCGTTTTGAATCAGTCTTTAAACTCACTGAAGTACAGTTTAAAACTAATTCTTGTTTTTATTACAAAAATAACTAAAAATTTTCCAAACAAAAGGTCCCTGATATTGTATTAGGTACAAGCTTAATTTAAGATGGTTTATGGAATGAGAAAATTGTTCTCTGAAAATTTAGTAGGATATTTATAAGAGATTTCATTAAAGTAAGATTGAAATGTTAGTGGAGATAACTCACATTTTGTCATAACACATAAATAATATTATAATATAACATTACTTGATGAATATAAATCTTATAAAAAGCTCCAAGCTGACGTAAGAGTGGCTCGCAATGTGCATTCCTGTTGCCCAAATATTATCTTGCATGCATGTTTTTTTTTTGCCAACAATTTTTTTTTGAGTTTTTTGCAGTTGTGCTACCCCAGACAACATTACAGTGAAAAAGTCAACAAAAAAACAAAAAAAGTCAACAAAAAAACAAAATAAGTCAACAAAAAATAAACAAAAAAAGTATAACTTTTTAAATATTCATTGTTAAAAAATGATTTTGTTCAATATAATGTGGATGTATTTTTTTTAGATTTTTTATCTAAAAGTACTCCAAGATAGTCTATAGTCAATTCCCTTTTATTCATTATGTTATTAATTAAAAGACTTAGCAGTTTGAGAGGAATATTACCGGCTTCACCAAGTTTTTGTTTTATCTATATTTAATGAAAGTCGGTTACTTATAAACCACCGATTTGATTTAAAACAAAGTAAACTTTTGTTTTAAACACCATACTTTTCTAGGTTTTTTAAAAGTATCTCCTAAAAACTTTGGATAAATCAATAAAAACTTCAATTGCAAAACTACTACTACAAAAATACAGGGGAGTTCGAACTATGACAAGACTTTCTTATGAACTTGTAATTAGTTGTCACAATGCATTTTTTGAAGTCCACAATCTATTATAGATGTTTGATTGCGGACTTCAAAAGTTTAAATTTCTTTAACATTTAAAACACATTTCATCCTCGGAAATGGTGCTAATCTATCTACTTACACATTTTGCAACTTTTTTTAAATATTTAAACTGCAAAATCAAGTTAGTGCGTCAGTTAAGTTATTTTTAAAAGAAACAAGATATAAATCAACTTTAATATCGTATTCTTCTAATAGTTATTACAACACGTTTATAATTCTCCGCAATTAATATTTCTCCAGTTGCTTTTGATTTCAGTTTTAATTTACCAGTTAGCGCATTATAAATCGAGTGGAACACTGGTGCAAAATCTTTAAAAATTGCTATTTTTTCTAGTTTATATACCAATGTCATTTTTATTCCTCTCTTTACCACATCTAACTATGCCAAGTTTAAATAAATTTTGGACTTTTTTTTATAAACTATGTTGCATCTTCCACAGTTGTATTACCAATTTAAATAACAGCACCCATTGCCAAAAAGTTAGACCATACCTTTCTCTCCATCCCATGCACAGCTCAACAACCACAAATTGGCTTGCAACTTTTAATCTTTACACAGGTTTCTTGAAAAACATGTTTTAAGTTCTTATCACAAACTTTATTGTCCTAACTCAACGTCAAACTAACAACTATTTTTTTCTAAAGACAATCAAGAATTTTTAACCAACGACACATTGGTAAATGATCCACCAACTGTCCACAGACTGAAAACACTACTTTCCTGCCTAACTTTTTTGAAATTTTTTGAATTTTCTAGACCTTGTTTATTTGTCACCAACTTATTACTCATATAATCCCAATATGGCAACTCCATCATAACCAATATGTTCCCCTTCATCGCTCATTAAACCATATTTTTGAAAAGACATAATCAAGACTCACCACATTCTCATTAATAAAAATTAATGAGAATGTGGTAAGTGCAACCCCATCATTACCAATATGTTCCCCTTCATCGCTCATTAAACCATATTTTTGAAAAGACATTATCAAGACTCACCACATTCTAATTAATAAAAATTAATAAAAATTAATAAAATTGTCATTTCCGTAATAAGATTCTCCATTCTTCACCAACACGTCTAAGTCATTAATGGCATTCACAATGAATTTGATAGTCATTGGCGCAACATTTAATCTAAAATCAAGTTTTTTTTTAAATTTATTTTGTTGTAAAATACCACACGGTGGATGGCCTAAGGTGTTCCTAAATTTTTAAATGAAGATAAACCTTTAGTAGATCCACGTTTGTTAGTTTGTTTCCATGCTTCTTTATTCTCTCAACTTACCAACGCACATATCTTTATCTCTTGTATATTTCTTAATGAAATTGTAAGTTTCTCTCCAATGCATAATAAGTCGCAGTCATTAAAGGAATTTTTCTTTTGGGCGGTCTCATCATGTTTTCATCATACTTAAGTAACCATTTGCGTTTGACACAATCCTGAATTTCAAATTCCGCCTTTTATTTTGGTATTTCGTATTGAGCAACTTTATTAAACAGTCATTCGGTTTCGTCCAAATTTTCCATTTCCTTTTGAATGTTAATTCGATTTTATTAACTTCATCTTTGTTTAAAAAAATGAAGTTAACAAATATTCCTCATTAGCTAGCCCTAAACTTTGCCATTTCTGATGAAGAAATAAAAATTCTCCTAATAACTTAATGGAACTCATTTTGAGACTCATATTAACTCCAAATGGTAAAAAATCTATGAAAATAACTTTGTGGCGTTTTTCAATATTATAAACCTCGAAAGTCACAGTTGCAGATTCTATACATTGATGAACCTTTATTTCAAAAGTCACTACCTTTGAAGAGTTTATCATTTATTTTGTTTATCAGACAAAATCTTTTTATATAAAATTGTCTTTAAACATCCTGTATTATAGCTATCACCACCTCTTCTCTCCAACAGACCATTACCTTTCAAACAAATAATTTCGCTAATTCCAATGTTGTTTAAAACCGAGGTTACGCAGATTCTTCGTTTCTCCACTCGTTTTCCTGCATCTTTAGGTATCTCAAATCCACATGTCCATTGTCACCATATTTGAAAAACTGTTCAGAGATTACGATTTGCAAAGTGGTTGCACCACATTGCTTAATATTGTTTATGCTCTTTTTTAGCGTATAAACAATTTTTTGCAATATGGTGCAACCCTTTGCTTCAACATACTAAATAAATTTTTGTCTTTTTTGAATTTTCTAATAATTTAGAGAGATACGCTAATCAATTTTCTAATAATTTAGCGAGATACGCCAATCATTTCAAATCAGTTAAAAGTACATCAGCTTTTTTAATTATAATTCATAAGTCATATAATTTTAGTTTCAAAAAAGCTCATTGCACTGTAAGCATTCACAAAATAAGCTGCTACCACTTGCCTGACTTTATTTACATCAACAGGTTATACTTTTTAAACCGAATAAACATTATTTAAAAAAATAATTCCAGCTTTTTGTTCTGCATTTCAGCTATCATTTTTATTCTTTGCATCCACTTCTTAATTTTAGTTGTTTTTATGCAAGAAAATTGCAAGCCACCCGGCATTGCATCAAATATAAAATTAATTGAAATGCTTGAAACATATGATGGAACTTCAGATGCATTTGAAGTTCTTTTCAAATGCATCTGAAGTTCCATCATATGTTTCAAGCATTTCAATTAATTTTATATTTGATGCAATGCCGGGTGGCTTGCAATTTTCTTGCATAAAAACAACTAAAATTAAGAAGTTTTTCTTTTCTTACCCTAAGAGAGTTTTTTACGAATTCTACTACAAATTATTTAATATTAGTTTATAAGTCTAAAAAAAACTATTGAAATAAATATTAAAACTCAGGTAAATATGTTATAGTTAACCCTAGGTGACAAAAAATATTTTGGAAACTTTTTAGAAAGAACATTTTACAATATTTTAATGAAAGATCCTATAAATAGATTTCTTTTCGCTACCTCAATTTTAAACAAAAAGTATTTTTTTCAATAAGTTATAGAGTTAAAATAATAGTTTTGGCATTCTATAAATAAGGTCATTTAAACTTTAAAATAACCTGTTTAAATTTGATTTATAACCATGTTATTCACATAAAATAGAAATAAAAAAAAATCATAAAAACTATGAAAGTTCATAATAAATATATTTTCTTACATGTCCCTTGTTTTTAATGTTTAATATAAGTTACAAAAACAAATATTAGAAAATTTTTTTTTTTTTTTTTTTTATTATCTTCGCTTCCAACAAGGCTGCAAGCAACCACTAATTAGTGTTAGAAGTTACTGGAAGAGAAAAGATGAAGATTGTAAAGCAAGATAACGATTGACAGACGACTTAAAAGATTGCAAATTATATGAATCAGGAAAGCAAGATGAAGGAAGCGAATTCCAAAGAACTGATGTTCAAGAAAAAAAAGTAAATGAATAAGAGTTTTTGGAGCACTTAGGAACAGTAACAGAAAAAGGATGAGACTTAATTGAATGACGAGTAACACGAGAATGAATTTTAGTAGATGGCACAAGAGACGCTAGCTCTTTCGAGCAGTGCCCATTATAGTATTTGTAAAAAAGAGAAAGAGAAGCAACATTACGACCATGTGACAGAGGTTGAAGGTTGGCTGCAAGAGCAAGTCCAACTATGTTTACAATGCGTTTTGCACATTGTCTAAAAGAGAAAGGGCATCGTTAGAAGATCCGCCCCAGATATGGCAATAGTATTCCATACAAGGCCGGATTTGAGATTTATAGAGATAAAGAATAGAATCCAGAGTAAGAAAGTGACAAGCTCGATAAAGAGAAGCAACTTTAGCAGATGCTAATTTTGCAACGGATTTGATATAAGGTTTCCAAGAAAGATCGGAAGTGAGAGTTAATCCTAGAAGATGAAGGGTAGATGACTCATCGAGTATATTACTGTTCATAAATATAGGAAGGTCTAAATTATTGCGATAACGATTGGCCGAAAAAAATTGAGTTTTATCTGAATTAAAATTCACCAGCCACTGTGAGCCCCATGCTGTAGCAGAAGTGAGATCCTTTTCAAGCTCAGATACTCCCTGCAAGCAATCAGAAGGAGTTGGCTTCCTATCCTGACAAGAATAAATGGTAGTATCATCAGCAAACAATGCCACCTTAGATGTGAGAATATCTGGAAGATCGTTAATATAAATTAAAAAGAGTATAGGGCCAAAGATTAAACTTTGAGGAACCCCTGAGGTTACAGAATAAGAAGAAGAGTGCTGTTCATCAAGGACAACTTTTATACTACATTCGGAAAGGAAGGATTCAATAATCTTACAGATGTTTCCAGATACACCATAAGAAGAAAGCTTATGGAGGAGACCAGCATGCCAAACTTTATCAAACACTTTAGAAATGTCAAGAGCAATGGCCTTAACCTCTCCACCTTTATCTAATGCGTGATAAAACCTATCGGTTATTACTGATAGCAAATCAGCTGTAGAACGAGAAGATCGAAGTCCATATTGATGATCAGAAAGTAGGTTATGAGATTAAGTGTTTGTTAATTAAAGATTCAAAAACCTTGCTTATGATAGAAAGAAGACTAATGGGTCGGTAGTTAGACGAATCGGATCGCTCTCCAGAATTTTTAAAAATAGGGATAACAGATGCTGCTTTCCAGCAGGCTGGAAAACAAGACTCTGATAAGCACTTGTTAAATAGTTTTGAAAGGATAGATGACAACTCTGAAGAACACTTCTGCAAGACTATAACAGGTATGTTGTCCGGGCCGCAAGCTGTAGAAGAGTCTAAGTGGGAAATCACTTTAGATACAGAAGCTGGAATGATACGAATGTCGAACAATGGATCAACCTGTTTGACAGCTATATCAGGTAGAACGCAACTAGTGGCATCAAGAGATGATATTAATGAAAAGTTCTTGGCAAACAATTCAGCTTTGTCTTTAGGTGAAGTGACAAAGTCTGAACCATACAAAAGAGGTGGAATTACAGGCTTGCCTTTATTATTGATACTATTGAAGATTCTCCAGAAGTCACGAGCCTAATTTTTGTTATGAAATACGAGACTTAATCTGAGAATAGCGGGCTTTGGCATTAGACAAAATCTTTTTACAGTGGTTCCTAGCAGTAATAAAGAGACGTCTGTTTTCTGGAGAATTGTTTTGTTGATAGATATGGAAGTAATGGTTTCGATTGGCAATTGCAGCAGCACACTGTGAGGAAAACTTTAGAGAAGAGTGAAGCTTGACCTGGAATTGTCGAGAGGGAATAAAGGATTCCATGCCAACCTGAATCCACAAAGTTATGTAAGAAGCACATTTGTCAACAGAAAGACTAAAGATTTCTACCCAAGGGTCATCATGAAGAAAATCACATAAAGAGTCTCAGTCAGCTTTAAGGTAGTTGTAAGATGTACAATGATAGGAGGATTCTGATGATAAAGAAGAATGATAATAATTTTAGAGAGATCAAACTGTGATTAGAGGCACCTAAGGTTGAATGTGGAGAAACTGAGTACTGACTAGGATCAGAAACAGGAAATAAGTCAAGTAGAGAAGGTAAATGATTCGGGTTGTCTGGAAAGAGAGTTGGAAAGTTGACTATTTGAGTTAGAGAAAGGAAAAAGTTGTGGGCCTTAATGCCTACAGAGTCACTGACACTTGAGCCAAGCCATTTAGTGTGATGAACATTAATGTCACCAACAACAACAATATTGGCTGATGGATAAATAGAGAGGGCTTTGTCAATATGATCAGAAATAGCATCAAGAAGAGTGCATTCTTGAGATGAAGGAGAGCAATATAGAACAATGAGAAAAGGTGATAGAGTGAAGTGGTGCTAAACGAAAGCATGTAAAAGAGTAGTCTGGATTCAAACCTAGTTTCCCGACAAATGAGTGAATTCTTACGAATGTAAATGCCTAGGCCAAGCATGTGACTATTGGAGTCTTTAGGAATTAAAGGAAGATAACCATTAACACTAAGATCACAAGATGAGACAGCTGAACTCAAATTAGTCTCACAAAGAGCAAGCAAGTCTGGTGAACTTTGCAAGAGATAAGACTCAACAGAAGAAAAGTTACTTCGAAGACCACGAATATTGGTGAATGATAGGTTTAGCGAACTTGGTGATGACTGTGGTTTTTTGTGTTTTATAGTTTTTGTTACTTTATTCATTTTTAGATTTGTTAAAGAACTTGATTAGAAACATAGATATTGCTCAGTATACTATTTTATAGCCCAAGCAATTGCCTCATTTTCACTAATAAACCCTAAGCCATAACAAAGGGCTCCAATGTGGTCTTGGCAATGCACACCAAAAGTACAAACAGGGACACCATCCATGCGCAACATGGCACTGTTAGTACTCTGATATTTTTCAGCTGTTGATGGAATCAGCCTCTCTTAGAGCTACCACAGAGTTCGGGAAACCTGACTACCAGCCGGCCTCAGAACCATAAAACTGAGTTTTAGAGCTGTACCCTTATTTGGAGATAATAGAATGAGTTGCCTAGTCATAAAAACAGAGACTAAAGCTACCCCTTAATTGAGTCAAGAATAATAAATAAGTCAAGTTAAAACTATATCCTCGATGAGCAAAACAAAGAAACACGTTTTTAAATATTTTTTACAACTTTAAATATTTTATTTTTATGTAAATTTTATGTGGATTACACTTTAAGAGAAACTATTAGGATAAGTTTTGTTGAAAAACTTAGAATATTTGGTTAAGAGCCTCTTAAAATAAAAATTTTCTTTTTTGATTTTTTATTGCCTTATAAAAACTGTGTATTTCACAGATTTGTCTTTAAGTACATTGAGTAGTCAAATTTTTTCTGTGTTACGTATCAGTGTTTATTTTTGAGTAGGGGAAAGTGGTCTAAAACAGACCCTTAAGCTGAGATGGGCCCCTATCGAATCTCCTGCTTAGACAATAGTTGTTATAAATTTAAATGTAGAATATTTTGCAGCAGACTATAAACATTTAAGAAAATCATCCGAAAAATAGTTTTTTTCATTGTTATTTTATGGCAAAAAGAGTATTTGAAAGTAGTACTTTTGAAAATTCTTTTGAGCTAAATATTTTTTACTGTAATCGTAAAAAAGATGTTTATTGTGTTACTTTGATACTTTTTAAACTTTTAACATGCAATCTTTTTATTGGCACAAGATTTTTATGAGAATATTCTAACAATTTATGTTTTTCACTAAATATTAATAACACACTCCAAACTGGTTGAAGCGGGCTTCTAGGGCCCATTTCACCCGTGCAATTAGAAATATTTCACGACAATATGTTTCAGCTTAGTTTTAGTTAAAAAAAGAGTAAATTGGCAATATTATTTATGTAGTAACGGGTTTCTTAGTTATTTTTATTTGAAAAAGGTATTTGCAACAACTTCCTTTTATAATTTTATTGTAGTTTAAAGCAGCAGCTATGTATTTATATTTTAAAAAATTTGTACCATCTTTTATTCGTGTTATTTATTTACATATATATTTAAATATATATGTAAACATCAGTGCACTAATGCTTAGAACAATTTCCCTTATTCTTTTAAAATTGAAAACTCAATTTCTCGATATATTTTTCTCAGTAAATTAAAAAAACACTATTTGGATAGCTACTAGAATAATAACATCAATAAAAGTAATATATCACTGTTAATAGTCTTATTAAAAAATACTCTTGTATCTCTCTCTTGTATCTCTCTCTTGTACATATTTTTTATTTTTTTACTTTTTTTTAAGAATCTTTACATTTATGTACAGCTTTTTTGTCGTCCTTGTACATTAATTAAATGTGTATGTGCGTATGCATGGGTGGGTATATGTATGCGTATGTGTATAAATGTGTGTATATGTGTGTTAACATGTGTGTATAGGTATGTATGTATTTGTATGTATATGTATGTATGCGCTCAAGTATATGTACATCAATAAATTAGTTAAAGTCAATTTTAATTTAAAATTTAGATTTTATTCAGAAATTAAATAAGGAGCCCATTTTAGGCTTTTCATTTTAATGTAAGGCATAGCCACAAGTTTCTTTTTTTGATGTTAAATTGTAGAGCATAGATTGAGTTTCCTGAATTTGTTTGTTTCAGTTGGTTATAGCTAGCTGATTCTATCGTTTTTTGAAAAGGGGCCGTTTTAGGTCACTCTCCCCTTTCAATCTGCTAAAGAACTTTTTTGAATAATTTTTTTTTTCATATACATTGAAGTTAACTATTACTATTTTCTTTACCAACTAAAAAAATTTCGAGATTTATGTAAAAGTTTACAGAATTCTTTAAAAGGTTACCTAATTTTTCAGATTTTATGTGTAAGAGTTACCACTTAAGCAAACCTTCCAAAATTTTGCACATTCGTTCTGACTAAAAACATTGCTCTAAAAAAGTGATCAGGCAATACAGCAACTATTTTGATAAAATTAAGACAGATGTCTTCGAGCCGTTTAAAGACTTGACTAAAATATGGTACTTGTTGCTTATTGTTGCAGTATATTTCGTTATGATTGACAGTTTTAAGAAATAAGAGCTTAAGATATTACAAAACACAGGCAAAGTAAAATGAAAAAGACTAAGGCAAGATAAGTTGTTTATATAATATTACCAAGAAATTTTGTATGATGTTAGGCAGTTGATAGCCAAAATTCCATTTTTGCAAAACTTCTTGTAAAAATGCCACATCCCCAATTTGGCAGAATTAAGGATGTGGGATAACTAAGTTTTACAAAAAATGTTGTTTAACGAATTATAAAAAACAGGGTGAGTGCTATTTGACAACCCTATGTGACATTGAGTTCTATCGCAACTTTTTTTTTTCTAACTAGAAGGGATTTGGATTAATCCTAATTGCTATTTGATCAAGTTTTAAAATTGATGAACGTTTTTTATAATTTCTCAACTTTCTTTCTAACCCTTAACCTTTATTTCACGGTATGATAATACAATTTGCACTTTTCTTTTGAGTTTTATGATCACTTGTTAGCAAATTATTAGAAACCTTAGAATTTTTAGCCTCCTTTCTAAAATACGTTTTTCACATCTACTTGCAACCCATTTTCTTTGTTTATAATCCGCTTTTAAAATTACTGTTATATGCATAAAGCAAAAAGGCATGGGACAGGAGGTGGAGGAGGGGGGGGGTTGAGGAGAGGAATATAAAATTATTATCAAAGCAATTATCAAAATCAAGTTTTTTTGAAATTCTTGAAATATTTTAAAAAAAACCATGAATCATTCAGACAGTCTTCATCACAGCATTTCTGGTCGATGCTATTATACTGAATTTTCCACCTAACGTCACTCAAAGGAGTTTGATTATGATTCGGTTTTTTTTTCATTGAAGTTTAATTATTATTATCAGAGTATACAATTTTTGTTATATTTATTAATAGGCAAAAAAATTTTTTTTTAGTAAAAAGTAATAAATTTTGAAAAGTACATTATAATACAAATAAACTATACTTTTAAATTTTACCCAAACTATGATCCCTAATGCTACCTATATTTTTGTATGAAAAACGTCATTATCCGGACACGGTTAATATTTTATTGTAAACTAATGTTGAAAATTAACTTTTAAATGTAAAGGATCAATAATGTAACAAACTTTTTCCTTACTACTCACAAATTACAAAAATAATTTTTTGTGTAGTCATATTGAATCATTGAAAAAAAATTGACATAATTCTGTTGTCAAATTCATATGTTTACCATAAACATTTCTGAAACTGAATAAGATTTCTTTTTGGGACTAGTAGTGAAAGTTAGTGGTGAAAAAGTATTATTGTTGAAAAGTTTAATATTTATGGTAAATTAGGAGGGAATTAGAAGTGTTTTAAGTTAAAACTGTTGCTTTTTAATTGGGTACATTGGGGAGTCAAGGAACAGTAAATGATCCCTAGTGCTACTTTACTATAAAGGCTTCAACAATTGCGAGATAAATAACTTAGTTTTTACCATGAAGAAACAGTTCCAATGAATTAAAATAGCTTAACTATTTAAATTATTTTTTATCAATTTTACATTTTAGCCTGTTTATTGTTTATTATAAATTGTTACCTTAACTTTTTTTTAAAGTTATTTTCATTGTATATATATATATATATATATATATATATATATATATATATATATATATTTATTTTATAGGAGCTTTAGATATTTATCGAGATTTTGAAAATCACAAATTAGGACCTTTTTTATTGGTTGATATAAATGAGAACAAGTTTGAAGTTTGCATCAGAGGTCGTATAAGTTTTCTTGGAATGAAAGCAGATGTTGATATTCAGATCAATAACACAAACTTATATTTTGTTGTTAATAATTTTTTATTTGATGTTTTATGGATGAAAGTAAATGTAAATGTTCAATATTCTAAGTCAAAAGGATTGGAATACCTTTATGTAAGTTTTTATTATAGTTTTAGTTTTTTATACTTTTTCTTGTAGTAATTGATGTGTTGTATGTTTTAAATATTTTATATTGTTGTTTGAGATGTATGTATTGTATGATTGTTGAATGATGTATTAGATCTAATCTGTTGAATGATGTATTGAATCTAATCTGTTGAATGATGTATTGAATCTAATCTGTTGAATGATGTATTGAATGAATGATGTTTTGAATCTGTCATTGATGTGTTTTATGCACAGTATAGTTAATTAATGGGTTGCATCTATTTTTAATTATTGATTGATGTATTGTATGACTGTTGATTTATTTATTGTATGCTTGTTTCAGTTGCAAATTTATTAAAAATTATTTAATGTATATTAGGCATACAAAATGTATAACTATATATAATGTATTTATCTTTAGAATACTTTTTTAAATTTACTAATTATTGATATTAGAAATTCTAAACTTACAACTTTTTAAATTTTGTTTAAGCGTTTTTAAGTAATTTTTTGTTTTGCTGAACTATCTAATAAAAATTTTATAAACATACAGTATAGATAAATATATTTTTATAAATATATATTAACAAAAGTTGAGTTTTAAAACAAATAAAAGGTAATTAATTAATTGATAATTCAAGCACATAAATAAATATTATTATAAGATCATTATACATCGTGTATACATGCTACATGAACAAAGGTCTTATGCATAATAATTTATTTGTTTTAAAACAAAACTAATGTTAAATGATTATTTTTAAAAAATTTTTAAAACTAAAATAACGTTTAAATCCATTTTGCTGTTTCAAATACATTTTAAAAAGCGTATAAGTCATATGCTTTTTATTGTTTATAATGTTTTTCTTATTTTAAATTTTCGTTTCCTTGTTTTTAATACCTATAAAATACAGCTATGCATTAAAGTTTAATCTAGTTATTAGCTTCAATCAGTTAAAGTTCTTTTAAAATTAAAAACAAACTTTTTTATTCCAAAAACAAATTAATAAAATAGAACCATTTAGCAAAACAATAAACATTGTTAAGATGAAATAGTTGAAAACAGAATTACAATATAGTCATGCATTATCAAAAAATGAGTTATTCAAAAGTTTAATCAACTCTCTCTTTAGATAATACAAATAGAATATTTGAATTATAATAACAATCCTTTTGCTTTTTGACTAGTTTCATGCACATCTTACCTAAAACATTAACTAAAACCCTTTCAAAATTTGCTTCATATGCTTGAAGTTAAGTTTGAATTTGATGGTTTGCCGATTAAACTTTCATCCGTGACCAAATAGCTTTGATAGAGTTAAGATCTCGTGATTTAGGTTGCCAATGCAACAAATTGATCTTTTTTGTGTTGAGTGTTGAACAAGTCAAAAAAGGAAAAAACATATTGGTTAAGATTTTTATATAATCTATAAAATATTTGTAGGTTCAAAATTAGAATTAAAAAATAACATTCAATCTTGTAAGCTTGTTCTGATGTTATTTAAATATCTGTTAGACTTTTGATATTATTTAAATATCTTATTGATTTCTAATGTTTTTTAAGTATCTGGTAGACTATTGATGTTATTTAAATATCTGGAAGGCTTCTGATGTTATTTAAATATTTGCTAGACTTTTGATGTTATTTTAATATCTTGTTGGCTTCTTTCAATTTGATTTCAAGTTTATGTCAATTTCTACAAACGAACTATGTTAAGAAATTTAATTTTTATAAAGTTACTTACAAAAATATTACTTATAAAACTACAAGTTAGAATTAAAAAAAAAAAAACTAGTTGTAACAGTATAAAAAGCAAAATTAAGTAAGTAAAATTATCAAGTCTAAAATAATCTTATAAGTTCTGGTTTTCAAGATATTCTGAGAAAGAAACAACAATTTTTGAAAAATGTTGTAAACAAGAACTTTTTTTCATTCTGATGAATTATCAAATAAAAATATTTTTCCTGCTTCTCAAAATCCTATTGGCATTTTTGGGTATGATGACATTTTTAAACACCTCTGTCTTTAAGCTTTTGCTTGAGTAAAAGCTGATGGTGGTGTCTTAATAAAAATACTCATTTTCAGCAGACTTTACTTGCATTCAGCTACTGTTTTGTAAAAGCTTTTAACACTAATTAATTAGGCTTTAACTAACATTAACACTAGTTTTAAGCAGAAAAGTTCTGTTGATCAGCCTCCTACCCTTTTCGCATCTGTTAAACTGGCAATGGGTAATGAATGCTGAATCTTCTTGATTCTAATCAATGGATTATGCTTCTGTCTTTTTGATAAGAACTATCTTTTGCGCATTGATGGTTGTGCATTAATAGTGTTCATGGCAATGCTTTTAGTAATCATTTTTGAATTTTTAAATAAGCAATCCTTTGTTACAACTTTGGTTTATTTAACAAGACTGATGCAACTGCATGGCTCATGCTTGAGTCAAGTTCAGTAGTATTATTGGCGCAAGAATTACAATTGAAATCCATTCATTAGCTTATACATAATTTATACATAAAGTATTTGACCAACAATAAACTGAAAATATGTGAATATTTTCAATATATCTTACTTTAAGAAGGAATATTGTCTCTTTACTGCATTAGTTGTGCAAGTTTACCTTTTTGATTATGTAAACACATAACATAAGTATCCCTAACATACATGACAAAAGCATGACATTTATTATCCTGGTGGTTTTCAAAATTTAATACTCTGCTTGGATAAGAAAATACTTTTTGTGTTTTTTAATCTTGTCAGTTTTTTTTTTAAATAAAAAAACATAAATACATAATTTCGAAAACAAAATGGTTTGAGCAGGCTTTTATTTTTTAGAAAGGTTCTAAAAGTTTCCTAATATTATATATACTCAATTCTAAATTATGCTATCTGCAAACCCAACTTACCTACTGTCAGAAGTAATGATTTTTACACTTTGAGATTTTGCACATAACGTTATACATGAGAATTTTGTTACAATTGAATATGAGACATTGATTTTAAAATTTCCATTAATTACTTATAAACTTAACATAATAAACTTATAATTGTTAACAAAAATTTTAAAGTTATCATATATTATACATATATTATTCACAATTTTTACTCAACTGATGCTAAAGACATTTGATAAATTTAATAAATGGAATTTTTACACTTTTTTATTTAAAATTTTAAGTTTTAAGTTTTTACATTTAACTATTTACATATTTGTATTTGTGTATAATTTTTTTACACTTTGTATAAAAATGTGCTAAAAGACTTTTTCTCACATTTTCACAACTTGACTTTAATGGCTGCCATGAGTTCATTGTCATAATCACGCACAAGTGGACATTACTATTAAGTTCATCATTATTATATAAGAAATATTGACTTTTTAAAACATATAATTACTGTTTATAATGTTTTGCAATCAAATATTTAGTTTGATGGTTGTCTTGGTATAAGTGCAGTATTCGAAGTGACGAATGTTGCTGTAAAATATATAGAAGCTGCGCAGAAGAAAGTAAATCTTGTATTAACAAAGGCACAAAATACTATGGAGGAGGCCAAAAGGGATATTGATAAAGTTGAAGCTAATATAGAGGCTTGGAAAGATAGTTAGTTAATCTTTAATTTTAATTTTTTTTAGGCATAACATTTTCTAAACAAAATATACATTACTAATAACAGACAATAAAAATTAATAAATTAAGTTTTGGTATTTTTTTTTTTAAATTAACAAATTTTTGATTGATATTTAGGTTACAATTATTTGATTTTCAAATAATTGTCTGTTAATAATTAAATACTTTTTACTTATTAAAAAAACAAAATACATTCTGGTTATTATCATTCTTACTGCTTCTCTGCTAACTTATAAAAAACAGGTCTAATAAAATAATATTTATAGAGAAAAAGATATTAAATACTATAATATATAATTATTATAATTGTTTACAGATATGTACTATTTATGAATGTAAAAAATGTTGAAATTTGAAAAAAAAAAGCATATTTCAAATAGGTTATTTAATAAATGATACAATTTATTAACAAGCCATTTACAACATAAATGGGTTGGTAATATTTAAGTATTTGTTACTTATAACTTAACTTGATTAACATTATGTTGACTCATTTACTGTAGGTTAGACTTATTACTTTTAAACACTCTCAAACACTCTCTCCATAACCTTTTGATGTCTAGATATTTGTAGAAATACAATATTTTATGACTTATTTTGATAAACATATTAATAAAAATAACGTGAAAAGTTATGAAGGTATGACCTGAGTACCTGTATAATCTTACCTGCATTCATTTTTGTTTCATATTTTATTTTATTATAGAACTTAATGGTTATAAAAACAAGTTAGAGGAGAAAAGAATACAACTTGAGAATGAGAGGAGGGTTATGAGTAAAAGTTGTTTTGATGAATGTGGAACAGGTATATATTTTTTTTTTATGCATTTTTATTATGTAACTGTGTTACCAATCATGTGCGAGCACTTACTTGTAACTAGTAACTATTAGTACAGAAAATTGATGTATCTCATACAGAGTATCATTGTCTAACCAAGTTAGTGCGTATCACAATCATGAAGACGTCTCACCCTTTAGGTGTTGACCAAAGGTGTGTTAACACATTTCAGTATCACATTACCACACTAATGAGCCCCAAAGGGTGAAACGCATCTGTGATTGTGATAGTCACTGACTTGGTTAGACAATTATACTTGGTATTATTATATGCACCAATTTTCTGTACTAGTTACTAGTTGTATGTAAGCTCCTACAATGATACTTTTTTTGTTTTTTTTTTATTGTGCAATTTTTCAAAGATTCAAAGTTTGTTATTCCAAGCGTAATTAAAAACATGATTTAAATAAACTTACGTTTTAGTTTATTGAGCTTTATTTTGTTTGAGTAATGTTTTTATTTTTTGTGTTTTAGTTTTAAGTTTTTTTTTAATTTTCTTGTTTGTTAAAATTTCTTTTCTTTTTTTAAAATAAAGCTTTTTTAGTTGAATCTAGAAGTTTTTTCAGCCCATTTTTAAATTTTGAAAACATGTTAAAAGCTGTGGTCAAATTATCAATAAAAAATATTATTTGCATGATCATAAGAAGTGTGTGATCATGCTCCTTCCTGTGAAAGCCTGGTATGTATGTATATATGTGTTTACTATGTGTGCTGCACATATTAAGTAGTATTAGATGTTTAAAAGTTATTTTAGCCAACTGATTGTGGCCTTGTTTGAAAAATTAAAGATTTTAAAAAATTAAAAATATTTTAAAACAATAAATTACGCAAAATTTTTCTTTTTTTTTTTTTACTTAGTAACTTAAAACATGACAGTTTTACATACAATTTTAATGTTTGTTAAATTTTGATCAACACTGCTTGTTTGTTATGTTTGTTTATCACTGCTTGTTTTATGTAGCAGTAATCATGTTACTTGCTTTTTTTTTCTTTCTAGAAATAAAAACAAAAAAATTATAAAATTTTCTTTCTAGTATTTCTAATATAGTATTTCTAAATATTTGTTGTTACTCACTTACTCTCTGACAATAAAAACTGGTTTTAACCATCTCGTTCGTCTCATTTGTTTTTAGAACTCTATTTCGACAAAGTCTAATCATTTTTTGATCTCTATTCTGTAACAAATTTGATTTCTGTTCTGTTCTTTAGGCCTGCAGTGGCTACTGAATTTTAACAAAACTCAGTTAAACCTTTTACTGAATTTTAACAAAACTCAGTTGTTTACTGCTAATAGTTATGTCAATCATGTTAATCATAATTATGTTAATTATGTTGATATTCCTCTATTTATAAATGCAACACTCTTACAGAGTTCTATACTTTAAGTACTCACAGACTATTGATCTCTCATAGATTTTTCTTTCTAACTCTATAAATCTCTTCTTTATCATTGTATGGAATACTGTTGTCATATTTGGGCTGGTTTTTCTAATGATTCCCTTTTAACTTTTAGGGAATGTTCAAAGTAATTGTAAACAAAATTTTCCCCTGCAGTAAAGCTTGAGTATCTCTCGCACTGTCAAAAGTTAGCTTCTCTTTTTCATTTATAAAAACACTACAAATGATGATAGCTGCTCAAGCAAGCTATCATTACTTGTTCCATGAATCAAAACACAACCTTACCTTAAGATACGTGGTTTATCATCTAAATTGCATGTTTACACTGCTATTTTTCCTTGATGCTTAAAAAACTTTTTTCAAAAAACATTCATAAATTTTTTTCTTTCAATCTCCAATTATTTTATTTTACTGGACCATACAGTTTATGGTTTTTTAAGTCTTCTGTCAACTGTAATTTTCTATCAGCTTTCTGTTAACTCCCTACTTAAAATATATAAAATATAAAAACTTATTATACATGTATAATAAATGATTATAAAAATAATCTAAATGTCCCTAAGCAAAGATGGTTGCTTTAAATACTTACAGTTGCCTTTAAATAAAATATTGTTTACTTATTATTGCTATTTTCAAATTTTTTTGAATTTTATTTTTTACTTTTTTTAATTCGGTATTTTTTCTTTAATTGTTTTAGTTTTATATTGCTTAATTTGATTTTTTTATTATTTTTTAACTATATTCATATTTTTGATTTTTTTCAGAATGTGTTGCATTTTTTGGATGGAAGTCTGATTGCTATATTTTATGGGGCCGCTATGTTGGTTGTGTAACATGGGATGATTGTAAATGGAAGGCACCAAGGGTTGCATGTATTGCTGTTTGTGAAGTTAATAAGGGTTTGGAAAAATTTGCTTCATGGGCATCAGAAGTTGGAACTCAGGTTTTATATAATTTTTAAGTTTACTTTGTTAATTTTTAATTTTTTTTTTCAAATAATTAGTATGTTAATAAGAGTTAAAACTTGTACCAAATATTAAGCTCAAACCAAGTGAGTCATTAGAAACTATTGTTAACCTTTTCCACCTGCTTTTAACTCTAACACTTTTTTTTTTCAATGTTATTCACCTCGCTAAGCCAAAAAGGTCATTACAGTCAAGGAGGTTACTTATTTTTTTATTATTAATTTTTTATTTTTTTATTTTATTTTTTTATTTACTCTAAAACAAGATTTTTTGTCAAACAAGGATGCTGTACAAAAAAACAAGCAATAATACCAGGGATGTGGTAGAGATAGTCCATGGAACTTCTTATTTACAAAGTCAGTGCTCTACCACTACACCACTACTGCATAATGAAAAAAGAATTGTCAGCAACTGTCAATTGTCAACCTTTTACATTTACTTTTATCACTAAATCCTTTTTAATCACAAAGTTAAAAATTAGAAGTTTCAGAAAGTTTTAAACATTAAAAAATTCATTTAATTTAAATGTAAAATATGAAAGATAAAATAAAAAGCTATATGCTAACAATATTACAATATGTTATAAAGTATATGCTATATGTTATACATGTGTTTTTTTTTGTTTTTTACATAGTTACCTATAACATTACATCACAACATAAACTATTCACTTTTTTTACATAGTTACCTATAACATTACATCACAACATAAACTATTCACTTATTCATATTGTTTGATTGCACTTTTTTTTTAAAAGCCTACTATAACATAGGTCCCATAACAATAAAAAAAAACATTGATAACTAAAAACTTTTTTCAAGTCTGCTTTAATTTAACCTGACATATTTTTCAAAGGATGTCAAACCATTTTTATAATTAAACAAAACAATTAGATTTCATTATACTTTGTAATCTTGTATTAGTGAAAGCGGTACACTAATGCAAAATTACAAATACTTTAAAGAAAACTGTCATACAAAATAAATATTAGCTGTTAAGGATGTATTAGTGAAATTACTAATTTATTTTAATTATTTTATAACTGAATATAATTGAAAAATGAGTATTAAACATAATAATAATATAGTTGTAGATGTACAAATTCCTAGTTATAAAAAAGTTGGTGAACTGTATTAGATACGTGAATATCAGTTTTAAGAAACTTCTTCCAAATCTTTTAAATCTTCTTAAATCTTTAACTGGGAGTTCTGTTTTTTGTAGTTTCAAAAAATGTTTTTATATGAAAGAATAATATTTTAGAACAGTGTTCTTTTTGCAACCTCAGATTGAGTCTATCATTCCAGCTTTGTTACCAGCATTAGTAATTTCAAATAAAATTAAGTGAATAAATTAAAAAGAAAAATAATTAGTAACCAACTGTAATGGGAGGTGAAATTATTAAAAAAAACAAACATGTAACTAATAATTTTACCAACTTTTACTATTAATAATTTTATTGATTTAGATAATGAAAGGGTTAACATCAATAGGAGAACTTTTTTCTAAAACTGTTTCTAATATTTTGGATTTTGCTAAAAGCATTGTTACCTTAGCACAAAATGTGGTTGAATTTGCAAAAAAATCAACAAACTGTAAGTTAGACTTCAGTGCAAAAATTTTTTTTTTTTTTTTTTTTTTCTTTTTTGCAGTAACTTGTAAACAGTTTTTACATTGTTAATAAACAGCATTATATAATAATAGCATATAATATAAGTAAATATAAAATAATAATAGGATATAATATATATAATTAGCAATAATAGCATTGTTAATAATAATAGATATTGTATAAGACTTAAATTAAGTTCTTTTTAGTAGAGGATTCTGCATACTTTTCTAATGATCTAATAAAAATTTTAAATTTAGATAGACTTTTAATGCATTTTGCTATTATTGCATTTGTTGTTGTTATTAGTTTAAAAGTTAATAGGTATAATTTCAATTAGTTATTTAGATTTATAAATTTTGAATGTTGTAGATCAAAAGCTTTTTAAGAATAAAAATTTTTTTTTGTTAGAATTTAATTTGATTATTTACGTGTTAAGGACTAGCAAAGTTGACTTTTTAAGTCACTTTTAAGTCACTTTTTAAGTTTTGGACTGAAAGACTTTTTAAGATCCAAATTTAATTAGAAGACAAATTGAAGAACAAATTTAATTAGAAGACAAATTGAAGAACAAATTTAATTAGAAGACAAATTGAAGAACAAATTTAATTAGAAGACAAATTGAAGAACGAATTTAATTAGAAGACAAATTGAAGAACAAATTTAATTAGAAGACAAATTGAAGAACAAATTTAATTAGAAGACAAATTAGAAGACCATATGAGTAATCTCTTTGGTTTCCAAATTCTAATTTGGATTACTTCACATTTTTTTGAACACTTGTTTTAGACCTTTTAATACAGTTTCACCTGATTTCCTTTTCTACTTTAATCCCTGTTTATATTATTACAATTTTGTAATTAAAGACCAAAGTATAAGTGAAATTTGATAATTCACTTACTTTGAAATATTTCAAAAGCAGGAAAATATAACTAATTACTAAAATATTTTTAAATTTTCATAATTCAATTGCTCAGTGATATTTTAAAAGTACAATAACAGGTAAAGTTGTTTCAATTGAAATAAAGAAATTCATTGTAAAAGCTGTGGGCAAAAAATGAATTACAGAAAAAATTTACTTACAGAAAAATTTCTGAACTTTACAATGTTTCTAAAGCAGGAAGAAGTCACATTATCAAAAGATTTCTCTGGAAGACCTAAAGTTACAACTGAAAAGGATGATAGATAATTAGTAAGGTATTCCAAGAATAATCTTTGCAAGACTGTCAAACATAATTTAATTATGCATCGGTTTCATGGCACAAACTGTAGCCTCAATATAACTAAATGTTAATTGCAACAAAAAAATGGATACGTCCAGTTAAAAAACAGCTGATATCTGCAAAAAATTAAAAAGTCAGTATAAAATTTGCAAAAGATCATTTTAGTTAGACAAAATGTTCAAAATGTCAAAATGGTCAAAATGTCCATTTCTCTGATGAATTAAAGTTTATGGTATTTATGGTGACAGAATGAGGTCAGATGTTTGAAATATCCGTTACTAACTGTTAAAAATGGAGGAAATGTTATAATTTGTGGGTGTTTTAAGCATGACAATGTTGATCCCATTCATAACATAGAAAGTACTATGGATTAGAGAGTTTATTTAGACATAAAAGATATTATGCAGCTGCATTTAAAGTATAAAATTACTCACAAATAGGTCTTACAACAAAGCTGATGATCCAAAGTTTGTGCCAGATCTGTTAAGGAATGTTTTAAATCACAAGAAATTAAATTTATTGAATGACCTTCACAGAGCCCAGATCTCAATTCTAATGATCATCTTTAGTAGTACACTACAATTTATTTGGTAGAAAATCAACCAATATTTGCTTCTAATTAAAAATGTTGGTATAACCTTCCTCGGGATGTTCTTATTAATTTAGTTAAGTGCCTCTTTGCTGCGATGCTGTCTTAAAGACAAATGGATATGCCATCAAGTTCTAAGCATTTGTTTGCATTGAATTAAAAATGGTGGCATAATTTTTTTTCAGGATATTCTTATTAATTTAGTTGAGTGCCTCTTTGCTGCAATGCTGTCTTAAAGACAAATGAATATGCCACCAAATTATAACTGTCATATTGAAATTATTTTATTGAAAAATCGTAATATTGTAAGTTTCAGCTTTTTTGAAATCAATATTAATAAAAATTTTGATGTTTGTAAACTTTTGCAAGCAAACCTTTTTAAAAAAAGAATTAAATTTTAACTTTGTAATTTAGATTGAAATAATAAAAAACACTTTTAATTAAAATTTCAGCTTAATTGAGAAAGTTTGTGAAAAGTTATGCGTTATACAGTGTATAGCGCATAACTTTTCACAAACTTTCTCAATTAAGCTGAAATTTTAATTAAATGTGTTTTTTATTATTTCAATCTAAATTACCAAGTTAAAATTTAATTCTTTTTTTCAGTGTATAACTTATACAATGAAAAAATGACATTAGCATTTTGAAACTTTTGCACGCTACTGTATTTTTATAAATTAGATATTTATTTAAGAAATAAAAATAAAAATTAGTAATATAAAAAAATAATAGATACAAATAGCAATAAAAGAAAATTTTTTTGATAAAATGATATATTATATTGAATTATCTTGATGATGGATTCTAGCAGATCATTGTAATGATGGAATCTAATATCACCTTATAGAAACCTTTTCTACAAAAATGTATTTTTTATATTTTTAATTATTCTTCTATTATTCTACACTTAAACCTTAAATCTTCTTCAAAAATATTTTTCAGCAATTCTCGAAGCAATTAAAGTATTAGTCTCATTCAAAATTGAACATATATGTCTTCATGCTAAATATGATCCAAATAAAAAAACTTGTGCTGGAGTAAAAGTAAAAGGAAGTTATTTTAATAATTTAACCTTTAATATTGATGGTAGGTGTTTTTTTATTTATCTTTTTTTTTACTTTATTAATTTATATTCTCGTTATATTTTATAATATTTAAATAAATTTTAGAATAATTTTTCTTTATTAAAGCATTACTTTTAATTTGGATGGTAGATGTTTAATTTTTTTTTTTTTTTTTTTTTAACTTTAATTATATTTTATTCTTATGAATTTTTTAGAATCTTTATCTTTTAATAAAATCACTCACGCGGTCTAAAATCAATCACACTCACATGTCAAATTTATTAGCAGAATCACACACATGTCAAATTTATTAGCAAAATAATTGAAAATATATGTGGTCACATTTTATAAGGATTATATTCTACAAGTCAAAAGTTAAAAAATTGGTGAGATAAAAGATTTAAAAAAATAAAAATATCAAACAGAACTACTATTTTAATTAATGTTTTTCATTAAAAAATAAATATTTTTTCAATATCTATATTTGTGTTTCTCTTGCAAACCACTTTAAAACTTTTTCCTACTCATTCTTAAAATGTCTTAAGACAGACTGCTGGTAATATCATAGAAGTCAGGGAATCACTTGGGGGATAAAAATGCAGAACAAGTTGCATTTGGGTTGTTTAAGTATAAAATGAAACATGTAAACATTGTAAATGGAGAGCAGTTCATATTGTCTAGGGGTGGAAATCTCTAACAGTTGGAGTTAATAAAATTAAATTTAAAAAAATGAAAATAAATCTCATTCCAAACTAGTTTTGAACTATCAAATGTATTTGCACTAAAAATAAAAATTAATAGCTAAATTCTACTTAATGCAAAAATTGAACAGGTGTTGTTGAATCAAGCATTAAATTTTAATATGAATGTAATTCAAGAAAAGCTGTATTCAGAAAGTTTTTAGAGATTTTATGTCAACAAAATTTATCAAATTTAAATGTATTGATATTGATGGTAAAAATGTTTTTAAATGGTGACCAAATTTTTTTGAAAGTGATTTTTATTGTTATTGATTCAAAAAATCATTATTTTTCAAATATGAAAATTCTGGTTTTTAATGGTGTTTTATTCTTTATATCAACTTAAAATTGAAAAAATTTATTTTATTCTGGCATTTAATCTAAATTGCGCAAACAGTATCTTTAGACTTTTAAATCAATATAACAAATGTGACTGTTTGGTCTAGATGGAAACAATGCTAATTTTTTGTCCCTGTTAGGTATTTTGATGAGGGATGTTTTTTACCTTTGGTGAGGGATTATTTACCAATAATAAATTTTTGTTCTTTCATTATTTAATTAGCAATGTTTGGTTTGGAACTAAGTACAATTACTTCTTTTAAAATTGAAAGCTTTAAAAGTTTCTTTTTTAAATATTAAATATTTTCATTACATACAAATGATCTTAATTAGACTATGTCATGAAAAATACAATCAATTTGGTAAATCTGCACATCTAAACAGTAAAGAGTCATTTTTCTTTATGTACTTTCTAATGTACGAAAATATTATAGTATTGTTCATGCCACAGGAAGAAAAAAATCAGAAATATCGAAAATATTAAATACTTAGTTTACATTTTCTTCTGCAACATAAATTATGTTCAAATCTGGAGTGAGGAGAGTTCTAACCTAGCAGTTAATTTGGAAAACAGCAATCACTTCATTAGATTATGTTATTTTCAAATTAAAAAAATTAATAATTAGTAAATTATAGTTAACTAAATAGTTAAATATTAAAAAGTATTAAAAATTAAAACATTTAGATCATAAGCTATTATCAACTTTACTGATAAATATCAACTAGACCCAGGCTTTCCTCTAAACTAGCATTACTTTACCCTAGTAAAAAAAAAATGTTTATTTTTAAGAATATTCGTTTAGACCTTTTTACTTTTGAAGTTTTATTTCTGACCATTACATTATTCATGTACATTACATAATTTCTGATGCACATTACCATTTTAAACTTTTCTTTAAAAGAAAAATTGAATCAAATTTTGATAAGCACTGAATTTTTTTTTTATCGTAGATTAAAAAGCAACAAATTAAAAGAGATTTTAATAAACTTAAAGTATAATTAAAAAAATAAAATTAAAAAAATTTTAAATAAAATTTTTAAAATCTGAAAGCCTTGATCATTTTGTTAATCAAAACTTTATTTAATTATTATATTTATATAATCATTTATATAATTTTAGTTTCTTGTAATGACATAAGTTTGCTTTTAAGTTAATATTTTATGTTGACGTTTTTGACTTAATTACCAAATATATGGATAAAATTAACTTTAAATACATACAGCTATTTTTATTTTTAAAAATCTTTCTTAAAAATGTCATACCTTAAAAAGTCAAAAAGTTTTAAAAAAATTTTTGTATTTTATGAATTTGTTAATAAATCTAGAATCAATGTGTTTTGATACCAATGCGTTAATAAGTCTTGGTTCTAAAGCAGCAAAGGCTGCAAAACCTGAAATAGATCAAAGCAAAATAGATGCCATTGTAGCAGATGTTGATGCCAAAGGAAATGATATTTCAAAAGAATGTCAGAAGGTAATTTTTTTTATATTGTTTTAAATTAAATTATTTTCATCAAAAACAACAAATTTTCATCAAAAAGTCAAATATTTATTAACATTAACAAATTTTCATCAAAAAGTCAAATATTTACAAAAATGACTCAAAACGTTTTTGTATACATTGATTCAAATATAGTTGGTAGACCTTCTCTTTCTGCAAGTCTTTGCTTATTAACTCGTGGATTTATGCTTTTACCAGACTTGCTTGCTTTGTAAGACTCATTTAAATTTGACTCAGCTTGAGCGTATACTTACATCAGTTCAACTATTTGCCAAGAAATCAAATTTAAAAATTCTCTAACCATTCTTTAATGTGCTTCAGCTCATCGCCTTTCTTTCTGTTCTTTATTGTTTTTCTCCTTCTGATCAAATTGACCAGGTTTATTCTCTTTATCCACCTGCTAATACTGTTGTTATTGATGACTTTTATGCTAATATACTTTTAAGTCTAATAGCTTAATCTTTGACAATCAATTTGGTTTTATATCTTGACTTTATATGCTGCACAACTTTTCTTTTTTTAACATCGCTTCCAACTAGGCTCCAAGCAACCACTATTAGAGTTGGAATTTACTGGAAGAGAGGAAGAGACAAGATAAAGATTGTAGATCTAGATAACAATTGACAGACTTAAAAACTGCAAATTATATGAATCAGGAAAGCAAGATGAAGGAAGCCAATTCTAAAGAACTGATGTTTAAGGAAAAAAACTTGAGTTTTTAGAGCACTTAGGATAAAAGGATGAGATTTAATTGAACGAAGAGTAACACAAGAATAAATTTTAGTAGATGGGACAAAAGACGCTAGCTCTTTAGAGCAGTACTCATTATAGTATTTGTAGAAAAGAGAAATGATTTTGAGGTTTATAGAGGTAAAAAATATAATCTGGAGTAAGAAAATGTCAAGCTCGATAAAGAGATTCAACTTTAGCAGATGCTAATTTTGCAATGGATTTAATATATAGTTTCCAAGAAAGATTGTAAATAAGAGTTAATCCTGGAAGATAAAGAGTAGGTGACTCATCGAGTACATTACCGTTCATAAATATAGGAAGATCTAAATAATTGTGATAACAATTGGCTAAAAAAAAATTAAGTTTTATCTGAATTAAAGTTCATCAGCCACTGTGAGCCCCATGCTGTAGCAGAAGTGAGATCCTTTTCAAGCTCAAATGCCCCTTTCAAACAGTCAAAGAGTGTTGGCTTCTTATCATAACAAGAATAAATGGTAGTGTCATCAGCAAACAATGCCGTCTTAGATGTGAGAATATCTGGAAGATTGTTAATATAAATTAAAAAGTATAGGATTAAGAATTTAACCTTGAAGAACCCCTGAAGAAACCTTGCTTATGATAGGAACCTTAAAGAAACCTTTCTTATGATAGGAAGAAGATTAATGGGACAGTAGTTAGACAAGTCAGATCACTCGCGCCAGAACTTTTGAAAATAGGGATAACAGATGCTGCTTTCTAGCATGCTGGAAAACAAGACTTTGATAAGCATTTGTTAAATAGTTTTGAAAGTATAGATGACAGCTCTAAAGAAAACTTCTGAATGACTATAACAGGTATGTTGTCTGGACCACAAGCTGCAGAAGAGTCCAAGCAGGAAATCACTTTAGATACAGAAGCTGGAGTGATACGAATGTCAAGCAATGGATCAACCTGTTTGAAAGCTATATCAGGTATAACCCAACAAGTGAAATCAAGAGATGATATTGATGAAAAGTTCTTTGCAAACAATTCAGCTTTGCCTTTAGGTGAGGTGACAAAGTTTGAACCATAAAAGAGAGGTGGAATGACAGATTTGCCTTTATTATTAATAAAGGCAAATCTGATACTGTTAAAGGTTCTCCAGAAGCCACAAGAGCCTAAATTTTGTAATGAAACTGACATGCTAACTGCTCTAATTGAAAGATACTAATGTGCATTAGATAGAGGCAGCAAAGGCAAACCAAGGCAAGCATTACTGTTCTTGAAATATTTAAAACTTTTGATAAAGTTTAGCATGCTGGTCTTCTCATAGTTTATTTCATATGGTGTACTTGGAATATATATATATATATATATATATATATATATATATATATATATATATATATATATATATATATATATAAGTATATATATATATATATATATATATATATATATATATATATATATATATATATATATATGTATATATTCATATATATATATATATATATATATATATATATATATATATATATATATATATATGTATATATATATATAAATATATATATATATATGTGTATATATTCATATATATATAAGTATATATATATATATATATATATAAGTATATATATATATATATATATATATATATATATATATATATATATATATATAAGTATATATATATATATATATATATATATATATATTTATATTTATATGTATATATATATATATATATATATATATATATATATATTCATATATATATATATATATATGTATATATATATATATACACAAATATATATATATATATATATATATACAAATATATATATATATATATATATATATATATATATATATGTAACGTAGCTTTATTTGCTGACAACTTAAGTTCATACTCCTGTCTTTAAAAAAAGTCTTCTTTTTTTGTTCGCTTGGATGCAGGCAGTCAATCTTGAATATGATTTCTTTTCTGTAACAGCTTGGGGCTTGCTTTTGAATTTTTACTCCAACAAAAATGAGTTAGCTACTGCAATTAACCATTTCAATTTTGTTGACGTTTCTATAATAATGAATGGAAATGCTCACTTGGGTCCACTATTGTACATCTTTTTGGATTATTATTCACTACTGACTTCCATGTAAACTATATATGCAATCTATTGTAAAACTTCTGCTAAAGTTTTTTTTTTTATTATGCTTGCCATTATCTGCAAATCTCTTAATCCCTTGTAATAATACTTATTTTGTTTTTCTGATGATACTCTTTTTCTTTAAGATTTTTTTTTTAGTGAATGTAGTTGGATCTGCTCGATCTGCTAAGCTTAAGTCACTTTCGCATCATTGTAAAGTTACATCTTATTCTCTTTTTTACAATAATGATCACTGCTTAAACAAGCAATTATCTCTAAATCCATAAACCAAAACTCATTCTTGCTTGACTTGTCAGTTAGCAGATATTCTTTAATTTCTGGTAACTCAGAACAGTGGTTACTTGCAGCCTTGTTAAGAGTGAATTAGTTTCTAACAGAAAATTGTTTTATTTTTAAATTAGTTTTATCAAAAATAAAAACAATTTGCTGAGAAATGGCTAAAAATAACTATTTTATTAAATGCTAAATAAATCAAGAGGTGAAGATAAAAGCAGGACATATGTATGTTTTCTGATTTTATTTTTAGCATTCACAAAATGTTTCAGTCAGTAAATTGTTTCAAGTCAGTAAAGTAGTTTTAATGATCAATATCAAGTACTAAATTTTGTGAAAGCTGCACTTCTGATAAGAAAAGATTCTAGTCCTTTGCCACCTTGGATACACCCTTGGATACACCTTGGATACACCCTTTGCCAAAATATTAAGCAATTAAAATTAGTCTATCTTCAAGATAATCAATGTGTGACTGCTTCATTTATTGCAATAGAATAAAAGAACTTAATTAGCCGGTTTTCAGAATTTTTATAATATTATAATTAAAGTCATCAAAAAGTTTAATTCCCATAACAACCTATTATTTTTTTTTGTTAACTCGGACATTTGTAATCTAACCAAAAATAATTCAAAAAAAACTTTTATTATGTTGCAAAGTACTTGAATGTACTAAGAAGAACATTGAGATGAGTATCAGGGGATCGTCAAATCTGAGAATCAGACTATTTTCCTAATGTTAGATTAAAGTATTTTAAAAGAATTTCTCGGAATGGTTTTTGAAAAAGTTTCTTGGAATTCTTACATAAAGACCTTACGTAAAGAACCTAAAATTTTTTTTGCCTCTTCTGCAAAAAAATTTTCTCAAATATATGAAAATTTCAGGTGGATACAGGACAGGTTAAGACTTGAAAGAATGACCTTTTTTTTATCACGTAACATAAAACTATATTTGCAAATATAAAATTTAATAAAGTTTAATCTCCTTTATGTTCTCGCCTTTAAATAGATGTAATTTTTGTATATTTTTGTAATGCACACTTTAGAGTTAAATTTTTTAGCATTGATAAACAAAATTTTTAATATTTAATTAACTATAAACAGCTAGAACATTGAAAGCAAAAAAACTTGAGAATTTAAGCAAATGCAAAAACCTAAGCATACCAAAAACAAAATTTATGAAGGTCTATCATCAATTATTAGCATACATTTAAAATCATGTGTAACCATGTAAGTATAACATTATACTAACAAATAACAAAGATAAGACCTTAAGATTAAATATTACCCAGCTAAGGTTGTTTTTTAATATTTTATATTGCATTAATTGTAACATAGCTTAAAGTAAGAAAAAAGTAGTCTTCTCTACTGTAGTTGCTCCCTCAGCCTTGTGGAGGTAAATAGCAACAAAAAAATCCAAGATGACCATTTCTTTTAATAAAAATTTCTTTAATGAAGTTTTGTAAGCATTTGAAATTACTATACATTATTACAAATTAAAGTAAAAATTGTTAACTATTCAGTCAAATTGTTAATTATTCAGACAAATTGTTAATAATTCAGTCGTATGCAAATGCTTATTTAATTTATTAAAGTGTTTTCAAAATTTTAGTTGCTTATAATGTCTCATAGAAGCAAATGAACTGTAAAATAGGGTAATGTCAATGAAAAGTAATAATAAATTTAAAAAAATGCTCAAAACTTGATGTACTCAATTAATTTTAAACAAACTTTTTTTATTTTTAAACTACAGCTTCACTCTTATTAGTTATCTTTTATTTTTTATTATTTTTGATATGATTTATATTTTGTAGGTACAAAGTCAATATTCAAATTTTGATAAAGACGCAAAAGAGAAGACAGACAATATTAAGATCCCCACAGTAAATTCTCCAAAGAAACCATATACTCTCTCTGATGAAAAAGTTCGTGAAAAAATAAACTTGAGAAATGATGAAAAAGATGGTATTATGAAGCATGCAGTTCCTTGGGAAAATATTGATACTAAAGAAATTAGTCCAATGATTTTTCAAAGCGATGCATCTGTTCGTCACTTAATTCCTGATGAAGGTGAAAATTAAATAAATAAACTAATTTTTTTTTTAACTTCTTTAATTAATAAAATATTCTTGACAAATATTTTGAGTGTAGTAAAAAAAAACTGACATTTAAGGACGTGCAGGTCTTAAAAATGACCTTCGATGTTATGGTAAAGCTAATCTTCTGATCTTTAAGATTATTTTTAAGACCTGCATTTTAAGACCTGCATTCTTCAATATATTATAATAATAAGATCTTCAATATATGTAATATGTGGGAAAGCCACACTTTTTTCTCTTACTTTAATATAAAATCATACTTTCTCTAAATCCTTTTTCTCCTTTAAAAACATATTTCTATCTTTTGAAATAAACTAAATCTCTAAATGTGAGAGAATCATCTCAATCAAAGACAACTTTTTTTAACAGTAAAATATTTTAGGATTTTCAAAACATATTAGTAAAAATGAAAGATGTAGATCCTGGTAAAAGATAAAAGGTAGAAAGTTGAAAAGCAAAAAAATCAGATTTTAGATATAAAACTAGAAATGATGACAATGATGATGATGATGATGATGATGATGATGATGATGATGATGATGATGATGATGATGATGATGACGATGATGACAATGAGGAGGAGGAGAAAGAGGAGGAATAGGATCATTATCGTCATCGTTAACATGACCAGGATTTTTATGATTTTTCTTAATTATTTTAGAGTCTCAAGATTTTTGTCATCAACACCAAAATGTTCTTTCAAGATATAGTACTATTGCAGACAGTTTCTCATTAGCATTCAGTAATATAAACAAAGCTAAAGAGAGTTATATAAATAATAAAAAGTCATATTTAAATGAAATAGAGCATTTGAATGATTTGGTTCATTCTGGACGTAAGTATTTAAAAATTGACATAATTGAATTTTTATCAATATTTCATTAAGTAACTTCTTTGCTTGATTTTATTTTAAAATTGTTTTATTTTAAAGTCGTTATTACTATTTTATTCAAACATTTCACTTATCATTAAGAGTGTACCAGAATGGAAATTATGAATTCCGGCCGGAACCAGATTTGCCGGAATTGTAAATAAAATTTTATTTATGTAATATTTTACCTTCAAGATTGTAAATGAAAGCCTGCACTTCAGCATTGTAGCAATATAATATTGTTTATAAACTATAATATATATACAAGTTATTTCATTAATTTTATTATTTTTAACCTATTTTATTAATTTTATTATTTTTAACCTATTTCAATATTTTTATTATTTTTAATTTATTTCATTAATTTTACTATTTTTAACCTATTTTATTAATTTTATTATTTTTGACCTATTTCATTAATTTGGTTCTTGTTTCATCTAAATCTAATATGTTGTTTTTATTTGTTTCTTATAACTATATTTATTGAAAGTTTTAACTTGCACAATATTTATATTTAAAATTATTTGTTTACTATTTTTCCATTTAGGTTAAGATTGAAATATTTACTGTATCTTATATTTTTCTGGCATCTACATTTACTGGCATCTTTATATTTTTCAATATTTACTTCAATATTTATTATATTTACAATATTTATTGTATCTTATATTTTTCAACTGTTTAAAATATAAGTAACGTTTAAGATGAGACATGTAAAATTTTTTGCTCAGAGGCATGTAAAATTTTTGATGAAAAAATAGCTAGTTTGTTGCCCAAAACTAAATAGCAATTCTTTTTGCACCACAATATTCCTAGACTTCCAGAAATCCTTACATAATTTCCTAAAAAAATCCTTAAATTATTTGATAATTGTGTTAACAAATCCTTAAATAATTGTGTTGTTTAGAAATTTTTATTTTTTACCTAGGTTTACCTATAATTCTTCATTGCCCTGTAGGACAATGGTAATTTAATTTAATTTACACAATCTGTGTCACATGTCTTTAAAAGAAAAAGTAAAAAATAAGTTCCGGCATTCCGGCCTGAAATGTTGTATTTTCCGCCGAAAATTATCGGCCAGAACAGAATTCCAGTACATCCC